>JAVTVJ010000007.1:0-1200000 GCA_034509425.1 Eopsaltria australis
TTACCTTCTTTTAAAAATAATTTCTTTTTATTTAATTTAAAAGTTTAACAAAATACGATTTTGGCCTCTAAAGGTCTAGGCTTCTAAGATGTAAGTGACAGTCTCCCCATCCTGTACCTGTGCTTTCTTCTTTCATTTGCTTGCTGTTCTTCTCCAGCACTGAAAATGTAATCAAAGTCACTGGTGCCCCAGTGGACCTCTACTTGTTGATTAAAGTTGGATAAACTAGACAAATTCTGGTGGGAATGGAAGGCATTTATGATGACTACCTGGCATTTTTCTCTGCCCTTTTTTATGTACTTGTCACCGTATTTTCCCACATCAATCTCATAAAACATTCTTTTGCTCGTGCTTGAAATATTGATATTATCCTACAGCAAAGATAAAAGCACATCACAGAGCAATATGGCTTGGTGATAGAATTATCTGCAATACACAGAAATCTCTACTGATGTTTAGGGCTGGCATGGTATTAAACACATTACTTTTGCTGACAGACATTTTCATTTCCTTGCATCATGCAGGTAGGGGAATTTGAAGGAAATCTAGTTTTCAGTTCTAGATTTGTTCAATAAAAAATGTAAAACAGAAATGCCAATGGATATGGTAGCATCTCTTTAAATCAAAAGGAATTCACTGAAAGTTTAAATAAGTTTTGGAGAAGTCTATGTGTTTTTATATGCATATATGTATTTGTATGTCTGTATTTACAAACCTATCTGTATATAAATATTTATATAAGATGTTCCCTATTTAACAAATCTGAAAGGACTGGGGACAATCCAAAGTCGAGGAGTTAAAAATTAGCATCAATAAACCTTGTGATCCTTTGGTTATGGTCTTTGTGCTACAATATTTAGTAACATCTTTACTCATCATTCCCCCTGTATGCCTTCCACCCATGCTGTGCACAGAAGAAAAAGGGGCTTCTGGCACTTAGGATCTGCTCTCAAATTGATGGCATTGTACATAGGATGCCACGTTGATTTTTCTGAAGCTGGATGTGTAGCAAATAAAGCAAAAGATTCTTACAAGGGAGGGATACCTCTCTAGCAAAGCATTGATTAAGGGACATCCCATTCTTCTATCGTTCTTTCTTCCCCAGAGTCACAGTATGATTCTGGGGAAGGAACTAAGATAATTTTTTCTTCAGGTCACCTCTGAATTACACATTTCTTGTGTTCCTTACTTGAGATCCTAGAGCTTGGATGGAAACACTGTTGAGTCCTTAAAAGCAGGAATGAAGTCAACAGTAGCTATGCTTCCAATGTGTAAGGTTCCATAAGGTGCTAAGCACTCTGTGTATGCAGAATTTGCAGTCTGAGACTGCACATTCAATACTAGTGGACATTTTGATTCAATTTCCCTATTCCTGAACTCAGCATTTGCGAAATGAGCCTAGCACCTGAGAAAGGTGTTGTCCAAAGTAATTATTTTTTGTAAAACAGTCCAGTGCTTTGCTGAGTGGCACCACAGAAAAGCCCACGTGGAAATAAATTACTCTTCAGAGCAGGGTGAGTAGTGTGAAGAAGGGCCACAAATCCAGCAATGAAGGACCAAGTAACAGCACCTTCAACAGACATTATTCTTCTTGTGTGAGGAGTGAAGGAAAGGTCATACCAAAAAAGAGTAGTGTGTGGTGTCATTAGAGGCTGTGTAGAAACACACAGAGATGCCCCCGCCCGCACCAGTGCTGTGTCTTGTCCCTCCCTGCCTCAGCTTGGTTCTTCATTAAGCTGGAGTAATTAATGCTTCCTTTCTATGAATTCTCTGGCAGTAAATTCCTTTGGATTAGTTTGATACCATACATTTTACAAATACAGAATATTTGTATGTAGTACACAGTTTCTTTGTATATCTGTGGATTTTGGAACAGGTTTTCATGCATTTGATGTAGAATAAAACCAAGTGTTCTGCTGCTGTACTGGATAGGCCCAGAGCTGCTCAGAGTGTGCTGGCATTTTCATACACCCTTTGCAATAGGGAGATTGGGTCTTCTGCAGTCTAGGAGGCAGCAGCTTTGGAGCAGGAGAATGGAGTCTCTTCTCCTGATTCATAGTTGGGTATTCTGCATGAGTCTAACATAAATTATTAACGAGCCGACCCTAATTTTCCTGTAATTGATGAGGGATTTACAAAACTTTTGACAACTTGTCTGAATATAAGAAAATATAAGAAAATGTTTGTGACTGTGATGAAATTTGTTAATAGGCCAAAGTAACGAGCATACAGAAAATGTCAGTGGTATTGCATAATCTTGTCTGGCCATTTCTGCAGGAAAAGTAGAGTTTTACCTGAATGTCTGGCATAACTGACAAAAAAAATAAGCGCCAATCCCTAATCTTTGTTAGCAGTAGGCCTTCTCATTGCTAGCAGGCTGCAAATTGTATTTAGTACATGACTTTAAATGTGTACCCCTTGCTTGAAGGCATCAAGGAGGTGAATTATATGTGGGCTGCTGGGATCACACTGGCCAGGGGTTCTTGGAGCTGCTTTTGCAAGGGAACTGCTGAGGTTAAGCTACTTAGTTTTTTGTAATTTAGTCTGACCAGCTGGATATGACCTCAACTTTTCTCTCAGGTCTAAGCATTGACAAAAAAGCACCCCAACATTTCCTGCTCATCAGAATGTCAAGCATATGTGATCTGGATAATTCCTAGAAGATTATTTTGCATAGCTCCTTTCAGAGCAGAAGTTCCAAAAGAAGGCCTGTGGTCACCATTTCCAGCTAGACTGCAACCTCCTGTCTTTTGAGGTTTGTGGGAGAAACAGTTATTTTTCTCAAGAAGCACTGAACCAGTGTAAAAGCTTTTAATCCTTTCCAAAAGGAACAAGCCAGGTTATCTCCTGCTATTCCCTTGAATGTGCCAGCCATTAAGCTAATGTATGAATATCTACATTAAAACAAACCCTGTGAGCAAAGGCTGACCCTGGGCAGTGGAGTTCCTTTACCTTGTACATTCTTGCTTGATCTTGGTAGCTTTCAGGTCAGTGCTATTGTGCGTGTTTCTTTGCAAATTTACAATTTACATCATGTGCAGGGCTTCAGGCGACAGCATGGGGGATCATACATGGCTGTGAGTTGTGCAAAGCCTCTGTGTACATACATCATTTCCAAGGCAGCAGGAATACTCATTCTTTTTGCCAGGCTTTAGCTGTGTGAGCTTGGATGTGCCTTCCCCCTCAGAAACCCTGTTAAACCTGCTGCACAGGGAATATTCAGCACTCAGTGCAGCCATTCTGCAGCTGCCTGGCAGAGCACCAAGCTTGCAAGAGGGCACAAGAGGAAGCATAACCCTGTTTAAAACTACTCAAACTCATCAGGAGACTCTGGTATTGCAGAAGAGGAGAGGTAACATGGCTTCATAGTTCATCCTTATGCAAATAAGGTGCCAGCCAGCAATAATGAAAAGGAGCTTTCCTGAAATTGAGAAATGCTGTAAGCAGCAAGGTAAAGAAATGGGGTTATGCATGTGCTACCCTTGCTCCTTGTTCCAGTGCAGCCCATGAAACAGGGAGACAAGGAAGGAAAACAGAAAAGGGAAAGAGGCAGGTAGTCACAGGAGAGGGGAGACCAATGAAATAAGTCAGATTTCTGTGGAGATGATTAGTTTTAGGAAAGCTAAGGCAAGGCAAGGGAGAGCACTGTTGCCTACCCACATTCTACCTAGATGAGGAGATGAGTAACTAGCACTGGGGCCACAAAACAACTCCACTTCAGCTTTTAATTTTCTCAATTCAAAGGCAAATAAATGCATATTTAAATGATCACAGCAATTAACCACTGCTCCAGTGCAGTAACTTTCTGTTACATCTGCCTAGCAAACACCTGGGTATGCCTCTGCAGAACAGAGATTTTGAAATGTTCACTGATCAAGAATTCTGGTTGTTTTTTAAATGTGAGACACTTTTTATTGCTAGTGCATAATTTAATTTGAGGCCACTGGTGGCTGATGTGTATCTTAAAATCTGAGCTCCTGCAGGCATATAGTGTCATTGTATCTGCTCATTTAATTTTTATGAAAGGATTTTTTTTATTTACTACAGATGAAAGCATGAAAACAGCACTCCGCTCCCTAGTTTTCCTCTCCCTTTACCCAAATACAAAAGGACAAAGCAAATAAAAGAAACAGTACTATATTAAAACAAAAAAGAAGTTAAAAATCACTCTTGTTGCACCTGAGGGGCCAGCTCTGAGATTTAGACTTCAGAGGATGGTAGTCTTACTAGTCTGAGCTTCTGGATTCTGCCTAGAATGGAAAGGCCCACATTTCTTCTTGGGAAAGAGCAGACTGTGGCAGATGGTGAAATAGTAAAATTACTTTTGTGAGACTTCATTTTTCCAGTGTAGAAGGTGTCTCTTGATTTGGGTGTTGGAAGAAGGCTGAGAATGGGGTAGGTTCCTGTGGAATCCCATGCATGGGTAGCTTGCAGAGGGTTCCTTGCAGTGTATCCAAGGTAACCCTTCTGTGATGTCAGGTGCCCTAAATTCAGTGTCTGACTCTGCTCTTATGGGTTAAGTCATAGCATTCCTGTAGATTATATGCATTTTCTGTGTTCTTGTGATGTACTTGTAATACAATATCTTGAAGAGTAAGTTTTCTGTTTAAATGCCATTGCATTTTGGCACCACACATCTCAGTTGACAGTGGTGCAGGATACTGTAATGCGTTAACACACTTCTGCTCCTACTGCTGCAAAGTAGCATCATTTTGCAGCATGTTGTGTTGAACAGGCTTTTCAGTGTGCTATATCTGGTGTGCACCAGTGTGGAAGCTTGAGCTGTTGCCACTCATCCCTTTTAAATGAAGTTGTCCTAGCTGTCCTGTCTGTGCCAGAACTAGTTTCACCTTGGCACTGCCTTTTCCATGGTGGTGCTGCCTGGGGGTCAGAGTTCTTGGGAGTTAGTCACTGCTCACGTTCATGCTAACAGAAAAGAACCAAAGCAATGGATGTGCTCCAAAGAGAGAGCATGCATGCTCAGTCACAAAAAGGCCTTTTAGGTCTGCTCACGCTCTTGTTAGAAGAGTTTTTAACTTTGGATATACCCTTTGTTCTGGCTTCGGTGGGCAAAGGTGTGTGTACCCTGCACTATGGTATATGATGCTCTAGGAGAACACAGAAAGCTCTGCTGTGGGTCCCCACAGCTGGCTGACCCTTGGAATGGTGAAAGGCAGTGGTGTGAGAGAGTGTGCCATTTTTAATTAAAAAGAAAAAAGAAAAAAGAGCAATCTATTTTAGATGTGGGAGAGAAAAACATTTGGAAAGCTTTTCACTTAACAAGGCTCTTCTGTGACATTTAGGCACATTTATAGAAGTTAAAAAAGAATTTGGCACCTTCCCACCTCACTTATCAGGCTTGGAAGAGAAAAAGCAACTAAAAAGACAAGATTACTTGATATGTTGCTTTGTTTTGTTCACATGAAGTGTTATGCCTGTTGATGTTGGCTGAGTACTATTAGAGCCCACAAAGGGCCTTGACAGAGGAGTCATATTCAGTCAGGTTCAGGGCTTGCTTTCTAATGAGGAAGGATAATTATCGTGCCAATCTCTGATCGCTTTTTACAAGGCACATGCAATCTGAGAGAAGATAGGAGCATCTTTTGTCTCATACAGACTTGAGAGCAGGGCTAGCAGGTGTAACAGAGTAATCACTCTGAAGGATTTGTTCATTATTTCCCAGGAAGAGGAGAAAGTCTTTGTGTCACTCTCTCCTGTCTGCCCTGCTCTTGAGTTCAACTTGTTCAGTTTGATCATGGTGGCCCCACTTCTCCAGGCACTTTTACTCAAAAACACCGGATTTGACAGCCAAGTAGTCTCCCTACCCTTGTCCCCTTCTCTTACAAGATTTGCAGTGTGTTTTGATGGGAAGCTGATGATGTGCAGTATGCTCTGAGGCACCTACTCCCTTGGCTGTAGAGCTGTATGGCCATGGTTGTTTGCTTGCATACATTTATGTACATTATAAATGATCTCTACAGATGTGCTCTCTGGGTTCATATCATGAGTATGTCTTTTTTTTAAAAACACTCAGGTGCCCATTCCAGGGGAGTACATAATGAGTATATACACTGTGAGATGTTTACTTTTATATACCTCAGTGTACTCATGTTTACAAATTTATGGCTTCTGATTATATGTGAACTTTAAGACTACAGGGCCAACTGTAACTTTGAGAACTGTCTTGAGAATTCTTTTGTGTCTTTTTCTTAGTTATAACATAAATTCATGGAATTCCTGGTTTTGCATGCTTCTTCATAACACAGCTTATCTCT
This sequence comes from Eopsaltria australis, assembly GCA_034509425.1. Lineage (NCBI taxonomy): Eukaryota > Metazoa > Chordata > Aves > Passeriformes > Petroicidae > Eopsaltria > Eopsaltria australis. The sequence goes on from JAVTVJ010000007.1 coordinate 6,276, forward strand.
CTGATCCTGCTTACTAGTTGGTCCCACAGTCACACCAGAGGGCTTGCCACTAGGCTGGGAATAAATGACTCTGGATAGTACTGTATAAATTGATTTTGCCTCAGGGAAAAAGGCAAACAGAACTAGATTGTGAAATACCACAATTTCAGGGAATTGAACCTTCCTTTTAGGACAAGGTATTTGGATTCTCAAGCAACTTGGCCAGATACAGGAGCTTGGAAAAAGCTCCAGGAATTGTTTGAAGTGTAATTTCTGTAAGATTTCATTTATTTTGTCTTTTACTTTACAGTCAGTTCTTCCATAACATCTCAGTGTTTTTTGTTTCCAGCATGACATAGGTTTCTGCAGTGGGGGATCACTTTGAATGTGACTGGTGGGACAGTTGTGCTTTAGATGCTGGGGAAGTGAGTCTTGCATGTTACCTGGATTACTTCAAGAGCAGTAATGGAAAAGTTGGCAGGATTCACTTGCTGGCTTTAGCTATGAGCATTGTCTACTCATTGCAGCAAATGGAGAGTACAAATCTCACAAATTTGCCATTTTATACCTGCAGCTTATCACTATGTTGCTTTATAGATGGCTGAAGATCTTGTTCTTGTATACTATTAGGTCAAGACCAGTGTATCTTGATCACATAGTCCACTGAAAAGGCAGTTTTTCTTGGCTTGTAGCAAGGTCCAGCAATGAGAAAGAGAAACACTCTGACCTCTTTTGATTCATTCACACCATCCCCTGCAGCATAAATTTCTCTAAACCCAGGATGAAACACTAAAATTGCACTATTGGCTCTGAGGGGAAAAAACTGTGAGTAAATCCGAATGATCCAAATCCCAGTGTCCAGCTGCTGAAACAACTGTTAAAACAGGTGTATCTAATTTTAGCTTTTGAAACAGCTGGGAAAAGTGTTGGCTGTGTTTCAGTATCTTGCTTAATGAGAAGGCAGGTGGCATTCTCTGAACATGCCACTATTGAATTAGAGAGACCTATTAATATTAGTGAGTCAACTTAATTCTCTCAACCTGCTAACAAGAGCAGTTTGGAAGGGGTTGGAGAATGACAAGGTACCTTGAATAAACCAAAAGGGAAAGGGATTGCGGGGTGTATGTTCTAGCAACAGCAGTTTAATCAGTTTAGGAGCATTTGTGCTACCCATCACTTTGCTGGCTCTTTGAATTTCTTTTGCCTGGGTGACCTGAGGCATGTATGTGCAAGCTGTATTTTTTGAATGAAAGCATACTCCACTGAAGTAAGGATTACACATGAACATGAGTAGATTGGCATGTGTGTGTGAGAGAGTGTTAAAAAAGCCAACAACAACCCAGCTCTGAGTAATTTGGGATTTTTATTGCAAAATTAAGCATTCAAAATTGAGGCAAGCTGGAAATCCATGTAACATTTCCCCCCTTCTGCATTTCTTTCAATCTTTTAATCATGTCAGGATCAGGATCATGCTCTTGTGGACTCTGTATTTGTTTGTGAGACAGAAAGAATCATTAAGTGAAGCACATTTGTATAAATAGAAAATTCTGTAGTTTGTGAAACCTCTGTTTTAGTTGATATAAAAATTTTCTTTTGAATAATAAAGAGGAAGCTGGGGTTTTGTAATGAAAGAACTCCAAAGCTCAAGTTGTTTCCCTAGCTCTGCAGCAGGGCTCTAGAGGGATACATTATTCCTAAAAAGCAATGAGTATGTTACAGATGTGAGTGCAGAAATAATGGATTATCAGTGTGTACTTTTATATTGGTTTCTTTAGGTCCCTGGGAACAACAGCTGTGAAAGCTGGTCACTATATGCAGTGGACTGTGAATCCCTCTCAGAAAAAATCTCGTTGGAAAGAAGTAGGGGGAAAAGAGAAGATATTTTAAGAATGAGGCATTTTGTCATGTTCTGTAGCAGCATCTGATTGTGCTAAGGAGGGTTTAGCTCCTCCAGATGTCAGCTATTTAGAGAGACACACACCAGAAGTTCTGTGGACAACAAATGATTGAATCCCACACAGGATGCTCTTCTTGGCAAGAGAAGAAATGGGAGTGAGTGGGTGAGCCTGTGTGTGTTACTGTGCAGGATGGGATGGGCGATTACAAAGATGGGAGATAAGGAGAAAAATGAAGATGGATGGAGGTAAAAATACCTGCTAAATGCCACCTGTCCCCCTTGGATGGAGTAGGATTTTTGACTGGTTGTCTCAGTGCTTTGTCTAGTGTGATTTTAACCCTATTTTACTATGATTTATGTAACCTAAGCTATGATAAGCTCTGTATAAACATCTGGATATGTATTATTTTCAGCCTGTAACTAGCGGCCTGAGAAAACAATAATGAGAGTGGTTTGCTGCAATACAGCTTACTGGGGAAAAGAAAAAACAAACCAAACACAAATTATTAGATCATTCTTTGTTGAAAGCAGAAGTTTTCCATAGCTTCATTCCTTTAGATGAAAATTTTGTTAAAAGATTTTTAAAGCTCAGCAGATTTCTGGGGATGGGTCGAAGGGTTTAAAAGGACCCACAAATAATTATATGCCTAGGGGCTTCCATCAGAGGCCACCCATTTCCCTGACAGAAGTTGGAAACGTGCTGTTCTACTGGTTTAGAAATTTACTCTTGTGTAATATTTTCTTCTTTCCTCAAACTTCATTAGATAATTTATTTTTCTTTCTTGTGCAAGCTTTGCACAATATTTGGCTCTGATACAGAAGCAGTGTTTGCAGTGGGGAAGAGCATCCTACCATCCTACTCTAGCTGGTCTAGGTCCTGTTGCCAGTGCTAGATGAAATCTCCCATTTCTAGTGGAGAGTAATGCTTGATCAAAGGGGAATAGAATTACTCACCTTTGAAGGATTCCTTTTGGACCATTCTGTACAAGTGTGGAAATACAGTGTTATTTCAGGGTAAATTATTAGTGTTATTTTCTGGGTAAATGATGCTTCTACAATCACTCTGTTCGGCCATCACCCCTTTGGTTGCCTGGCCAGCAGCCACCAAATTTGACAGGATCATTAAAGCCCCAAAGGTACTGAGTTCTTCCAAAACCTGTTCCTCATCCCTGCAGAGGCACAAGGGCTGGCCTACCAGCTGGTAGGCTTGCAACTCAGCCTGCATCAACACAGACCACCTCTTCCTTGGCCACAGCAAGACATGAGAAGGAAAAGAAATGAAAGGTGTTACAGAGGGGTAAGGAAATACAACAAAAATCAGAGCACATCAGAGGAGGGAGTGTGAGAGAATGCAGGGGGAACCAGAGGTCATATGGTGTCATTGTGGTGAATAGGGGAGGGCACACACAGCACAACAAAGGGGAATCATAAAGCTTCATTTCCTAATCAGTTATTTCTGTAGTTCTGCTGCTTGCAGAACAAACGTTTTTTCAGCTAGCCAGGAATATCAGATGCCCTTGTTTTATCTGCCTGCTGCTACATTTCTGATGATAACACCTAGTGTAGGGGCTGGTAGTGGGTAAGCAGCATCTCAGTGCACGAAAATGTGTTATACAGAGCACCTGTGTATCTGCTTATTCTGTTGATCACATACTGCTTTCTGTCTCTTTGGGGGGTTTTTTTGGTAGCTTGGGCTGTCACAAAATAGCTACATTCAGATTTCTGTGCAGGAGGAGATCAGAATGCAGAGATAAAGACAGCAACAAAATGATTCACAGTTACTCATCCTGAAGACCACTCACATTTCTTTCACCCTCACAGTACCCACCATACTTCTGCCAGTACCCTGGACGAGTCAGTGACAGACTGTGTTGCCATCCTGAGTGCTCACTTTAGGTGACTAATAAAAAGGCGAGGGGGTGAAATGTGGCATCTAATTAAAACCATGCAGACCTAATTATAATTTAAGGGGTTACTTAACGGATATATTGGTCCAGGGTGCAGATGGCTTTTGTATGACCAATTCAAAATTCAGATGAAAGAAATAAAGATACTGACAAGCATAGAATAGTTCTTCAAGTTGAGCTCCCTCTACAGGTTATGCCAGGCATTTTGCTATTTCCCCTTTTTTTTTTTTGTTTCTTCTGTACTTGTCCTTGGCTGATGGTCTGAGGAAGAGATAAAGAGGCTACAGAGGAGAGAGCAAAGCAGAAACATGTGTCCATGTACGTGTGTTTGTACGCATCTAAGTGTAATCCCTGCATCGCTGTTTTTAGTTTTTTCCTTGGCACTTCCCAATGAGTAGATGGATTTTTTATTGGTTCTATCCAATAGAAAGTACATCCATGTTGGTAGCAGCTCATGCCTTATCTGTTCTATACAGCCTATCAGTGAGGGAGTTTGCTACTCCCTTGTTTCCATGTCCCAGTTTTCATAGCTTTCTGGTGCCTAAGGCCCCAGTACTCCTGATGACTGTACCTGCCCTGGTGGTGTTTGCAGCTCCAGTGGGATTTTGTTGCTGCTGGGTGCTTTCCCTCCCATTTTGCTCAAAGACAAGGGTTCTGGGTAAAGGGAGGTGTTCAGTTTGAGGAAATTGGCTTTTTGCATCCATGTGAATACTACAAAAACTCTTTGAATTACATGTGAATTGAAGGACATGACACGTCAAGGAAACTGCTAGTACCTCAGGAGAGCTGCAGTGCTGGGGGAGCTTGTGTAGGTGGAGTTTGAGACCCTGAGGAATGACAGGAGAAGGAGGTGCTTCACAAAGAGATGTTTCCAAAGCAGTTCATGCTCCTTAATCTCACTATTGTGCTTTTGTTGAGCTTCTCTGCTGGTCCCTGATCAGTTGCTGCAAATGGACCTAGAGTGTATTCTGCTTCCATCTGTTTGATTTGTTTGTGTGGGTGCATTGTATGCCTAGAAGCCCAGGCCTGTCCTTGGTAGTATTACATATATCAGTAGGGAAGAGGTAGTTGATGCTTTATAACTACTCACCTCAGCATAATACTACAGTGACCTAAGCTGCACTTTCTGAAAGCTGCAAAACCTTTTAAAAACCTCAGTGCAAAAAGGCCTAGGAACCTGTGGACCAGGCCTTAGTGGTATTTTCCATGTTATAAAATATGTAACTGGAAGTAGCTAGCAGGGTGCTAATATATGAGCTCTCCTGTGCAAGAAGGGCAAACACTGTACAAGAAATGTAAACAGGAGTATTGTCAATAAGCTACAAGAGATAATTGTTTCCATGTATGCAGTGCTCATAAGGCTTTATCTGAAGGACTGCATCCAGTCTGGGACACTGCACTTCAAGAAAAATCTAGATATTTGGAAAAAGTCTCTAGGAAACCAGCAATAATGAGCAGTGTCTAAACCACATAGATTTCTAAGGAACAACAGAGCAAATGTCTTCATCTAGGGAGGAGGAACATAACAGAAGTCTTCAAATATGTGAATAGTGTCTGTAAAGGGGAAGGAAATAATCTTTCTTGTATGGTAGAGAAGAAATAGCAGGCCTCAATACTGAAACTGAAAATGTGTGTGTATATGCATGTTGAGGAATTGCAGATTACTAGGAAGGGAATGCTTAGAACACTGGTAAATCAGACCAGTTTTAAGCTTTAAATTAAAGCTTTACTGAACTCATTGAGAAGCAACACACTTTATGCTAATGGTTAATTCTCAAATATTATCATTAATTATTGCTTTATATACAAAACTACAGAACTGTTATTCTTTCATGTTATTTATGTCCTAAGTTAACTGTGACTATACAGTGCCACAGAGCTGATTCTCTACACTTAGCACTGACAGCTACAGTCCTTGGTGGTTTTAGCTGCAGAAGAAGAGGTGAGAAGTAGAGAAGGATGAGAGAAGTTGGAAGTGATGCTGGCTTGTCATCTTCCGTATTCGATTTCCCTTTACATACTTGATTCTTTAATGCCAAAAATGGGATCTTCAAATGCCAACAGTGCTGCTTCTCTTGTTCTTTTTTTCCCAGACATGCTTCTTGTGTGTTAGCAGGATGCCTGTCTGTTTGCATCCCTTAGGCTTATCTTGTCCTTTGCTGCAACTTTTTGTTGCCTGGATGCCTCCTATGAGCAAATAACTATGTCTTGTTTGCCTGTTTGGTGGCCATGTTGCTCACATACTTAGTGAGATGCTTATATATACCATCAGAGTGTTGCAATATATTATATACTGCTGTTAGTTACAATATTTTAGTTTGTTTATAGCTGAGCAGAAGGAAAGCTAAGATTAATTACATCCTGATTAATGCATTTGTAATTCATAAGTGTCACATGTGACTTCTTTGACTGTGGCAGATCTGTGACAAGGAAGAAAATAAAAATTGTTGATAAAGTTGAACACTGGTATATATTGCTTCCAGATATATATTGCTTCATCTTTGCACTTTAGACATCACCAAGAGTGTTGTAGGTGAAGTTTATACTGCATTGGTGGAGACAGGGACAATAGAGCCTCTTAAGGAACCTGTCTGCCTAGTCTCTTATGAGCCTAGTTATTTGCAGGGGAAAAGTTCATTTCTGCTGTGGTTGAGAGCAATTGGACTGTGTACTGTGTAGCACCCTGTGCAGGTCATACAGCAGAGGCACCACATGTAGAAACTGCTGTCCCCTTTGGGCACAGAGAAGGCCATCAAACAGCTTATTGTTTGCTATACCTTAGCCAGTAAGTAATTTGACACAGACCATGCAGAATGGGCTCTTTCAGGGTTAAAAGCAGAAGAGTCGTTCCCCACAGTGTCTTCTTTTGTCCTTCAAATTTTTACCTTTGGCTGCTCTGACCTTCTTTTTCTCTTCATCTCCTGCACAGTGACAAGGTATAGATCTTAGGAAATTACACCTACCAGCAGCTCCCACGCAAGGAGGCTTGGCCACTGGAATCACTTCGCTCTTTGTCGGGTGGTGAGACACTCATGTCGTTGAAAGGTTTTCCCCCTATATCTTTCTTTGCTTTTAATCCTTTTTTTTTGGTGGCTGGATGACCACAGCAAACACCATTCACCTGGCAGTTATTGCTGTGAGTTGAACAGGTGGTTACAGGCAAAAGCCAGGCAAGATGATAGATGGAAGAGAGAAGAGAAGCAGAGGGGAGCCTGTGCACAGTGTGTATTAGAGAACTCGCTTTTCATTAGTACAGAAGTCAGTTTAAAGGAGCAAAAGCAATATTTTTTCCAGATTTTTCTTTCTGTGTCAGACAAGATTTTTTTTGAGTGCAAAAGGAAAATAAGTCTTCTTTCTGCTTTCATGGGTAAAATTAAAGTAGTTCCCTATTTATCTCAGCAGGTATTTCAGCTCCATCTATTCTCTGTGTCTTTCTACTTTAGCCTTTCAGGTGCTATTTAAATTTTAGAACTCAGAACTCTCAAAAAATAATTTTCCAGCTGTTCCACACTAGGAATTCGTGACATGGATGTTAGTTCTGCAGTGCTAATGTTTGCCCTAGTGTGTAAGGCACTGGGCTTGCAGACCTTCCAGATCTAAATCTAGATCTGCAGAGTAATACACCCAAAATTACAGTAGGCAACACATCCTCCTTTGTGTGATCTGCTGGTGCATCTAACCTCTTGCTGCTGTGAGAGTCACTGAAGGCATGGGATCACAGCAGTGTGTTATCCCAGGCCGGGCTCACACCTAGGCTGGAAACAGGCTGTTCCTTTTCACCTTAGACTTGCCAACACTGATTCCAAACATAAAGAGAACAAGGTATGCTTATCTTTTTGTTTCCATAAACATAGTAGCTACATGCATCCATAGTATCAGTTGCTAGAGAGTTAGGCTAGAGATTAATTTGGCTCAACATAAAATCCGGTCAATCACAGATCTGCAAGAGGGGACTGTTATGAATGATGGAAATCAGTTCTAGGCACATGCTACAGGTCACTACCATTTTATACTGGTATACTTAGTGAAACATAGGTAGTAGAAGTATGAATTCTGTGACAGAAATATCAAATAATTAAACTGTTGGGCTCTTTTTCTTCATTGGGGATTCAATAATTCTCTAAGGTCAAGCAGTGGGCAACTCTGATTTTTTCAAACTTGGACAGTCTTTTAGTTTCTCTAATCTTTCCAAACCTGAACAAACCTTTGAAAAAAGTCACGTGCCGAATGTGATACATGAAGTTGAAGCAGGTTCTGTTTCTCTGCCTGACAAGCTTTGAGCAGCTGCCATTGAGCCCAGCTTCTACTGAGAGTAAGAGATAGATGCAGTTCCAACCTTCCTGGAGGAAAAAGCTCTGCAGCCACAGAAGATCCGTTTTCTCTTGTGAGATGAGAGTCTGTCTGTCAGCACACGGCTGAAGGGCAGACTAGAGCCTGCTTAGCCCACTTTGATAAAGTACCCCAGAGGCAGGGACTGAAGTGTTGGTGAGACAGAAGGGGAGATGGTTGGTAGTTGAATAACAGAACCTCCTCATGATGATTGAAATAAAATAAACTTGGGCATCCTTTTTTAACGCAAATCCCATTCATAATTGTTGATGTGGTAGAGGTCTGAAGTGTGGGAAGGATTTTGTCCTAATTTTTGAGGCAGCTTTAGGAGAGAGGATGCTTGCTGGTGTCTTGTGCAGGTGGTCAGGGATATCTCTGCAGCACATTCTGTGAAGGAGAATTCCCAGGGATGACAAAGTGAAGAACTCCCATGCCCAGGGCGGAAAGCATGGACTAGACACTCCTGTGTGAAGGCACTATTGCCAGTGCCTTCCATTCTCTTAGGTTCACAGACTAGCAGACTTGGCCAAAAAAAGGTACTGTTTGCTCATAAAGCTGTTCTGACATATGTTGGCTCATGCCTTTCCAGCAAGTCTGTAATCTCTCCAGGGAAGGGACTCTCAGCTTGTGTTAGTTTGCATAGTGCTGAGTACAGTGGAACATCCTTTATACATTATCCAGCAAACAGGGACAATTTTAACATGTTATTGTCAGTTTGCATTAGCAAATTCTGACATTACCTCTTTCGCAATTATAGCTGATTAATGCTTATCAAAAAGAGATATGTTGCTGTAGTTGTCTGCCCATGCACTTGTTCTTGCTTATTTCCACCAACATAGGACTCTAGGTGTGTCAGAAAGTCTGAACTTTACATGATTTTTGGCCCTTAAATTGGATGTTTGATAGAACTGACATTGTGTCTCAGTCATTACCATTGCTTTTGGCTAACTTACTGCTAGCCCAGACTAACTGGCTGTAATCAACTTGCATTTCTCTTCTCACAAATGAACACCAAGGGTCAGATTTCCCTTCACGGATGTCAGTCTGCTGGCTATGTTGAGTTTATTCACTCTGACATAAATGAGAACAAAACTAGACTCTAAAGCTTCTATATTAGTTGCTTTTGGCAATCTGTGGTTCCTTGGAGCTGAGCAGAAAAGAGAATACCTGCCCTATGCTACTGGTAACATGTAAGGGACATGCCTCAACTTTTGTGGGTAACTGGACTTACTGGTTGTTAAAGGAAAGCACAGAAGCCCTGAGAAAAGTTGTTTGGGGTTTTTTTTCCCTGACACAGAATAAAACTGAGAATTACAGAGACTGCAGCAACTTGGTTATATGCAAAGTACCACACACAAGAAAAAGTACTGCATAACAGCAGCTGTGTGCGTAGTTTTCAGCCCTGTCCTGGAGCAACCCTCTCCTTTCGCTCTGGATGAGCAAACAAAGATAATTCTTTGGTGCTGCTGGGTCCTGCCTCTTGAGGCTGCCTGCAGAGAGACGGTGATGACAAGGACAGTGGGGCACCAGGGACCTGTCTCAGAGCAGTTAATTCTGCCAGCAGTGCTGAGGAACTCACCAGATTTTTGGTCACTGCTGTCGTCAGCAGAATTTGAAGTAGCTTGCTAAAGACAAAGGTGTCTATATGCCAGTCCTAAGCTCTGTGCAGCCTGCAGTTCCCTCTGGTCTATTTTATTTTATTTTACACTGTATTTTAACATCATAAGCATGACATGTTTTTACCCTCCTTGTTTTTTGGAAAAGTACATTAAAAAAATAATGGAACTGTTTTGAACCTTGAGAGAAGCAGTTCAGTCTGGGAAAAGCTTCTGGGTGACAGGCAGTTCTACCTGACCTTATTCTCTTAACCTTATTACATAGCAAAGCACTAACACTGTACCTTGTTAGCTTTTACTAGGGTGGAAGCAAAGCTGTCCTCTCTCTGGCAGGCACCCTGTATTGATAAATGCTAATCGAGTTTACCCATTGGATCCAGTCTGAGAGATCTGTGATTTTACAACAGCACTGATTTTTCAGTTCTTAGTGCAGTAAAGTAATTAACATCTAAGATTTAATAGGAAACGTAGAGAAAGTTGTACCTGCTCCCTCAAATAAGATGAAGTACAAACTCTTCCTGAGCTTGAGGATGGCAGGGTCTCTTTCTGGGATTCTAAAAGTCAGAAACAATTGCTTTATTATTTCTCATTTCTGCAGAATATAGTGGCCCTCTGCTCTTTTAGTAAAACAAACAGCTATGTAGGAAATAAGACTACTTTTCTCATATCTGTAGGGAGCAACATATAATGGAAGCCATTATCCATTAAGGGATCCATCTTGGTTCTGAAGACACAAGAGCATTTAGAAAGACTCTATGTTTACCCAGATTAAATAAACTAATATGAATATAACAAAGCCAGCCTCTTTTGAAGTAAATCTAGTGGGAATAATGTTGAAACGTCACTTCTGACTATAAACTTCCCCTTGCCACCCAAGAGGAAAACTGCAATTGAAATCTGCCCTCTTCCTGCAGTGGTGCTGCTAAATAAATGAGTCACCTGTGAACAACAGGGCAGTAAATACATCCACTGACACCTAATAAAGCAAGGCAGAGTGAAGTTCCAGTACTTTATGGTGTCACCAGAATCCTATGATGTATTTATAGCTAGCTACAGGTTTTCCTTTTTTTCATTATTTATTTTTATGGTGTACTCCTAGAGTTTGGTTTTCTTGGCACTCCTCATTTTTGCCTGAGGCAGTTTACCCACGGGTTTGCAGCAAAGGAAGGTTGGTAGGCAGAATGTAGAGCAAATCCCCATCAGAGGGGCAATACACAGCCACTCTATTTCACCTGTTCATGGACTGTCCAGGCATTTTCTGTCTCTGGCCAGGGCAGTCTGAAGTGATGCTCACCTTCGTATGTCCTACCAGCACCTAAGCTGGTACCTCTATACGTGCGGAAGGATTGGCGGCAGATCGAATGAGGAAAAGGATCAGTGATTTGTTTTGGAGCTTGGTAATTTATTGTCCATTGAGGGCTCTGCCTCCCACAGCAACAAAAGAGGTAGGTGACCAGCATGAACAGGCGATTGAGTATGGAGAAGATATGGGTGTTGGAATGCTAAAGGGGAATTAAAAGCTGAAGAATGCTACCACAGTTCAGTCAAAGAAACAACCTCTTCTGTTTTCTTCTCTTTAAGTAACAGGGCAAATAGTTCCAGGACAGGGGCAAGGAGTGTATCCATGCAGTTCCCCTGCTCTCATCTCAAGAATTGCACTTTCTAAAACATATATTTTCCACACAAAGTTATGAATTTTCCACCACTGCCTCCTGGAAAAGCAGCTTTGAGTCCTCAGTGTTTAACCCTTTGACTGATACTGTAATGTGTGATACGTTCTGTCCTTTTTGTCATGCTGTAGCCAGAGAAAACAGAAAGTTAATGATGGGAGGCAGATCTTTGTTACATTGCTTATAACTATCTGGGTCTGAAACTCAATTCAGATTTCCTTTATTTCACAAATCAGCTACTCAGTGATGTGTATTTAATACATGTCCTTCCCCCTTCCCCTAAATCAGGCTCCCTACAGCTTAACTACACAATAAATTTTTCAGAGTGCTTTGTCTGTGGACTGTGTGAAAATTAGGATTTCTGTGACGAGGGATTCAAGGGTGCTGACTCATGGGTCTGTAGCCCTTCAAGGGTGTTATGCCAGGTTATATCCCCCCCTTCCCCCAAGTAGCTAGGAGCAGGGAGCTTTGTCCCCACAAAGACAGCATCCTTCTGGGAATCCCACCATATATATGGCAGCAACTTCAGTTTCCTCAACAAAACTCAGGGCCAGGAAAAGTTGTCTTGTACAGACAAAACTGCCCTGTGCCCTCTGTATGGCACTGCAAACTTGCCATCCAGGAGGCACCTGCACTAGAGATTGCTCAGTCCTGTCTCCACCTGTGTGCCCCATTGTGAGGAAAGCTGATATTCACACTTTAGGGCTAGCAAATGGCCACCAAGTCAGTCAGTTAGTTTATACTAACAGCATGTACTGCTTGGGATGGAGAATCTCAGTGTTTGTTCAGTTCCCATGTCTATCAGTCACTCTCTGGCTCAACACCACTGGGCCTGTTTCCTTATCTACAGAATGGCAAAGAAACACCTAAAGCTGTTGAATGGCTTCATTAATAAAAGTTTTAAAGCACTCTGAGATTCTTAAGTGGCAGATGTTAGATAAATGTAAAGATAATATTCTTGCTTTTCACAATCCTTGGTTAAACCCAGCAAAACACCAAAGCATTTCTGACTGCTTTAGCCCCTGATTTAGATCACTTATAGTATAAGTTACTAGAAAATAAATGACAAGCATATCAGGCTCAACTAGAAGTATTAGGCGTGCAACTCAGGCTGATAATTACAAGTTACTGACGTGTTGTACCAAATTGAGATCAATGACTGAAAACACCGCACCTCAGCGTTAGGGAAATACTCGAGTCAAACAGCAGGTTCCAGAGGCGCATGCGTGCACACCTACAAACACGGTTCTAGAGGGGAAAACAAGAAAACTTACAGTCATAAACAATTTATTCGTTTGTATGAATAAATGAAAGGCAAGGAGGCGGTGCAGTGCAAGGTGAGTCCTGCGGCTGGCTGGCTCCTTTTCTGAAGCTCCTTATTGACTCCCTGAGTGATGCTGTGTAAGTCACTTCACTCGTGGTGCTTGCCTCCCCCAGTGTGGCTGGGGATTTTTGCCATGCAAATTGATAGCCCGTAAATTACTAGATAATGCTACTGCATTTGTTTATTAATTTATGGGCTGCAAACTCTGGCTGCACTCCTCACGCTCTGAGGATTAAGTGCAGATACTCCTGTTTGGACTAAGCCTATTGTTGAAAGAGCATTAAAAAAAATAATAATAATAAAAAAATCTGTAAGAGCCACAGGGAGTTTTAAAGAGCGCGGTCATTCCTGGCTCTCCCTTTGCTCCTCAGCAGCTGCGGCCGTAGGACGAGCCCCGGGGCAGGGCGGCGCGGGGGGACGGCGCAACTTCAGCGCACCCATCGCCGTGCCGCGCCCGAAGGCTCCCCGTGCCGGCTGTCGCCGAGGCACGGCGGGACGGCGGCTCGGGAGGAGGTTCCGTCCCCGCACGGACGGGGCGGCCGCGTTTCGCCAGGGGCCGCTCGGGGCAGGGCGGCGGTGGCCGCCGGGCTCGGGCTCCGGCTCCCGGCGCGGCGCGTTCCGGGCTCCGGGTGTTCCCCGCTGCCGGCGGCGCCGGCCCGGGGGCCGCGGGGCCGGGGGCGCGCGGGACCGCTCGAGCCCATGAATGGCGGGGGCGGTGCCGCGCCCCGGCCCCGCCCCCCGGGCCAGCCAGTCCCTCTGCGCAGCGCTGCCGCCGCCCCCATTGGCTCGCCGGCGCCGGGACATTTGCATGCGGCTCGCCCATTGGCGGAGGCGCTCCCCCGGCCGCCCCGGCTGCGCTTCACCTGCGCCGCCGAGTTGCCCGCACTTGGCGCCGGCCGCCCGCACCCGCCCCCGGGCTCCGCTCGCTCCGCGCCCGGACCGCGCCGCCCGCCCCGGCTGCTCCAGCGCCCGCCCGCCCGCCCGCCCGGAGACACCTGGCCATGCGCTCGACGGCTGCGCAGGGTTACTCGTCTTGAGCCCACGGTCGCCTGGATTCGGTGGAAGGAGGATAACAATCTAGATCGCTGTGTGTGTGTGCGTGTGTGTGCGCGCGTGTGCGTGTCCTAGCAGTTCTGCATTGCAACACTTGCTAGTGGAGAAGCAAGAGGAAACCCCCCGGAATTGGGATAAAAAAAAAAAAAAATCAGAAATTTACCTGGGGTCTCTGGCTTATTTCTTCTTTTTCGTTTTTAATAATCCCTCTCAGCAAAGTGAGAGACAGGGATCGCAGGCAGGGAAAAGTCCTCAAGGACCCCGTGATCCTGGAGGAACCTGCACAGGACCCTCGCGCGGACATGTGCGGCTTTCCTGCGCACTCCTGGAGGCTCGGTACGGCCGCGGGGTTCCTGCCACAGTAGATCCAGCACTGGGAAACGGCGCGTCTTATTCGTCTCTGTGTGGTTACTAACCTTCCCCCATCCCTCCCCTTCCCTGCTAGCACTCGCTCTCTCGCACACACACACACTGTCTCTTTTCCTCTTGAGCACACACGCACACCCCTAGAGCCTCGGAAGCGACTCTTCTTTCTGCTAGCATGGGTCCCCTGGCATCATGAACGTTATTCTTTCTCCCTGGCTGGAATTCAGACTGCCCGTCTATAGGTGTCTTGTGCCTTGACCATGCACCTGAGAATAGACCCCAGCATTTGCCCGGGACGCCGCCCCGCCTGGACCCTGTGGATGTGCTCCCTCTTTTGGGGATGTATCGTCAGCTCTGTGTGGAGTTCCTCTAACGTGGCTTCTTCTGCCTCCTCTTCCTCGTCTGTTTCTCAGGCTCAGTATGAGCATCACTTCCACGGCAGCAAGCACCACTCTGTGCCTATCTCTATCTACCGCTCCCCTGTCTCCCTCCGAGGAGGACACGGTGGGTTCCCACTCTTGTTTCTTTCTAACCTTTTTGCAGAGCAGTTGGAGCAGCAGAGGGGGAGCAGGGACGGTGGCTGTGTCTCCGGGGGAGGGGGGTCCTCCCGGCCCCTCATATTTCTGCTGTTAACTCCCCTCCCCATTAACCCTCCACTCCTCCCCTGCCCCCTCCCCGAGCAGAGCCTAGGGCTGAGGACGCACCGCTTCCAGAGCCAACTTCCCCGGCCGGTGTGATCCAGCAGGACGGAGGGTGGGGGCCGGGGCGGGCTGGGGTCGCTCCGTGTCAGACGGCAGCGCCGAACAGCTCGGGACGGCGGAAGGGCATCGGCTCCTGCCCCGCTGGGGTTCTGCGCCGGGCAGTCGCTAACTCCATGGCTTGTAGCGGCTGACATGGTCATTGCAGCATCTTCCCTGCCGGCCACCCTTGTTTCCCGGTCGCCCAGCTGCGGGAGGGCCGGCCGGGGGCACGGGGAATTGCCGCCGCCGCTCCTCCCCTGCCTGCGCGCTCGCAGCCTTCCTGGGTGAGGATAGCAAGGAGCGTAGAAAGGAAAAGCTGCTCCTGCTCCTGGCTTCCTGCGTGGTACCCTGGTAGTGTCTTCCTGGGAAACCCTGGGGCAGGAAATAATAGGGAGTAGGTTTTCAATCTGGCAGCAAGGGAGAAGGGGAAGAGGGTTCTGAGAGATGCCAAGAGAGTGAGAGGGCCGGCATCGTGCCCCTGAAATGCTGAGCAATGCTCAGCAGCTGGACCTACACAGCCTCTTGCCCTCCCAAGTCTCCCCACCCTGACAGGAGTTGGCCCAGGCCTGTCTGACATGGGGGCTCTCCCTTATCTCCACCTTCTCCTGTCTTCTGTCCTGTGTCCCTTGGCTTCTGTTTTCAGTTATATCAGCTGGGAGAGGCAGGCCGGCCAAGGCCTGGCCCTTTCCCTCCAGGGCTGCAGGTCAGGGTCAGGTCTGGCCTTCCATCACAGGAGTATTCACCTAGAGATTGACATCTATGCAGGGCCAGAAGAAGAAGGGCCAGTATGAGAAATGAGGCATAGGAACACTTTGAAGAAGAGGAAGGAAAGGAAGAGCCCTGGCACAGTTGGTTGAAGTGCCGCATGACATGGCTGCAGCAGGGACTATGAGGATGTGCTGGCAAGGTTGTGTCAGCGTTACATGGAAATGGAAACCTGGAGCACCCCGGGTAAGTGCTCAGACGACCAGCAGAGCAGTCTGAAGGGTTCAAATGGCACGGCAATGGATAGACCTCCAATGAAATCTCTAGGTACATTGGCAGAGTTGTAGAAGAAGCTCAGTATTGCAGGTCTGAGCTGAGGCACGTTGGAGAGGGAAAGGGCTCAGGAACAAAGCCAGGAGGCAGATGCTGCAGGTCACAGCTGAGCACCAGCGGAGCAGGGCTGTGCTAGCAGGAGGTGCTCTGGCAGAGCTGCTGGAGGGCATTGGAAGAGGGTGACAGGGAGCCCTGCAAGGTAGGTCGTCAATGCTGTGGCAGTGCGGGAGGGGGAGCCCAGGGCACTGCAGAGTAGCACCGTGCTGCAGAGGCAAGAACTCTGGACTGAAGTGGCAGTGGGTGCAGTAGGTTGAGGGGGAGGTGTTCAGCCATTTCTGCAGACACAAGTGCACTATCCTTTCAACCTATCAAACTCCCACTTCTACTCCAAAGTTCACATCCATCCTAAAATGCAAGAGAAACATTTGGGCCCCACATGGGAAGGGAACCAATGCCATGCCAGACATCAAGACCATCTGTTAAGCACCACCCATGTGTAACTCAGTTATGGGTTATTAATCACTAGCAGCAGGAGCCCTGTTATTTGCAGCAATGCTTGAGGACCATGTGAGAGAGTCCCTGTTGTGCTAAAGTGAGAAATATGAGGAATCAGCCAGTCGCTGCCCCAAAGGGTTTTCAACAGCCCAGCTATTGTAGCTTAGTTCCCCGGTGATGAAAGGGGATAGCAAAGTCTGGCTTGTAGGTCACTTGTGAGGAAAGGGGAGAAGGATGTCACAAAATGTGATAGTGGTTGGCTTTGCTGTAAAAGGCAGGCAGTAGTCTGTGTGAGAATCTACAGTCTGTTTCCTGGTCAAGAAATGATAGTTCTTTTCTCCTTGATGGCTTTTCCATCTGCCCTGAAAGTCAAGAAAAGCCTCATTTAAGAGCCAGGAGCAAAAGCTGTTATCAACTTCAGTGAGAAACAGGCATTTTTTTGGTGTCCTCATTGCAGAAAGGAATCAAGGGAAATAGAGAGCTCAGAGAGCTCAGGCTAGTGCATAAGTCAGCATGAGTTGCTTGGTTTTTTTGTGCGTCCTTTGCGGGTTTGTTTTTTGTTTTTTTTCTTTTTTGCTTTCCTCATCATGCTGTGTAGCAAAGCTGTCATAAAAAACCCCCTTTTGCCATGAATAAGGGGGTGAATGGGGTGAACAGAGCGAGAGGAAGAAGACACTACAAAGACAGCTGGTCTTGGAAACACGCATGGTTTATTTTTGTGTGTTCTTTCACTGTTGCACAACAGAGGCCCTTGGAACTTGGATCTGTAACAACGTTGAGGAGTCAGATCCCAAGGAGGCTGTGTGCTCCCTGTGTTTCCTGCAATTTGGATTATTTGTTTTTCCTAGGGGGAAATAAGAAATTCATTCTGATTGCTGCCCTACTTGGTGGCTACATTAATACTGATTTTGGAAGGAATCAGATCAGGATCATGACCACCCTGCTGTGTTGTCCTCCAGCCCCACAGAGCTGACCACTGGGACTCAGTCTTGCATTTAAACATATTTTTCCTTTTTTCTTCTACATCTCAGTGGATTTCAATCTGTTTGAAGAAGCAAATTAATATCTAGCGCAGAGGAAAAAAAAATGTCTCAGGAGCACTGAACACTTGTTTGGAATCTGTATCTAGTACTCCTTTAAAATCAGTGGAAAACCTTGTGGCTTACCTTGAGCAGAACTGGACCCAGATCTGGCAGTCGCTGCTGTGCTGGTGTTATGAGAGTTAATTCTGGAATCAGTGAGCTGGTGCTTTACGGTAGTTGGGCTGCAACCTGCAAATGCAGAACTTGGCACAGCACATCTTCTCAAGGAGAAAGTCTTTCTAACAGGTTTACCTCCTTGTCAGTAGGGAAGTGAGCCTGGCCAGGCAGGGGACTTCAGCAAGTTAGAGCAAATCTCTTTTCCGTGTGAGGACCTTCCTAGACTGACAGAATTTTTATCCCTGAATAATAGGAAGGGAAATCCATGATTCCTTTTTGTTTCACTTGGGGCTTGTGAAACAGAGGGAGGAACAAAGTTGGGGCTGTGTTTATTGAAAGTTCACATGTTCTGATTCCTCCTGTCTCCCCTGAGCTATTTAGCACCGTTCTGGGTCAGCTGCTTTACCAGAGCCTGCAGCAGTGACTTCACGGCCCCTCTTTCTGCATCCTCATGGCCTCAGCTGATGAATAATGCTTGCCTCTGGTTGACAGATAAAATGAAGGGATTTGTGCGTGTTTGGTCTTAGTAAAGAATTAATTAATTTGCTTTCTCTTTTTCTCCTCCAGCTGTTTGTTCTCTGGCTGTCCTTACTGGCTGTGGAGCAGGGGTGCACAGAGGCTAGTGTGATGCCATGTGCAGATTGCCCCTGCCTACAGGGACTTCTCTGCAGCTATGGGAGCAGTGGTGGGCATGGGATAGTTTCTCTTCCTTTTCATTTTGTGGGACCTAGGCTAGCCCAGGCTGTTGCACAAATCATAGGAGAAAGTGTAGGTCTGTTGTGAGGATTGGTAGTGAGCAGTCACTAGATCTTGTAGGTATAACTCTCAGGTCTGAATCAATTATTTTAAGTTCTGTTATTTATATTAAGCATTTCCTTCTCTTATATCTGTTTTAAAATCAGGAAATGAGAGTGAATGCTTGGACAAATCAAGAGAGTGTTTCCATGAAATAGGCAGGTTTTCTGCAAACCAGTGTCAAAGACTGCCACACAGAGCTCTAGCAGTGATCTCGTTTAAAAATGCATATGTCCTTGCTGCTCCTTCAACGTGACCTATTCCTCATCTCAAGATTCTATGTTTCTGCAATCCCGCCTTTTCTTTATGATAGGAAACGAATTCCCCATCCTTGGCACTGCCCATTCCCCAGTACAAAGCAGTACCTTTCCTGTTCCTCCATCACCAGGAGATTACTTTGAGGAAAGGTTTGTAGCTTTAACAAAATGGGAAAAATTGCTCTGTACAGAGCAGCAATCCAGTCAAATGAACTTCACTCAGAGCTGCAATTAAGGTTGCAATTAAGTTGTGCAAAGGTGAAAAGCTAGAAGTTTGTCTGCTTTCTGTGGCTTGCCTTTATTCTTGTATCAACAATGAAGCCTAATTTTTTGGCAAAGAGTAGTGCTGCTGTATGCCTGAATGTTTACATTCCCTTCCTCAGAGATATTAACAATGATTAATTATTTTTAAAGGAAATCTGTTTAAATTATCTCAAGCTGGCTATCCAGAAATCGAAGTACCCAAACTTACTCACTTGGAGTTTTAAGCGAGCATAGCTGGGCTTTTCTCTCCCTGTACTGACTCTGTAGCTCTTCTGAGAAAGCACAGTTTTCAGTAGTTGAACACAGAAAAAATCTGGTTTGTATAAAGGCTGTTTCCTCTAAATGAGGTTGCTATTTGACTTATCCTTTGCATGCTTTTCTGTGAAACAATTTCTGATCAGGTGCTTTGGCTTCTCATTCTGTGAACTGTATTAGCTGTTCCCAAGTTGGAACAGTTGGCATTGATCTCCAAAACAGATGTTAAAGTCTGTTCATCTGGTACTTGTTCTTAGGAGATCCCAATGATCTTATGAGATCCAGAACATGAGAAACTTAATGTTATTGTTGAACCCTGCCAGTCTTATTTAATATATGTCTCTATGCTCTTTGAAACATTGCTCAGACCTATACTGCTGAAGGTGTAGTCTCTGAAGACATGTTTAAAAAAACCTCCTCTGAAAGCTACTTTGTGCTTGCTCTGTATTTCATAGCACATTTTGCAAAAGTGGGAATGCTAGTCCTAGTCAGAATTAGATCAGGGCTTTCTTCCTCCTTGTATTTCTTTTGCAGTTTAGGCTGGAGAGAGATTTTTTTCCTTTATCGTTTCTGCTTTTGGGTAATACAGCCCTGACTTTTCAAGCAACTGCCACATTCTGCTGCAGAGGTGACTGCATTTCAAAGACAAATGGAGGATCCTGCTGTATGCTTTGTATGGGCATTGAAGTTGTAAAGAATATTGGGTTATGTGACATCAGCTATGTAGTCAGAATACTGCAGAATGACAGTGTTATACTTTTTATAATATTTCTACATTTAAAAATACAATATTTTTTCCCTAATAATTCTGGCTAGTTTTTCCTGTTGTTTTCTTTTTCTTTCTCTACTTTTGCTGTGGCATGAAAATATATGCTTGAACAATCTTATGACAGCCACTGGGTTATTATATACTGTGCTGTTGGGAGCTCCAAATTCCTTACACATCTCACTAGAAGGAGGAAAACGCACCTAGGCCATGTAATGTGGCAATACTGACAAGAACAGAATAGTCTCCAGGTGGTGGTGGGGAAGTTCCATGGTTTGCTGTACAGAAGGTGACTGAATAAAGAGCTGGAGCTTCTAAGTGCAAGGAGTGTAAGTTTTGTCTGGGAAGTACAAAGGATGACCATTCTTCTATTTTTTTCCTTTTACATGTGCTGTGCTGTGCTGTAAGAAGACCAGCTCTCCGTAGTTGCCCAGGATGATAGTCCTGTGCTGATTGCCTGCCTTGTTTTCTTTTTTGGTTTTTTGGTTTGGTTTTTTTTTTTTTTTTTACACTTGGTGTCCTGGTGGGCTTTGATAGCTATGAAAGGTCATTTGTACTAGCAAAAAAGAAAAAAATGGTTTTCATGTCTTCTGTGTAACCTCTGCACACAAGATGACATGCAGTTGACCGATGGCTCTGCCTTGTTGTACGACCGTGACAAGACATTACTTTACTTTCTGACTTGTTTTCCTGATCTGTGAAATGAAGAGAAAACCATCTTTTCACCTAGGTGAGGCGAGCAATTCTTGTGCATCTGTGTGCTTTGAGATCCTTGGCAGGGAGCCATAGAAATGAATGAAACCCCAGTAGTTCTCTTGGGCCTTAAGAACCTTAAAAGAGCAGCCTGCTTGTATCTCTTCTTGAAGGACAAGCAAGACACATTCAAATTCTTAACATAGATCCTAGTAGTGTTTTCCCTTTTGGCTTTAAAGCCTGAACAGGCTGTCGTGCCAAATCCCAACACTGGTGTTTCTGAATGAGCAGGAGAGAATTTTGGCAGAGTGCTGGCTGTGCCAAACTCTAGGCAGCCGCTGGAACCAAGGACCTGGGATTCCCCATGGCTCTTTCACCACTCTTGCACATTACTTCTCTTGCATTCTGTGTGTGTGTGTGTGTGTTGTTTTTGCACATTAAAACAACTACTTATATCCCTGAGTGACTTTCCCCCAAACTATGAATTTAAAGTACTTCCGAAACTGTCTTTTAGAATTTGAATATAATTATATGCTTTGGGTGTAAATTGTGGTTTTTGCTACATAAGAAACTAATGGAAATGATCTGCCTGTTCCTGTAGTTTACAGATTATACACTTTATATCTGGGGATGTATATTTAGGCTGCTTTTCTGTATGGTGTATTAAGATGAAAATGAAGTCAGTGTGCGCTATAGTGGTTGCAAAGCATGAATGGTGGGGCTGATAAAGAACATTACTAAATTGATCCAGTTCTAAGGTTTACTTTATCATCCCTTAATTTTGCATCTTTCATCTTTTTTCATTCTTGATCGTGGAGGGCAGAAGAGGGGAAGTATGTTACAATCTACAGAGGGTCTTGTGTCTGCAGAAGATCAAGGGACAGGGTGAATGAATCAGAAAGACGTAAAAATGTTGCTAAAAAAAGACCCTTTACTTACTCTGTGAATACCACGTGGTAAAGAATGAGGAAAGACTTTGTTTTCTAGAGGGCTCTGGAAGAGCGTACTATCAGTTTAGTCAGAAGTCCAGGCTCCATTTAATAACTTCAGAGTGAATCAGTTTCTGTGCTATCCTTGGAACTTGATTTTGAATTTAGAATAAATTCAGCATATTAATCAGGTCAAATTATTGGAAGATAATTAATCTACATTAATCAGATCAAATTATTGCAAGATTATTAATGTAAATTAAGAAGATCAAGTTATTGGAAGGGGTGAGGAGGTGAAGTTTAGATTTTTTTTCCAAAAGTTCAGTCTTTAACATCATGCTGCATGACAAGAACTGATTTTCTGGACGTGTTTGGTGAACCCTTTGTTTCCTTGCTGATCTGCGGCACTGCCCAGTGAGGGTTTTCGTGGCTTCATGTCATGGCTGGAATCTGCAGTTACAGCAGCCTGCTGCTCCTGCTCCAGCTGGTTTGCTTAGTAAATCCAGCCAGTGGAGACTTTACAGGGTTTATGTCTGGAAATATTTCTGTCTAGCTGGTCTTGTGGGCTTGCTGTCTCAGCTACCAGTGTTTCAGTGCATGAAAGTCCTCCACTGCGGGTGAAGACTTCAACTATGAGCATGAGGACAAGGCAGCAGAGTATGGGAATTCCCTGAGTAGCATTGGGAAGGCAACTACAGGGTGGTTAAGGGGAGAGAACACATAATAGATACTACGGACCTGAAATTGTTAAGAAATTCCAGTGTTTCTGAAGGAGACAATTTAAAAAAAAAAAAAAAAAGAAAAGAAAAAAAACAAAGACCTGATTAATTTTATTTGGTTTTTACATTGACTGGACTACACATAGAAAATGGGTTCTGCCAAGGTCTCTACTTGGCTTCTACTCTGGAAAGAGTCTCACTGTCTGATTGAACACTTAGGAATCCCTGTGTTTATTGCATTAAAGCCTTCATCTTTTGTTACTTCCCTGAGTTAAGGTGGTCATCTGAGACAGTTTCACTCCAAAGATTCTTGGAGCTTGCAGTTATATAGGCAAGTTTTCTTACTTAAAAGCACTGTGGATCTTTTAGTATCTGGTGAAATTAAAGTGGAAACACAAGGTTGAAACCTGACATTTTTCTCTTTCCTTTATTTGTTCTTGATTTACTTGTCTAATGGTAGCTCATCTTAGCTTTTCTTATATTCTGATGATTCTGCTGGTAATTTTGATGTTCTGTGCTTTCACAGGAGAGTTTGTCATTCACTGATATTCACTGAGTACACTGTTTAGGAATGATGGTGGCCTGGATAGGACCTAGAGTAATCTTCAATTCATGTGGCCTACATCTAGTCATGTGCTTGTGTAACATCTCTGTAGGATGACCCCTGCTCCCCCAATGTCATCTTTTCTTTGTAGTTTAGTAATGAATGCCAAAGCTATTCTAAGTTTCCCTGATCTTGCTCCCCTGTCTACAGTCCAGCATATTTCTGTCAGTGTAAGTTTGGAAGATACTGATGGCTTTGAATGCCTTTTCACTTTTTATTATCTCACCATGGAGCCTGCTCTCCTTCCTGTCTCCTCATGCATTCAGAGGCAGTTCATTAGAGGCAAGGAAAAGACAAAGAAATTAATTTTCCTTGAGAAATATATTCAGCACCTTTTAGAGGCTTGAAGAGGAGAAACGGAGCAGAGAATTCTTACTAACTTCTTTTCAAACTTTTTCTTTTTTTTCCATAGAGAATCTGGAGACAGAAAGTGTCTGTGCCCTACATCCATTTACCTGGTAACTTATTTTTCTGACACTAGGCACTATGAACATGCCAGGATTGCAGTAGGCTGGAACAGAATAAGGTGATGTGGGTGCTTGTCCTTCAGAATTGATGTGCATTTGCTTGGTATAAAAAGAATATATCTTTTAACCAAATATCAAGGTGGCAAATTCTGCTCAGATGGCAGGGTAGCAAATTCTGCCAGTGGTGTATATCAAAGCTTTTTCCGGTTCAGGTAATTTTTATTCCAGACAGGTTAATTTCTACTTAACAAGCCATATACTCGGCTACTTTTCCTGGCCCAGTCATTAGGAAATACACACTGGCAAAATGAGCAGCCTCCCCTACTGGTCTAATTAGTACTTGGTAACTGTTTGAAAAACGGTCAGAACCTGAGCCTTTTGTGCATTCCTTGGTGAGAAATTTTGCCATTGGTGTCAGTGAAGCCATATTCCAGTTGTTAATGAATAGCGCTGAAGAGGTTTTTCCTTAGCAGCAGCATGGAACAGAACTGAGGACAAGGAACCCTCCCAACATTTTCCCTACCTCTGCTCCTGGCTTACCTTGATATAGTGGATGGTGAATCATACATTGGCAGGTGATTCCGTTTCTCTATGCTGTAGTGCAGAAATAAGATGATTTTTAAAAATCTTGTTGGATCCTGACATAATGCATATGATGGGAAAATAACTATATTGTTACTTCTCTTTCCCAGCATTCTAGAAAGGTATTTTCAAACTTCAGCCAGAATATTTGGTCCTTGGAATTTAAGGAACATCACAGTGGTATGGCTTCTGGTACTCTCTTTGAAAGAAGTCCTGAGAAGAATGGGTACCTTTTTAGGAAGCCAGTTCTGCAATGAAATGCTGATTCTCATCCTAAGAGTACATTGTCAGAAACATGGGAAATGCCTGGGCTGTGTGGTTAGATGCAGTGTTTTGTTTCAGGCCTTTCTTTGTGAGAGCAGTTTCTACTGCTGGTGATGGTTTCATTTGCTGCTTCAAAGAGCATTATGGACATGCATTTTTCTTTGCTGGGTTTAGAAATCAGAGGGGATTTTTTAGACCAGTGACCCAAAAGCTGATTGTATCACGCCAGCCTCTACTTTCATTGTCCCTGTTGGCTGTCTTCTGCTTCTGTCACAAGTTAGATTTTGTCTGCAACTGTTCAATCAATTCATTTTAGCAAAAATTGTGAACAAAATTATTGAGGTGATTTCAGCAATCAAGGGAAAGAAGAGGGGAGGGAGAAAAGAGGAGGAAGATGGAAATTAAACTGAAGTGTAAAT
This sequence comes from Eopsaltria australis, assembly GCA_034509425.1. NCBI lineage: Eukaryota > Metazoa > Chordata > Aves > Passeriformes > Petroicidae > Eopsaltria > Eopsaltria australis. Next base: position 30,903 of record JAVTVJ010000007.1, read on the forward strand.
TTGTTCCCATTCTTTCTTTCTCTTTGATCAGAAGTAAAGGAGGGAAGCATTAGAAGAGCCATTAAAGGCCCAAGTAATTCTCAAGAAAAGAGACAGGCAATTTGAAGCTAGAGGAAAAAATACACTAAATAAACAGGACAGGAAAGAGCAGTATCAGAGCTCAGCAATGGGGCTGCCCTGGTGGCTCCTCTTCATCTGAGCTGAGGAGTTTCAAGTGCTCTGCAGAAGGCTGTGGGATATGCATCTTGCCCACCAGAGCCCCATGTTGCTGATGTTCAATGCTCTTTAGCCACACACTTTTTTGACCTCGGATCTAGACTTTAGAGTATTCTGTATGTTTTATAAGTCCAGTTACATTGATGATTGAATCACCCATTTAGCTTTCTTTTTTATTTTTTTTTTCACTGCATGTTTTTGGAAATCTTATTGTCAATATCTAGAACAAGACATTAATAAATTTAATTTATGACCTATCATTCTAAAAACTCAAGGCACATTTTTTTATGGAGGGAGAAAGGGTGGATTCTGCTGCTGCTTGGCAAGGAGAGAGCTGTGCAGTGCTTTATTTGTGTTGCTAAGAGGGTCACTAGGACAGGCCCAGGTGAAGGCAGGGCTGTATGGCAGGCAGCAGTGGTGCCTCGAGGTGTGTGCTTGCCCTGTCTGTGCTCCTCTGTTACACAGCAAGAGACTAAGAGGAGCAGTTTGTTCAAATGCAGTGTCAGAATTGTGGGCATTTTTGCCGAGGCACCCCTCTATGTGTACATAGGGGTATGTGTAGTATTTCTCCTTGGGGAAACTTGTTTCTCTTCAGAAGCAGTGTCTGGTTTTTAGATTTCTGCTGAGGTTTAGGATGATGCTTAATTCATGTCCATAGGGAAGCTGAGTTCAGATTCAGGAAAGGGCTAGGGGCTGTGCATGGAGACTATTTCCCTCTAAATACTATGTAAAGACAAAGCAGTCCTATCTGCAGGAGCTCTTTCTTTTATCCCATTTCACTGCCTGAGCAACCATTCTACAGCAATCCTTTTCTATAATCTTTTTGGATTCCTGGATTCAAGGGAGAATGAGACCTACTAGAGAGCATGATTCAGTCCCTGGCCTTTGTGTAGCTGACCATCTTTACAGAAGTCCTAGTTAGGCAAGAAGTTTAAAGTATAGCAACAAAGTCCCCGATGCATTGTAATAATGCAATGTCATCATTTTATAGTGCAGTGCTAATGATTTCTAATTATTTGTGAAGTAAATTATTTATAAATAAAATAAGGATTTAAAAGAATTGATTATTCTTACCTACATGGTCCTCAAACAAAAAAATATGTAATGGGTGACTCTTTTAAAAGACAAGATTTTTGTTATCTTTGCTGTTTTACATCACCCTTGCTTTGCATGTTTTCTCATGAATCACAGAAAACAGTGCAGTCATTCAAAAAAATTTTGTGGGAAAGTTTTAGGATCCTGGCATGCAAACCTAGGCTCTATAAGTTCATGGACAAGACTGTACTATTAGAAAATCATTTGGAGTCTTATAGTCTACAGTCTTGTAGGCTGCAGTCTTAGAGTAGCAAAGATTCAGGAACTAAAAAAGATTTTTGGTTCAAATTACAGTTGAGTCATGGACTCTGTCAGTAATCTCTGAGGACAAGGCTTGGAAAATGTGTGAGTGAATGTAGAAATTCACTGATAAAGAAATCCTGCTTTAGGGTTGAGGTAAGCAAGGGACTAAACTGTCCCAGAATGCTGAGCTGCAGATAAACTCACAGTACAATCAGTGATATGTCAGCACCAATTTTGTTTAGATGTTGATACACAATTTGAAGAGACATATCCAACCTGAAGGAAGAAATTAATCAGAGGAGATGATAAGAATTTCTGTATACACTGGTCCATCTGGTCTGGTATTCTGTCTCTTGACTGTGGCCAGTGCCAGATGCTACAGATGGACGCAAATAACTTCTTTGATATGTTTAATTGTATATCCCAGGGGAGGGTTGTTTTTTTTTCCTTGACCTCACAAATGGTGATCACCTTATACTGTAAAGAACTGAAAAGAAGACTCATTGCAATTTTATCATGGTTATAGTATTTCATATGCCATTCTGTATTAGTCTTTTTCTTTTACTAACTTTTTGCTTAGCTATTTTTAAATTGCCATCTCAAAGCATTTTATGCAGCTTCTTAGACCATCACAGCACTGATAGAGGGCAAGCAACCAGTTTTTGTATTTCTTATTCTAAGATGAGAAAATGGGACATGGAGAGGCAAAGCAGTTTGCTGAGTCAGAAACTGTTGCCACATTTAAACAGCCTGAGTTCTGCTGAAATCCCAGGATTTACTGCTTTCTGTCACTTCAGTCCAGGTTATCAGGGTGCCTGATTGGAAGCACCTAACAGGCTTTGGAGGTTAATAGAATTTAGGTTATCTGAATGTGGCTGTGCACAAAGTCAAAGCTAGCAGTACAACCTGGCACTGGTGGCATCCGGTGCAGTGTACTTTTCACATCGCTCTTGCTTGGTGGCATGGTTGTGTTTCTGCCTAGGATTTCTTTGCTGAAATACGTACACAGGGAAGGGGGGCACATGAATAATTAGTTTGACACTACCAGGAAGCATTGACTGTCATGATTAATCCATCCATGTACTTTAGTCTAATATTTCTAAAATACTTACTTTTTTTTCCTTAAAAAAATATGGTTTGTGGGTAGATTGTTGGTACAGTACTTGTCCATATCTTCCTGAAATATTTGGCTTGCTGCACATGAATAACAGCATTGTACCTCTTTTTCTTCTTTATAGCAACCCACATCATGGACTTCTGAGGACTAGAAGTATGATGCATGTGTGTGAGAGAGAGAGACTACACATTGCTTTGTAGAAAAGCTGGTTTTGTTTGCATTTGTATCTAGTAATAATAACCTCACCCATGTTAAATGCTGCCAGAAATGTTTTCTCTTCTGCCTCCATACTGTGACATTAAACCTGTCGTGTCCAGTGTCAAACAGCAGCTGCCATCTACTCACAGTGTTTCAGTTACAGTCCTTGGTGCATAGAAATAAGTCCTTTCTATTCAGTGTTTTCATCTAAACTAATGTAAGTCTCCCAGAGAGCAGCTTTCACATAAGAGTATCCCACAGGGAAAGAGGCAGAGTAATCTAAGCAAGGAATATTGAAACAACACCTTGTGGGTATGGGTCATGGTTTAACCCTGCCTTCTGCTGTCACTCTAGACAAATCAGAGCTTCACCTCTTCATATTCTGAAGTCCCAGGTGGTAGTGGGGAGTTGAAATACTTCTGTGTCTTGGGAGTCATAATCAGCCTGATCTTACTTTGGCCATTACAAACCAGAAGACATTCAGCATCAAGAAGAGTCTGTTGCTCTGGCCCTGTGCTCTCAGCCGGCTGCAGGTCACGTCAGTTCCCTTGCTTCACAGTCTGTACCTGCCTATCTAAAGAAGTAGCTCTGACCTGAGTATCCCAGTTTCAGCCACTGAACATTGTACCAACTTCAGATGAAAGTCTTTATTGATCTCTTGTATTTGTCTAGCAGTTGGCAGACTCAGCCACAGAAAAGGGATTCTAGGGAACTTACAACCTGGGCAGAAAGGACTTTGATTTGTTGTTGTAATGTATGATGTGAGTGGAGTAGGGTACAGAGAACAAAGAGCTGTCCCATCTGTTTTATTCAAGACCTTTTGTTTTTTTCCATATGGACCCCAAAAAGCTGAAAATGTTGCACTAGCTATTTGAAGAAATTCAGAGGCGCTCAGTCCAAGTAACTTCTCTAAGCAGTTATTGCTTGAGAGAGATTGGTCATATCTTTTTGTGAAACATCCAAGAACCTGATGCAAAATAACGGTAGTACAACCCTTTTTCTCTGCACAAACACACCCAGTGTATATATTTGCTTGTTGCTGAACACCATATGCAGGAATTTAAATGGAAAAACATTAAACTTCTACAGGTAAACTAACATCATTAAAAGATGTTTTCCCAAAACTCATTACTTCCCTACAATGCCTGTACTGTCAGACTACTTCTGCAACAATCTTGCCAAATTCATCTCCAGAAAAAAAATTCATTTAATGAAACCAAGCACAGGCTGCCTGGTTTCTGTCGTCACCACAGTAAAACGTCACTCACAGTAGACAGGCCAGAGCCCTGCATTTAACACATGTATGGTCCAACCTATTCATCAGTGTTGCAAGGTCACCCAGTGCTTGCAAAGGTCCTCATGGAGCCAAAGCTGGGGGAAGCAGAAACCTGCCATGTACCATGGCAAACTCACACAGACACTCAGTAAATAGAAACATCCAGTTAGCAGGGGGAAAACATTCTTCACAAATAAGCACTCTAACCTATTAGCCCTGATCCTCAAGGGAGTCCTTCAAAACAGTTTCAAAGAAAGATCTTAGAAACTAAAATTTGTAACTGCTAAAAATCTAGGGCTTAGGATAGCAATAACGATTTATTGTATGTTGTATTTCTTCGTATGTCCTGCTGCCTGTGAACTCTTCATATCCTGTAGGCAATAATTAGTTCATCCTCTGTTCAGCTGAGGGAGAGAGCCTATTAGCATTGCTAGTACCACTCCCCATGGATCTACAGGTAACAGTACTCTTGCCTCAGATTGACTAATTTATTAGATTACAGTGTTAAATTCAGAGCTAATGGTATAAACCTGCATGTAGTTTTGAAAGCTGTTGCTACATTTTTAGATCTAAATAGGGTTTATGTTCCTTACCTTTTGAATTTTTTCCTGCTGTATTGGCTGGTCTACTAAAGGCAAATATTGCTCATTTATAACTATTAATCATCATGGGTATAACAACATCACATTTTTAAGCTTTTTGAAATAGTTATTTATTAAGCTTTCCAAACAAAATACATGTTTTTAATGGAAATTGAAACCTTATTGTTAAATGCCTAAACTTGTCTAAAACTGAATGTAGAACAATCCCTAAAAATAGTTTGCTTCTGAAGAATTACCCTTCATTGGAAAATTCTCAACCAATGCTAGTCATAAAATGATTTGTACACAAATGTGAACAAAAAAATCACATCTATGCCATTAGAACCATTCTGAAAGCCTGGGTTACACGGGCATTAATCCATTTAGAAGGCTCCCAAAATAGTTGCTGTTGTTTCTATTGTACTTGATACACTGTGGCTGGAACAGCAAGAGGAATGAGAAAAATTTCTGGACTTTAGCTGTAGGTGACTAGGGCTCTGGAAGTGAGTATTCTAAACCATGCTTCCTTGCACAGTTTTAGGCTTAAAACGGAATGTTTGTTGTATTATGACTCTGTAGCTGGGATTTTAATTGAAGAGTAATTTTTAAATTGAAATTGCTGCCAGTGAAATTCTAAGAAAAAGCATTCAAAGACTATGGAGCAATATCATACATCAGTTATAAGGTCATGGTATTATTTTAAGTGCCACTGTGTAATAACCCAGTGCTGTAGGTTTTCCCAAACCCGGCTGTAGTTTTGGGCTTGTTAAAGTCATTGATTCTCTTATGAAAAGATTTCATAGTGAACTTCTGCAGCACTTCTGCACCAAGAAATTTCAGTCTGCCACTGGAGCAAGCCTGAGCTGTGACTCAATCCCACCATCAGTGCTAGGTACCCATATTTTTTGTGTTTAAAGCTAAAAAATTTAAAGCCCAAACAACTCACTGTTTAGGCAATACATTGTTTAGGATAAACAATCTGGTACATTAATGCAATGCATTACAATAACTTGTTCAGACACCTATGATGGAGTCATATTTGCATAAGTGAATACTCCTTGCATGTCTCTACTCATTATCGATTTGCCTGCCTAAACTAGATGTTTTAAAATTTGTTTCTCAATGGCAGTTATCAAACAGAGTATATAATTTTGATGAGATCACAGATGTGTGGGACAACATTCAGTCTTCATTTTACAAGGTTTTTATGTCTTTCCAAACTGTTTCTTGCTAACATCACTGATACACAGTGTTTGTGAATCCAGAGGAGAGCAGGGTCCAAAAACCTTTTTCTGTATCTTGCATGTTCTGGTTTTATAATCCTAGCCGATACTGCAGTTTCCTCTTATGTGTGAGAATTGTGATAGTGACACAGCTTTGCAAGGAATTTTCAGATGAATAGTAGCTTTTGAGCATGTAAAAGTCAGGTACTATTGTAAGGGCACACATGAAAACCTTGCGTATGTTTACAACTACATACTGAATTTAGAGTCCTTGATTTTAACCTTAATTTACCTGCCCTAAAATAACGTATACCAGAAGCATAATCCTTTGCATTGTGTGGTTATCAGACTAGGTATTTGGGGATATTTTTAAAGGGCGTATTCGTTAGCACCATTATCTTATCCAGTTCCTCACTTAATCTGTATTGAGCTGCCTGGATGTTATTCATATTCCCCTACCACCAGCAAGTCAAGGTCTTGGGGAAACAGACTTGATGCATTCTGTTTGTCCATGATAGTTCATCATCGAAGATAAGCCAGGGTTGTCTGCAAACGGCAATCTCATCAGGCAGGCTCAGATAACATCTCACTAGACTTCTTTTGCTTATTCCATTAGCACAATTGTCCTGGAAATTTGGGATGCTCAGCTTTGCCATGCTGGTGAGAGCAAATTATTAACTGGGGATTGAGATTTAGCCATCATTGGCTCCATTTAACATGACAACCCTTTTAGTTGTTACACTGAACCTCTGTAAGGCTGTGCTCCCAGGGAGCATTTAAACAAGAGGGAGATCTGTGCACCATTACTCTTTAAAAAGATCATAACTCATGTCTCAAAAAAGGGTTTTCTTTTCTCCCTTTCCTTTGTTGTTGATTTCACAGGCAGCTGTTCGCTAGCACTGGCATTTTAGAGGCAAAAGGCGGGTAGGATCCCTAATTCCTATTCATTGGTCTTTCTTCTTGCAGCCTAAATAGCTCTAGAGACCCAAGCAGCTACCACTGGTGTGTGCATGTGGTCAGGACCACTTAGCATTCTGTGTCTCTTCTTGCAAAACATGCCCCAGTAAAACAGTTCATTCAGTGTCCTCAACCTGTATAGTTCATAATTACATGGAATTGTGTGCAAGTGAGTAGCTAGCCCCCTAAAAACACTGCCTGCCTAGATTTGTAGGTAGGACAGTAGACTGTGGGAAATTCAGTCTGTGTTGTGCTGAAAGGAAACGAATGCCACCCTCATTTCAGTGCTTGTATTTCTTACATTTCAGCGTGGAGAAGAGACGAGAGAGAGAGAGAGTGCAGCAAGGAGTGAGTTAACTGCCTGACTTACTAAAGAGCTGAGCTGGATAATGTTTCTCAACTTACCCTTTCAATATAGAGGTTCTGATGCTTTTTCTGTTCACAGGGTTCAATATAGATTTGGGTTATATGTTCTAAGGGGGTTTACTACAGTTATAGCCATTTTGATAACAGTTCCAATAACATTTTTGATAATTGAATTAGCATTTAAAATGTTGTAAAAATGAAAAATGTTGAAAAGTAAAATATGGTAGTTTTAAAAACACCACTTTTCAATTTAAGAAGTCTTCAGTTTTAAAACATCAAAGCAATTGTATTGTCTAAGAAAATCAGCACCAGAACCACTGCCAAAGAAAGCAGAGACTGGAGATGAGGAGGGATAGGATAGTCCTTCATATCTAATGGTGATGAACTTCCCTTGCATGGGAAAATTGCTTTTTCTGGAGAAGCATATCCCTGGATGACAGTCAGTAACACCTACAGGTGTGACAGGAACAAGAAGGCATTGAGTTGATTGAATTGAATCACCTTGTGTTTATTCCTGACATGTAATACGAAAGTATTTTAGTCCTTTGCCCAGCATATCTGGCATTAAACTTTCCCAATCCAGCAGAAATCCCCAAAGGCTGTTGACCACAGCTAACTTTGTTTTTAGAAATAACCACATCCATGCCAGGGATTTTCAGGGGAGACCAAAACTGGATTATTTCTATTGCTGCATGACACAGCAGAGAATTCTCAAAGGTTCTCCAGTCTGCCAGTGCTGGGGAGAGATATGAGGGAAGTACTGAGTCTAATGGACCTAATTTGGAAAGCTTCACTCTGCAGTGGGGGGCAATGCATAGGTTCTGCCCATGGTGTGTGGTTTGTGCTGGGATCTGAAAAGGACACTGGTGCTGCTTCTTCATTCCCCAATCCAGGCTGCAAAACCCAGCCTTTCAGAGCATATAAATTGTCTTTTTCAGTGGCTCCTGCAGTCAATGAAAAGCTATACAAAAAGTGTAAGGTATCTTCACACATATATCCAGTACTTTCTGTTTCTGGGCTGTTATGTGTTTAAATAAAGTAAGACTTCTCTTGTCATCTAACAGCCTCTCAGCTGTGGTTTCCTCTAAATCCATTTTGGACACTTCTGTTTGAGCAATCCTCTGGATTGAAATACATTTATGAAGGAAAGTTCTGGTGTCTCCCCAGGTTAAATAATGTGTTCATGAACTAGTACAATGTACAAAAAAAGAAGCAAGACTCCACACTACATACTGCCAGATTATGCTTTAAGTTCAGATACAGCAGGAGAGTACTTGGTTCTCATCCTGGGTCTGTTCTGCTGTCTTTAACTGCAATCTCCCAGGTTTGCATTGATACCAGTAATAGCAGAATGTGGACCAATTACCTTGTAAATAAAAAAAAAAAAGCAGGTAGATAATTGACTTTTGGAAGCCTGCCTAGGCTATTATTTTTATTTCTTCTGCTTGCACAGGGAACTTTGTGCCTGACACAGAAGTGTGGCAGCAGAGCAAGGCGTATTCTGGGGCAGAAGGTGGGTGGATGGGAGGAGGAGGTTGATCAGCAGGGGCAGATGGGTCCCACAGTGCCTCTCTGACTCAGCCAGGCTTATTTTAGCAAGCATGTGTGTGTGTCTGTGTGTGTATGTGCTCATTAGGGAACTTATACATTCATTAGGCTGAAGAGCTGAACAGATGAGGTGAAAGCCCCTTTTACCTCTTCCTTCATATTGACTGATGTTCATATTTAAGGTACACAGGATAACTTCTCAGTAGGTATCAATATATTGACGCATTCTACTCAGTGACTTTAGCAGAGCTATGCCAGCTTATACCCAGTGGGGATCTGATCTCCCCCCCCCCTGCTTTTTATCTGCTTCAGGTGTCTTAAAAAAAGAGAAAGAGAGAAAGTAACAGATTGCATATGATGTAATTTCTTCCCTGGTTTATCCGGTGTGTCAGTCTTTCCTTCTCAGAATCCAGAAGGGAAGCTGTGACTTGGAAAAATAATGCATTCAGTATATTGTGCAACACTAAAACTCCAAGCAGTTTGTCCCTTGCCCCAAATCTTAATATGAAATCTTATTTTGTAACTCGGAAAAGGACAAGATCAGAGGACAGTTATCATGTTCCTTGCAGACCCCCCTATTGCATTTATGGATGAACTCACGAAGGAGCAAGAGATCTGGAGTTAAACATTAATATTAATTATATAAAATCTATTTTTAACTGGGTGATGTTTCCTTATCCCTCTGGTGGAGGACCAGGAAGTTGGTTCAGCATGGTTTTGAGGAGATTGTGCCGCATCGTGGCCATTGATAAGGTAGTGTCATGGGTCTTTCACTCTGAATAAGCAATATCCTGCTTCAGGGTTTACGCCCAGAAATGAAGATGAGACCTAGGAGGTACAGAAGCACATATTCTCAAAATGTACTAAAGCAGATTGTAGTTAATAGTGTTGTTGTGGCTGCAGTGGTGTTGGTGTGTAAATGAAGCAAGGTTAGTAAACCATGGATAAAACTGGTCTGAAACAGACTAGATTTTGATGTGAAAAATATTTTGTGTCTGATATTTTGCCTGTTTATTCCAGCTGCATCATTTGTTCTACTAAACTGCATCAACTCCCTCTTACAGCAAGGTTTGCTGTCCTTTCACCTCAGGGTATGACCCTGGCTACTGCCATAGACACAAACTGCACTACGTGGACCTAGATTTCATCTGGAATGACACTTCCAGCATTTTAGCGCTGAGCTCTTAGGGCAGGTTGTTACTTGTGGAGATATTTTTGGTATAAGACAGGCAACTGGGAATCCTCATCATTCATTGTCACTGATGTTGTCTAGTGCTAATTCACATTTCTGGCTATGTCCCAATTATGTTATTTTTACTCCGACTCTCTACTTTCTTCCTGCAGGCTTACTTGGATATTGACTTTTTCCTCATGTCTTGACCTGCAGTGTTTTATCATGCCTTTGTGAACTGCTCATCACCTTTCATGGTCCACATCAGAGGCAGTCACACCTCAGGGCAAGGCAGAGAGAGCAGAATTAGACCACCAGTGAATGCTTTTGCTGCTTCTACTCACTAATATGGTTTGAACTCAGGGCTGGTAGCAAAGCAAGGTGGTGTAACTGAATAAGCAAAGGTTTTCTAAAGATCGTGCCCTGTTCACCCTGCCATTCAAGGAACAGAGCAAGATTGCTCTGAGGTTGGGAATTAGTGAGTGAATTCTCTTTTAGTCCTCCAGGTAGCCGATAAAACTGGCACACACAACAGAAAGCTTTTAGGGAGGTGTCAAGTGTGGGAATGCAGTCTGCTGGATAATACTCTGTACTTGGGCTTTGGGATTAGAAGATACCACTGCCAAAATTTTAATGCGGTAGCTAAAACTCTCAGGTTTAAAAGATTAATACCATTTATTTGCTTCATTTGCTTCCACCCCCAAACCTGCACCCCAACAAAGCAAAATTTTTCTAATCAGCATGTAGCTCCTGCTGTGCTAGCTGGCTTTATTTTTTTTTACACATTATTTTTTCTATATTGAAAAAGCCTGAGAAGGAAAAAATGGGTAAGGATAGCTGAAGCTCAGTTAAGAGGGATTGGGACATGTTTTTATAATTGATTTAACTCTTTATTTCAAGTGCATCTCAATTATTTTCTGCCAGCACACCAAGGGTAGCAGTGATTTTTTCTGCAGCAAAGCTAATGCAATGTTTTCTTTAGGGCTGCAGAGCACAACATGAGATGAGAAATCAAGAGTTCTTGTAAGGCTGCAGGGCTTGGAGCAGCAGAAGAGAGAAGGAAGGGGCTTCTCCTCTCCTGCCTTGAGGCAGCTCAGAGCCATGGAGCAGAGAGCATAGGATGTCAGGGAGCTCCTGTCTGTATAGTCACCCCTAGAATCTGTTTAAATTTTGCTAGAGACCTGTTTAACCCTGTGTGATCAGTATTTTCCACATTTTAAGTGTGATAAAAAGGGGTGTTTCACAGAATTTAACATATGTCTAATTGGGACTGGCATGTTTCTAATTTATTTTCCATACCAGATGAAAAATGTTTCTCCTGTATGATATTTGAACAAGTCATGTATATAACTACTAAGGGATTTTCATTTATTTGCTGCACATTCAGCTGGCAGTCCTTTAGTATGGTGTCATGGCATGATTTGAAAGATTTAAGTCAAGCAGTGTAGTTTATTTGGTACTTCAAAATCACATGTAGTTACTAGAATTTTTTCCTAAATACCAGAGGTGAGTGACTTGCATTTTATGATGTGACGAGTGGCAGGTTAAAACTCTAATTCCTGTCTCCAGTTACAGAGCAGAAATACAGGAGCATACAAGGAGTTACAATAGTATAGCTGTAAGCAAGTGCAAATGAGATAAATTATTATTTGCAATTTCACAGCTGTTTGCATGTCTAGAGCCAGCTAAAAGTATTCTACTGAAATAGGACAATATCATTAATTCCATTTCATTGAAAATTGAGTTTCATAAGGAAACTAAATATCCTGAGATTACTGAGGCCTAGAGAAAAGAAGCATCTCATCAGGTGCACAAACAATTCTGTTGCAGAATAAGTAGAATCCAGGAGCTACAGTGTATCCCAGGTTTACTAAACCAAGCCATATATAGGTGGTCACAGTGGCAGCACTGTTTTTGGATTTATACCTTTAATCTCAAATTGAGTAACCTACCAGAGCACTTGGGGAATGGTAACCAACTTTAATATCCTGATGATTAATTTCCTAGACAACTACATTGATCAGTGCTTTGGAAGTACCTTAGCTAGGCAGAGAAGCTGTATTGTATCTTATTTCTGTGACACAAGAGTTTGGCTGACGTGATGTAACTAACAACAGAAAAGTGTGTGCCATATCATTGCAATGATCAAGCTCCATGTACAGGGAGGCTGAGAAGTACCATTCTGTGGCCTCTGCGTTGTAAGTAAAGCCAGAAATGTGGGGGACAAGTGGACAGTATGCTGCTCTTTGATTTCGAAGGGCCAAGTGCTTGTAAACTATTTGAATGGATGGTACATTTTCCCCGTGGGGGAAGTCCTGTGCCATGGTAATACATTGATGTGGACATCGCACCACTTAGTTTTAAGTGATTTAGCTGTGGAGTTTTCCTAGAGCATTAACAGAATCCTTTTTGAAGTAGCTTTCTCTGGAGTGTTTGGCATCAGTTGCCTTTCTTCATCCAGTCTAGTCTTGCCTTCTCAAGTTATTCCACAGCTCTACCTCTTGTTTTCCTATTGCAGCTTCTGTATTCCTGCAGATGGCTGTACCCCACAGTTAGGGCTTTATCTAGACATTCATATTTAGCTCTGTGTAGGAACTGCAAGTTACTTTTTATTTATTTACTTTGAAAGATTCCCTTAGCTCCCATCTGTTTAAAATGCTACCTCTACTTGTTCTCCCCGATGAAAGCTTGAAGGAAGGGAGGGGAGAATAAGCTTCTCTCCTTAAAAAGCAGCTTATATTTAGCTGAGAAACAAAATTGCACAGATCTTTGGGCTACCTGTGGAGATGGACAGATTAGACTCCTGAAGTTCAGGGCTCCGCTTCTCACACTCATCAGTTCTGGGCCAGGCCTATGGAGCAGCTCCTTCGCCCACAGTAACTACCACCCCAGTCCATTGGAAATGTTTCTTTTGGAGACAGGAGGGTTGGAGGGATAACAAGACTGAAAGCCCTGTTCCTTCCTTTTTGCCTTTTCTCACTGCTTTCACATAAAAACTAAAATGCAGCCCCCAGAGCACCTTGAAGGATTAAATGCTGATCAAAGGCAGGTTTAACCATATCCCCAGGACAAGCTGCTTAGACACCAGGCAGCACAAGCTGTGGGTTAGCACAGCAACCAAAAAAGCAGAATAAATTAACAATTATCATTTCGACATGAACAGAGCAGAGTTTTGGGAAAGGAGGCACTGGGAGGGTTCAGGGGAGCAGAGTATGGGGGATACGGAGGGAAATGAAGTCCACATTTATCTCATACATACAGCCAGAAGACATGCTCTGCTTCTGATCTTGGCTGATTTCTGGCATCTGCTGCCAGACACTGCTTTTTCCCTCCTCGGGTTTGGGCTTTCCAGCATAATAGCATTAGTAGCATTAGATAGGAGTTTGTGTTATTAGTTACAACCTAAGGGAGAAGGAAATCTTTGGGGGATAAATTAACAGACCCCTCAGCTATCCTGATTGGCACCCAGCCCTTAAGTTCCTGCCCACTCTGTTCCAGCCCAGCTTTTTATAGGCTTGCAAAATGCGGAGTATCTTATTCATCTGTTTATTTTGCAATGATTTCCCTTAGCAAATTCTGCACTTAAAATTTCTGGCTTGGACATAATCAGAGCACACAATTCTGCTTTGGGTTTTCTTAGCATTAGCAAAATCTGGGGAAAAAAGATTCACTGACTATTGAAGATGATAAGTGAGGGAGATGCTGAAAAGGATTGTCTACCTTTGAGGATGGATGAGTTAGTGAAGGCTACTTCACTGTTACTGAAAGGACTGTGAAGAATCAGGAAGCAAATGATCAGCATTGAGTTCTCAGAGTGTTCAATAAGAGACTAAAGGGCCAACCAGTAACACAGGGCAGAGATATTAAAAGAAGTATGATTTTGTGCTGTGAACAGGACTTACAGCTTTATACCATCTATTGCCACAGGACAGCAGAACCCAGTTCACACGTTCACTCAAAATAGTAACAAGTTGCTGTTAGAAGACTCTGGATTGTGTGTGGCCATCTTAGAGCAGGAGGAGGGATGCAATAACTCCCACCTCTCTCTCTCAAAGCTCAGTGGTAAACCTTTTGGGGCCTTTGAAAATGGTGGCAGGCTAGTGCTGTTGTAAGAGGAGAGCAGGCATGGGCAGAGGGAAGGCGTGTATAAGGTCTCTACACGTTCCCTCCTAGTCTAATGTAGAATTAAAGTTGAGAGAGTCCGAAATCCTGTTTACAGTCCCAGTTCACTCCCTGCCCTTACAGAGGCACATGCATCAGAGGCATATCCAGGCTCTAACAGAGGGATATTCAAATCACATAGCTCAAGTTGTTATCTAATGCCTGTAGAGGTCAGGCAGGAATCTCTCCCTGTGTTGGCTCACTTTGCTGGATGAGCCAAGTGTGCTTCAAGCTCGTTTTACTCCCTTAGAGGAGTTTAAAGGTAGAAAGCAAAATCTGATGGATCATCCATCCAATTCCATATGAAAACCCAATATTCTTCTGAAAATTAAGCAGTCTCAGAAGAGAAGCCTTCTTGCACACAGCTGTGGAACAGGCAAAGGGCCCTACCTGATTGTTCAGCTATCAAATATGAAAGTGAGCATCATGAGCAGCAGAAGCAGAAAGCTTTTCATGAAGGTATATCTTTTTTTGTACTAAATTATGAAAGGAATTCCTTATGAGTGAATAAACCTGCCAAAAAGATTCAACTTGCTCACTAAAACTTTGCAGTGAGGCTGCAATGCTGCACAGGTTAGAAGCCATCATTTGCTACAACATTAACAATCTTTTACAAAGAGAACAGAAATACAATTGCCATGTTATCCCACTTGAAGAACAAGCACATTCTTTGTTTTGATCCCTGGGATAGTTTTATTTGAATGAAGAGTTTGGCTTAGGAACCTGCACGTTTCAGTGTGATTGGAGTGAAGAGTGAGTTACTTGTCCATCAAATGCTTGGAAAACAAAAGGGCTGAGCTCAGGGACTAAGAGGTCAGTCAGTTCCTGATGCTTATTCTACTTCTGAATTATTTGATGTATACCCAGAGCTTTCACTCTGTACAGCTGCAGACAGTCATCTAAACCTTGGATTTTGGGAGGAAAGAAAGAGGCTGAGCTGTGCATGCCTTGAGGAAACACAGTGAAATGATAGTCTTGGTGAACTGGCATTAGTAAAGTATACAAGTGTATTTAAAGTATACAGCTATTAAGATGTATTAAGATGACTAGCAGAGGGAAAAAGAGAGGTCAGAAGAGCTTGTGGGACGAAGGGGAGCATTTGTCTGGTAGTCTTGGATGTACTCTGGAGGTTTCATGGCTTTAAGATGCTTTTGTTCCATTTGGGAAGCAATCAGCCTTCCCTGAACAGATCCTCTGTAAGCTACGCAAAGCTTTGCTGTGGCCTCTGTAGATGTTTTTTGCCTCTGTGAGTGTTGTTCTTACGCTAAGATGTGCCTCAAGAATTTTGATGTTTATTCTCAACACTCATGCACTAATTAGGAAAGCACAATTATCTCTGTTTACAAGCAGGAAAGTAAGAATATCAGGCTGCAGCTAAATTTACTCTACATGTGTACTGTATTGCACCATGAATTATTGGTCTCCCAGTTATCTGAATCTTTTACCAGGACAAGATCATGTGGCACTTCCACAGCCTCTCATTTTTCCAGGTTTTCCATTCATGAAAACTGGGGTGTTAAGTGGGAGGGTTGATATATACCAAGTTCTTGCCCTAGTTTGGATTTGGGACAGACTTAGGGTACAGACATGGACTGGGGAGCATGGAAGCTCCCCAGGGCCTTGTGCATGCTCCTTCCTCCTGGGCTGGGGCAGGCAGGACAGTGAGCCTGGCAAAAATTGACTTTCCTGACTGCCGGGCATGAATGGTGCAGGAGAAGTGGTAGCTGTGAGTGACTGACAACACAAGTAGTAGATGTTTGGGAAAGACAGGAGAGGACTACAGAGCTGCTGCTGTCAGGACACACTAACACCAAGGACACGGGAATAGGAAGGGAGCAGGGGTGACAAGCAAGAATAAACGTTCCTAATCAGCTGAAAGAAACAAGATGGGTTTTGAGGCAGTGGAGAGGGCTTTGTGGAGGTACAGAGACACTTAGGAGACAATCCTCATAAAAAATGCAAAGTGGCTGTCATTTTAGTACTTCTCTTCTTGCTTAGCTGGGGTGTTGTTCTTCCTTTGATGATGTGGCTGTGGGACCTGGGGCGATCAGGATTCTCAGCAGGGAGAATTACATAGACCTGTGCACATGCTCATGTCAAATATTACCAAGTGGTGTCAGACTTCACCTTGTTGGTCCTTTTTCTAATGCCTTAGCTAGAACTGGACTGTTGCAGGAAGAAAACCAAAGGCTTGCACTGGGGAGCTGATCTGTGGCAGAGGCATCCAGACACTAGGAGCATGTGCATCAGGAAGCCTCAGGACGTTTATAGACAGAAGTGGTTTAGCTGGCTCCTTGCCTGTGTGTTGGATTTCCAGCAGGAGATAGATCTTGAGGTGTTTACTGTGCTTGTGTCTTTACACTCAGAGCAACTATGTGATCTAAAAGGGCACCTAATGTCCTTACAGCATTTCAGAAGCATGTCGGTATTTGATCCCTTTTTCACTACTTTACACCATGTGTAGCTACTACCTGTGACCTCAGGAGGGCTGCAATCAGTTGCACTGCGTGTATACCCTGATGGCAGTGCTTTGGATTGAAAGTTCTCCACTACAGAGACTGTATTGCATCCTTCAGAGCTTTCTAATGTGTTTTAAGAAATTATGCTTTGTAACACCAAGATAATTTCTTGGCCATTTTTGCTGGGATTGAGGGAAATCTCATAAAATGCCCTTGAGATTTTCATGCAGCAGGTGTGCTCCTGGCTGGGCTTTGCAACATGTCAGTGGAAAAGAAATGACATTAGAATAAGTGGGTTTATTTCAGCATTTGTTTTTAAAATTAATTTGGGCATTTATTTGTGTTTACTGGGAATTGAGATTTCCCATCCTAAGCTCTGATATGAAAGACTCTGGCAAATATTGATGCAGCATCTCCAAGTCAGTGGGACTATGATGGAATGAGGCACTGTACTGGCTGGTTTCAATCTTTCTTAAGCCTGAGGGTGAACTTGAGAGTAGTTCATGTTTGTTTTCTTCCTCTGATGCTCTACTTTCTTGGTAGCCTGTATACAGGTAGTATGTAATCCATAATCAGGCCAAACATCCATAAAAGCCAAAGGAATTTGTTTGGTGCCAACACTGCAGGACTTCGTACCATCAAGAACAATTGCAATTACTTTGGTTATTTATGTGATGTTGGTTACTTGCTCTGTTGCTTTCATGTCAGTGCCAGAGTTCTTTGTCCACAGCCAAAATGAAAAACTAAGGTAGTATGGTAAGACCAAGTACAATGCAGACTAACCTGCACTGGACCAGAGGAAGAAGGTGCATTCTCAGGCTGTTTATTGCATTTATGACATCCAGGTGTTGGACAAGGTTGATCCTGTGGTCTTAGCACAGAGAAGTCAAGAGATTTGTGCGTGTCCTGTGCAATGAGCTTCCAGGTACCCCAGACCCTACCTTAGGAAAGGGCTGCAGCTCTTAAAAGTGTTTTAACTCCTGGTTCCTGTGTTGCTTTTTTCCCCAGTTATTCTTCCTGCATATATGTCAGATCTCTTGGTAGTTGTGCTTCCATTTCATATACAACTAGTAGATGTAAATGAGGCAACATGTACCCCAAAACGTAGGAACAATATTTGCAACCAAGGCATATTATGCACAGCATATTCAGATGTGTAAAATATCTCTGACCTTCATTTACCTGTTTTACCTGTTTAAAGCAGGTGAAAACCCTACACAGCGTGTTCTCCAGTCTTCTGGCAGGCATGGAGCAAATTCAAACCTAGCATAAAGAGATGCCACTCTTCAGGCTTCGGCATGTATAAAGTTGGTGCACAGTGCTGCCAGGCGAGCCGTTCTGTGCCCTTGCAACAGGGAAGGCAAGAGAGTCTGCCTGTGAGTGGGAAAGGGTGTGCCAGGATGGGAATATCTGTCCCTGACTGGCAGAGAGCTGCGTGCCCTCAGCTGCAGTGGGAGCTGTGTAGGGTAGATCAGAGGGGTCCTCTCTCCTCTTGCTCATCTTCTTCCCAAATGCTATCCATCTGCACCAGTATTTGCACATTCTGCCAAAGTGACAGCATCACTATCACTTGCTCAATATTTGAGCTGCTGGCATATATTTTGCATTATTTAATGCTCAGATTAGATGTTTGGGTGGACAATGAAACACTCTGGGCTGCTGGCACCTCATGCACATGGGGAATTCTGTTCCTCTGCTTTCCAAAGGGGTACCTAGATTGCTGAGAAAGCTGCTTGACACCTAATCCTGTTACCTTCAGGTGAGGAATCTATCTCTCTCAAGCCTGGATGGCAGGAAAATCCAAGGAGCCTTGATAATTATAACATTTAAAAAGTTCACCCCAGAAATTAGAGAGTTGCTGGAGAAGCACATAGGAGCTGAAGGGAAAGGGTAGAAATGACCCTGTGAGAAAACTGGAATGCTGTGTTTCTGAAGCCAAGACAGCACTAGAGAGCTGAGATTATCCTCACAGAACATAATCTTCTTAGGCTTTGTTCACTGCAGCACTGGCTGTTTAAACAGAGGAGGGAGGGGTTCCAAACCCACATGTCTCTTATTTAAATGCAGGCTAATTTTGCACCCTGTGCTCCTCACCCTCCCACTTATGATTCTGTCAGTTGGCTCAGAACAAATGGCTATAAATCCAGAAACACACTTTTTCCCTCTCCAGTACTGCTGTTGTGCTTACTGCAATACTTCCTGCAGGCCTCTGACTCTTGGAGGATGGAAACAAGCCCCCTTGGAGCTGTGAATTCCTCAGCAGCACCTGCCTTGTTTTATGGGTGCAGCACATCTCTGTGACAGCTCAGAGAGAACAGGGGAAGGACCAAGTGCCCTTTTTCTTTATCCACCATCAAGGGTTCAGGGAAAATGTTATTACCTTTGCCAATTTCCCCAGGCATGTGCCACTGTGTGGCAAGTGGGATGAGGCTATAGAAGCTTCTACTTCCCATTAAAAAAGGATATTTTCTTCAGCAGAAAAAAAGCATCTGCTTTCCCTTATCAGAATCTGCTGACTTTCTTACCAAAAAACAAGGGTTGAAGAGACAGTCAATTTAGATTTTTCTCCATGAAAAATCAAATTCCAATCAGGAAAATATCAGGTTATTCAGTCCTGTTTTTTCTCCCTGCTGTGGCAGTGGTGTATATTTCTCCCCATTAACATCCCCTCAATTCAGATCCCAGAACAGCAATGTCAGTCTTAGAGCTTTTTGTATCAGATATAGATAGGCACCCAGCCCCACAGACGGAGGATCTGAAATGTGGAGAAGGGTCATTCCTGCTTCATTCATATATATTCTGCTGAGCTAGTCTCCCAACATGACCCTTTCTTTATGCCTTATCTTCGACAGAGTTGGCTTATTTGCTCTTCTTCACAGTGCCACTGCCACGTGTGTTGCAACATCCCCTAAATGAATAAGAATCTACAGTTGTGCCTTAAACAGCTGTTTGGAGAGGAAAAACATATGTATAGGAAAATCGTTTCTTGTGAGTCCTCTTCACAGACCACCTGGCACTGAATGGCTCAAACAAAGGGTAGTCCAAACATTCAGAGATGAAATGTCACTGATAGACTGAATTGTATTGCAAATCGAGGGCAGCTGAACAAGATGCATTTTAGTGTCAGTTTTGAAATGTATCAGTTTTAAAACAAAGTGTGTAAGGCATCCTTATAGAGTACCTTAGGAAGCACTGATTTTTTTGCTAAAGACTTCAGGAGTATGACTTTTACTCAGACGAAAAAGAGTTCCCAGGGTAAATCACTCTCGATATGTTAAAAGACAGTATTGAGCAGGAACAAATGTATTTAGTCTTGGTATGATTGTGAGTGAGATACATTTCTTATGCATACAGCTGCTATTACCTTAGAGGAGAGTTCTTAAATACAGTAATTGTTCTTAAATACAATAATTGGTAAAACAATTGAAAAATTTGTCATTGAGAGATGAGTAGCATTTACCTGAAGAGACAGGGGGGACCTTGTTTTTCCCTACAATTACTTCAAAGAAGGTTGTAGTGAGGTGGGTGTTGGTCTCCCAAGTAAACAAGTGATAGCACAAGAGGAAATGGCCTTGAGTTGTGATGGGGGATGTTTAGATTGAATACTGGGAAAAATTTCCTCATGGAAAGGGTCAAGCATTGCTTAGGGAGGTGGTAGAGTCATCATCCCTGAGGACATTGAAAACAGTGTGTAGATGTGGTGTTCAGGGACATGGTTTAGTGGTGGACTTGGCAGTGTTAAGTTACATTTGGACTTGATGGTCTTAAAGGTCTTTTCCAACCTAAATGATTCTGTGATTCTATAGATTGGAGGGGTGGCAATAAAAATCTACAGCTTCCTACAGTGGTAAACAGCATTTTAATAAGAAAGCTTTAAATTTTTAAAAATGAATACATTACATGATTGTGTGGCTGAAATTTCAAGCTAGACAAATGTAGACATGTAATAATATGCAGATTTCAGTTTTCTCCAGTGTGGGAAAGCCATCACTGCTGGCAATTTTCCATCAAAAATCCCCTCTTCCACCCCCACTGAAAGAATTAAAAAAAAAAAAAAAAAAGAAAAAAAAAAGGAATTCTGTATTTTGGACCCTGCTATTGGACTTCATTTAGGAATTAAAAAAAGAAAGTTAGAGTTGTGCTAGAGTTCAGAGTGGATTACTAATGGCCATGAAAAAATAAGTTGTGCATATCTATCTTTTGCATCTTCTGCAGAGTCTTCACTGTTGAAGCCTAACACTGGAGGGCAAGAAGCAAGAGCTTCTCCTCCCTCTGTTTTTTTTCTTTGCATTATGTGAACTCCCCCAGCCCCCTCCTGCTGTGTATAGAGCTGCAGTGTAGGTGACTTACATCGGCTTTTTTATTCTAAGAGGAAGCAAGGTAACATCTTTCTCAAATCATTTAAGCATACACAATTTATCTTGCCAAAGCCTGACTGCTAGACTTTCCTTCCTCCTGCTGACTTGTCAGAGCAAAATCACATAATCCGTATGTGGGGGGAAAAGAAAAGTCAAAAACAGTCTTGTAAAAGACTGTCACTTTGCCATTGTCTTGTATCCTCTTTCCTAATCCATAGGGTATGGGGAATGTCTTCCTTCTCAGTAAAGAAGGACACATGTTTTTTAACAGGTGATTCCTTATAGCTGTAAATTACATCTCCTCCTCCTCCTCTTTACCAACCCACCCGTCACGCTCAATCTCCTGTTACATTTTGCTAATGCCACCAAGTTCTGGTCATAAACCATTGCCCTAATTACTCAGAACATGGGGCTGAGTGGTTAGTTAGCAATGCTGTTGCAATTATGGCAACTTTTCAGGTCTAATAGCACTTTATGTTTCACTGCTTTTTATATGTCACTGGTTAAGATGATGAATTAGAGGTAGTAGTGCACCACCTGCTCATGTTCTCCCTCACAATAGCAGTGTACCCACTGTGATGCTGTCTAGATATGTGATGGTGGCTAACTGGGAGCAGATGCAGGTGGCTGGGGGTGATTGACCTGTGCTCCTCTGTGCACGTAGGACTCTTAGTCTGAATTTTCCCACATTCTTTCAAACATGTGATTGCTCTATTTCACTGCAATGAGTGCAGTATATACTGTTGTTTCTTCTCTGTTTTAAATGAGTTTCTACAACAGTCTTGGGGTAAGAGCAACAAGTAGAAACCCTTGGAGAAGAGGAATATTAAATTGCATGCAACTTTTCTTAAAATGAGGTATAAAAGGAAAGAGAGAAGCTGCAGCTTTGAACTTTTAATGTATCACAGTATCTTTGAACTAACTGGTGCATGAAATGTTCTTAAAGTTCTTTAAAAATATGATAGAGAATTACGATGTGTAGACTTTTTTTAAGGGATGTATATTAGGGGGATGAATATTGGTATAAAGGACAGAGTTTAGTCTGGGTATGATCTTTAAGTTCTTGGGTATTGCCTTGTAATTAAGAGCTTTAATTGTCTGGTCTCCTGCTCTGGGAAAAACTCCCCCTTACATTGCCCTTTTATCAGTTTTAGAAGATAATATTTAAGCAGCGCTGCATGAATATCCTCATAATTGGCAATAAAAAACCTGTACATTTTCTCATCATATCTTTGATTCCAGTTCAAGGGAAACTAGCCCTTTAGCTAGAGCCTTTAGAGGAATTTTAATATGGCTATATTAGTTTGGAAAGAGTGTGTGTATACTTGGGGAAAGTGCTGAATTGTTGAATTCCATTGATTGAACATGGCTACAATGGTGAAGTGATAGCCTGTCTGCCAGCTTCTCTTGGTACTTACACCATATGTGTACAGTGATGGTAGCTTAAGCAACTCACATACACTTATGCTGACTTGGAGAGCTAATCTATATGGCCAGGAAGAGAATCTCTGTTATGCAGTCATTCCTTGTATTTGGTGTTGAGGTATTTCCCAAAGACTCCTTGCTTTTAAGGTGCGTGTAGGATAACAGTATGTATTGGTTTTCCTGAGTTGATACTGTCTCTAAAATATCAGATCCGTGTTCACAAAACTCATGTCAGAAGAGTCCTGATCCACCAGCAGACATGATTCACATTGATTTGCTCCTGCCCTGGACCAATAAAAGGCCACCAGCCTAGCAGTGAAACACTATTTGGCCTCTTCTTGTACCCTTTTTGCCAGTTTTGGATCTAAACTTAGGTGAAATAAGTTCCTGTGTTCCTGTCTCAGTCCCAGCAGCTTTCTGAACAATGAATAACAGCTGAAGAGAGAGGAACCGGACATACTATGCAAAAGGAAGATATGTCAGGGAAAGAAACACACTAAGGATATGGGTGGATTTTTCTGGTGGAGCCTCTATGAGGCCAGAGGTTTTCAGTGTTACTGACAGGACATTTTGTGGGGAGAACAGTGGAGTGATCAAGGCATATGTCTGTCATATGTTTGCCATGAGCTTGCTGGTTGTAGGAGTCAAAAAATGTAAATAGACACACTTAAAGACAAAATCTACCTGACTTCTGAAAACAGTAGTACAGTTGCAGGACAATGTATCAGCCAATAGCTAGAAAAGAGCCAGGAGTGTCTTGGACACATTTATAACAGCTCAAGGAAACACTTATGGGTAGTGAAATTGCACTTTGTTCCTTTACAAATAGGTTGCTGTTATATTGTTTAAAATAAATGCACATATAAATAAATACAACATTTTCATGTTTCCAGGCTCCTCCTAGATAACAAGCAGAAAGCAGTTGTACAACAGTTGACACATTGGATGCCAAAGGGTTCTTTTCTGCCTTTGCTGCTGATACTGATGACCAGACCTAAGGATGCTTGTGCATCTCACGCACTGTTGCATAACAACCTATGTGAGTTTTGTGAGCTGATTTATTTTCAGCCTCCTAGCACATGACTGCTTTAGACCACCCTCTCTTGTCCCAAATTTCTCCTGCTCCTTCCCACAGCCCTTCTCAGCCTGCTGCTTTGTGGCTAGCGCCAGTCTGCATATCCTTTAAGAAAACACCCTTGAGGAATATCGTGCCCTTATGAATGTGTCCCAGACTTTTTCCAGGACATGCTCAAAATAATTTCTCCCCTTTTACAGCATTGCCCCATTTCCTTGATTTAAGATGACTCGACTTACGTTTTCTTAAATTTTAATCATCTTCTTTGGAGAGCTTGGCATATACCTTGCTTGAACTTGGCCTGTTATGTCTGAATTTGGTCTGTCATGTACTGAAAGCAGGCCAAGCTCACATTTGGCTGGCTTAGCAAAAAGAGGCAGTATGCAGAGGAAGTTAAACATCCTTAGGGTATGATTTGGTTTTTTGGGCTCCCAAAGATAGACAGAGGCAGTTCAAGTAGGAAAGCTGGGTACATAATACACTAATAATTTCCTGAAACCAGTGAGAAACATTTAGCCCCTTAGCCTGTGCTCATTTACTGCATGCATTACTGTTTGCTAATGAGTGGAGGGACGAAGGGCATGGGAGTGACAATGTGGTATTGCGCTGTGCTGGATCTGTAAAGCAGGCTGCTCTTGTTTTGTGTTTAGTAAGGGACCATATGTGTGCTCTGCGTATTAGATGTCTTTCTTACAGAGCTTATGTCATAAATAGTATCAAGACTATGAAAACAGTATTAAGACTCACACATGTTTAGAGTGAACCAGACATAATACGCTACTCCTGCACCAGTATCATGTGTCTGCTGAATCTCTCTAAAATTCAAAATTCCTGGGCCTTAAGAATAAGGCTGTTTGCTGATCCCCCTCTGCAGCAGCCCTTTCTTGCTGACAGTGTAGTATCTTATTGTAGGATTTTCCCTACTATCATGCCTTTCTGGCAATTTTGAAGCAGATGAGTGTTTGCTGCTTATGTTGTCCTCTCTTCCTCCTTGTCTTTCATTTCTGTTTTGTTCTTTTGTCTCTAGGTCCTGAAAAAATAGCAAACAGTCACCTCAGTTTCTTGCTTCTGATACCATTACTGTTATTCATCCCCCCTAAGAGCAGGTTCTCAGTTCTAAAAAGCAGTCTCTCCAGACTCTAGTGTGAGTTTGAAATCCAGAGCAGGATTTGACTTGAGCCTGACCCTCTCTTTGACTGTAATTTGTGTTTGCATTCTCTCTGCTGTGCCTAGCTCAACCTTTTGACTACAACCTTACAGCGATGAGGAATGGTTCCCAGAGCCATTCAACTCTGCTACAACCTGTGTAAGTGGGATGTATAGGGAATCCTTACCTGCATCCCCTCTATTTAATGAAAGAACAGTGTTTAGAGCTAGGCATGTTTGTGCTTCAGTGCACATGGAAGCTGTAGGGAGAGAAAACGAAGAAAATGCATTGCAGTCTTTTGGCTGCAGCTCTATGGCTACCTGATCCTGTTGACACGCCCTGAGAAAGGAGGGATATATTGTTATCCCTTTTACCAGCAGTACAGGAACAGCATGTGTTGTGCTAGTCAGTGCATTCTTTTGGAACTGGCATCAGAAACCAGAAGTCTTGATTGAGCCATGCCTTTGGATTCCTTATTCTCATTGCTCTTCTTCGAGCTTCATCCTTGTAGCCTGTGAGGGACAACATTATGCCATACAGTGTATAACTGAAAATTGCATGGGACCATTGAGGGAGAATTTTATTTCCTTTTAAATTCTTTTATCTTCCCCCTTTTTAACAATAAATTAATAATATATCTAAAAATAATGTGACCTTATGTAATTATTGGATGATATATCAGCATTGGCTTAATATCCAATTGAGAAGGGAGAAAAGCACCCCCAGACAATGCAAGGGAGGCCCAGGTGAGAGGGAATAGTGTCCTACTCCTGCAGGAAGCCAAAGTCAATGAGATTGCTGCTGGGCCACTCCAGAGTGCGGCTCTCTGGGACAGCAGTCAGCAGTTTGCTGTGGACTGGAGTTGGAATGGGCTAAGGTTACCTTCACAGCTATAATTCCATCACTGCTGCTTTTTCACGGAAAGCGATTTTTTTCATTTGTTCAGCAAATGAGGCAGAGGAAGAATGGAGGGATATGTGGCACGGAAGTGATTTCATAAACCTCAGGCTGAATTCATGTTGCTTATGAGCTGGGAATAAGAAGATTGGGGTTGGCTCTTTTCTTACTATGGCTGTGATCTGAAAGCAATGCTACAGAAGCTCGTGAATTTGCATCACATTTAAACTGGCATAAATGCAAGAGGGTTTGGACCAATTTTTCAAATAATTGCTTAGTTTCAAGAGGTTTTTCTAAAGAACCATTCCTAGTTAATTCTGCTTCTGTACAGGCTTCTGATGTGATTATGTGAAATTCATTAAATGAACCAGAGAGCCTTACCTCCTGCTTTGCCTACCCATAAACCAAGATCTTTACTTGCCATGTAAAATTTAGGATGAAGTAAAAGATCTCTTTCTTTCAAAGGATTTTCAGTGCCTTTTTACAAAAGGTAATCCTCTAAAAGCCAAACACTGTAATACCTCATATCTCAAAATTATTTTGCTTCAGAAAGGTGGAGATCAAATTTACTTCTATCTTTCTTTCAAGAAAGTTAGTGAGTACTAAGATGTAGTGACAGTGAGAACCATATATAGAGGTTTTGGTAGACCCTTAAAAAGAACTAGGAGGCTTTCACATGTATTTTTCAACTGTCATAGGGATTATTGAAGCTGTGGCAGGATAGAAAGAGAGTGAAGTTTGAAAGTGAGGAACAGAACATGCCTGTCCATTCATTTCACACATGCAGCAGTGTTAGCACCTATTTAGATATTTATCTGCAAACTGAGGAAATTGAAAAATTAAGAGACCCAGTAAGACTTACAGACTTCAATGTCGTAATTGTTATTATTATTATACCTGATCTAAGCCTGAATGCTTTTGTCCATAGCTGTCTTCAGTGGAAGCTACAATTCTTGTGTGATAAAAATCAGATTTTTAAGTAATTATTTACTTTTGTTGTAAGTGCTTAAAATTACATACTATAGCTTTACATTTGGAAAATTAGTATAATGGCATCTGTGTTTAGAGGTAGAAAACATTAGGATCAATCTGACATTGTTCTTTTTACTTCAGTAGAAGTTTTCCCTGTTTAATCATTTAGGGGGTCAAACTTGAGTCCTGCATGCACACAACACCAATACATGTCTGTTCAGCTTCATTGCATGATAGAACTCTGGTCTGGCTTTAATGTGGTGGGATTGTAATGTGCTGTAAACTAACTTGATAAGGAGTAGAGACTCATCATCCAGGTGTGATAGGTACATGTATGTGTGTGTGTGTGTGCGTGTGTGTGTGTGTATATATTTATACTCACATACACCCCCCCATTTGGGGAGATAAGCCTTGCCATACTTGTGAAGCAAACTGTCTTGCTTCCTAGGGTGTTAACTGGCTGCAACACTTTCTTGTATTTCAAATCTTACTTAGGTTAGATTCAAACAGAATTTGTTACCATTTGACAGTTTGTCTGTGGCTTTCAGATATGTTAGATGTTGCTGATAAAAGCCTTAGATTCGCTGCATTTATGTGACAAATGGATGCCAGATACAGTCTGAAACTAATTTTTAAGCACTTAAGGGCAATTTACAGTACTTGCTACATTAGATGCAAACGCTGGTTTCTGCAAAGTCAAAAATTGTTTCAAGGATAGCAAGTGGATCAAATTAATATAGCTGAAATTATATTGGATTGCTTCAAAGGCCATTTATGAATGTACAGAACAGCTGGAAAATCTCTCATTCTAAAAAAAAAAAAAAAAAACCAGCCTACCTAAGCAAAGACAAATCAATATGGAAAATACCTCTGCAAAATAGAGCAGAGCTAAAAGGAGACTTGGGGAGGATCTAAATTATAAGGAATTCTGTGAAAACATGATCTCCAACTCTTCAGTGCAATTTTGTTACAACTGTTAAGGACTGTCCTGTGTTTACATTAAAAAAAATTAGATATTAATACCTAGCATTTCTGTTGAGTTTTCTGATTTTCAGACTGCTGTGTGATGTCTGAATCATTATTGTTGTCTTGTAGGCAGGTAAATTGAGGCACAGGAAATAAAGGAATTTTTTGAGACTTATGAAGCATGTCATTGGTGCAACTGAAAATAGCAGTTGGCTTCCCTAAGTTAGTGTTCAACAGGTTACTCTGTGACCACATATACATCACTCTGCCCATTTTGATCTCACAAAGCAGGACTTTTACTCCCTGTCACTTGTCCTGTTCTGATTGGGGAAAAAAACGTTTAAATGCTGCCAAATTTACAAACTGATTCTGAAAATGAAGTCTTGGCATTTTTTTTAATGGAGATTGTAGCTTATTTGTAACCAGGCCCTGTATGGTTTTTTCATACATACATTTTTTGTTTAGTTTTCCTAAATGCAGCCTATTCACTACTTAAATTTACTTGCCTAGTTGGCTGCTGGTGTCCTTGATTTGACCTGAAATACAAAGACAGTATAATTTGTTTCCTGTCTTAAAGAAACAATTGGGATAAAAACCATGTCTGCTGAAGGAAAGCTCAAGTGGCGTGAACTGACTTCAGCAGAGCTGCACAGACTTATCTTGGCTGAAAACCTGGCTCAAAATCAAATTATTTCCACAGTAGAAGAAATAACTTAGGACATCCAGAGGGGAAAAAGCCCCATGCAAACTAATATAAAATACCTGACAGGGTCTGTTTGGTAAAGATTGAACTTAGTCAGGATCCAGGGAGGAGCTGGTTAAAGCTGGTAGTGAAGAGATTATTAGGTGCCATTTGCTGTGAGTTCTTCAGCAATGATATGGAGTGTGGCATCACTGTACCCTCCCTCCTTCCAGCAGCACTTGAGTCGTCTTCTTGTTGAATTTCAAGAGCCACTCGAGAGAAGAGAGGCCAAGGCTGGTGTCAGGTCTGGCTGACAAACCACACTGGTTTTGCGGGATCCTTTGCACTGTAGCAGGATTGCAAAAAGCGTGAAGGGGATTCAGAGAAGAAAATGCTCTTGTATTTGGTTTACTCAGAAAATCAGAGGGATGAATGGATAGAGTGGGTAAACCAGTCCAGAGAGATGGAGAACATTCTGCTTCTCTTGATTGACTATTTCTGAAAAAGAACTCTTTAGAAACTGGTTTGGAAAACATCTGGTGTGGTTGTGCTATCAATTGCTTTGTATTTTTGCATCAATATAAATTAGTCCCAAACTGAAAATGTCAGAACTCTAGTAGGAGCATTTTTTATTGCTTGCTCCAAAGAAAAGATAGATCCAATTAAAAACAACTTTTGAACGTAGTGAGATTCCAAGGTATTTGTGCCTAGACATAAATCTGAACTTTTTCTGATGAAGATTGTCTTTGCTTGGAATTAAAAGGGATCAGAAATGTTGTGCATGAACATACTTCTCTGAGATTTAAAGTGCAGTTTTGTGAAACAAAGGGTTTTGAAAAAACATGAAAAGGTGATGTAAATGTCAAATTATATCCCAGGATATATCAGCAGACCTGTCATACATCCAGCAGAAATAAGGAAGCATTAGTGCATTCTGTATCAAACTGGTGAAGATTCTTTTAGAAAGTGTGTCTGGTATTAGTCACTGCTGTTCAAGAAAGATGAATTTCTTCTGGAACAGATAAAGAGTTTCTAGGTTGTTGAGAAATGAAAAGTTCTTCACAGACAATGATTGTAAACCAGTTTGATTTATTCAGCCTTGCAGAGCAAATGCTAGGAGTGATTATTCCCTGTAACTGCATCAGTCAGTTAAGCACAAAGGAGGGCAATGTTTTTTAAGCTCAGAAAGGCAAATTTTACCTAAAAAGATAACAGTATAAATTTGTGATGGATAAATGGAATTTGGAAACGACTGGAAAATTATTAACCCTTACAGTGGTGAGGTTTTTGGACAGTTTCCAAAGAGAGGTGAGCAGATGAAGAGAATCAGAAAAGTGTTTTTAAGATGGAGCTTGGAAACAGTTTTTCAAACAGAGCTGGTGTGGACAGAATGGACAGATGGAAAAGGATATGAGAACACTCTTCTTGACTATGAAGTTATTCAAACATGAATAAGATCAAGTCCAAAATTTACAGAGTTGTGATAGCCTGGCGTTGTGTCCCAGATAATGAGACCTGTTGAGTGGCAGGACATGTTAGCCTGGGCATAGCACCACAATAATGCAGCTGCAGATCTGCAGCTGGTTCATTTTAAGACAGCTTTGAGCACAGAGGGGAGTAAGACATAGTAATGTCCTTTGTATGGACATGCTCTGAGTTTGGCACATTAAATACAATTCAGGCAAAAAGCCTTGTGTTGCTTCTGTACTACAAGGAGGGAAAACTGGTGTGATGGTAAAGGTTACTTGTGATGAACATACAACCTTTCCCAGTACTCCCAGGGTGTGCCAACCCATGGGGAGAGGATTTCTCTAAATCTTCAGCTTATGACACCACTTCCTTTTATGACCAGGTGACCTGACTAGTGGGTGAAGGAAAGGCTGTGGATGTAGTCTACCTAGACTTCAGGAAAGCCTTTGATATGGTCTCCCACAGCATTCTCCCGGGGGAGCTGGCAGCCCATAGCTTGGACAGGTGCACTTTGCACTGGGTTAAAAACTGTCTGGATGGTCAGGTCCAGAGAGTGGTAAATGGTGCCACATCCCGTTGGCAGCCAGTCCCTAGAGGGGTCCCCCAGGGCTCAGTACTGGGGGCAGTCCTGTTTAACTTGTTTGTCTTTTCCAACTGTAATGATTCTATGATTTTATGAATGGTAATAAGGAGCAATGTTTATCGGGATAGCATGTTGTAAATCCATGGTTTGGATTTCAAAGAGATGTAACTGCACAGCCACATTCTAAAGCCCCCTTCTGAGCATACATCTGGCAGTTTCACTCACTTTCTGTCTTTCCAGTATTCGGAATAGTAATGGAGGACTTCACAGCTTTGAGTCAGAGACACTGGGCTGCAAAGGAGCCCAAGCAGGTGACTAGTGGTGCAGGATTTGGGTTTCGTACCCAGGTTTGGAATTCTCTCTGCTTTCCAGGACCAAACCAGCCTGAATCTCTTCCTGACCATCAACACATACTGATTATTTAGGGAGCAATGCAGGGGGGACAGACGTCCTCCCTGAAGATTTAATGAGTTGTTGATTAACTGAAGGAGTTTTTATGATTGTTTAACTACAGCTTTTCAATGTGCTTTGAAAGGCTTACAGATAATGGCAAAAGCTCTATAAACTCCAGAGTATTGGTGGGGCCTTGGTAATCTGTTCTTCGTCTTTGCTATTTCCACATCACACCAGGAATTTTTTTCTGGAAATTCCTTTGTTGACATGCTGACAGCTTCTCTGTCCTCTAAACTGCAGGATACTGACAACTACTGCTGTGGGGGCAGTCTTCCCCTTAGGCAGGCTAAGATCCATATGCAAGTGTGGAATTGCAGTCAAGGAAAATGCTATTTGAGCTGCATAATTAGAGGATAAACTGTTATTTGTCAACCAATAGAGAATACAGAAACCTATCTTTATCTAACATTTTATCATTAGCTGAAGCAGAGGGAGGATTTTTAAGCTCAATTTCAATAAAGAGAAGATAATATAGAGCTGAAATTCTTAAATTAGCTGCTTTATTGTAGTTAGTACTTTGGTTAATCTTTTTAATTTATCGCTTAGTACATGGCAATTACCCAGCATATGGAAATAAACCAAGGTTATTGTATTAGTGAGATATATTTGCAGTGTGCAGACTGGAATGAAATCATACAGAGTGTTATCAGTTAGTGCAGTAGTGGTAACAGGTCTGTTGAAGTCTCTGGGTAGATTTCAGATGGTGACCTCTTGACCCCTCTTATCAGTTCAGTGGTAGCAAGAGAAGCTCTCCTAGGAAACCTTGGCTTGCAATGATTGATGCTATTCTTTCTTTAATTGAGAAGGGCCAATTGATAGGATAAAACTTTATGGAGTTATTGCATCATTTGATGTGGCAAATCATCACTTATCATTATCTAAATTAACATGGGTTGGTGCAGAGGTAGAAGAAGTAAATTCCTTTATAGATTACCTTTAGTACAGTACACAAGTAATTTATTTGGCTTAATAGATGTAATTTTCAATCTGGCAACCTGACGTATATATGAACCTTAGGTTTTCACATGGAGCTAATTATTATCCTTTTAATTCATTATTTGCCCACAGAATGTGTGTTCAGCAGGTTCTGCTGATAGTGAAAGCACAAGAAAGGACTACTGGAATTTGCAGAAGAAAGGAGCTGGATGCCTGTCCACTTGCACAGTGATAGAGAATTATCATGTATTTTCTGAGATCGTGGCTGAACTTTTTCAGTAGAGGGAATTTTATTTGACTTAGACAAGGAGTTAGCCCTCTTTAAAAAGCACACTGATAGTTTTCTGACACCTTTGGTGCTGACACCTTCAGCTGAAAAACTGAAGGAAACTCAGTCCCCTTTCTGGAAAATGCTTCTCCCAGGGCAACACATTTGCAGGTATCAATAGGATACCTTTCTCTATAACTCGAGTTGTATCTACTCTGTGGACTTTACATTCTAGGGGTGACAGTCTAGCACTCTGTACCAGTACTGATATCACTGCAGTTTGACCAAGTTGTATTGCAAATCACATTAGTCATTACATCTCTACACCACCCACACAGTCTAAAAACAAATAGTTGTTTCCAAAGTACAGAAAATTTTTTCAGTTCTTGCTAAATTACTGGTTCTTGATGCTGCAGACATTTTAAACAAAATTATTCTTTTATATATATGAAGTTAAAACACCTGTGCAACTACCCTTGTGTTTCTCCACTCCTTTTTCTTCTGTGGGAAGAATCAAAATGGAAGATATATTTTTATCTGGAACACTTTGGGAAGGTGAAGAAGGGAGGTCATGGAATTACTTCAGCCAAATATTCTGGATTGGAATATGTTCAGGGTGGTTTGAAGAAGAAAGATTTACTCTGAAAATGCTGATAGTATCTAAGAGATCTTTTTTCTTCACTAAACACAATGCACAAGCACATGCCTGACTTTAAGCCTGTCCTTAAAGATCTTGCAATGAATTATTCTATTTGTTTAGTATTCTCTGAGATTGTTAAATTGATGCCCTAGGACTACTTTTTTGTTCCATGTGTTTGCAAGTCATAGGTTCATAACTATAAAGCTCCTGAATTAACCTGAGCAGAGAAGGTAGAGTGGAAGATACTGTGTGAAAAATATGAATCTGATTTGTTGCTCCCTGTACTTTTCCTTTTTAATCTTTTTCAAGGAGTTATTGACTCTTTGGAGAAGTCATTATTATCAGCAGCATTTTAAAGGATAAATATAGCCTTAATTCAAACTGACAGCTTTAAGTATTCCCTCTGATAGCCAGATTCATCATTGTTGGCATGGTTAAATGCAAAGCATGTGTGGTTTCAGATTGCTACAGTGACTCTGTAAAACATACAAACTGTAATCTCAAGGTCAAAAATAAAACAGAACTTTTTATATTCTCTTATATCCTTTTTATGTTTAGCAGACATTTACTCTGTATTAAAAGTTAATACATTTAATACCACTTTCCTTTTCCTGAAAAAAGATCCAGTAATCTCTAATAATTCTCAGTATTCCAGATGTACCTTTCAAGCCATAGGCACATGCAGCCACTTCTAGGGTAAACTACTGCAGCTATTGAAAATATCCACCAAGAATGAAGATACAGTGAAAAAATGCAGCATTCTGTTGAACCTAGAAAAAGAAAACCATTTTCTAATCTGGGACCTGAGAAAGACAGAAGGAAAAACCCTTATCTATTTTAAAAGTACCATGCAGCTTTGCAGATCTGTAGTTCCATACTTTCATCAAATTCCTAACTAGTTCACATGTGAGGCCTGCATACACAACTTTTGGAACATCTGAAATATCAGAGAAAAAATTAGGTACACAATATGTGTATTATCTGCAACACTGCTCCATCGTTTTTGAAAGATGCCTTAGTAAAGGAAAATTGAGGTGGCCTGGTGTCAGTATAGAAATATGTTTACAGGAAGAAAATGCCAGGCACTAATGGGATCTTTAATCTGCAGAGGAATATATAATAAAAAACAGTAACTTGGAATGGAATCTAAATATATTCAAATGGAAAAACGGGTACATTTTTAATAGAGAGGGTGGCTGATCATTTACACAAAAATATCAAAAGAAACAGAGTTCCCTGTCTTTGTCTTCTTGCCAGGAGATTATTAAGAAGGTGTCTTTAGTGTCCTGAAGCACCTTTACTCTGTTTATTTCTGGGAATGTGTTGGTTTAATGCAGAGATGGTTGTGTACCTACTGTTAAGTTTTTGCACTAATTACAGGCCAGCTGAAAGTGATTGAATTGTTTTCCTACAGTCAGTCCATGTAATTTACTCATTATTCATTTACAGGGGAAGGTACTGTAGTAGATGAATACTCCCTCATAGCTCTGTGCTAGGTTTGTCCCTCACTATGTGTTCATGGATCAAAAATTAAACTTTGGTTTCAAGTATGAAATAGCAAAGCCAAGAAGACATCTAATGATATTCCTTAATACATGATGCTTTGGAATAAATTAGCAATGAGGATGGAGATCAGAGGAGTCATTTCTGAGCTGACAAAATGTTGTTGATGATGGCTATTCCAATTGTATCTTCTGCTCTGTTGCACACCTAGTTCTTTGACATAGTGTGGTCTCAGCTGCTGGGATCAGTTTAATTTACTGTAAGCAGAGATGAGCTGTACCCATCATGGTGACAAAATATGTACCTCAACCTTTTGATGAGGCTGCAGATCTTTAACACATCCTGGACTTAGGTATTTTTCCTTCTCACAGTTCAGTGAACATCCACTTCAAAAGGCAGGGGGAGAGTGAATAGCTGTTTACAAAGATTTGAGCAAAGCTGTTTCCCTCAGGCCACCATACGTTTAAAAATCCATTTTAATGTATGCACTTATACTATCTGTTTCTGACAGAAACAGTCTGTCCTAGTCAATCTTATGGCTTGCTAATTCTTCTATCAAAATAGGAGATGAGGAAAATTACATATGGTTTTCTTACATTTATTGCTTCCAATCATGATATCTAGGGCTATGCATAATTGTGGATCTTTCTTCAGTCATAGACAACTTGCAGAATTGGATGCCTCCTAGAACTGACTCCTACTAGTTTCTTGAGTGAGAACCAGACAATATCTGTCTGAAAGGCTGCCACAATGACTCTGCTAGGGTAGACCTCACTTTCAACTAACAATCTTTAAGCAGAGACGTGTAGTGTGGGTTGTGTTTGGTGAGGAGATATTGCCTTGTGATCACATCCCATTAAAGGAACAAGACCATCACCTCTCTTGCATCAGTGGTAACATCTTTTTCTGATGAACAGCTGTTTTTGATTGGCAATGATTTAACTCAGCTATCCAGCCTCCTAAACAACTTATTTGGATATATCAGAGAATGGACATGAGCCATACTGCAGTTATGACAACAGTGCACGTGTTTGGTGAAGAAAAGTAGTGAGCAGATAGGCACCAACCATTTCCTAACAGCACCTTGGGTTGCCATCCTGACATCCTTTCCTGCTAACAGAGTGAAGCTGAATAACTCTGGGCATGATGAAAATCAAGAGTAAATTCTTTCTTTGGACATCCTTATTCTCTGCCCCTTCCTTGGATGTTCACACTGTCTTCTCGGCTGGTGTGGAGCCTGATGGAACCCAAGTTGTGCATATTTGTGATGAATAAAATCTCCTGACTATCTTGCAATCTTCTAGTATATAGATAATGTTGAGGCATCATTGTTCATGTGCATTCAAGTGCAGAGAGGGGAGATCCTTGAAGTCTAAAAGCCATTGCTGGAGTGGCCAAAGTAGGTCATTCATCCTACTCACAAGCACTCTCATCTTTATCCCAGCCACAGATCATGATCTTTAGCATGTAATATTTTCATATTTTCAGAAATACTTTATTGTACTTGTAAGTGGTTTTCAACATATTTTACAGATTGTATACCATGTATGGAAACACT
This sequence comes from Eopsaltria australis, assembly GCA_034509425.1. Classification (NCBI taxonomy): domain Eukaryota; kingdom Metazoa; phylum Chordata; class Aves; order Passeriformes; family Petroicidae; genus Eopsaltria; species Eopsaltria australis. The sequence continues at coordinate 66,447 of JAVTVJ010000007.1, forward strand.
TGTTTCCTTTTCCACGTGGAGACTGTTGTACTTTCCAGACTTAAATGATTGGGACCTTATGAGGATCAAAACTGCTTCTTGGTTTTAAAAAAACGATAAAGTTAAATCTTACTAAATGCATTATAACTAATAACATACATTGGCTTCTGTGAAATGGCTTATGATGACTATTTTTCAAAGTGATGTATTGTGTAAATTATTTCCTTTGTTATGAAAACAATCAAGATACTGATTACTTAGGAGATTTTTTGTGGCTGCTGAGTTCTCTCAAGGTGTAAGCTTCTCACAGAAATTGGAGGGAATTGGTAGATTTTCTTGAAGCCTACTGGGTAAAAGAATCACCTTCTGACCAAGGCAGTACATTTCTTCAATCAGAACAGTTTCATGCCTGCATTTCCGTAGAGGAATCTTGGTAATGGAGTGGAAGATTAGTTTGGTCACAGGAGTGTTTTATACAGGTGTTTAAAAGGCTCTTCTCTACCATTTTCTAGAAGGAACTAATTCAAACTAGGTAGACAATTACTTCTTTTTCTTGATGCCTTAGTTGGAGAGATAAAGGGCCTTGAGACACTGAAGAAACTAAAACTGATGGATTTGCTCTTGTCTTTTTTGAGTAGAAAGGTTGAGCATTGCTGGCTGGAGGCAGGCACCGTGCAGGGGTACTGTGCAGCTCTGCCAGGGCTGTTTGCTCATCCACGCTGTCCCAACCTGGGTTTGCTTGGCAGTATTTCCAGTGTGCTTCATTTCTCACATGCAGCGCTCACTGCTCTCCTTGGCTCTCATGCAGTCCAAGCCTGGCATCTCCATCCTGAGCTGAAGTTCGTAGATTAGCTAGTTCAGTATGGATAACTACAGCTTTCACTGTTCCAATTCACAACCCCAGCTCTTGCAAGCACTTTTGTTGTGGCCTTCAGCATCTTTGCGGGCCTGTTTCAAAGCCTTTTGCTGCTGAAAATCAAATGTGACTTAGGTTCTGCTTTCATCATTCCTCACAATGTGTTTTTGCCCTGGTGAGCATAGTTGCAAAAATTTGCTTCGAGCTAATCATCTGAGCACTGAATCATTGGGAAAAGCCCCCAAGCTGCACTATGGCACTTCAGAAATAATTTTCTCAAGATCATTTAGTGGGTAAAGCTATTTACAATTTCCCTTCACTCAGAAATAATTGCAGGCGGGAAAGAACCATAGATGGAAAAGAGAAATCCATTATATTTATGTGAACGCATCATTATTTATTTGCTTATGCATGGAACCACTCTTTTAATACACTGTTGGAGATTGTGAGTTCTTTGTTCTCTTTGCATTTAATAAAACCCTTTGCAATCTCTGCAGTTCCTTGCACCTGACTATTTTGAAGGGTATTATAAACATAGCTAATCTCCACCTGGAGAAATCAGCTGGCCATGCCAGTAAAGCACTCTTGGAGGCAGGCAGTTGCACTAACGGTGGAATGGAGAAAAAGGGTGCTGGTATGTCTGAGTTATGAGCCTTGGCTGCCAACTTGAGACATTATCAGTATGGTAATTATGCAGAGCTAGGTCCTGATCACACAAGCCCCTGCTAAACTCTACAGAATTCAGCAGCCCCTGATAGCTGCACACTGGATGGATGAATGACACTAATGAAAAAACACACAATTAAATTTGGAATTTTTTTTTTTGTCTACTACTTCTTAGCTATCAGTATATCTTTGACAGTAACTCCATTATGCCTGTTTTTTGCTAACAACTGCGGTGTTTTGGCCCAAAGTTGGATTCTTAACTTGGGCTTTTGGGCGAGGTAATGAAACTGAAAGGCTCTGGTTTGCCTTACATACCTGAATTCTCCATATCAAGTGTGTGGGATGAAGCTTAACTTTATGAAATATACAGCAATTCTTTGTGTAATAGCTATCTATACCTTTATTAATATGCAACTTGTTTGTTCCTGCTAAAGCTACTCACTACTTATCTTGGTGTCCTCAAGCAATACTGGATATAAGAGTTGCATAGCAGCAGAGTTCAAAAAGTGTAATTATTCTGAGGACACTTAGAAGATCATATAAGCCATATTCTTTAGGATATTTATCTTGGGATGGACGTACCTTGTACTGATAGTCTTTTTCCCACAGAAGCAAAATTGCTTATGTTAAAAATTAAATAGCTTGTTTGAATTGTGCATATGAAGTTATGTTCAGATCTGAAGCTCAGTTTGAGTTATTCAGGTCTAAAGGTTTGACTTTTAATCCAGCTGAGTTGATAACTCCTGAACTGTGCCTTTTCAGTTTTAGTCATATTATTTCTCATGCTGTTATATGCATTATTTATTATAGGGATTCCAAAACATTTTAAAGATACATTATCTTTTTGGGACATCTCTTCACTGATTCTCAACCCACAACATCCTGACGACAGCAATATCAATGGCTTGCAAGGAAAAGTGAGATTAGGAATGTGAACATTTGTATCTTTCTTTTTAATGCAATTCTGTCATTGGAAAAAAGGAGACAGAGGGAGAGCTTTGTGATGAAACTGTTCTTTCCAGACAGCCAAGAAATGTCTTATCTACCCTTTGTGCTCTATAGACCACAACTAGTATACTTCTGCTTTGTGCCACTAATCTATTTTCTTTTTAGCTTTTTTATGAAGATGACTTTGCTTTTATATTCATAATATTCTGTCAGCATTATAGCAAGGGCCTTGCATGAAAAATGCATTCTCTTATACAATGACACACTGTAGTCCTTAACTCTTAACTCTTAGATACTCTTAAAACTACAGTGAGTGGAACTGTCTGTCCAAAATGGTAGAACAAGGTCAGAATTCCGATGTGGTCTAGCATTGACATAATGGGATTGCAATTGTACTTTAAAATATACTTTGCAAAACTGTGTTTCTCTAAGTGTTTCAGGTTCTGCATTACACCAAGGAGTATTCCACATGATGCTTGCTTGAAAGTCCACAGTAGTGTGATAATACAATGGGAGGATACATGTTTGTTTGCTACATGAACTAAAGGGAGATCTCTGTTAATTGGCTCTAATGCACAGCTGGATGTTCCTGTTCATATCCAGTCATGGTCAGATGTTAAAATAAAAATTAAAATATTATAATAAGAAGCAAAAGTATAAAACCAGTGCAAAAATATAGTTATCCCTTCTCTGAAATACATTCCCATGTCCCAAAAAAGTCTTCCAAGGTCAGAGGTTTAATTTACATCTTTGTGTTTAAGTCATCAGTGGAATTTTCTTCTGTGAATTGTTCTAATGGATGTTTTCAGTCCATTTATATTTGTGATCACAATTTTAATTATGAATTATGTGGAAAAAGAAAGTATTTCCTTTTATTTTTCAAAAAGCCTTGGCTGGCTAATCTGATTTCTCTTCTTTATTGTGAAGTAGTGACTGATTATTCTCTATTTATCTTCTCTGTCTCTTCCATGGTCTTGTAAATCTTCCTAATCCTGTCTTCCAAGTTGAATAATCTGAGTTTAATTTCTACTTGCACATAAACCTTCCCCATTTTGCTATTTTCTTACCTTCTTCAGCTCTGTTGCATGCTTCTGAGGTGGATATGACTTCTGCTAGGACCATTTTCTCTGCAGAGAGCACTAGTATGTGTGTTTGAAATACATTCGGTTCCATGTACTGCTTTCCAGGAAAAGGCAGCCAATTTCAAGCACTGGTGGTTACCTTCTATTGCTCAAAGGAGCCCCTGGAGTGCACCTCTGGCCACACCTGACAGGCACTGATGGAGACCCCAGATCACACTTGGGTGGGCACAAACTACAGCCCATCCTGGAAGACACCTCTGCAGACTCCACCATGCAGTTTAAAAAAGCTTATCTGAATCATCCTGTCCTTATTCAGAACCTTTGGAATTCAGAGGACTTAGTCTGTGTCACAGCACAGATTGAACTGGAACTTGGTAGGTTTTTTCCCTGTCAGCACATGACTGCAGGCTATTCCCTAGGTGACAGGAGAAAGAGGGAGAGTTTTCTAGAGCTTCACCAGCTGTACTCTCTATCTCAGTTCTTCTAAGGTGATGGTCCAGAAGTTCGAAAGCCTTCAAGGTTTTCTATAATTGCTGGGCTTTTGGAAATGTCAGTGTTTGCTTTTCACTAATACATGTAGCATTATGGAAGTTATACTTATTTTTACTGAAGAAATGAATGGCCTAGGATTTGAATCTTCTCCCCTTCCATGTGTGTGCTGAGCCCTTCTTTTTTCCTAACCAGATGACAGTCCTTGTGTTCTCATGTAAAAATATGCTCTCAGCCATAAGTCATCCTAGAAAAATAGAAAGAATACAGGGAAAGAAATGAAATGGCATTTCTCTAAGTCCCCATAGGAAATAATAAATCACAGCTAAATATTTGAGATTGGAGGAGATGGAGGAGACTGAAAAGAAAAAGAAAACAAACCCAAGGATGCCATAAAATTCTAGTGTTCATTTAATGAGCTGCCTTGGCTTGCTAACTAAAGCTAAATAAATACATGTGTTTTAGGAATAACCCTTTTTTAATAGCATTAGTCTCCATGGTAGAATTGGGTGAAGCAACTTCTGTAATATTTTGATCGATTTCCCTAAGTCAAAATGCTAAGTGCCTGCATTAATTTACCGAGTATTTTGGCCATATGTGACACTGGAACAGCTATTGTTTTGCATGCACTTCTTTATTCTAAACTATTCTGGAGTATATAGAAATTAAGTATCTTGGCATTCTTCCTGTGGATGGAAGTCACCTTCAGGAAAACTAGAAGGGTTGTTATTTTTGCAGAGCATAAAAGGGGCTGACTAGCAAGAGAGCAGTATACACAAGTATTTCATCAGATAATGAAAGTTTTTTCACCTGTATAGGAGTCACATAGAATATCTAATATCCTAATTACAACAAATAAGATTTTTAAAATATTTCTACTTCAAGTCAAAGGAGAGATGAGCTTGTATTTGTTTCTGTGCAAGAACATCCAGCTGACTGACTGCAGAGCAGAAAATGCTAATGTCTCTTCAGAGCTTTCACATGTTTGTCTATTGAATTTTAACTACTCTCATTTATAACAAATAGTAAATGGCTTACAGAGAGTTCATATGTGACAAATAAGCATCATGAGAAAATACTGCTGTTACTCACAACACATAAGGGGAGAATATTTTATTGTGATTATGAGCCACAGCTATTAAAACCTATCATCCAGTGAACTTCAGTGTAGTCTGTGGTATTTGCTTGGCTGTTTATGACAACATTGATTAAACACTAATTATTTATAATTGAAATAACAGTATAAAATGTGATTCTACAGCTAATGAAATCAGGAAAGTATCTTTCAAGGGGCAGGTCAGAAAGGGTGCTTGTGTCTCATATGCTGACCATCCATCATTCTTAAATTTTAAATCATAACTCATGAAAGATTCCAGCACTTAGTGTCTAGAGTGTGCCAGACATGCCATGCTGTTATGACTATCTCCTGATTTTCATAACCAGAAAAGCATGAAATATTTAAAGGATGGGGCAAAGAACTGGAGTGAGATAACAGGGTCTGCTATTTCTCCCAGGAAGTATGAAAGAAGATAATAGGACAATGGGATTTTGAGTTGTGAAAAGATTGGATTATAAAACAGAAAGTCTTCATGCAAAATGAATGCTCATTTAGCCAATAACAATTCATATGCTTTTCCTACCAGTAATATTATGATGTATATTTGAAGACACAAGAATGAGTAGGAAGAATGAGTAGGAAATTGTAGCAAGAACCACTACAGAATTTGAGACACCCTCTCCATGCACAGTCCCTTGGTGTATGGAAGGGACTGTGCATGGAGAGGGTGTATGGAAAAAAGCAATTCTTCACTTCATAGGGAGTAATACTTGAAGAAATCTTCCCCATGACATCAGTCAGTCTGTGTCTGTTGCTCTGCTTTTGTTAATATGTCCAGTGATGTGGTATTTAAGTTGAAGTTTATTCCTGTTTAGAATGGGAATAAATTTAATTTAGTAAAATTAAACTGGTAAGGAATTAGGACCTACTTAACAGGTTCTAATTTGCAATTCAGCTTCTGAAATTTGTTCCACATCTGCCCCTTCTGACAGCCTTGTAGTAAATAAACCTATCAGATTTCTTTGAAATTTGTCAGCCAGCATTGTGCAGTAGGTGAAAACACAGTGCATGGGAATAATGGGACTTTCCCCAGGGAGCAAACAATTCCCTGATAGCTGATAACAAAGCCATCCTGCTTCCTAGGACTATTTAGATTAACCATCCAAGAAAAAAAGTCACGGTGCTAACAAAGAACTATAACAATTTCATAAAAATATCATACATGAAATAAAGGTAATTATTGTCACTGTTAACTACAAAGCATAAAATTCATTAGCAAATCAAACTTGTCATTTACAGAAGAGTATACTGAAATTTCTGACAATGATCCCAATTTCATAACTATTGACTGGAATAACCCAGTAAAATTTTATTTCAGATAATGGACCTGAAATATAAAAATGTAAGTCAGCATGAATATTTGTGTGTAAACTAGAAGTGAAAAAGACTTAATAAGCCAGATCAAGTGTGGTGTGTGAATACATTTGGTGTGAACGATGAATTAATGTTATTCCAATATGGAATAATCCTGTGAATTGTTTCTTGTGAATTCAGAATTGCAAGTCTTTCCCTAGGGGTTTTAAGACCCTTGGTAGAACCCTACATCTAAGGCTGTAGCTCTTCAGAACACTTAATGAGGAATTTCTGAAGCTCTGAGTGAATTGTGTTGAATTCTGTTACTTTCAATAGGATTTTTATCCATTCCAGTTAAAAATGACCAATGGACTCTTTTCCTCTGAGAGACAATTTCACAGCCAGATAGAGCTCACTATCAGGAAGGTTTTTCACTAATGACCCTTAATAGTCCTTTTATTGCTCCCCTAGAATTTTTCATAAACAAATAAAACTCTGTAATTAACCGTGTTTCCTTCAGTGTGGAAATATTGGCCAGAGATTAGATCTCTTGCTGTCAACAGCAGGTTTTTATTCTTTCAGGGGCAAACAACAAGGCACTTCTCATTAGATATAATTTTCAAGCCTCAGAAGTCTTGATAACCAAAATTTGCGCAAATCTGTCTATTCCTAGAATTTAAGAAGGGATAAGATTGCTAAGTGCTTGTACTTAAATCTGCAACTCAGCATCTTAGCAGGTGTAGGTTAGTAAGGAGAAATCATTCTCTTAATGCTGATTCCCAGTACGTAATTAATATCTCACTATCAAAAGGCAAAGGTGTTTTGATTTCAGCATTTGTTTGTGCTGCTCTTCTGATTGCTCTAAGGGAGCTACAACAAGAATGATCTTTTCAATCTAACATGATTTTAAACTGATACATGTCTGCATCAGAATATGTTTGTTGCTCATATTCTGATAAGAAAGGTATCCTGGCACAGATTTATCTGTGCTGATAGTGAGGTTTCTGGTTGTAGGGAAATGTTGATACCATACTTCTGCATCTATCTTCTTAACATCTATTCTTTAGCAGATTGAAAAGTATAATAGATACTTGAGGTGCAGTATTGCAATGAATTGTCAACAGTCAGAATGGGGGATTATAATAACAATCTATGATTTGTCTTATATATAATTTTGTAGTAACCATGTATTACATTTTCTCCTTCCTACCCCTTCCTAATTTTTTTTTATTGCAGACTTGCTTTGATATGTTTTCTTCTTTCCTCTGGATTTTTCACTCTTCTTGCACCATTTTGCACATTTTTTCTTCTCATACACACTATGTTTTTCTCCTTTTCCTTTCTCTTTTAATATCTTTTTTTCTATATTAATAATAATTGTGGACCACCCAGACAAAATTATTCTCCATACTTTAGACATATTAAAAAGTTAAATTTGGAAATATTCATTGCAGGGTGAAATTGTATATGGGTTTTCTAGAAATGGGAAAAATTTAGGTGAGAAAGTATGGAGCTGCATCTTGCATAACAGATTTATGTCTGTATGTTGTATCACTGTGTCCTGAAAGTGGTATTAAGCCTGCTAAAGCCTGCACTATATTATTATCAGTGTGGCCTCAGAGTAAATTCTGGAACTGTAGATTTCAGATCCAGAACTGGTATAATTGCAGTATATTGAAAGATGTGTTCCCCTTACATATGAGATAGAAGAAGAGTAATTTGTGGTGTTTTCTAATTAAATGTAGGGATTGAAGGAGGTGATTAGTACTTTCTGAGAGCTCACTAAAAGTAAATGCAAATAGCTGTATTCAGTTTGTATTCTAACTGGTAGATTTTATTTGCAGAGCCTGGAAATTTATTCATCTAATTCTAGTTAATTGGTTTATTGCTGTCCTGTGTATAGTACATACATCTGGATTTGTCTATTATACCCATCATGAGTGTGTATGGGCACCTTATATGGATACATCTTACGGTTATGTTCTGTAAACTTGTGGAGAGGAAGTTGCTCTGGATAGACTTTTGATTTTCCCTTATGTTGTCAGTGGAACAGCCTTCTGATGAGTCCAGGGCAAAAATAAAATTCATGTTATGTTCTCACTGCAGTCACTGGCAATAGGCGTAATGAGGAAAACAGGGCAGTAATGAAATGAAATAACATGTACAGTAAAAATATAAAGTACAATAATAGATTATAACCTACTGACATGATTCTCGTTTATTCCAAGGCCTTTTCACAAAGTGATGGTGGTGTAGAAGATGTATAGAGGCAACACAGAATAAGGATCCTTTACACTGAATGAGTAATGCAGCCTTAGTATAAATAAGAATGAGGTACTCCATATACCCAGAGTGGTTTCTAGTGAGAAATGCATAGGTCTGCAGCTTGATAAATGCATCAGTAAAGACACAACCAATATTGGATACCCAGTAATGTGCCTGTCCACACCTAGGCACTAGAACGTCTTTATTGCTAGAAATAAAATATCTGCATGCTGCTAGTTTTTCATTGCTTAGGAAAAAAACACTTGAAAGAATCTTCATAGTGCGTCATCTTCTGTAAATAAAGAGCAATATCAAATTTCTGCCTTTCTGTTCTCTAATGTCTCCACTTGGCGCCTTACATTTGCTCCGGTCTCTGTGGGGTTGTGTTGGGCGCTCTCCTGTCATCTGACTGTAGTCTTTCATTCTCTTCAGTGATCATTTCTTTCTTTCATGTGCCATTCATGTAAATTTGAGTGTAGAAACAACATATATTTCTATTATTTATTCCAGTCTTTTCCCTCCCTCCTCCTCCTTGATACTGACTACTTTTGGAGTTAATGGATCCTGCCAGGGACCCTATCCTGAAGTAGTAGCTTGCAGCATTTTTAATATTGTCTGAGATTTCTGGAAAGCCCAGTGAGACACTGAGTGAGCCCCACTCTCTCTGATAACAGTCCTCCTGCTGAAGTCCTCTGGTGCAGGACTGCTTCTGATTTCTTTCTCATCCAGATTTTTCTTCTGTGTAAATCCCATGCAAGCAGTGGAGATAATAATTCATAGCGCTGGTCTAAGCAGAAGAAAACTCCTAAACAATGACTGCTTTTATTTTGATTTTCATATGATGCTTAGCATTCTCTGGGCTTGATGTGTCAAATATTTTTTATATGTTTAGCAGCAGAACAGCTGAATAGAACAGCTTCAGTCCTGTAGTCACAACTGTGGTATTAGAGCCAAAGTATTCAGTAATGTTCAGATTAGCAGCTACATTTGGGTTTCCTCAAGGTGGATAAGGACCAGAGGAAACTCTATTTCCTCTCTTGGTAGATGTCATTTAGCTAGAACTGAGGTAAAGGAAAATCACATATAATCTGTAGAATACTTTATTCATGTCCAACTGTGCAAACTTCAGTTGTGTTCTGTGACAATAAATGAAGAAAATACTATACTGGACTCTTAAAACATTTTTTCCAATTGATTTTTAGAGATTTTTTTGTAGAATTATTGTCTGTGTTTCCTTTTATCTGCTTGTGTTGGAGTATATTGCTTCTGTATTATTTAGAATGATCTGCCTTCCAAAGCTGAAGAGGAAAATTCTATTGTTTGTTTTCATTGTCTGGCAGGGTTGCTTACAGAAATGAGGAGAGTGTACCTAGGGAGGTAGGAAAGATCTCAGTGAGATGAGAATCTCCTCCTTTTCTTGCTTCAGGAGATGTTCAAGGTGTGAGTGTTCTTAAAGCAGTAGAGATGCATAGCTTCCAAACAAGCAAACCAGCTTTCTGTTCATAAGAACTTTGTGTTGTCTTATTCAACTTTCATTAGGATTTTTTGAAGTTATTGCATGCAAAATATAGCTGCTTTGGTTATGTGTTATATGACTTTAAAACTTAAGTCTGGCAACTGGTGCAAAACTGGACAACAAATGGAGCCCTGTCTCTCTCTCCATCTGATTTCTGCACAGTGGATGTGTGTCTGCCTTATTTTCACTTCTGTGTGATGTTGTTGAGCTATGTGCTTTTGCTGGAGCTGGGAGTGTATCCTCAGCATGCACTGCTGATCAACTCAGTATTTCCTGGCCACTTCAAAGCCCTGTTTAGATTAAGCTCTGTCTCCAAAATGCCTCCTGAAACACCCACTGTAATTAATTGGGATCTAAGGATTTACTGAGAGATAAATTGCAGTCAGTCTAAACATTGGATTGTAGTTGAGACTTCAACTTAGAGTTGGAATTGAGAAAACAACCTTAGAGACTAAAGTCATCAGAAGTCCCTTTTTACTAAGTTGTTGACACTTTTGGTAGAACATTGGCCAGTTGAGATATTTGCTAATTGTTGACTGGGGGCGCGCTGAGAACCCTAAGAAAATCGTTCCACAATTAATTTGTCAGGTGTCTTACCTGTCTTACAAGTACCTACCACACCAATCCAGACCCTTTTTACCTTGTGAGATTACAGGATCTCAGGATAAGAAGCCTGATCTGTCTGCATCAAGGCAAGTTAAATTATACATGTGTCTTTCTGGATGGATGGTGTTCTAGGCTGTTTGTAGAGACTTTCAGTGGCAGAGAATCAACAGTCGTCCCAGGCAGTCTGAGCCAGGTCTCCAATATTTTAAGTATGGAAAACCTTTTCATATATCTAACTTGGATCTCCTTTGCTGCAGCTGAAGTTTGTTATTTCTTGCCTTATCCACCCTGGGTGAGGAGAATGGGTTATTTCCTTCTTTGCAGCAGCCTCAGGTACTTGAAGACTATTATCACATCTCCCCACTGTTTCTTCCTGATAAGGCAACAGCAGAAAAAAAGATATAAGGGAAAAAGGGGAGTTCAAAATGCAGAAAGAGAGATGAACAGCTCTCAGACTTCATAAACTTAGAAATTGTGTTTAGATTATTTCATGTTCCAGGCCTATTAATTTACCCACTTTAATAGCTTTTTTTAATACCAAAGAGGAATCTGGCCTCAGATTTGCTCTGTAGACATAAAATTTAACGCATGGGATTTTTCCTTTCTGGTACCCACACCACCCAAATTACTTTGATAGTTTAGTTTTCTTCCTGCCACATAAGGACAGATTAGAAAAAATATATATGGAGGGAGAAAGGGAAAAAATACTAAGCGTGTCTTTTTTATTTTTCTAGTTTTGTGCAGAAAATTACACAACAGTAATGCTTGGTATAGTTAGGGAACAGCATGTCTATGCTGCATGGATTAGACTGATTCCATAAGGCTTTTATCAGTAACTTCAATTTTGTCATTGACACCATTGTAAGCTAAATCAGTGAGGAATATATGAGAGAAAGCTAGAAGCAATCCAGCTAATGGAAAGTATACTGAGTAAAATGTTCTGCTTTTGAAGTATGCTGACATCTCAGCTTTTTTTCTGCCTTTAATCCAAAGTTGTTTATCTGCTGAGGTAAACGGGAGCTCAGAGTCAGGTTTTGCCTTTATCTTAACCTCCTCTCACCCAGCCAACTAAGCAATGATTTTAGCAGAGATTTCTAAAATGCTTGCTGTGCTATTCCCCTAATCTTTTTCTCTTCTCTCTCCATGCGTAGGTGTGTTTTCTTCCCTCTTCTTTCCTTGCACGTTTTGCATATGTGCTTTGCAACTTGTCTTAGCTGAGACCAACCAAAAAAGGTGTTAATTAGCTTGGAAGCACCTGGCTATGCAGTAGTTTGTATGTGTGTTGTTTCCCAACTGGTCAGGACAAATAAAGTATTCAATCTTACTTGCTACTAGAATTATTAACAAAGTGCAATTCATATAAGGGGCCTGCTGCTATTGTCATCAAAAGAAAAGCTTGAAACATGTTAGGAAGCATAGGCACTTTTTTGATACCATCTTAGGTTTTTGAACAGTTTGAAATTCTCTTTGAACTTTCATAACAACAAGAGAATTCCACTAGAAAAATCTTAGCTTCTTAATGTGCATTATGGTTGAAGAAGATGCAGCATCTTCTTCATCTAACTTTACTGTATTGGCTTAGATATAACCTTTTGGAATCATTTGATCTTAACTTCTCATTTCTCAATTTAAGCTCCAGAATTGTTTGTATCCTACTTTATTGCTGAAGAAATTGCATGGTTGGAAGTGAGTCTCTGTTGAATGGGACTTTTGATTCTACCTCCATGTAAAATAACATGAGAACATGAGGAAGAGGGATGCTTGTCAATCCTGCTTGAAGAGGCCTGGGACATTATTATTGCTTTTGACTTAATTTTGTTCCTGGGGAAATAAAATTTGCATGCTCAAGCAGATGGGAGAAAAATTAGGAAAGGCCGAACAGAGGGAGCCTCCTTCCCATGCTGTTCAAATTAATACATTTGCTTTCAGTCTCTAAGTACCAAAGGGCTGTTGGGTGCTGGGAAAAATCAGTTTCCCTCTAGTGTATGGGGAGAGAAAATACCAGTAATGGTAGCTTATTATGCCAACTCTAGGTAAAGTATATATGAAAGTATATAAAAGAGGAAACCAATACTTAATCTGCTCCAGGATAGAAGGCAGAAGCAGTCTGTGAATTGTTTGCTATTTATAGATAACATTTTAGAATCAGACTGTTGCAATGAAGTTATATTTCTGGTCTCTTAGTTGTACACAGAGAGTTTGCCCTTATCCTTTTTCACTGGATTGGGAAAAGAATGGTCTAAAGGAGCTCAGTCTGCAATCTGTCTACACACTGAGTATACTTCAAACTGCTTGGGAAGAGGGGTTACAGCTGGGCTCCCTGTGTTTTTTCCCATTTAATTACTCCAGTTTGAGTTTCTCTTCTGTCTGCATTTACTGTATTTCTAGTTAAACAGATGTGTTCTAACCTATTAATGGGAGGTGCAAGGAGTTTAGACTCTGTCAATTCTTGTGGAGTCGAGATTACTCAGCAATTGGTGGTGTTTCACCTCTGAGCAGGACACCCTTAGGTGGAAGCACAGGAGGATGTTTTCATTAGATGCTGCTGAATTAACACATAATGAGTAATTAAGCAGTGGGAAATGGAGAAGGAGGGCAAATAAAAATTATTCTATTTTTCATTGGAATTTTGTTTTGATAAATGTCTCCTGGGCATATATCTAGCTGGTAGTTGAGTATTTTTAATACCAACAAAAGTTTTGAAATCTGACAAACAAAGACATACTTGCAGTTATTAAAAAGCACTTAAAACATGTAGAATGAAATATTTCCTTAAATCATGCCAAGACCTGGTGAAACAAATGGCAAGTCTCCTGTGCTGTTCTCTGCTCACTTTGAAAGGGTCTCAGTGGTACACTGTGATAATCTTTTGCTATGTGTGGAGCTGTGTGACTGCCTGCAAGAAAATAAGTGATAGATCCCAGAAAAATCCAACAACCAATAATGACGTAAAATGCACTATATGTAACTTTTAATACACTTTATTTATATACACTCTCTGTCTCTACTCAAAAAACGCCTTGAAATTATTCAATATTTGTGAGGTAAAGATCTCAGCTGCAGCCCATCAAGGGTTAAGGAGGCTTCATTATTTCCTCCAGCTGGGACTTGGTGTTCAACTGGATCTCTGTGCTGTAGGAAAGGGCAACCTCAGGATGGGAAAACCATGAGCCTGTTTAGCAAGGAGAAGGTATGGCTTATGAAGATGAAAAGATACTTGGGATATTGGTGAGTGGTGAGAAAGCTTAGTTATTTAGGGCAGGAAATTCAATAAGGGAAGGGTCTGGGGATTTGTCTTTTAGAAGAGGAGAAACTATGGTGGTCACAAGTAGCAGAGCAGCTTGTGAGCTCTGGAAGATCAGAGGTTCATCTGTCTCATCTTTGGGCTGTAACCTAGAGCTTTACTAAGGATGGTCCTAGCAAAAAGGCCTATGAATGATAAAAAGACTATTAAGCTAAACCTGTCCAGTTGTACTATTAAGAAGGCAAGAATAATAAAATGGATGTTGTAGGGTAATTTGATATTATGAGCTGCTGCAAGCGGAGCAATCTAGGTGCAGAAAACTGTTGAGAAGCAGCATGGTGGGCACTGCAGGCTGTGAGGGCTGACCTGCAAAGTAGGTTCTAGAATTTGTGTTGCGTTGCTGGTACTGGCTAGTGTCTAGGCTAGCGTGAAATTTTTCCTATTATTCCAAATATCCAGTAGGGATGGCATTACATTCTTGCTTCCAGGACTAGAAAGGCTATAATATATTTCCAACCTTTCATATCACACCCCAAGGCACCATTTGCCATTGCTCATCTGTGGTAGCTTGATTAAATTACTGTGGTTCCAAGGTTCTTGGTATACTGTGAGATGTTAGTATAGTCTGTTGTTTTCCTTCCTTGATGTGTTTGTGGAGAAAGGAGAGACACTTGGGGTTAGAGAGGTTCTTTGACTCTGTGCTGTCAAAATTAGAAGTCAAATAATAGGTTAAATGGAGTAGAGGCCATTCAGAAGAGGCTAAAATGCATCAGGATTGTTATAATCCAGGTTACATGTTTCATCTTCTGTAGACTGAAATAGCTTCAGACTGATTGAAGTACAGATAGCTGTATGTTACAGAGGAGAACAACTTGTCCTTTCCTCCTGATCTTTACCCACCATAAAGAAAATTAGTTAATCTGGCTAAAATAGCTGACTGTGCTGTGTATTAATGGGAACTTCAATTTGCCTCTGGACAATAGTCTGCTTTTGGTGCCTCTAGTTTGGCTCTTAAAGCCAGCCTTCCCCAGGGGTAGGATAACTCCTAAACTGGTGTGAATACAGCAGCTTGGCTGCTGGAATTCAGGAGAGTACTACTTCTTGTGGGGTCACCCTGAAGTCCCTGGGTCCTTGTAAGAACTGGTTTTAATCCTAGTCACCTGTAATAACTAAGCCTTTCTCATCTGTGTAAACTGATGATCCCACAGTATTTCTATAATTCTGGTTATATTCAACTGTTGATAGCAGCTATCAGGGTATTTTCTGCCAGGCTGCTTATGAGAGTAACCTCTGAACAATATATGGTAGTGGAAAGAGTGATAACCTGAAAGAAAAAAATGAAAGTATTTGCTAAACATTGTAGCAAGAGATGCTGAGAAGCTATTTACATTACTAAAAGCACATTACTTCTTTATCACTTGATTATTTTACTGTTTCACTTCTATTTACATACCCCATTGATTCTTTTGCATCTGGGTTTTGCACAATTCTTTCAATAACATACGGTTCAGTGGCTGTAATTACAGGATTGTTAAAGTTCGCATTCCACTATTCATCTTGTTATCTTCAGTAATGGAAGGTTGAAATAAATGCACATAATTATGTGTTTGGTTCTAGATTATTTTTGTAATGCTGTCACTAGGACACACACTTGAAAAGAAAAACTTACTTTCAGTGTGTTTGTGTTGGGGTCTCTCTGGCAAAATAAACTAATAGCTGCAGCTGAACTCATCTGC
Source organism: Eopsaltria australis (assembly GCA_034509425.1). Taxonomy (NCBI): domain Eukaryota; kingdom Metazoa; phylum Chordata; class Aves; order Passeriformes; family Petroicidae; genus Eopsaltria; species Eopsaltria australis. The sequence continues at coordinate 82,244 of JAVTVJ010000007.1, forward strand.
TTTGGTGTTCTAGTGTCTGTCTCCCTACCATAAAAAGCTGTGAGTTTCCTACTATTTCAAAACAGGAAGATATATTGTACAGTGTTGAAATACTCACTTGGTGAATTCTAAGCAAAAGTTTTCAAATTTGGAATATGCAGGTGTAGTTTATCTGCAAATGACAGCTCTGTGGAAATGTTTCATGGATGAAACAACTGTAGGCCTTTTTTTACCTTTAAAAAAACCAAAAGGTGCTGTGTCCTGAGGTCATAAATTGAGAATGAAGAAAACAAGAGCAAAGAGGACTCCTTAGGCAAAGTATGACAAAATTTTTACAGAATTTAGATTAAGATCCCATATTTTATTGGGTACTTTACTCAGTGCTGTATTTGTGCTCACTTCCCAGGATCAGGTCAAGAGCATATTTCTGTGCTGAAGTGGAGTCAGTAATTATTCTGTTCTAAGGGAGGGATTAGGATAGAAATAAAGTCATTATTTTATTGGTTCCCTTTCAAGTTGCTTCATAAAATTACTTGGGATTTTTTTATTTTGTGGAAATGGCATTGAAAGCTTGCTCTGGCTCACAATATCAGTCTCTGACCCCCTGGGAAGATGGAAAAAAGCTTTCTTTAGCTTGGATTCAAATTTGTGGTGAAATATCCAAGATTACATAATCTTTGGTCAGTGTAGAAGGAACAGTCTATCTACAGTTGAGATTTCTCTGTCTAGCTGGTGTGCATATGCATATATTTTAAATGGAGACTTGTATCACTTGTCTTCTGAGATCAGCTGTTGTATACAGCTTGACTAACATATAATCTCCTGGTCTGCCTATAGTTCTTCTAACCTCTAACATAGAACTTCCAGCTGATAAGTTAACTATAAAATAGAGACTCTTCCTACAATAATAATGTGAAAATCCCACAGAAACTACAAGTTTCTACTTGGTTCTTAGCATTCCAAAAGGACTGTGTTTGAAATGGAAACTGAACAAGAAAAGGTACCCTAGCCTTGCTTTAAGGTTGCTGATTGTGTGGTCGAGTATCACATTTGTGCAAGGGGGAACTTAAAACATCTCCCAAGAAACAGTGTGCTCTGACTACAAGAACAAAGCATTTATACCTTTTTTATAAACTGCTTGGTATTCAGGTTTGTATCCGCTTGTGAACACTTAAAATCCCACATAAAGACAATAAGAAAATAAACAGTATCTCTTGATGAATCATAGCAGTAATGCATTCTGAATGCTGCAGCAATCTGTCTGAAAGCAGACCACAGGCAAATGCCAGCCAAGCATCTCTTGAACACATGTAAATATTGTCTAGATTGGTGGACTGGCAACTCTAGGAAGGACTGGAAAGTTTTCATTGTAAACCCTTCTACTAAAAAATAATTCAAGTAAGTTGTTAACCTTTTCTCAGTGTACTCATAAAAGACAAGGTCAATGGGTAGCTTAGTGGTAATCTAAACCTGCAAACAAGGACTGCATTAAAGTTACTCCTTGTCCTGATTGTGGAAAGATGGTGGAAGTTTATTAGTAGTGAGAGATGTTTCCTAGCCCCAGAGAAATGTGGAGTAGCTGAATGTTAGGGTGACAGGCACTTGATCAAGCAGTGAATGTGTAATTACTCTCTGCTGCAAATTCACATCTTTCTGGAAATGCTATCACTTGCTCAAATCTCGAGCTCCAGTTTCTCCATCCTGACTCATTAGTGCTGCTGTCTTTACAAGCTGCTGCAGAAGGATATGAAAAAAAAAGAGGGTCCCTCGTTGGCTGGAGACCACCAGCCATGGTTCTCTTCACTCATAAATAATATTTTATTATTATAAGTTGATTTGTAATGTGGTAGGTTTGGGCTTACATTTGAGACTGGTTTTGTCAGCCTGAATCCTGAATCTAGAGATTATCTAAATTGATACAGACTATTTCTTGTAGCTTTCAGGGGGACATTAAGTGAAAGTGTAACTGTTCACTGCATTCCACAGGCTTGCATGTAGCCTGGCCTGGGACTACTGAGTTTGACCACTTTTGCTTTGAAGTTAGTTTCTGCTGTGTAATGGTCTGACTTCCCCTGCTGACAATATATTTATTTGAAAGTAGGAAAAAAGCAGATAAAGAAACCTGCCACAACAAAATACACCTATATAACATGCAATATCCTATTGTTTTTCTTCTGGGATAAGGCTGCAGTCCTTGTTTCGAGATTGAAGCAGTTGCCAGGGCAGTTTCCCAACTCCTGTGGCAGGGGCTCTCTGGTTGTTACCTGTCTGAGTCCTGTGGACTGTTTGCTGGGCAGTAAAGGATGGTCCAGAAATTCTGTAATCCTGTTTTATGACTTTATATCTCTGGTTGTAGTGGCTTCTGGTACAACAGCCAGAAGCCTGGTTCTGGTATTTCTCTTCTTGAACAGTAATAAAAGTAATGCACAGAGCTGCATACCGTTTTTCTTCCCTGCCATTGATTCCTTCTTCCTCCTCAGAGGCAATAACAGTTTCATGCAAAGTCTCTAAGCTACCCAGAACTTTAGGATGATGAACTATGAAGACAGACTTTCATATGTTATCTCAATGGCAGACTTCTCTCTGCCTTGTGGCATGCTCCCCTGCATTTCTTTTTCTTTTTATTTTGAAGAGGAATGATTCGCAAGTGTAAGAAGAAAACGTGGAAGACAAGCATATTTCATGTTTGTCCCTGAGTCTTTTTTATTTATTTTCCTTCCTTGCAAAAGAAGTCAAAGGGGAACTTGTTATTTCTGAACACTTTGAGAAGAGTACTTTACTTTTAGGTTTTGGTTACCAGACCTATGTGGCACATTTTGCAAGCCTATTCTCCCTTCCTCCCTCCTCAGTAAACCCCACAGGTGAAAGACTAGTTTTGGTTATTTTGTATTCTTTGATGTTCCAGTAGTGTTTTTGGAGTCCTAAAAATTCTCTGCAGGTATGCCACAAAATGAGATTTGGATTTAAATGGATCCACCTTGCCTAGTTAGCTTTCCCACTGGCATCACCACCATGCTGATTCTTTGGGGCTCCCTAGGTTTCATTGTAGCCTTTGAAGAGTATCCATCCAGGTTATGAAACTAGGCGATTAAATTTGACATACCTTAGATGGCTTCCCAGATTTTTTAAAAGGAGAGAAATGGGCAGTAGATGCCTGAAAAAAGGCAATGCACAGCTGCTTGCCCGCTGACAAGCAGCATTGGACTTGTTCAGAGGCTTTGCTTGGATGCTCCCACAGCTGGAGTGCTGTCAGTGCCTAACAGAACTGGTTACTGGTTGAATTCTATTCCATCAGTTTCAGATGTAATAGCACAGCAAAGATGCCTCACTGTAACTGAGGAAGGAGAGTAGCTCAATCTGAAGAAGGTAAAGCTGAGGGGAAGTTGTGTGTTATTGAGGAGACAAACTGTTACACAGGCTGAGGGTGAACAAATGCAATTAACTGTCAGTCTCATTTGCTTTTGGTTCTCTCATCCGCTGAATGAATCACTTATTAGCAGCAGGTATCCTCCAGAGACTTTGGAGTTTGCATGTGTTTGCTCATATTGTTGTAACAACTTGTGTAACAGGAGCACAGGTGCATGTAATAACACCAGTCTGTGTGCTGGATGACTTTTGCTTAAATCTTGAAGACTTCTACTCCAATGCTCCAGTAAAACTTAGAGTATTTCAAAATGCTTAGCTATTAAGTTACACTCCTGTGGTTTGCAGTATCATATTAAAAGATGTCACAGATGTTGGCTTTGGCATTAATTGTTTTCTTTTCCAAATCAATGGAGTTTAGTAATGATGTGCTGATGAAATTCATTTGAAAGCTTTATCATGAGGTAGATAATTTTTAGATAATGTCTGTGAGCTCTCTGTGATATTTTCCTTCCCCTGTAACCCCCCCCCCCCCCCCCCCCACTGTTACGAGTTGCTGGATGTACCTCACCTTGAAGCAACCTCTGCACATACACAGCTCCATGTACTTGGCTCTGCTGAAAACCTCAGTTGTTAACACTCAGCATCCCTTACAGTCCTGGTATGCTTTTGCTCAGTGGATCTAGAATTTGAAGTGTTTCTTGATGGTTCAAGCATGGGCTCCTTAGAGAAAGTATAGGAGCTTGCTTCAATCCTGATCTCAAGCACCCCAACTGCTGACATGTCTGGCTTTTTCACATGGCCCACTCTTACAGAGGTCCACTGTGCTCCCTTCTCATAAGTGCCACTGCTTGCATCTTCCTGAGAATGAAATGCACTAATAAAAATCAGTGCATTGGTGTCCTCTGAGAGCTATCCCACTTTTATTAAGCTGCATCCCAGTTCTGTGGCATACGCTAATGTGTTCATGGGCTCATTTGAATTTGAATCTTTGCGTTTCATTTTAATCTATGAACCAAATTAAACACAGAAATTCAAAGGCAAAGATCTCTTCAGTGTTGCTCCTTCCCATTTCTTTATCAAGTTGGAGACCTCACACCATGTTGTAAAATGAATTAAATGCAAAGTTTTTATTTAAGACCATCTGTTTTCCTGCTTAGATTTCATGATTCTCACTGCTGTGACTATATAAGGGTTATAGACATTGCCAAAGATGTATTGGCCTAATTAGGGCATTGAAGCTCATTTCCGAAGGTACCGGTGTGAGGTTGTTGCTTAATATCAAATGCTATTCTGGCATCTGTCTGATGCTGAAGGTGAAGAAAAGAAAATGTGCCAACCTTTTTTAAAAAAGGAGAGGTGAGAGGCAAGGCACGACAAACTCAGTGGCCAGTTAAGCATTGCTTCTATCAATGTATTGCCAGCATGTAGTCTTCAATGTCTTTTATCATATATAACTCACAAAACAAAATCCTTCAAAAGAAATACTTTCTGGCATTCAAACTGAATTTCCTTTGGTTAATTTCATCCTTTTTCTTCTACCTAAGAGTATTTAAGATACTCTTTGTTTTTGCACACTTCAAATTTTTGCAAGCAATTACGTCCCCAGTGTGTTGAGCCAAGCTTTCTCCTTTTCCAAGCTTTGTTGCTGCTGATTTTTTTGTTCCATGCCCCAATCTTGTGGATGCTCTCCCCCTTTTTGTCCCCCTTGCTTCCATGCTCATGCGACTGATAAAGCATAATGGTCCTTCTCCTCTTTTTGCACAGTGCTCTACTCTTTAAAGACAAACTACTCTAAGAACCAAATATTTCTGTGGGTGAAAGAACTACCTTTTCTTATGCTAAGTCGAAGGTACAAGCCTCTGTTCCATTGTCTGGAAGTGCTTCCACACTTAGTGCCAATGCGATTGAACAATTTACACAAGGGTGATCTGTACTCTAACTGCTTGTTGAAAGATAGCCTGTCCTGTTTACATTTGAAGAAATGCCACACTTTATTCACTGCTTGGAAAAGTGCTTCAAAAACATACCCAGCTTATCATTCCACGTAGCCCTGTTTGGATGTGTTGCAATTAGCTTAGGCCAGTGTTTGAGAAGTAGGAAAGCAAAAGTAGTTTGCTGCAGCCACCATGATCCAGCACAAGCAAGCTGTTCATTGGGAAGTGCTGGGCCAGACTAGCACTGTGCCTGACCTGATCCTCCTTGGTCTAGGAAGAATAATGCCAGATGAGAAAGGTGGTTCTAACCTCCAGGGTAGTAAAGATTTATTTAATTGTTAGTGGTTCCATGCATAAATGAGTTCCTGAGTCAGCAGCTGCACAACTTATGCAGGCTGCTTACATCTGTGTATATAGGGTGTGGATGGGGACTGTTCCTCCTCTGCCTTGTCTTGGCATGTCACGTCACACAGATGGGTGCAAGATTATCACAGATTGTACATCTGAAGTATTCTCTGGGTGCAAGGCACAACTAAGTCAATCACTGGCAGTACAGTGTCCATCTAAGTATCAGTGCATCCTTGTCTCAGTAAGCCTGCAAGCTCAGCAGGGAGCTTAAATGGAGATTTCAAACAGCTGGAGCCTGTCCTTGCTGGATACTGAGGCACTAAATGTAACTATGCTCAATTTGATGCAATCAGTGGTCTCAAGCTCAAGAGGGGTAGAGTGTGGAAGTAGAATGTGCAGGGAATGTATGGATGGCTAGTGCTGTTGGACGGAATAAGAAAGAAAAGAGACTTTAAAACAACTAAAAATGCTGGGAAAGCTGAGTTGTGAGGTACCCCAAGAATGTGTGCAGGACCAGAAAACTGGGTCCGAGATGCCAAGGAAGATGAGCTGTGTGAATCTTGGGATTCAAGTGATGTCTTTGGAAAGGGAGGGTAAGGAGATGCCTGATAATATTGCAAAAGGAGTTAGAAATGGCATTTTACTTTTAGGGGATGGAAGGGGGCATTCAGTTTCTCTTTTCTTTCGTACTATTTCTTGACAGGGATAGAAGGGATTGTTTCTGACTAGAAGGGATGTGCTGTCAGGTGTGGGTGGATGTGGAAGACATCAAGAGTGCTCTCTTGTCTTCTGAGACATATGAGGCATTTTAGGGTGAAAACTGGACTGGAACAGAAAAGGTATGTTACGCTTCAAACAATGGGTATGTGGCCCACAGGAGAAAAGTCTGGTCTGACTCAGCTTTTCTTTAGTAGATTCCACTTCTTATTTCTCAATTAGTTAATGTTTATATTAGTCATTGTTATAGATACTAAAATTGAGAAAGCCTAATATATATACACATTTAGCTACATAAGCAAAGTAGTTCCTAACATTCACTGACCTTTATCACCAAACAAAACCTGCAATAGTCATGCTGACATGGAAGTGTTCTAATGTAGTTTTAAAGTTGGGTGATATTTATCTCAGGGACAGCTGTAGCTCATCAGCTGAAAAACGGTTTATTGAGTCAGGATGTGTGCAGGGACATTGAAATCAATTGTTATTTACCTAGTAATGAATAACTGTGATGAACCAGCAGAATCTGTCATGGAAAGTTTTATAGCTGGCTTTAATTTTAATTTTTTTTAATCCTGATCTGCCAGAGACTTTAGCATTTTGTTTTGGTGTGCCGTGATTCTGACCTTGAGTGCCTTGGCATGTCTGTGCTTTGAAGTGTCTGTTTTGAATTTCAACATATGGTCCCAGCAGCACATCCTCATCATGTGGCCCAGTGACACCAAGTGCAGTTGCATATGGAGAAACTGCCTGTCCTGCTCTTGTGTGTACCAGGAGATCAAGATCCTCCCATGAAAATGCAGTGGAACAGAGCTTGCAAGCTCATTACCCAATTTTTATACAGTCTGGAGAGCATAAGCTTTATTATCAAACAAAACAGACTTCCATCTAACTGGTATCTTTCCTGCATCCCAAGATAATGCTATATACAGCATGTGAGAAATATCAGTATCAGGAGGAAATGTTGTTTCTACACCCCAGACTGGATAACGCTGTGGTAGGAAAACTGAGATACTTATCTTAATTTTCTTCCAGCCAGTATCATTGAGTTGCTGCTATTACTAGAAATGTGTGCTTTCTCAGGGGTATTACTCAACTCTTGGAACAAGTTTAGCTGAAGTAGTTTCCCAGGTTAATGTCATGGTTTAGATAAGTGCAATATTTCCTTCTGGTTTTTTCCTTGAATTTCCTGGGTTTTTTGATGAGGATAATCTTGTTTCCAAAACACACAGTATTTCAGTATCCCATACATTTCTATGTTGGAAAACAAACTCGTAAGAAAAATCCAACTCCTCGTTTAAAAACTGATGGATTCAAGTTGTTGATAACAGATATTGAGCATATAAAAAAAGAGTCAGGAACCTGTTGTTTATCAACAGCATATGGATAATTCTTGCTCAAGAGGCCATCAACTTCCCTCATTCTCATTCCACACATGCACAGCTGCCTTCAGATGTGCATGGAGAGATGTCCAGTCTCTGGGTGTTGTCGGGTCTCTTATTGAAAGGTTCAGCAAAGGTGCAAAGTGCAGAGAAGGTTTTTGTCTAGCAAACTTCTCTGAAGATCTGGACTGAAATTTGCATGGCTGAGCCTGCAGAGAAAGTTTTAAAGGTTCTTTATTTGTCCCTCCAACTTCTAAAAAGTATAGTGTTTCACAGTATAGCTCATGATTGTTTGTTTTAGGGTTTTGTTGGGGTTTTTTTGGACTTCAGGTAGTCATTGGTATGTAATCCTGTTGCAGGTTATACTGAAGAGCTTGTACTGAGAGCACTCTCCAAGATAAGAAGTAAACGTAAATACTCCACAATAGCTGTTCACTGCTCAGGGAGACTTCTCAGCTGGAGTGCTGTCAGAGGAGCATTAGAGCAATTTTCACATAATCATAGTCTTGACTGTTTGCAGTTTGTATGTGTTAGGGAGCTGGAATTGTGTGGTACTGTTTACATTGAGTCAGTTTACCACTGATGGGTTGTCCTGGACAAAGATTTGGTCATACTGTGAGTTTTCAGGAGTTTGAAACCTATGAAAGGCTTATGAGCAAGTTGTAAGTTGTGACTTTTGGTTGTGTTTTTTTTATTTTGGTGTGGATTTGGTTTTGTTAGGTTTGGTTTTTTTATTTGCCTTGAACGGTGGGAGAAATGCATGTCTATGGTGCACTGTAAACTTTATTTCCAATATACTTGAAAGTTGTAAAATTGCTATACAACTTGTACTACACAATTAAAAAGAGTTTTTCTTAATCAATCACTATTACAGCTACAGAGGAGCAGCTTTTTTTTTTTTTTGTGAGGTGTACAGAAATAATTTATTCAACTAAAATGCTTTAGTAAGAACATGATATTACTGTGCCCTCCTTGAGTTAAAAAATGAGCCAAACTCTGCACTTGTGCTGGGGAAGGCATCAAGATATTGTTCTGTGATAGCATAAGCCAGCCTTAAGTGAAGGCTGCTGCTCCAATGTTCTAACCTTAAGCGGGTGCTGCCATTGGAATTCAGGAGAAAAGTTGTTATCCGTGTGACCTTAACTGACCAAAAGTGAATAGAACCCCTCCAATAGAGCAACTTTTCTGGGTTTAGATGGATCAGAACTCAACTGGTCCATCTGCCTTGTGGTGCGAACAACAGTGTGGGGTCTGGAGATCTGCACAGTGGAAGGGAGAGTGATAACACAACAGCCAAAATTCAAGTTAGCTGATGCTTCTGGAAAACATCAACCTCATGTTTTATTATTGCTTTTCTTACAAAAGGAGACAATTCATTAGTGATGAAGAACAGCAGCTTACAACTGTAAGGAGGAGCACTGTTCCAGTTTTATCAACTGACTGTCTTGGTCTCATCAAGCTTGGAGGCTGACTTATGACTTAGTCATTTGCCCTCGTGGACAAAGCCATTGTCAATGCAGTGTAATGTCACTATGGAAACATATCACTGATTTATGAGGTGTTTGGGAATATCATTAGGGACACTGATTTCAAATTTCTTCTCAAAGTGGAGTTTGGAAAATAAATATGTGTATCTTTGTATATGGCAAAACCCCACTTCTTGGTGCAGGAATACATAAACATTTTGAGGGAAATGAGCTAAAAACTTCACTTTCATGGTCCTTGTGAGCTTAGCTTTCCAGAATTTCTCTAGTCCTGCTAGAAGCAGGATAGCCCTTCTACCATGTGAGTGGGAAGTCCTTATTAGAACAGTGGAGATGTCAACAAACTCCCTGGAAACACTTCTGTAGATGTGTGCTCAGACGAATTCATGGATGTAGTCTGGAGAAATTACTAAATGTTTAATGCTCAAGTGAGTCAGTGGCTTGAGATGTGGAATCTGAGACTCATCTGAACAGTTTCTGGTCACTTTAATAAGATGAAGGGCATTTTATATTAAGCTCTAGCACAGAAGGGGAATGAGGCTATTGGTAGGAGTTAACCAGAGGGCTAAAGAAGATACTGTATTATCTGGTAGTGACAACCATGAGGGGTGGAACATCAGAGTAGATGAAGTGCAGATCTGACATGAAATGCCTCTTCTTCATATGTACCAGTTAAAAACAATCATTAATAATTATGCAGTGTCAACCTCTCAACAGTTTGATCTGTTATATGAATTGGAACAAATATGGTGCTTGGGTCAAGGGAGTCCAAAGTCTACTTCTAAAACAAGAAACAGATTAAGGAAAAAAGAACAACTTAAACTAGGCTTCAGATCAGCACTTTATCCAGTTCAGGGAAAACTTTCATGAAGGTGCTGAAATTTATATGATAACTGTGACAAACATGTTGCACTTGCCAATCTGTATAAAGTGTGTGATGTGAGGCACTTAAAATGATTGAGTTCTTGGCAGGAAATATGGAATATGTACAGGCTATGGCAAATATTGCTTCATTTAGCTACTGAAGTTCTTGTGTGCAAGCTGGAAGGTGATCCTGCCTCACAAGAGCAAGAAATTGTCCTTAATGTGAGCAAAAGAATTCCAGAAATTGTAGTTCTGAAAAGTATATTTACTGCTGTGTAAGTTTTCTTAATTGGAATTAATTCTGTATTTTCTAATATTTGCTCACCTCTTTCTTGTATAATCTTTTATTAGTCTTAAAATCAGACTTCTCAGTTCATATAAAAACCAAATTCTAAAAGGTGAACTACAATCCATATTACTTGAGGTGAATAAAAGAATCCCGCTAATTAAATTAAAGATATTGGAATGGTCTTATTTACATTAATCACGAGATCTCTTAATATAAACTTATGACAGCATGAATATTTAGTGGGGGAAGAATACCACAAAAAACTCTTAAATGAGGCTTCCCCAGGGAAAGTTTATTTTCTGTTGATCCAAATTCTTTTGCCGCACTTTTTGCATTCTCCTTCTCTGTAAAGGTTTCTGTTAAGGGCTAGGTCTGGAGCTGAAAGGGCAGCAGGTGTTTCAAAGCCTAGACTGCCTTTTGGAAATTCAGACTAGAGTGGAAATGTAAAGACTGTAGAGATGCTACTGAATTATGAAGGATTTCCAGCATTTTCTGTAGCTGCTAATACTCTAGCTACAGCTAAGATATATTTCAATTTATCAGCAATCTGATATGATAATGTGTGCTCTCAAATTAGTAGGACTCACACCTGTGGATTCCATTTTCTGTCTAGTAGAGCTTCCTTTGTCATTATTCTGAAGAGTAAAGGATGAGAATGATCCCATCTTTCCTTGCAGAAGACATTTTGCTTTTTAACTGTGCCGTGGATATGATAAAGTGCCCAAGTCTGTCATACCTCACTGAAGTCCAGCTGGAGATTTGCCATGTAGCAGATGTTTGTTAGGTCTGTGGAAATGATAAACTTATGGAAGAATCTTCTATAAAGAGGTTCCTTCTTCACCCAACCTACCTGAAGCACCTAACTTGAGCTTTCAGCTTGGTGGCTAGGCCAGAATTGAGAGGAATTTGATCTATAAGATCCTGTCTGTTCATAAACTGTAAACCTGTGAACTTTGAGTTTTATTAGATGCCTCAGGTTATGTGATGTATATATCCCCATAGTGTTTCTTCTTGTTAATTGTTATGTACCCTTTGTTTATAGAGAACTGCATCCATGAAAAACAGAAATAAGGTTGGAGAATCAATAGGTCATGCAGAGGGAAATCTGAGAAATGCTGTTTCCCCACTGCCTGCATGTTTGGAGGCTCCTAATTGCTGTCGTTATACAGTGACTTCGGAAAAGTTCCTATCTCAGGTGCAGCCCTTCTGCCTCTCCTTTAGCTCTAGAGAACAGCCAACCATAGGGTTTTTTTGCTTCCTTGAAATAGCACAGAGGGATTGATACTTGCTCCTAACTTATAAATGTTTCACAACTCAAAATGAGACTGAAGAAAAAGTAAACAAGGAGACCCATAGGAACAAAAAAAAAAAAAAAAAAAATTCCTGCTTGTCTTTTCAAAGACTGAAATTTAATTAAGTATTAGTGGAATGTGGTGTATGACCTGGGGGAGCAGGAGCAGTTGATGGATGACCTTGTAATGGTTTCTGGATCATCACAGCTGTATTTAGAAAGCATTGTAGCATATGAGGAAATATTAAGGAGAGGAAAAAGAAACAGGAGGCAAGATAAAATAGGGGAAAAGAAGAATATGAGAGAGGTAACATGACAAAAGCTGAAAATTAAGAACAGCTAAGAGTATGTGCTTGTAGTTTGAAATGTGTGTGTGGAGACTGAATTTTGGAGCGGAGGATACAGAGAAAAATGCAAAAAAAAAGGTATTGGAGTGAGAAGTCAGGTTATTTAATTTGTTTGTGACTCGTTTAGGGATTAAACCAGCCCAGTCTGTATTATTCTTCTAGGCACCCCTGTTCCAGAGGGATAAAGAGAGGACTGGTTGCCCAGCTTCCTGGGTGCAGCCCCAGGCACAGACAGCATGGCAAGGCTGGGCAAACCAAATCTGCTGGAGGCAGAGAGGGGGCTGGATGGAGCTCCAGATTTGGGAGCCCATGAGCATCGAACATCAAGACTTGAAACTGTCTCCCCAGGGGGCTGTAGGATAATCCTGCAAATGGGAGGATGGCAGAAAGTTGTCATGGAAACAGAGGGCCTGAAAGATTGACTCTAAGCAGCAACAGGCCAGTGAGGCAGCCTAAGTAGGATTTATGGCACATTATACTGTGAAAAACAGGAGAAAATTACTGTAAAGGCAGAAATTATAGCACAACAGAACATATCAGCTCTGAGATCCATCTTACTAATTAAAACAGCATATTCAGTGGTGGAGTGCATGATAAGCCTGTTAGCCTAAATGGGAAGATGTTATCAATACTTCATTATAAAGTTTATTGTCTTTAAAGTAACTCTGGAGGAGGGGCAGGGAAGTGTGGAACCTGACTAACCAATGCCACTCTGTGTCTGCTCCATGTACTTAATAAATATCCATTCACTGCTAGGTCTCAAATCTCTGCAGTAATTTTGCCTTTTGAAATTTTCCAGCTTTGGGTCACTTTGTATGTATTTGTAGGGGTTAAATAAGGAGCCTAAGGAGAGGGAGGTGTGTGTGTGGAGGGGCTGTGCTAAGCAAGTTTTAGTATCTTATTGAAGTCAGTGACTGTGTCACCTGCATTTTAAAAAAACAGAAGAGGGGGCAGGTGTTCCTGAAATAGGCCCTAATTTTGCATGGTTCTAGTACCTCTTAGCTGAGGATCTCAAATCCCATAATATGCCTGGTTAGAATTGTGAGAACTGATTCAAGGTCATCTAGAAATCCGTGCTGGGGCTGTGAACTAGTTACAACTTTTTTTCTGACCATGAAGTAATGTCTGTCTAGCCATTAGAAGAATTTTCTTCTTTCTTAACATTATTGCATCTCCCATGTCCTTTATTCAGCTTTATCCCTATAGTAATCAAATAACCACTTTTTGAGCTTTGGCTGCACTAGTCCTAATTGACCTGACAATTCCTGCATAATAGCACACATGCAGAAGGTTTGAGTGAACACTGTTATAAAAAAATAGCAGCTGGTGCAGTCTAATCCATGTAGTACATCCTAATACGCTGAGCAGGAGATAAAAAGCCCTAGGACACTTCTATTCAGTGAAGTAATTAATATTCTTGTTTGAATATCAGCATACTATTTAAGGAAAAAAATGAAAAAGAAGAAAAAAACCCTGAAGCTCAATTATTGACACATGGTCTGGTGTACTGCAAGTGCTTTATTACAGAATCCAAGGCAGTGTGTCTTATGATGCTGGCTTTTAAGGTTTTAGCACATTACAGTACTGCATCAATGTTTAAAAATAACCTAAAACTCTCTACTTCATCAGCTTTGAATCCTTAACTGCAGTGAGTCTCTCATTTCTCGCTTCTTACTGTTTTCTTTACATCTTTGTGCACAGTGTTTCCCTTAGCAGAAGGCTATGAAAGGATTGGCGTAGGCAAACTGAACACCTTTAATGATGGAAGTGACAAAATAGTGATGGTGGCTCATGGCAAAGAAATTTAACAGGCTGTTCACTCCTAGCATGTTGCAGCCAAGGCCTTCCTGCCCACTCCCCTTCTGGAAGGAGAGGCTTTGCAGGTAGAGGATTATTCCTGGGCAGATACAAGGAGTCAGTGGGAAGATGAGGGCTGGTTATTCTTTCCTTCCTTGGCCTACCACTCCACTCTCACACCCCTTCCACAGACAGAGAGGGGAGGGGGGAAGCTGCAACAAAGGGTTTTTAGGTTGAGGTAAGGGCAGGGAGAGATCACTCACCAACTGTTTTGATGGCCAAACCAGACTCAACTCTTATGAAGCTACTGGCATCTTCTCACAAAAGCCACCCCTGCAGCAAAAACCTTGTCAATGCAAACACAATATGATTTTGTACTTGAGATGTGTTCCTCTTGCCAGCTGCAGAAATAGAACTGTATTCCTTAATGAAGTTTGAAGTGCTGATGATCGTTGTTTGAACAATTTCAGCTTGTGATTACTGGGAATTATGACGCGTAGGTCTTTGTAACCATGTGGATTTTTCTACTGTGGTTTCTGCCAGTAAAGCAAAAGTAAGCTTTCTGTCCCTGTCTGCTTCTCTAATGGCATCTTTTTCTCACATGAAAGCCGAGCTGTAGTTTAAAAATACTGTGTGCACCCAGCCTGAAATACCAGGAGGTGTGATCACTAGAGCAGATCTTGTGCACTGAGTAAGAGGCTACTTGGTTACATTACCTTTCAGTGAGATCAACCAGTTTGTGCAGAGAATGGTACAGATGCTGCTCTGGCATCTGTGTCAGGAGTACCATCCTCTCAGACACACCACTCAAGGGGTGGAAAAGAAAAGAAATGCTGTTGTTAGCAAGGTTCAAGTGGGCTGAACAGCAGCTGAAGAGGAATGTGGGAAAGCAAGTGTCACTAGTTGAACTCATGTACTTTAATACTAGTTGAAACTCAAGGTGTCTGATGGGTCAGTGCTTCTCTAGCGTATTTTAAAATGGCATAATCATTAAAGAGGAAAACAATAAAACTTAAGCTGTCTTTTATTCTACTCTTTAGTACTTGAGAGGTACAGAGAACAGTAAGTGGGAAGTATAGAAGCAAGTCTACACAGAAGAGTAATCTCAATATTTTTATATTTTTCAATTTATTAATGATAAAAAAGTGAGGGACATGAGAAAAGGTTTTTAAATCCTTTTCTGATTGCTTGTGGTCTGAGAACAGTTGGTCACTGAGGTTAGCACATGGTAGGTTACGTTTTTGTGGTGGTTTTTGTGTGTAGTTTAAAAATAGTAGAGTAATGAATGTTTAATGAATTAGTATTTGATACTGTCTGCATTACTGTTGGGCGGTGTTTAGATCTTGGCAGTGATGTCAAGTTAAACATTTCCACTGCTGGCTATTGCTTTGGCCTGGATGGTGTTGACACTACTGGGTAGGTTTGTGAGAGGAACCAGTTCAATGATCCAGAAAAATAATTCAAGAAAACAGGTTTTTGGTTTGGTTCACTCCAAGTACCTCTGTCAGCACAATGGAGAAAAGAACAGGGGGCACAAATGTAAACCCTCACCTCATCTCCTCACAAAGGGTGTGGAAAGCAGATATGTTGCTGGTATGTTGTACTTAGCATTAATGCAAAATGTACTGTTGTGACTTCAATATTAATTTCAGCTCCCACTATTCACAGCCTCTGTAGCAAACAGTCTTATTGTTGTGCCTGGTTGAATTTCTCATTGGAATGTTTTGCAAGGTCACTGTGTGTATGATATAATTCGCTATCTAGGTATTGATTAACCTACAAGCAGATTGATAAGGGATGGATGAACCAAGCAGCTGGAATAACTGAATTCTAATTTTCTTAGTCTTTTTCTTCAAGTCTGACTTTATGAGCAGTTGTTTTTATTGGCTGTAGTTGCTGTTGGTGCTCAAAAGTTTGATCCATTGCTTTTAGTGAGAGCTTTAGGGAGAGAGCCCTTGGGGTGTGTCCTAAAGAAGATCCAGTGGCAAGACAATTAAATGCTTCACAGTCAGACAGCAGCTCAAGAAAGAAGATTCAGCATGAGCAGAGATTGTAAAGGATAACACAGCCTCTTAGTGAGTCATCAAACCCACTGCTATGCCCTTGCCCACCTACTTGGTGGTTTATGTGGAGTGTATGGGTTTTTTGTTTGGTTGATTTTTTTTTCCGAGGGGCATTAAAGCATGCCAAAGTACTGTGGCTGAGTGTTTTGGTCATGACTTTTCTTTGTATTTTACCAACTTTTGCAACTATATTTCTAAAGGTCTTTCTGGTTCTTTTAGGATTTTGGTGAAATCAGATCAAAGTGTGTTTCTTCTTTGGGAAGGACAGGCAGGTGCTACTGAAAAGAACATTTTCTTGATCTATTACAGTAATATATGTGTCTTCATGTGTTCTAAAACTTTGAATTTACCCTTATATGTAGAAAATTTTAATCTACCCTAATATGTAGAAATAATTAACTATAGATCTTATTGCTTCCTTTCAACTCTATTCTTCATCTTTCGCTTCCACTGGCCTCAATTTATCATGTTTTTCTTTTCCTCTGTGTATTTTTATTACAGTCTGTCACTCTTTCTATACCATATTCCCTTCTGAGAACACACCTTTTCCAAATTTGGTGTATTTGACTGGCCCTGATAACTACTTGCTGCAGCCAGCACAAGTCTGCTCTAAGTAGTACCATTTGCACAAGTGCATTTTCTTGCCTTTGATGCTTGTCTTGTGAGAAAGCATTTAATTGTGATGTCCTGGGGCTGCACCATAGTACTAGGGGGACTGTACTTCGTTATCTGTTTGCTGTACTTTTACTTCCCACTAATGAAAACTGTAATAGAGTAGTTGAAAGAGGAGAAGGTGATTCATCATGAAGTGTGGTGCCATTTTATTTTTCTTTCAGTGTCTTGCATGTGTGCTTTTGAAAGGAAGGAGAGAAAAAGGGAATTGGATTTTCAGATTTCAATTTCTATGCTGAAAACTTGAACACTTTCTGATTATCATCCTTGCTGTCTTGGACACTTTTTTTTTGAGCAGAAGCATCATTAACTATATCCATTAAATGCTGGTGACGTGAATGCCAATGGTGCAGGGGAACAGCTGTTAACAACATAGTTAAATTATAGCAATTTTTATGTCTTTTATACCATGTGATAAACAATGAAAGTCTATTCTTTTCTTTAGCAAAGTGCATGGGATGGTAAGAAGAAAGCCTTGTGGAAACCTCGGATATTTTCTGTCCAAACGTGGGGAATTCTGCATAGTAAAATAGCCTTGTCTCTTAGATCCTAATTTAGCATAAACTGTTTATCAGGATGTTAACTCTGTGTGTTTGGTTTGTATGTAGCATAGGCAAAGTGACAGCAGGTGTTTAAAAGGGAGCCCTTGCATGTTCCTTTTGCTGTCCCCAACGCATATAATGCAGTCTCTGTTTAGTGAACTCATTTTACTCCCCCTAAACTATGCTAATATTTCCAGTACAGCCAAATCAGAGCTGTAGGGTTTAATACAGCAGTATTCCATTAGGGGGAAATAGAAATGCCTTCCCTCTGAAAAGTGATGATGTAATTGTTATTTATGTGTGTTGTGGTTTAACCTGTCAGCAACTAAGTACAACACATCCATTGTCTCAGTCCCTGCCATCCCGAGTGGATGGGGAGGAGAATTGTGGAAAAAAGTAAAACATGACAACAGTTTAAGTATTGAAATTAAGTGAAGCATAATAATAATAATCATAGTAATGATGAAAAGAAAGACAACAAAAGTTGAAAGAGGAATAAAACTCAAGAAAGACAAGTAATGCACAATACCATTGCTCACCACTCACCGACTGATGCCCAGCTAAATCCCTCCAGTTTATAAACTGAGTGTGACATTCGCTGGTATGGAACATCCCTTTAGGCAGATCTGGTCAGCTGTTCCCTCCTGGCTTCTTCTGCACTTGCTCACTGGCAGAAACTGGGAACTGAAAAGTCCTGGACCTAGCGCAAGTGCTACTGAGCAACAACTAAAAGCGTTGTTGTGTTATCAACATTATTCTCATAGTAAATCCAAAACACAGCACTGTTCTGGCTACTAGGAAGAAAATTAATTCTGTCTTAGCTGAAACCAGGACATGTAGATATATAGTTATTCCACTGTCACATTTGAAACTACCCCATGGAGGTCCACAGTGGAGCAGAAATCTACCTGCAGTCTGTGGAGGAACACATGGTGGAACAGTTGTGTGTGTGTCCAAAAGACTGTGACCCTGTGGGAAGCCTGCACTGGAGAAGGTTCCTGGCAGGACCTGGCTCCCCATGAAGAGAAGCCCATGCTGGAGAAGGTTTGCTGGCAGCACTTCTGACCTTACACAGGACCCACACTGGAGCAGACTGTACCCCATGGAAGGGGTCCCATGTTGCATCAGTTTGTGAGTGGCTGTAGCCCATGGGAAAGAGCTGTGTGAGAAGTTTGTGGATGACTGTCTTCCATGGGAGGGACCCCACACAGAACCAGGGGAAGAGTGTGAGGAAAGAGTGACAGAGAGTGATGAACTAACCCACTCCACTGCTTGTGGAGAGAAGGTAGAGAAAATTGAGGGTGCAGCTGAGCCTGGGAAGAAGTTTGTGAGAGGGGGGAGGTATTTTTAAGATTTAATTGTATTTATCATTATCTTACCATGATTTAATCAGTAATAAATTAATTTCTGCAACTTCAGTCTGTTTATTTTGCCCATTACACTAATGTCCTTATCTTGACCCATTAACCTTTCCTTATATTTTCTCTTCCTGTCCAGCTGAGGAGGGGAGAGACACAGTGACTTTGGTGGGTACCTGGTGTCCAGCCAGGGCCAACCCATAACACCCACATATGTGTCTGCAGTTGGGAGGCTTTTTCTGCTGGTATTTTGGTCAAATTGCTGATAAGCTTGAAGGATGACTCAAGCAGCTGAATGCCTCAAGGAAGTGGATTGTATGATTCATGAGGATTAGTCTCATCTTTGATATAATTTTATGTGATGAGAGGGAAGATGAGTTTTTACTTGGTTTGTTTCTGAAGTACAGGTTTCATTCAGCTGTTCATGTTAGTATGGGTGTAAATGAAGATACTGATATAGGAACATAGTCTATATTATCCACATGAGATCAAGGATCAAATCATGGATCATATAAGGATCAGGATCATATCAGGATGAGAGATAAAAAGTAAAATGACAGCTACATGAGCTCTCAACTGAATGGTCAGTCAGTATCTTTAGTGCTGAAAGGAATAAAGGATACCCTTTCCTCCCAACAGATTTTCTCATTTAGGCCAGGTGTGATAAAAATTAGGTACCTGTCCCCTGACTTCATCTGAATAAACCTGTAACCTCTAAAGGTGGAGGTGTGATGAACTTCTGCATTTGGAAGAAGTAAGCTTATCAGTTTCTTTCCACATGACTAGACAATATGTTTCTGGAGGTAAGCTCAATTCAGCAGTGAGAGCCCTCTGCCGTAGGGCTCAGATGCTTTGTGTAACCCTGACCTGTTTCCTTTTCATTCCCTTAAGTCCCACCACTGCCTCCTCACAGTTCTAGTGTTGCTGAATTTCTCTGTATTCATTTTGCTTGCCTCTGAAGAGGTACTCATAGCAAAAGGTAGATTTCATTCATAAATTGAGGGGTAAGAGCAGGAGTGGACAGAACCAAGCAGGCTTGCAAATCCACCACAATACATTGCAGCCTCTTATGCAGCGATACAAATGGTGTTTATGAGCAGAAGTACAATTGCTTTCAAAATGAATGTAGCTAATGTTACTGAATGCCCTTGAAAGCAGAAATAATTCTGCCAACTGAGCAGAGTAGCACCCACTTCCCAACAGTGCTGATATCCGGAGTACTTTGTATTCCTTATAAACTTCATTGAAAATGACATCTTGTGAGTCTGGCACTAGTTTGCAGTAGTGAAAGGAAGGAAAAATTGTTGTTGTAGACTGTACAGACTTTTTACCTATAAGACCTAAATTAATTGCGTTGCTGTAGCCCATGAACTAGTTTCTCTTACCATCTGTCAAGGTGATTTGCGAATCAACCTAAATGGGAATATACCCCACCAGGCTTATTGCTTGGATTTTGTTTTATTGCTTCAATAAGTGCTGTAGGATTCCTCTGGATGAGATGTCCATGAATAGAAAATTAATTTGTTGGCACTCTAGTGAAGAAATACAGTAAATACAAACCAGAGGCATTCAGCAAGCACCAGAACCACCTCATCTGTAAATTGTAGATTTTCAGCAGAATGTCATCTGTGCATCGAGAGGGGTAAATATGTTGTACATATGGATTAGAACACTGCTTATTTGCCAGTGCGGTGTCATGTACCTATTTACTGAATACCCCCAGAAGGTCCGATCCTGTTCTAATTTTCAGCAAATGAAATGAGTGACTATGAAAATAGAGTGACTTTGAAACTTATTGGGGACAGCCTAAAATTACGGCTAACCCATGACTGATAGCTGGCCATCTGTGGGAATGCTTTTCTTCCATTATTAAGATGGACTATATATTCTATAAGTTCCTTTGATATTTCTGATGCTTGTTATTAAATTGTACTTTATCTCACCACATCAGACAATATATGAAGTCCTAAGCTCTGAAACAATGAAATACATGTAATGTGCCTTGTTGGTGTATAATGTCTGACGGAAATACATGTGATAGCTTCCTTTTCCTATATTATGAAACTCTCTGTGTAGTGTTGTAGGGAAGTATTCTAAAGGGAAGATGTGCACTTCTTTTTTTTAGTGCAATAGCTGAAGCAACCATTGTGGAGTTACATAAGCCCTCCAAAACCCTCATATTGACCACACAAAATTAAGCCTTAAGCTTCCATTCAGAGATAAGACTTTTCAGTAGTTCTCAAGCAGCCTAATCCACTGACCTGAGTGGGACCTGATCTCTGAGCTATCACAGAGTACATTTTGAGTTCTCACCTCAATCCTTCACTGACATATGAGAGAAGATAGGAGGAAGTCTCCAAATTTCTATACTCATTCTGTATTTATCCCTTCTCCTTAGGTCACAGGGCAGTTTGCTGAAAAAGAAGGAAAAACATTTTAAGGATCTAAGTTTATGCCACAGTAGAGGCATAATTCTGATGCTGACCATATGTGATTATGTAACTGCATTGACATTGCATCTCATTGTTAAATATTACTTTTAGAGATGTTGTGTCTGCAAGATTCATAATGTAGCTAGAAGAGCAAAGATATGAGTTGCCATCCACCTCTCTGCATTTTGTGTGTTTCCTGATCAGGCAGTTAAATGTTCTCTGCTGACTATTGTGATAATAACTGCACTTGATAAAGCACAACACTGCTACTGTATTTGCTGGATATCAGTTATCAGTGGGCTTGAAGAATTACCAAAGAAAATACCATCTCTGCTCCACAAAACTGTTTAAAAATGCCCAACCAAACAACATACCCCCTCCAAAAAAAAAAAAAAAACCCAAACAAAAAGCCAACCAACAACTAAACCCAAACCCGGGCAAATCCCTGCACGCAGTCATATCCCCTAAAACAGGCAGTCAAAAAGATGCTGGAGACACAAGTAGGAAGAAGTAAAATGTTTACTGGAGTAGGTGAGAACATAAGGCTGGCCTTTGCATTGGCAGCATTAGCAGGACTAAGGAATGCAGAAGCTGCTGTTCCTAAATTATTCTCTGTTACTTTGCATTATGAGATTATAGGAAAGAAAGCAAGTCACTCATTGGACAGAGCTGGCCCCTGAGTTGTGCCTGTTCTGTGGATGAGTGAAAGTTATCATTAGTGTTAAGCTAATAACAGCGATCTAAAGGAAAAAGAGGCAAGCTTACAACTTCATCTATCTCTCACCTGCTTTATGGAAAGAGTGTCTTATAGCATAATATGTCTCATCAAGTAGTTGTACAACACATGGGTTCAGTGTTGGCCCCAAGTTTTCTCCCAATGGGAGGATTTTCTTGCTAAAGAAGAGAGGAGCTCCTTTTAGTGTCTGCCCTGAAGGAACTCACTAGGGTCTTGGCATTTGCACTCTGATGTTAGGGAGCAAAAGACTGAGAAAGCACCCAGTCACTAAGACCTTTAAAATCAGCCTATATTTTCTGAGCAGCTGTCGATGGAGTCTCTGTGAGATTATTATTGTTTGCAGAAGCTTTATTGATCTTGGCTTTGAAGCCCAGAAATCTGTTTACGGCAGCCTATAAAAATGAACGGCTACTTCTTTTGCTGAAGGTTAACACACTGTGTTTGTTTAATTGAATTGAAATGGCTTTGTGTTGTCTAAATGTCAGTGTTAATGAATTTTCGAGTGATTCTAGGTTCTCCTAGTTGGATAAAAATATATAGATAGAAAGCAATGTGTTAAAAGGGGGTGCTATCCACTTCATTAAAACAAGATAAACATAGATCTGAGAGAAACACTATTGCCTTTTACACAGTTGGCTGCATCAGAAGGTCCTTTAAGGTTTCCAAGTCTGTTTTGTTTTCCAAGTCAGTTTGTATTATTTGCATCTGTATTTCTTTGAAAACAGTGTAAAGAAAGGAAGAAATCCAGAAGGTCAGAAGCGGCACCTTTGGAATATCCAGCATTTCTATAGTATTACTTGATGGAAGAAAGATCTTACAACAGTGAAATGGGAAGAAGTATTTATTTATAGCTTCCTGATTGCAGTGAGAGAGCTGGAAACTTGCTGCTCGTTGGCTATAAATGAGTACTTGCCTGGACTGCTGTGGACATAATTCCCCTTCTGTTTTTTTGTTGTTTTTTTTTTTTTTTTGTTCTGCAACTAATCCTCAAAACTTCTGTCTAATTTGATCAGATTTACCTAATTTCCAGGTAAATGAATGTGTGTTTCAGACTGTAGTGTAAGGCACAGAGATTTAATCTAGAAGAAAAGTTTACCAAAACATATATGTGTGTAGGTTGTGACATTTGTTTTGAAGACATACTTCTTTTCCTCTTAATATTATGTTTAGAGGCAGTCCTTTGCCTCAGATCCTTCAGCATGTTTAGCTATAGATAATATTTTTTGTCTGCCTATAAATGGATCAAGATGTTACCGAAATAAACAATGCATGAACATGGCAGGAGGAGGTTGCTTGTGTCTGGGTTATACCCTCAGTTATGTGCTTTACCTGCTGTCAAGCTATTCTCTGTTAGAGCCTTCCCCCTTCAGTGTCCTCTGCTCTGTTTGCTAGACAGTTACATCTGACAGACACCCATGACTGCAACATCTGCTTCTCTTCAGTTAATGACTGTTTTCAGGCTTTGTGTCCTCACCTCAATTTGTACATGTAGAGAGACTACAGGATTGGAAGCTAAAAGGGAATAAGCAGAAAATGGTCAGGGGGGCAGAATAGAGGTATATTTTGATCTCTCTGAAGAACTGGAATATTTAGCAACAAGCCAAGAAGTGTAATTTCTTTCAATCCAACACCATGAGTGCTCATTCTACCTATTAATGTATTTTTAGAATTAGAATTCCTCCCCCAATGGTGGGCTCCATTTCCCCCACTGTTTGAGGGTTCAAACAGAGCAATGGTGTTCCCCAGGGAATATGAAGTTACACAGATCATTGCTCTCTGCCAGGGCTTTCAAATCTCACAACACCCTTGAGAAAGTTTGTTCATGAAACACGTTCGTCATCTATTAAATGTGCTCTCCAGGGAATGGTTGATAATATACAATTAAATGAGATCTGAACACAGAGGATATCCTGAGCAGCTGTAACCCTCTGGCTAAAATATTTTGGTGGTTGCAACTTAAATAAAGGTGAAGGGAATACTAGCAGATAATAGATAATAAACTGAAAAGATTCCTTGAGCCCTTCTGTATATCAATGTGGTTCTCATCAGAATTTTTCAAATCTTTGTCCCATTATACCTCAACTCCATCATGAAAAATAAGAATATAAAAAGAAATAAATTTAATTAGAGGCTCCTTTGAAATCCAGTCCAAACATTAAGATCGTGTTTCAAAGCCTTTGATCTCAATAGGTTTTGGATCAAACAAAGACTGTAGGTTCGATCGTTTCATGAATTGCTTATCTGGAACTTGAAGGGATAGAAAATGCAGTGAGTTTCTATTTGCTTGCTCAAAATGCAGTTCATGCAAGAAAGGTGAAGATGTGATAGACATTTACCCTTTTGATTTGCTTTAAGGAAGTCTCAACTGAGAAGCAGTGTCTCATCTTGATGCATTGAAGTTTTCTGGAAGATCTTTATTTGACTTCCTTAAGAGCAGGAATGGTCCCTGCTTGGGTAAGGAGGGAAAGGCATTGTAGGAAGGATCCCAGATGGCTTAGAGCTGTATTTATTTTGTAGTTTGAACATTTGCTTTGTCTGTTTTTAGTAAATATGTCAGTAAGTATAATGTTGCATTAACTCCCAGGTGATGCAATTACATTTCTAGCGAGGAATGTAAGTGAATGATCTTTAGGAACACTTATTTTTAAAGTTGCAAATATTCACATAGTCACATGAAACTTGCAGCAACAGGGGTGATGCTTTTGGTGCATCTTTTTCTGCACCTTGGATATTTTCTGAGCTAAATCTGTTTGAGTTTAATGTGTTCAAATGGTTGAACATACTGTTTTCTACTGTTACTGGTAAGGTTCCTGCACACAGTGGTATAACTGTATTTGTGAACTAGTTTTAGGTCATTTATAATAAATGTGAGAATCTGAGGTTTTTTTACAGATGGAAATTATTCCATTTTATATTTTTCTCTGAACTGACAATGTTATGCAGAAGTGGCCTGACATATCTTAGAGACTTCACAAACAAATGCTTGAGCAACAGAAGATTATACTACCCTTGTGAAAAATACAGGGTTATATTTTATTTGACTGTCAAAGGTCTCTCTGAACTAGGTCTTTGTTCTCCTGTTATTCTGTAGTCTTTATTTGTATCTTTGGGAAGAAGATGGGCTTTAGATAACCTTTCTGGGCTGCCAATGGGACAGCAGCAGAACTGTCTTATTGTATTTGTAAGGCTTCTAGTAAGGCAACAAACAGTGGTTGAGCCTCTTCGATGCCATGCAGATAACTTGGGTTATAGTGCAGATGCTTGAATTCCATGTCTCTTGCAGATGTCCCACAAATTAATTTTCTGTTTTGATTTGGAAACAATTTTTGTTGTTCCCTTGTGAAAACCTCTACAAATGGTTGAAAAGGAAACCTTTGAGTTAAAATAAATTCAGCAATAGCTAATTAGATGCTGTGGACCATTCTGCTGCAGGGCTCTGTGGTATCGTTTCCAGTTCAGTGCATTATTGTATACACCCTTTCTTCTCTTGAGCAGTATGCCTTTTTTGACTGTAATTTTTCTAATTATTGTATAACTTGTTGCTTCTAATTCTTGTGGAGAGAATGCACTTGCAGGATAACATAATGTGGATCCTGGTGGTAAAATACAGTGCCTCAGTGGCAAACCATCTCAGAGATCCCAGTCTGAGCAGCAGGGAGCAGAGGTTAGGGGTTTGCACAGCAGTTATTTTAGTCCCACCGAATCTTTAAGGTCAAATTTTTTGGTTCTGTTTGGTTTCTGTCTTTTGATTTATATTGCACACTTTAAAAAATGATGCTTTTACTTGGTTTTAAGCAAAGACAGACCTCATGAACATCAAAATGCTATATCAGATTTGCTTGCATTTGTGCCACTGGTCGGTCAGGAGAAATTTTTTTCCAGCAGTGATATGTAACTGCTTTTAAGAGAGGTTAAAGAGCAGCAGATGTCCTGTTGCATGTGTTTGGAGGGATAAGACTTATGAAGGCATGATTGTGATTTTCCATTTTTTCATTTTCAGTGCCTGTCACTCTTAGCTGTTTTTTACTAGGTACTCTTCTGTGCAACTCATTCCATGAGAATGTGTTGGTCACTTTTATTATTGGTACTTTCTCATCAGAAGCTGTAAGTCTCTGATATCAGCATAGGTCCCTGTCAAAATGGGTGCGATATTGTAAGGCACAAACAGCGTTTTCTAGCTTTCACACTTGTCAGCATTGAGTTACTGTCAAAAATAATTATCAGGAAATATAACAAATGCATCATAGAGTTTATAAACAGAAACAAACCAGAAACATAGTAATATAGTTCTGCAGTCCAATTTCAGATTGTCTTTATGGACTCCTAGGCCACCTTTGGGAATCCCCTTGTTGGAATCTCTGAATTTTTTCTCTACTCTCGCTTACTTTATGGTGCCTGGTATGTCACAGGGAGACAGAGATGCTGTGCTATTGCACCTCTTGATTTAGTCTACTAGGAATTGCAGGCTTTTCCAGAAGTGTGGACCACTGAGGTGCTTTTCCCTGGCTGTCAAACACGAATAGTATTTATTCTTTCTAAGCACTATGGGATCACAGAAAGAAAAATGGATTTAAATTAGACAGTGTTGTTATGAATCCATATTGGAAATTATTATGACATTTTATAAAGCCAGCGTCATGCAAGTGTTTTTTAATAACAAAAAAGGGGAAGGTGACCTCACGGTCTTTCTTGGAATTCACTTCAGCAGAATGTCTGAGCAAGGTGTCTGAGCTGACATGCCAGCTTCATGCAGTGCTGGGATTTGTTTCCTTGGGGTGTATTGGGTGCCTGAAGTAAATGCAAGCAGAGAGCAAAAAGAAACCAAAAATACTTTTTGTCTATTGTGAGATAGTTGTGTGGTAATAGGTCTCAAAAATCTTGTATTATAAGTTCTATCATGTTCTCTTGATAATTGTTTTCTGAGTAATAAGGAGCTATAGAAAAACCATTTTTTAAAAATTATAACGTCAGATTCTGTTTCTAAACATGCTTTTGTTTCAGATTCTTGGGAGTCATTCACTGCCCTTAATGAATAGTTTTATTCCATTTCTTTGCGTGACAGCACATATTTGAATAAGAATGTATTATTTCCTTTTTCCTTTATTCAAAAGAGACTAGAAAGGCTCCTGTCTCTGGGGATATTAGTACAAAGCATGTGATGTCCCCACCTTTGACTGACATATGGCTTATCCAGTCAGTCTGTAATAATCCTTTACACTTGTCACATTCTTACTGATACCCACAAACATATGCCTTCTGGACAACTAACTGCTTGAAAATAAAAAAAATTTAGAAGTTGCAGCTTGTTTCAGTTTATGTGATAAAGTGCCCAGAAAGATTTTCTTATTCTAAGGTAAGTGGATGGAGTTTTTCACTTCTTCTATATGGAAAAATAGGAAGAGAGAACAATGTTCCTAATTCTGATCTTTGTGTCCAGCCCTGAGTTCCACACACTGTAGCACAAAAGGAAAAACTGCTTCCCTGCACATAATAAGGATGCTGAACAAGCACTGCTCCATGACATTACATTAGCCCTTAAAGGCTTTGTGCTGTGTCTGTGCAGAACAGAGGCAGAAGCTGGTGCATCTGGGATCCATTTGGCAGTTCCCATTATCACTCATGACTCTGATTGCACATTTTCTTGGCAGCCTCACCTGGGAGGGCCAGGAGTGAAAACAATTCAAAGGTGAACTTAGTTCTCAGCCCTAGAAATTCATTACTTGGTAGCAGCAGTGTTGGAGGCAGTGTAGTTAAAACCTGTGTGGCTTCTCCCAGTGATAAATCTGCCAAGCAGTTGTCCTTTTTCAGAGCCATGTCAACTGAGAAAATTTCAGCAGTTTTAAATGTGCTAGCAAAGAAAAGCCTTTAAATCTCAGCAATGTGCTCTTGTGTGCTCCGCATCCTTTAGAAGCAGTCGGTTGATGAGTTTGTTGTATCCACACGTACAGGTACTTTCAGTGTGCTTTATTACATTAATAAACTATTAAAAAACAGAGGAGACACTTACATAGAAATGAATGCATAAAAACTCTTCAAGCACACTTCTAGACTAATGTGTAATAGTGAATAGTATGGCACCATCGAGAAAAACCAGCATTAAGAAATTTTGAAATAACAGATTCAAGAAACATCCACCAGTCAGAAGTTATCTTTGGTGGTATGGATCACATTTCATGATGACTTCCATCTTTTCTGTCTTGTCTGCATAGGACAACCTGGTTCACTTAATGTGATTAAAGGTCTCTAGATGATGCATCAAAGTCGTGAAGGCTCTTTTTGTCTCTGGTTGCAGAATGGGTAGCTGTCTTTCTATGGTATTTGTCATGTTATCTTATTGGTGTAAGGAAAGGGAATGAGGATTTGGAATTAAAGCAAAAGCATTATCTGATAGGGCAACTAAGTAAAAATCAACAGATTATCAGGGAGTTTATTGTGGGTAAACAGTCAATCATAATGTAGTACAGTGTTTATTAATACTGTTTATTTACTTGCTCTTTGTTTTCATCCTGAGTAATCAAGCTTTCCTCCATCAGCTTTTCTCTAAACACCCTGTATAGATAGAAGGGGAGAGTGAGACTGTGAAACTCATTCAGCATCCCAGAACAAACCATCAGCAAGGCCAGGAAAATATTCCATGCACCAAATTCCTTATGTATCATAGTTCCTTAAAGAGGCAGCCATCCCAGCTAGCCCCTTCCCAGTGTGTGAGAATGTGTCTGTATGTTGAAGAGCTACGAGATAATGTTGCAGGAGGAATTGATTAGGAGTAATTTGCCAGGGGAAGGGAGCTGTATTGTGAGCTGTCAGCAAGTAATGAAGCAAGGATGCCAATTGACAGGTGGACCAAAGCATTTTCAGTAGGAGGGAGGAGGAAATCGGTTCCAAGATGCAATTTCTCTAATTGAGGCTGTGAAGAGATAAATGGGGAAAGTTTGCAGCAGCTGGAGACTGCTCTGAAAGAAAACTTTGAGGGTTTGTTATCTTCTCAGGAGGTCTTTTAGTCACCATGGTGATGCCTCTGGCAGATATCAGCAGGGAGAGAGAAAATGCAGTGAAACTGAAACCGAAGTCAAACAAAAGCCCCCAAGTAAAAGGTCCCAGACATATGGCAGAAAAGTAAAGAAATAAATATTGCTGGTGATGTTCTTTTAACTGCCACTTGAAAAGAACTTTAAGTACACATCTGAACAGTGCTGATTACAGCCTCTGTGTAAAAATTTCAGTCATTATACAGCAGTGTATATTGGTCACCAGAAACACTAGTGCTGTGTGTATGGTTTTGGGGTCCATATGCACTTCTAGAAGACAGCTTTCTTGTGTGTCTGCTAGAAATGTGTCTAGAAAATTTGATTGGGTGCTTAGGCACTGTGGCTTTGAAGTGAGGATGGTTATTTGAAGGCCTGCTTCAGAACTAGGAGGGGGAAAATAAAAACATGGAGAGAGCTCATCTTCATTAGGGTTATGGCAGTATTCACTCAAAGGTTGGACTTGATCATCTTGAAAGTGTTTTCCAACCTTAATGGTTCTATAGTCATTATTAATTTCTTGTTGTCCTTGATATTCAGCTGACTATTTATTTCTTCTTTTTTTCCTCTTCCATTTTCATTACGTTACTCCTAGTTGCTCCTTTTTGCTGCCATTTAGAAAGTTTATCTCCTTTTTCACTATAGGAATCTTTGAAACACACTCCTTAGATAAGCTGTGTGTAGAGTGCATAGCCTTTTTTCCATTTTCTCAGTCAGTCCTTTTAGATGTGGATAATTCAGACTGGAGCAGAAAGGGATGAGGTTAGCCAATACTTCCGTTTGTTTTTCCTTTCAAAATGCAAATAGATTGATATAGTGAGTTGAAGTCAATTCAGAAAAATACATACATTTAAGATGTCTATGCTTCAACATTATTGACACACATGCTGTCGTTGACTAGCTTATTTTATAGTTGTGGCAGACAAAATACCACCATTACATCAAAACACCCTTGGGCAGGCGCTGAACAAACAAATCACTAAATTCTATTCCTGTATTGGAGATACAGGATGTGTCTGTATGTCAGGATCTTCTGTAATGTCAGACTGGATGCAAATGAATTTACCAAGGAACAGAAGGAACAGCAAAAGAAAAATGGGGGCTGCAGTAATAGGGTTGTGTGCCTGGAAGCAAGAATAATTTTATTTCAGAATGCTGGATGGGTTGTTTTTTCAAACAGAAATACTTGTCTTCAACTTGTGTTGCAGTAGTCTCTAGAGAGTCTAATCAATGGCTGACCTTAAGTGGTATACATGTGTAACTAGGAACTTCCAGATACTTTTTTCCTGATTAAATGCTGCTTGCCTTACCCACCATTTAATAATTCACTTCTCATGGGTCTTGTTGAAGATATATGTCATAGAAGAAGATCAGGAGGGGAAAGCATTGCAATTATTTTCTTTTCTGCATACAGAGGGTAGCCTGGAAGGAGAGCACAATAATGTATGATGCTAATGTTGCCGAAGAAGTAAAACCAAGTTTTGCAGTTTAATTGAAGGAAACTGCTTCTTTAGTCTTTCTCATTCTAATAAAAAGAGCAATGTGTTTGCAGTAATAAAGCATGCTGAAATGCAATATCTTGATTTATGTAGTGCTTAGTGATGGAAATCTCCACATCTGAAAATGAGAGCTGAGCAACAATGGAAATTTGTGTTTTCCTGCAGTCTTGTTAAGCAAGATGCTGCCATGTTGTTAAAAGTGTAGGGGTGGGGGAGGGCTCTTGTGTTTTTTGTTAGTTGGGTAAGCATGTATAGTTACTGCTGCTGGGAGAGTCCCATGTGAGATTTTTAGGACTTAGATTTATTCTTTTTTTATGCTGATATTTTCTTAGTATGTTTCTTTTGGTTCCCTTTTTTGCACAAAGTTGTTCCTAAGAGGTGTGAGGAAAAAACCCAGTACTTTTCTACCCACCAAAGAGCTTGGTTTTGTAATGTTGCATATAGAAAATGAGTGTAGTGTATCTGCAAATATGGTGGGAAATAGTAACTATCCTAGATACTTAATAGTTATTTATTCTTGAGATACCAGCTCCTTTTACCAGATACCATATCTTTTACCAGATCTGCTGTTTACCTGGTCCTTGCTGACTGAATGTGGAAATGTATGTAGACCGTAGTTCTTATGATGACTTAGCTCAGAGTGTAGTTGCTCAGTGTCTGGATTGGTTGATCTTCCATGAGTGGGCAAGTAACAATGTTATTTTGGCTTCTGTTAGCACATGGTCTCTCTTCTTTTCTCTGGAAGGCATTATTTATACCTTCTCCTTGGTGTAGTTCAGCTGTAGATACACCAGGGCAAATGAACTTGCACAGGACAACCTTACATGCCCTCATCTTGTATAGCCTAACCTGACCTAACTCAGAAGAGATAATTTTACATCTTTTACGTTCTTTGGTTTCTAGTCTTTTTCCACTGGATGGTCTAGCTGCTATATAAGTCCTAACAAGTATTCAATTTCCCTTTGCTCTATCATGACAGTAACTAGTTGCTGATAGAGTGTGCATAATGCCGAAATAACTGGACAGAAATGTCTATAATTCTACTCAACTGTGTGTGGTTTAAATCTATTCTGGCAGTGTTATATGAGGATTGAGTTGAAAAAGAAAGATCCATCCCCCCTACTTGTGGAATACATTGTCACAGAAATATGTGAGTGGTGGAGAAAGTTCTGATACATTCTGTAAGAAGTGGAAAATTTCACTGGCAGTGACTTCAGTTTTCCAATGATTGGTTTTCCCCATTATTTCCCCAATACAATATGTTACAGAAGGTATTATATTTGAATATAAATTAATATGCAAACAGATTCTGCCTTGAAGTACTGCAATGAGCATGATTTCTTTTATAACTAAATGTACTTGAATTAAATCACTGACCTGAGATGAATTGCTCAGATTTACGCTTATTGCAAGGTCAGAATGACATTCTCTTTTGCTTATGTTTGTGACCTTACTTTTCTGTTGTGGCAATTATTGTCAGCTTATCAATTCAGCATTTTATGACTTATGGGAGAATCAAATGGAGAGAATAAAAGCCAGAGGCTGTAGTTTAAATATAAATAACTTTGAGGATTAGCAAAAGTGACATAGAAACTGATTGGATAAAAAGGAAATAAATTAATGTACAAATGTGTAAAGTACTTCAAAGTACTGTATGGAAGCCACCTTTCAAAATAACCTGTGAACCTTTGAACAAAGGAAAATGAGTCCATGAAACAACCTGCACCTCTAAGACCACTGAAAAAAATTGACTTTTCCTGAAACTTGCTCTCTGTTCTTTGCACACATTCCGATTTTTTAGTGCTGAAGGGAAGATGTAACTGTCAGAATGACGTGTTGGAAGGACTTCCCTGAAGAAAATGCAGCTCTCATAGGCTTTATGAGTATCTTATAGCAGCATTCATTTCTGGAAAAGCCAGAAGAATTCTTTAATAATCATATTCTTTAGAGCAAAGGAGCAGAATTAGGAGCTGGATGTGGAGCAGAATACCTAAATCAGAAGATCTTACCTATAACTCCAAGTATATGACATGAGGGAGCCCATTCAACTTTGCTAAAATGAAAAATATATCAGATTAATGAACTGTGAGTCTAGACCCATTCCACAAGAAGGAGAACACTTTTCTGGATTTGCAGGAAAGTGGGGCATTATGATATATGTAGCAGTGGTCATACTTGATGTGTTCATGGAACAGACAATGCCGTAACTCAGGAGCGGGTCCTGTTTTTTGATGAACTATGTGGAACAGGAACTTCTCTTTATGTTTTCAGGCCCTTAAACAGATGAAGGAATGCTTGCAGGTCCTGAGACTTGAGTTTTCACAAGGGGAGAACTGTTTTTAACAGGAATCTTGAGCATATCTGAAGAAAGGAAATTCTTTCTAGAATAGAAGAAATATTAAAATCCAAGAGCCTACATCACACTGTGGCACTTTGATCTTCAATACATACAGTGAGAAATTGTGAGATACTTAGAGAGGAAATTGGTGGGAAAAACAAAACCAAACAAAACAGTCCAAATATTATTGACTGGGGAGAATAAAAAGGTAAATCCCATGTCTACTAGAGAATTACAGAGTAGTCAGCCTAACACCAGTTCCTAAGAAGATTACTGGGCAAATTTTCCAAGAAGCTACCTGCAAGCACACCAACAATGAAAACCTAATTTGGAATAACCTACATATATTTTCTGCTGGCTAATTATGCTTGGCCAAACTCACTGCCCTCTGCAATAACAGAATAACAGGGGTGCAGGAGATATTGTTTAGTTTCACCTCTAGAAAGGCTTTGATAGAGTCTCCTGCAGTATCCCTATATAGCAATCTTTGGGATATGGGTTAGGTGGGTGGGAAGTTGGCTTGACTTGCTGAGTGAAAGGGCTGTGCTCAATGGCACAAAGTTCATCTGGCAGCTTTTGACTAGTGATACCCCTCAGAATTGATGCTGATGCCAGTATTGTTTAATGTGTGTGATGATGACCTGGGTGATGAAACTGAGTGTGCTCCCAGCAAGTTTGCAAATTACCAAACTGGGGACAACCAGTTTGAACTGCAATTCAGAGGGACCTCAACAGAAATGGGGTCATCATGATGAATCTTAGGAAATTTGACAAAAGAAAATGCCAGGTCATCTAGGATGGAGAATTCCTGTGCAAGGGTGTGTTCCAACTGAATGGAAGAAAGCAGCTGTGTAGAAAAGGTGTTTAACCGTTTGAATTAGAGTCAGCAGTGTGTCCTTGTTTGGAGAGCCAATTACATGGTGATCTACATTAGCAAGAATGCAGTCAGCTGCCAAGGGAATGCTTTCCTACCCTGCAGTCAGTTGTGGGACTACATCTGGAGTACTGCATTCACGTTTGGGCTTCACTTGGAAGAAGGCCACGAAGGTGGTAAAAGTGCTGGAAAATATGGGAGAACATGGTTTGGTGAACCCTAGGGGGAGAGAAGGAGGAAAAACTATGATTGTCTTTAATTACCAGACTAGGAGTTTATAGATAAGACTTGGAGGTACACAGAAATAGCAGAAAGAAATGGGCACAAGATGGAATGCAGAAAATTGTAACTTACGAAGTAGGACAGTAAAATACTTGAACTTGTTGCCGATGAAGAAGTTGTTGAATGTCCTTTCTTTGAGATATTCAAAACTGAGCTGAAGTAGTTCCTAAGTAACCTTTTCTCATTGACCTTGCTTTGAGTTGGAGGAGAGGGGAAACTAAATGATCTCTACATGTTCCCTCCAATTATCCAATGGTTCTTTGTAAGCATTTGAAGTAAAAAGGTCCACGTGTTCCCTGTTTTATATGGGAATATAGACCTGATGGAACAGTGCTGCAAGCTCAACTTCATGCAAAGTGCTGGATTGGAAATTACTTTTTATCCGTATTTTACTGTTTTTCTATTGCATTTGGAAGGATGCTTGCAAAAGATCAAACATAAATTATCAAAAGTTTGTCTACTTAGGGTTTATAAAAGTTTTGTCTCTCTGTGTCACCTGCCAAAGAAGTCAGGAGGTAAGTGATTATGTGGTACCTGCATATCTCTCTAGCAGTCACCTGTGGAGCTCTGTAGGATGAGAGTGCTGCAGTTTGAGGGAGAATGAGTGACCCTTAACGGAGGGCTTAAGAGGCATTCCAGGGCTGAAGATGAAAGGATGAGGAACAAATCCTCTGTATTACTGAAGCGTGTGAAAGGCATGAAAGAGCTAGAGGTAAATCAATAGTTTGTATTTACAGCATGGGAGAGAAAGAAAAGATAGACTGGGATTTATTTTTCCAGGTTATTTGAGAAAGATTTTTTTTTTTTCTCCCTTTAGGGAGCACAGAAATCAACTTTATATAGAATTCTGTCTTTGGCACCCTGAAAGGTATACCTGAAAGAAGCTATTCCCTATGTTGTCTCCCAAATAAATGATGTAGTAATTAAATGCTATTGGGACTGAAGCTGGCAGTTCACAATAAAGTGATAGAGACAGAAATAAAAATACTGAGGTGTAGTGCCCAGAGGTGGAGATTAATAGACACTTGAAATATGAGTGCAGAAAATATTTATCAGTTTTTAATCAAAATTTCTCATTGGGAGAAGAGGTCAAGAGGACATGGCCTACCCATTTTTTGCTGTTTCTTCAGCCTTATTAATTTATCTTTCTAGAACTTCTTAACAATACCCATTAAATACCATATGGTTCACTTACTGCTCTAGGAAGTGCTTTCTACATGTCTAGATAGGTGTTTGGTAGCACCTGTCACTGGTCTACCCTAACACTGTATGGTGATGTGGTGCATTATTCTCTAATATAATGATTGATTAATTATAAAGGTAAGCAAGTTAAATTTCTCCTATTAGTTTGTGTAGGCCCCCTTTTAGAATAGGACATTTCAGGGCATTTAAGATAAAATACTGTATAGAGGTGCAAAAACATGGTGTTAAAGCATAATTTTAAATGGGTAAAAAAAGATAATATCCTTCTCTGTAATGATATTATGGATATTATTTGTAATATTCATAGAAGCTTATTGCTTCTCTGCCTGAAGTCACCTAAAGCTTTCAAAATGAAGTGTAGGGAAATCACTTCCTGCTGTGATTAGATCGATGTGATCAGCCCACAGACTTTTCATTATCCTCACTTGTGTGACACGTGCTATTGCTTTGTGCAGCTGAAGGCCACAGACTCAGGGCCTCTTAGGCGATGATGTATTTCAGTCAAGATTGTAACTACTGAATTTCTCAGAATACAATAGTGATGAAAAAAAGTTTGAGAGTGGCTGAATATCGAGTCACAAGGCTTACTGGTAGGCACTGCCAGAGGCGAGAAGCATTGCGTTTGGTAAACTGCCTCATGCAATACACATCTGGTGCTGATGTGTTCATCACAGCAGTGGGAATATCTCAGTCCCTAAGTACTGTTGAGACTGTGGTACTGTATGCCTGTATCACCCTTCTCTTCTGGATAAGGTCCAGGCGCTCCTTTGCCGCTGAATCCCATAGCAGGAGCTGTTGCCATGTGTAACTCTTAGATAGAGATCACTCTAGGGTGCTGTGAAAACTGTGATGCTGAGATGCTTTCTAGTGAAATGATAAGAAGGGACTATGGTGGATGGCTTTTGTGGCTAAACTTGACCTTTTGCCATGAAGGAAGGGTAGCCAGACATGGGAGATTACATGTCTCCCTTGAGTGGTATTACATTTGTAGTGTAATACAATGGGATAGGAGAGGATGCTGGGAAAGAACTGATACCAAAGACAAAGCAAACTGGCTGAAGGGAATGAAGTCCCAGGTCAAGGGTGAGCAAGTTATTCAGAACCACTCTGCTTTTCCTCTCCCCTGCTGACTTTCTTCAGATACAGTTGTTCTTGAATGATCACAATCAGTATATCAAAATAAACGCTTTATAGAGTAAGGTAAAAGGAGTTGCTGGAAAGACTGTAAATCCTCTCAGGAACAAATGATAACTCAGCTCAAGAGCCCTTTTGTCCTGGGAGTGTGGGAAGGATATAAATTCTCTGAAAGTATCTGTCAGTTGGAATTGCTCTGCATTCATCATGCCAGTCCTTTGCATCATTCATGAATGTCATAAGACACTAAAGAATTGGCACTTCATGGTGAGAATGATTAAGCAACCATTATACTTGTCTTTTACTCTGGCACGGTACTTTTAACAGATTGCCTGTATAAAGTTCAGTTATGTCCATCTCTCCTAGTGGTGGATGTCCTTTTATGGTGGCAAGAAGAGGTAATAGCAAGAAAATCTACATATCATTCACAGAATAGTTTGTATGCCCTGTTACTAGCTCTGGACTCTGTTTGTTTTTACATTCCCACTATGTGACCTTGGGGAAGGTTATAGAGTTTTGGGAATGGTAAGGTTCCATAAATGCATTTCTTCTCATCATTGACCTTCCTCTAATTATGAGAGACAATGTCATATTTGAGGTGAGGTCAAAAAGCTCAGAACTTTGAGTTTCTTTCCTTCATTGACCAAAATGGGCCCCATTTAGTCATAGAAGACTAGGCTGTGTCTACAATAACAATGAGCATGAGTTGGTTTTCAGAATGAAATTTAGTACCAAGGACCTGAGATCTATCCTGCAGGCTTTTTTCTTCTGAAGTGTTACTTTAGACTAGCTCTAGTCTGGTACTATAGACTAATGTCTTGTTAAAAGCTGGATTCTGTCTTCCAGTTTAGTTTTAAACTAAATTGGAAGACTTTAAGGAGTCAAGCTTGTGTGCTCTGAGACTGCTCTGATGAGAATCAAAACATGGCTAGTGGTGATAGGTCAAGAAGTTTATTTTTAAAGCATACTGTTAAAATGCTAATAGCCAGCAAAAAATTAGATACCTGAAAACTTGCTTCTTTTTCCAAACTCTGCTACTAATTTAGCATATTAGATTTAGTAAAACTCTTACCTTCTGAGGCTCTAATGGATACCCAGTAGCTGATATTTCTGGCCCAATATTTTTTAGCTGTCAAGTCTGAAAATTTGAGTTTGGTCTCTTGCAGTGATGACAGTGAAGACAGTAAATTTAAACTGTATTTTATGGTTTTATATCTATGATTAAAGAAATGTGAGCAGGTATGTAAGGAAGGAGTGAAGGATTACCTACAGTTAAAACAAGCAAAACCTCATAGACTCAGACTGGTCATGCAAGGTGTTATGCTACTTAAACCTGAAGTGACTAAATGAAGCTGAGAGAACAGAGGTGGTCTTTGCAGTTTCATTTTTGTTTTGCTTTGATTTTGGTGTGGGGTTTTTTGTTTGGGTTTTGGGGAATTTTATTGGTTAGTTTTCATTTTTTGGGGGTTTTTCTTTGCTTGGATTTTTGTTTTTGTCTTCTTGTGAGAGTTAATTTCTTTTAATGGAATAAATAAAGTATAGCTAAGGGATAAATACTAGACAGATTCTCTAGAGGAGCATTGACTGGGCTAAGATCAGTAATAGCATTTTGGCTTTCATCCATCCTGAGAGGTATCTAGGCCATTTTGTTACCATTCAGATTCTGTAAAACTATACTGAACTAACATTCCTGTTCTTCCTCCAAGCCGCAAGTGAGCTATGAATCCTGCTGTGCTTCTCCTTGCTAACAGCAGTCTCTGTATTCAGCTCCTCTGGCATGCTGCCTTCTGGGCTTCTCGCAGGACATCCTCTCTGTGTGCTCTTTTATCAGGAAATATCAAGAAATAAGAAATTGCATCCTGATGCTACCTCCTCTTTGGCAGCAGAATGCAACTAAGAAATGGTTCCATCTACCTTTACTGAATTTAGTCACAGTTGCACCTAATGAAGTGGTAGAGTCTCTTTGTATGTGGTGGATAACTTGCCCCTAGTAAACATATCCTGCTGTTCTGCAAGGTCACAATCTTTCAGGCACTTATACCCAGCAAATTTCATATTTAATTTGTGTTTGTAGTTTCTTTTGTCTCTTTTTCTGGTGCATAGTGGTTATAAGCCTTTTGTTTTCTATTTTGTTATCAGTACTGTGGGGAGTTTGGGTTTTTTTTTGCAAAATGTTTTTCATACTCTGTAATGTGCAGAAAAAAACCAAGGAAAAATAAAAAGACCTGGAGGAATTGTCCTTGTGGACTTTTTCTAGATTGATTACAGTCACCTAGCTGCATAAAGCTGTGGGGGCTGAATTTGATGACACAACTGGTCTCTTTACTGATAGACGTTACTTAAGGATTGAGGGTGGTGGGATGATGTAAGTCTGCAAGGCAAAGTTGACACTGAGAGCATAGATATAAGGACAGATTACTGTGCCTTACAGAACAAGGGAGCATGTAATCTGTTTAGCAAGAACTAGTATGAAAAAGATGATTCTTCACACAAAAAGGTGATCCTTTTTCACTTAGGCTGAAAGTGACACCAGGAAATCTCTAGTCCAAGCCCCTGCTTGGAGCAAGGTCAGCTGTGAGGTCAGATCAGGTTGCTTGGGGTTTTATACAGTCATATCTTGAAAACCTCTACACACACAGACTCTAAAATCTCCTTGTGCAACCTTGTTTGCATGTCTGTCCTTGTGAGGAGAAAGCTCTTTCCTGCTGCAGAGTCAGATTCTCTCACTTTGAAGTATGCCAGTTGTATCCTGTTCTTCAGCTGTGAAGAGCCTGCCTTTGGCTTTTCCATAACCTCCTTGCAGGTGTTGTGAGATTGCCCTTAGGTCACCTTGAAGCTGTGTCATCTCCAAGCTGATAAAGACTCAATCTGTTGGCATTTCCTCACAAGGCAGGCACTTCATCCACCCAACTGCCTTTGTGACACTTCACTGAACGTGCTCCAGGTTGTCAATCCAAAATCAGATGTGTTATTCTAGATGCAACCACTGAGTAAAGGAAAATAATCACTTCATCTACTAACAGCCTCAGGTCCTGCAAATAGAGTGCAAGATGCTGTAGGCTGCCTGTACTGATAGGGCCCACAGCTGGCTAATGCTTAACTTGCTACATCAATGGCTGATTTGTGTGAGTCATTGCTAAGGGTTTCTAAGGCATTACTGTGAATGCAAAACTTTTAAATGTATTCAAAGAGAGACTGGATAAGTACTTGAAAAATAGATCTCTTTGGGATTACTGTATAAACAAACCACATGAAGCTGAGTTAATTGATGAAAAGACTCATGGTCTGAGTGCATACTTAAAGGAAATAGGCTTGTTCTAGTCTTGGTTTTCCCTGGGTATCCACTTAAGATCAATGCTGAGTACATGACAGTGATCCTTGTCTGACCAATCATGTTGTTATAATGGAAATTAAGGTATTACTGAAATATTTTCAGTGTTGCAATCTTTTATGTTTAAGCTGGTGTGCCTATGGTCATCTTGCCTCTGTTTGAGTCAGGAATTAATCCCTAAATTCCTTCTGAGATGATAAACATCCTCAACATGCCCCATGGCAAATTCATATTTGGAAAAAACATCAATCTTCCTGATATCCCAGATTTAGAGAAATCCATATTTCGGGCATTAATTATCTTGGACCTTGTAGTAGTTCTAGGAACACTTCCTTGTTCTCCTTTTCCTCTTCCAATCTTTTTAATGCAGTGTAACTAATAAGAAGTAACATACTGTCTGATCCAATTGTTGGCTGAGGCACACATACTGGGAGGAAAGTGACTCGTATTAATTTGCTGTCATTAAAAAAGACAAACAGAGGAAGCAGGCGTGATCTGAATTGCTGCTTCTGTTTTGTCTTAGTCTTGCAGCTTTTATAGCTCCTCCTCCTTTTTGTATGGAAGAAGCTCCTTCATCTTTTAAAGTGAGAAAGAAATTTCAGTTTCATGTCAAACAATATCTGCTTTTTGAGATGAATATGGTGTTCGATTTTGGTCTCAGAGGGTTTGTCAAGGGAAGAGTGAGCATCCTGAAAGAAAGAAGAGCTGGTTCATGAGAAATCTAAGTATGGAAGCTTGCTCTTTTTTCCCCCCTTTTTTTTTTTTTTTTTTTTTCTTTTTTTTTTCATTGAGGATTACACTGGAAGCTTTGCATTTTCCAGGGATTTAAGTTTTCTTTAGTCTTAGACAATTTAAAGCTCTGAATAAATAAAAGGATGTTTCAGCAGTGGTATCATAGAAAGTATTAGGTCTGTCTTTCTTTCTCCCAGGAAGGATCCTTTGATGGAATGGTCGAGTGAGCCAGATGATGGTGATTAGATCCTCGCTAACCTTTTTAACCCCATCTCCTTTTTTTAATCAAGCAGGTGTCTGTATTAATAGACCTTTTAAACTCAAGTTGTAGAAAACACAGTAACTGAGTCACAGAGATGTACAAGTGCCAGAGAGGATCTTGAGTTGGAGTAAGGCTTTTCATCCTGATTGATGATACTTAGTTTTGATGAGACTTCCATTTCATGATGTGTGTGATTGAGTGACAGTAACTCAAAACATGTCCCTGGGACATCCTGATATTGCAGATCATTTTTATAATGTAAGAACACTGGTGTATATGCTTGAAGGCAGTGGATGTGTTGATATCTAGCTTGGTTTTGGTTCCTGAGATACATTAATTCTTTTGTCTAATTACTACTTTTATTTGATGTGATGTATAGTGGGATAGGAAGACGAGTAGTAAAGGAGGGATTATTCCCCATTCTTTATTTGTTTCATAATGGTAGCTAGAAATGCTATCATGCATCTAATATAACTGTGAGGCAAAGAAGTTGTATTATGCTGAATGCAGTGCATTTAATGGACAAGATCCACAGGAGTAAGTTTGCAGAAGATGGCAATTGAAAACACCTGTTAGGTCATCTCTAGGCAATATAGATGTTTCAGCACACCTAGAATTGACCCAGTTGGTCAATTCTTCTGGTGTGTGGAGTTATGACTGGGCAAGGTCAGCTTGATTCATAGAGCTTCTGGTGTTAACTAAACAGGTGGCCTTCACTAAATGTAGACCCCAATGTTTGAAGGTCCCACCACCCATTGATTTCAATGTGATATTTAACAGTCCATTGTACTGTTCAGTTTTCCCCGAGGCTGGTGCAGAATGGGGAATATGATGCACCCACTCGATGCTGTGCTCTCTGGCCCAGGTGTCTGCAAGGTTATGTTTGAAATGAGTCCTGTTGTCAGACTCAATTCTTTCTAGGGTGCTGTGCTGCTACAAGACTTACTTTTCAAGCCCCGAGGTGGTGATCCAGGCAGTGGCATGAGACACAGGATATGTCTCCAGGCCTCATATCTGGAGTTGCCACAGCATTCTCCTTGCAAATATTCTGTCACTTTATCAGGGTCCTACAGTTGTTTGGGGATGAACTTCCAAATCACTGAAGCAGAGAAGGCCTTCAAAAGGTGGCCCATGCCCTCCAACATTCCATGCCACTCATGACTGTCCACCCTTGGGGCA
Organism: Eopsaltria australis; assembly: GCA_034509425.1. Lineage (NCBI taxonomy): Eukaryota > Metazoa > Chordata > Aves > Passeriformes > Petroicidae > Eopsaltria > Eopsaltria australis. The sequence continues at coordinate 123,704 of JAVTVJ010000007.1, forward strand.
GATTTCTCAAAGGTACTCAAGTAATTACTGTAGCTTTTGAATTGGCCTGGGTTCTTCATAATTTGCATCCTAAAGGTACTTTTTGATTCTGGAAATATGAGCTGTAGAATTTACAGTATGTTAAACTTGTACTCACTTCCCAATGCAGAGTTGCTGCAGTTAACCTTTCAGCGTATAAACACTATAATACCCTACCAAATGTTACATTTTCTTGGGCACAGGGAAATGAGTGTGTGTGCTGTGCTGTAGCCGAGGCAAACCAGGCTTTTGATGGCTTAGTAGATGCAAATAGAGAATTTGCAATCAATTATTTAATGTGGGGAAATTCACAGGAGTGCAGGGATAGAAGTTATAATTTGTGCAGACATAACAGACTTGATTTCTACTGCTTTACTTTTCTACTTTACTTTGCTGCTGTTTTACTATCTTGATTGAAGGAAACTCATCCTTAAAATAGTTTTTTGAAGTCTTTGGGCAATGATGAATTAAAATGACAGGTGATGGTGCCAACTTAAACTGTTTCTTAAAACACCTCACTTGTAGCCTTTATTTGCTGTGGCTTATGACCTTGCTTATGACATTTCTGTTAGAACTTTTCTGTGAGGAGTCTTTGCCTCAAACTATTTTGTTTTGGCTAAAGATGACTATTCTAGCAGCTCTATTCATGAATATAACTAGCAAATACATAATTTACCTAAGCTAGGTATGCAGACTGCATTGTCACATGTGTTGTAACATACCCATCTTTGATTTTTAAATCTCTAAACACCAAAGATATAAGTTACAAGTTATGTAATTTCTGGGAGAAGTCAACTGCTAGTCTGCCACATTTAAGTTTTGTGAGTTTATAAGCTTTGTGTATCTTAAATATGTAATGGTGTCCTAGTAGTTTAAATCTGTAGGGAGTATTTCCTTCCTATTTGCTTCTTCAGTTCTCTGAGCTCCCAGTGTTGACCAAATTCTACTTGCAACATGTAGAGTAGCTGAAAATATTCTGCTTCCATTTGTTTTTATGTGTTGGTACAGTAAATCTGACCCAGGGCACTGTGAGAAGTGAGGTTACTCACTGAATTGATGGGAAATAACTTTCTGTGCTTGTATCCTTGATTTTAGTTTGAATTTACTGTCATATGGTTGAAGTGGTGAAACACTGTAACAACAATACATCACAATACATTGAAATTAATCAGTTCTTTAGACTTTTCTACTGTTAGGACACAGATGGTGTATTTATTATTATATTTATTAAAAGAGTTACATAATTAAACCTTGAACAGTGAGGAAACACTAAATATAAAGTGGTTGCTCATTAAGAATGTAGTCTACTGTCTATCTTGAATAGAAAGTGTCTTGGAAAAAAGTATGTGTTCTTGTCTAATAAAGAGGTCTGTAACAGAGCTTAGGTAGAAGAAGATTGCAAGATGAACAGACTTGCATTTCACCAACATTTTTAAAAGCAGAATTCTTTGGTTAATTATTCTACAATTCTCTGAAACACCACAAAGAAAGGATAATTGTTGATTTAAGATCAGGAAGGACTGCTAGAGGTAAACTGATCTAGCTTAAATCAAGTCTAATCAGCTAGAATTGTCCAGGCCTTTTCAAGTTCTGGTGAAGCTGAAATCTCCTTCCAGGGTTATAATTTGCTTATCTTGTTCAATTCTCTTGAACATTCAAACTCTATAAACTCATGGTTGCTGCAGTCAAATGAAAGTATTTAAGGCATGTGTGTTTGTGTTGCATAGTTGGGCTTTTTGTTATCTTTTCTCTTTATGTGATTGCAATGTGGTACTAACTCTTGTTATACTTCCACTTTTACTTGATGCACCTTATGTTTTCAGACTGGAATGACTATTTTGTTTAAAATTTGGGGAAAAATTATGCTGGCACAATGTTAATATGCATCTCTTTCCAAACTTGTCAAGGGATATCATGTATATCTTTAAAAAAGTTGGTGAAAGGAAGGGGCATTGATATTTCCAACAAATTTTTGTACATTCAGCTACACACAAATAAAGCAAGTGGCAAATATGTCATTATGCAGATCTTTCTGTCCTGGAAAATAAGGGAAAAATTACTGTCCATCAGACTTCTGCTTACAGGTGTGTTTGGGTTAGTGCTGCTCTGGTTGTTGCACCTGAACTATCTTTATTTCAAGAACTCAATGCCTTGCCAGAATATTTGACTGTAAAATCTATCCTGCCACATTTAAGGTAAAGTTGGACAGTCTGTGGACCAGCTGAACTCCAGAACTGAGTTGACATTCTCAGCTGAGCCAGAGTACTACATGTCTTCATGAAGCATTATGTAGAGCCATCTCACAGAAAACTGAAATAAGACCCAACAGAGGTCTTTACCTTAGGGACCTTGGTGCTGCAGTACCAAAGTACTAAATATTGTCAGGTTAAGGCTTAGAAGCAAAATCTATGCTCTTGGAGGATAAAATAAGATCTGTTCAAGTAGTTAAATCTCATGAAAGGTGAGGACATAATTGGTTCTAATTGGCGCTCATTGGAGGACTGACATGGTCTAGCTCCAGCCAAATGACTCTTAGAGGCAAAACAGTCATCTGTCTTCATAAAGAGTGAAGAACTCACCTCCAAGCTTGTCTTTGCTGCTGAAAGGCCTGATAACCAGTACAGAGAAAAGGAGAATTTGCAATTCAAGTGAGAGTGATTTTGGGATGTGGGTTTTAATTTGTGAAGCCATCAACAGTGAGTAAATCTAGTTTTGCTTATCACATTGGTGTGCCTACTTTTAGTCTGTAGTGCAAATACACACGGAAGTTATAGAACTGATAAACTGAAGGAGGATATTTGTAGTGCAGTTTTAGGGGGGCTGTTGTTATACCTGTGCATGGAGGGAGGACATAGGTAATTCACTACCTGGTCATCTCCAACGGTCTAACCGTAAGGTTCCAGATAGAGCTGGGGATATGTTTAAGCAAATGGACAAAAGAAACCTCTTTCTACACATCTTAAAATAGTCATACGCCCTCTGTCTGGATTTTAAAGCTGAATGAGGAAGACTGAGTCTGTAAAATTACTCTTTCTGAAACCAAAATAGTATATGTGCATAGTTCCATAATGCTAGAATGTGCTCTTTTGGTAATTCAGAATTATGACTGATATTTCCTATGTAACCCTGATTTTGGACACATTTGTCTGAATTTACTGAGGGCATGTTCTGTTGGATGTGTACAGGCCTGGAAGGGAGGAAGAAAACATGATTAATTTTCACTCTGTCATTGAGTCAGCTGTTCACAAGTAATTTCATTCCTCTGTGGCAGAGTTTTTGATATCTGTTTTGGTAATGTGTTCTGAGATGTCTAGAGGAAGCCTCTTCAGAAAAGAAGAAGTGTGTCAATTATTTCTACTAATGTGTAGCATTTTTTTGGAATTCAGGTCATAAAGAGCTTCAGTGAAGCTGCAGCTTTGTAGGCAAGTGTAGAAATTACCTTTATATGACCCTACGTGTTTCTGTATCTACATTTACTCTGTACAGGGTTGAGTGTTACATGTTGCTCATTGGTATGGTAAAAAAAAAATCCTCAGTTGTAGTTTCACTCAGATTAGAAAATGTACCCAGTAATTGCCTGTACTTTCTACATGTGTTTTATCCTTGTTGCAGTAACAGAAGCTGGTTATTGTTGCTTACTATTCTGTAACCATTGTAATAGTGCTCAGAAAAATGAGGTGCAGTAAGTGGCTGAAACGTGGAGGAGTATTGTTTCTGACCTACCTGTGCATTTGGACAGGACAGGAATTTTAGATATGTTTTTCAAGAAACTCGGGGGCTGATTTTGTAACTGCTGAGTTATAAAATCTTGCTCCCAACAGACTGTTGAGTACAAGTCAGAATGTGAACTCCAAACACTTTTGCTTCTCAGCTTCCTCGTCTGTGACAATAATTCCTCACTTGTGTTTCTGCCTTCCTCAGCTCAGATGGCCCTTATGAATGTGGGAGGACAGTGTTCAGCATGGGAGAGGTTTGGTGTTGTCCTTAAAAACAAGGACAAGGAACAAATTCCCAGGCTTAGTGGTGACAAGAAATATGTGGACTAGATATCAAAAAATCTCATGAAGTGTTGAGAAAAGTATAGTCTCCTACTGTGTGTTAATAGACTTTAGCTGAAGGCAAGTCCAACCTCAAGGAGAAATGCTAAATATTTCCTTTGAATCCCCTTAAAAGATTGAATCCCATGCTTTTGAAACAGGAGTGGCTTATGGTTTTTCCCCTGAACAGCAGTGTCCTATCCAGCCTTGTCTGGGGTATTAGTACTAGTGAAATCATTCATTCTTGGTAAGCCGTCTTGATAGCTCTTGATAAACTCTCCACTTATCTTTGTCTTAAATGCTGCTTGTCTTTATTGAGGAACTAATAATGTATTTCATCAGGCCTGGCCAGCAGGATACATTGATTTCACCCCTGCGAGTAATGAAAGCGTGTGCTTGCTTAAGCTGTTCTTCTCTGAAGTAATAGTATTACCACCAGACTTGGCAAAGAAGAAACTAATAAGTTTTTCTTTGGTTTTGTATCTCGTAGCTGGTGCCACATATATATTTGGGAAGAGTGGAGGTCTCATCCTGTACACCTGGCCAGCTAATGACAGACCGAGCACAAGGACAGACCGTCTTGCTGTGGGCTTCAGCACAACAGTGAAGGATGGCATTCTTGTCCGGATCGACAGTGCCCCTGGGCTTGGTGATTTTCTGCAGCTGCACATAGTGAGTACACACAGGCCCATGTCACTTCCAGACGTGGGTTTCTCTTAACTGGATATGCATTTTGAAGAAAACTGTTACCCTAAAATACCATGTGTCATATTCGGTACTTTCTATGCCTTCAGTACCCATCAGATTAAACTGCCTATAGTAGTTCTTTAGGGCTTTGTAGAGTTGCTGAATGGGATGCACAGAGAATTAAGTCTTGATGCCAAAAGTAATTGGGGAGGGAGGAAACAAACCAAAACTCAAAATCCCTGTGTGATTGAATAGTAGGATTTATTCAAAAAGTGAAGAAACATTTTGCATCACTGGTAATCTATGCACAGTCCTGAATACAGCTGAATTTATCGTGAAGTATTACTATTCTTGGAAGGCAAAGAATAAAAGGGAGTGATAGGGTGTTGGTTTTTTCCTCACGAAGAAAGTTAAGTGAGAACTGAACAGATCCTCAAGCTGATAAAGGTGATGCTTGCTTTAGCAGGGAAGTTCAAAAGAATAAGAATTTGATGTTAGCGCAACATGGCTTTGCAAGGAAAAAATAGACTTTTTTCGTGAGAACTTGCGTGAAGGGGGTTTTGGGAGAGTTGAATTACTTGAGAAAATGAGAACACTAGAACTGTAAACATTTGGAGTTTTTTACTTTATATGATTCTGTGGAAGGAGAAGAGGTTGTTTGCTTTGTTTTTGTCTGACAAATAGCCCAGATGTTTACTAGAGGTAGAGGCTGGTCATGTTACTTGATGTTCAGATTTTTTTCCAATGTATTATGCATTAATTCATAGTGGAAAGGAAATTGGGCCATTTGCAAATTTTGAATGAGCTGGGGATGTGTTGACATTTCATGGAACCTTGAAGATATAAGTAAACAGGAGGAATGCCAGGGGCCAAAACAGACCTAATGTGAATGACGAAGGGCCTTAATCTGCTGCTGGAGTTTGCCATATTCAGAATCATGTTGAAGCATTGGGTACATTGCAGGGTGGTTCAGAAACAACCAGAAACAATGTTCCAGTACTCATTGCCAGCATTTTAAGTGGTTTTTGTTTTGAATCCTTTTGTAAAATTCAGATTCATTGGAATGGGATAGATATGGCTTGAGCCATTAGACTATCACCTATTCTGGTTTTTCTTTTTTGTGATATATCCAGGTATTTAGTTTGTTTTGTGCTGGAATGACAATTATATCAAATCCTGGCTTTTCTTTTTTTTTTTTTTTTTTTAATATAAGACCAGGTTTTCTTCCTTTCTTAAAAACAAAACAAAAAGAACCCCCAGAAGACAGTAAAAGTGAACAGTGCTAAGCCTAATTGGTTGGAACTCTGTGACTCAAATTAAGCAAATGTGACTGGACATGTCTGAGCAAGGCAATGTGTATTCTTCAGGTGTTATTTTTAATGTGTAAAATGCTATCAGTTAACTGGAAAACAGTATTCTTACATGTGAGGAGAGGTGCAGAGATATGAAATTGTTAAGGTTGTAGAAAAAGTCTAAGATGGATCATGTTGCTCTTGGATGCCTAATGGGATGTTGTAGAGAAAATGAAAGGCTCTTCTTGGTAGTAGTCAGTGGAAGGAAGAGGGGAGATGGACACAAGTACTAACAAAAGAAATTTTAGTTCTGCATTAAGTACTTCCACAATGACTCTTTTCAGTATTAATGATGAAGGCACGTAGTTTTTCTCTTTATCTTGGTTTAATGACTGATTTTTTTTTTATTATAAAGTTTTTTTCTGAATAGTCTGAAACAAAGAAATTGCACCTGAGACATAAGCATTCATTAAAAAAATAATAACAAAAGAAAATAATTGCTTTCTCTTTCCAATCAGTCTTGGAAAAGAAAATAATGAAAATTTTTCAGCTTCTTCCCCATTTTTTGTTTCAAACTACTCTATATGGCATGGTGGTAGTTTCAGATTATTTCACTTATCTAAATAAAATCTACTAATTGTAGTTGATATTATTGCTAAAAGTTCTGTTGAATGCTTCCTGTGTAGTTTGGCCAATTTTATCCCTGAAGCTGTTCACTAGCAGTAAATATAGAACTAGTTCAGCTTTAATTTCTCTTGTTCTTTTGTGGTCAGGATGGATTAGGAGGATTTGCCAGTCATTCATGAGGAGCAAAGGCGTGCTGCTGTGCTCTTCTGGGTATGGTATTACTGTTCATCATATCTATCACTGACTCTACCTCACTGTTCAAACAAAGAATGTGTTCTGAGGCTCATGCTGCGACGTGCAATAGAAAAGTTGAAGAGGAACTTTTAAAGTGTTATTGACTTCTTGAATGTCTGTAAGACTTTGTTATCTCTGGTTTATGGTTCAAAGAAATAGGAGTGAGCTTACATCAGGATTATTTTGGAAAAAATTGAAATCTGAAGTTAGAAGGTGTATCTTGAAATGACACTTAAGATGCAAGACCATTTAGGATCTCTTAGCAAATTGTATGCAAACTTTTCATGAGACCAAGATCTTTTGTTCTGAAAACTACCATGTGCTTGTGCTGTCATAATCAAAGACTTTGTCCATCTTCTTTTCTTCAAAACCTTCCATTCCAATTGTCAAGAGAAACAAGGCAGCATGGGTCAAATTGTAATTGAAATGTGGGATAAATAGATTTTTTAAATCAGAGATATGGAAACAGATAAAATTGATAACAAAGTAAGCTTTGAAAACCCAAATACTTGGACCATAAAGCAAATGATAAGAGAAAGAGAAAACAGTGATTTTAATGTAATTTATTTCATATATATTTAGCAACTTGACTTTTTCAGGTGCAATTATATTTAATGACAATAGTAATAATAAAAGTGACAGGGATTTTTCTGGGTTAACAAAAAAACCTGGGAATACCTCTTTGGAGCCTTTTTAGATATTTCTTCCACAGACTCTTTTGGATGCTATTTACTGGATGCTGACCTCCTCACACTTCCCTGGGTGTTCTATTGGTGGTAACAGGTGGGAGAAGCCACCTGATGATCATTGCTTTCTAAAGTGCATCACTAAACTAAAATCTAATTCAAAAGTAATAGTAATGACTATGGTTTATCAAGATCTGCTTCTATTTTAAAGATGCTGAGAAAATTTCTATTCTGCCTCTTAATATTTTTCTTTTATACACTAAATATAAAGAAATTGAAGCCATGTGAAGTTTTTTTCTGGTTGAGTCAAAGAAATAAGACAATCTCTAGTAAAGTTCTTTCCTTGAAATAATCAAGACTCAAAGAACATGAGTGTGAGGTTTTCAGCACTCATTCCAAAAGAGAATAAAATCTTTCATATTTGTAAATTCTAACAGTTGGAAATATAGATTTTTGTTCTTTACAAGAAGCTTTAAACTTACGAGCTTGTTCAGACCAACCCATCTTCTCTATGCTTGGATAAATTGCACTAATAGGTTCTAAATTAAATCTGTTTGCAATTAAAGCCTTTATCACCTTCTCTATGGTTGCATCAAAAAAGTAAAATAAAATTCTTGATCTTCATGTTAATGGATAGCAGCAGGGTACAAGAATAATTCACTGCACATTTAGATATACTGAGTACTACTCAGAAGCAATTAAACAAGGGCAATAGTCAGTATAATTTACCCCAGCTTGGTATCTGATGTAACCTTCTCATCAAAGGTTAACAACTGTTTCATACTACATCAGCTACAGCGAAATGAATTGTTTCTCTATTAAGCCTCTAGGAAGAACATCCTAAACAGGAACATATTATTGAATCTTATGAGGAGAAAGAATATGAACTTGATCTAATCCAAGCAATATTACATGCTGTTTGCACTATGACTTGAATTTTATAGGATTTCAAAACTCAATACAGGGAAAAGATAACTTGATCATTGATATGCAGCTGACTGAGATGAAAATCATCAGTTCTAGAGAACATGAAAGACTAGTCCTGCACAGTTTTATATGGGAAATGAAAGGCAATTTTGCCTGTTCCTATTCTGCCAGGACACTGCAGAGAAAATTTTGAGGAGAAAATTCACTGGAATTGGGCTAAAACATTAGCATTCAGATTCTTGTGAGTTTCTCTCACCATAAGTTTTCAAGAAAGGGCCACAGTTCCTATTCAGAAACGTTCCAATAGTTATTATAACGCCTAAAACATACTTTTGCGTGTAATTCTACAACAGCTACATAAACACAATGCATCACCATATCTCTTTGAAAGGTAGTATGAACATGCTTATGAAATGAGAAAATTGAGGCTTTAGAGGTTAAATGATCTATCTAGAGCTGTTGCCTCAGAACTGGGGCTGGCTGGCTTCGAATGTTCATCTTTTCTTAAAGCAGAAGTCTTCAAAGTGCTCCATTCTCCCTCCCCTGTGAGGTTCAGTATCAACAGCTGGGGGCAGGTGGTGCTCTTGGAAAGCTGCTGTTGCCCACACAGCTGAGAACTGATTTTACAGCAGCAGGTGCTGTGTGGTGTATTTGTTGTTGCTTGTTTTTCCTCTCTAAGTGTGTGTGGAGCCTGAGCTTCCTGAGCTTGCTTAGCTTGCGTGTTGTTGGGATCAAGGCAGAAGTGGTGTTATTTGTGCTAATAAGACTCCCCCATTAGTTAACCTTTCAGTATATAAAGCATGATTGAACTGAAGGATTCCTGCTGGTTTGAAAGGCTTTTATGTTAAATACATGATACAGGCATTTTTTTCTTCCACCTCCTTATATAAAGGTGGGATAGCAGGATGAAGAGACTGTAAAGACTTCAACAGTCTGAAAGCAAGTTGAAGTAAAGCTTATGTAGTGTGAATATTCTCTTAAATATCTTGGCATAGCTTTTTTACTGCTCCATTTAAATTCTTGGTGCTTTGTTTTAGCAGTTTCTAGCCTACAGGAAAAGACTGCCTCGTATAACTGGTATCATTTGGGCCAGTGCAAAGCATCAGCTGAGCATATTTTTATCTATACCTGATAATCAAGTATATTACTAGCTCTGACTGTCCAAATTTACTTTCAGTGCACACAGCCCTTGTTTTAGCTTATTCTTTATTCTTGTCGATTACTGATGTTACAAGTGCAGTTTCTGGAAGGTGGGTAATAGCAGTCATTAGACACGAAAAAGAAAAGTATCTCATACTGACTCAGGCTTCCTTTGCTATCTTATCATGTCTCTTTTATTGTATTATTTTTAGAAAATCTCATCTGAAATCCAGTTCCACATACAAGATTTCAGGTTTTGGATCATTAAACCCTTTTAGTATGATACTGCTCAGCCTTAAAGAGATGGTGGGATTAATCAGTTCTGTAGGGAACCATGTTCATGCTATCTAAACTAGCAATAGGAGTAGATCCACTAACTTTGCAGGAATTTCTCCCCTTTTAAGGGGAAAAGGTCTGGTCTGTGTCTTTGGATGCATTGCTAAACAATTCTTACAAATATTCTTGTTATCAGAGGTTATCCTTTCACAGAAGGCATGTTGTATCCTAAATATATTCTCAGTGAACAATGATCTTTTGCTATAATACTTTTGCTGTAATTCCAGTGGGCAGCACATGCTGCAGCATTGCAGATTAAGTAACTGTATCTTCTCTACAGAACAGAGAGGTTAATACAGACTTTCAGGAGCAGCCACTAGATTTGCATTCTATAATAAGCTGGGCAACATTAAAAAATATTGGGATGTGCTGGAAGATATTTAAGGTATTGGACTAGGAGGCTGTCAAGGAGAGGTACGAGTTCCCTTTGGGTGTGATTTTCTGTGTGGTGTTGTACTAATGTACTGAAGCCTGTGTATAAGTTTATACTCTGCAGCATCCATCATTCCAGATCACTGCTGAGACTTGCTTTTTCACCCTTACAGTTCTGGGAATGGAATTTAGTCCATTGTTCTGTTACACAGAAAGGACTTTCCTGCAATGTGTTAAAATCTAACTGTACTGATTCTGTCCAGTCGTGAGAGTAGAAAATTTTTCTTTTTGTATTAATTATTTGAAGAACTAGTAAGTCTTTGCTTGTACAAATCTTCTCTGTTTCTTTTAGTGCAAAAATTTACTTCTTAGTGTTGTGCTCCTGCACCATATTCTCATCTTCTCTTGTCTGTGTTTCTGTGGAGGGAAGGAGGTTGTGGTTTCTCATTTATATTTCTTTAAAATTTAACTTTTGGGGAGCCAAATTAACTATAGTCCTCCTACAATTGTTGCTGTTAACTACCTTAATTTTTTTCAAAGGAGATTGACTCAATTTTGACTGGAATCTGTAGGTAAAAAGGCATATAGTTCCAGCTATTTTGCATGTTAGAAAATTGGTTTGCTTGAAACAGGTTTAAAAATCTTCATTAGTTTTTATTCTGACCAGAATTTTTCCTGTGTTCTCTTTCTGATGGGAAAAACACTGTTTGGTTTTGGGGCTTCACATATAGATGGGGTTTTCAGGGTTGCTGTGTGTGTGTCTTGATTTAGGAACATAGAACAAGAAAAGGACTATCTAGGTTATCAAGTCCAGTCATCGACCATCATAGCTGTACCATTGCATCCTTTTTTCTGGCTATGTCAGATCTACCTCATCCCTTATGGTTTTCTGGTTTTGCTATTTCTCTTGAAATGCTGTTCTTAAATCAAATCTTTTCCTGAGATTTTAAAGTTTAACTTATTTTGATGCCTATATATATTCAGACATGTCAGTTTAACCTTCATTTGTTTTGTGCCAATATTTCCCTTCAGCTCCTCTCTGTTTTTTGTTGTTTACCTGTCAGTGGCATTTACAGAGAATTGCATTGCCTGTGCTTTGTGTCAGCAACTCCCCACCAATCCCCCCAGGCTCTTCTGGGCTATCTCTCTATTATAATGGGTCATCATGAAAATATCCTAGGACTAATGCAAATTCAAACATACAAGTCCACAAGCTGCAGCTGCAGGCAGGTTTCACTGCTTTTTTACCTGAATGTTCAGCTGTGTTTGGGAGGATTTATTCATGCAGCTGCGGGACCAAATACACATTACTACTTTCTTGTAGACTCAAGTTGGATCTTTGCAAGCCATCCAGGGTATCTTTGCTTCTCAGCTTGGTTGGCTGTGTAGACACAGCTTGGGTGCATCTGCATACAGATGTCATCCAACCACATCTGTTCCAAAATCCTTTTACAGCAGTGGTGTGATCAGTTTAAAGGATGTGTTCTCAACCTAAACCTTTCAGTTCCCTCCCAGTGTGGTGGTATTCAACATAATGTCATTACTTATTACATGTAATTATTTTCCTAGAACTTATTTTTGCATCTTTCAGTGTGACAGCTGGTATTAAATGATAATGCTGAGTTAGAAGGCAGAGGGGCTGTTCTCTGGTTTCCCGTTGTCAGTCTAGGAAAAAAGGTATTTTGACACATTAGATGGCATGTTGACTCAATTTGTAAAACCTTTATCAGAGAGATCATCATGTGATATGTAGTCTGCAGCCTTCCAATGATTCCCAGGATGGCTATTAATGGGCTTGTGAACTTGTGAATAGAGAGTGGTAAATCTGGCCTTTGAGATAATTGAAAAGACATCACTTGTAATGTGAGCAGTGGCACTGAAGGATGATTGCTGCTCTTTAGGGACAGAGGTAATACTTGTTGCACACAATTCTGGGGCAAGGCACCCAATATTGATCTACTTTGGCCATGTCTTAACATCCCTTGGTCAGCTGCACAATGTATTTCCTGCTTGCCCTACTCCTATCCATCTCCTCTCAGAAGAGCTATTTGTTAGCTTATTTAATTTCCTTAATGAAAAACTTAAATTACAAAACTGGGTGTGAAAAGAAGCTAAGAAAATAGAAGATTTATAGAGGGACAGGGAAAGAGTATTTTGCCTTTAAAAATGCAAAAATAGGCAAAACTAGGAAAGTGAGCTGCTTTGCCACCTCATTTAGGTATTGCGTAGTTCTTTCAGTATTGTTCTCTGTGTAACACCTGGTCTTACTGTGACACACATCATAGTGACCAAAGTGATGATAATCCAGTAGATTTCTCAATAGTGCTACTGTGAGATGTACGTGGTATCTGATTCTTGTTTCTTTCTTCTTTGAATTTCATTGTCTTCAATGAAAGAGACAAATTGTTGTTTTAAAAAACTTTTAAATATATCAAGGTTGGGGCAAACTTTTTTCCACTGAGGAATTGTGAGTATAAAATCCCTTCACTAGCATTCATGGAATTCACAGAATCATAGATTATCCTGAGCTGGAAGGGATGCACAAGAATCATCATTTTCCACTCCTGGCTCTACACGGGACAGCACTAAGAATAATGCCATGTGCCTGAGAGCATTATTCAGTGTAGTGCTTGGCTCATGAGGCATCTTCTCCAGTGCTTGCTGAAAGAAATTCCTGTTGTGGAGCTACCCATGAAGCTGGTGCTTGACAGTCACTGGACAGTTTCAGGTTCTTTGAACATGAAATAAAAAAATTAGTTAGCTTGTTACAGAAGCTTTTTGGCTTTCACATTTGCACTTCTGTGTCAAAAGCCACCCTTTTCCTGAGAGGACAAGTTTCACTGTTCTTTCCCAGAACTGCTGATACAATAAGTGGTTTTGGGGTTTGGAGGTCACTCATATCACCTGGGCAAGGCAAAGTCCAGAGAATATATTTGAGCTAGTTAAAGAGCTCAAAGCTTTAGCTGCTGAGCATTGTTCAGTAGTTTTTAAGAAGTCATTAAAAATTAATCTTGATGTGGCATTTTACTGTAGTACAACAAGAACCATCTCTTTGTGCTTCTTGCCCATTGGAGTAGGTGATAGTTCCTGAAACCAGGCAAATATGGGGCAGAGTGAGTTCATCTGCAGGGCTGTGCTCTCTGCTGGGATTGTTGCATTCTGTCTTTTGTCAGGTGTGATGGTTAGTGACATTGACTCTGTTCACCTGAAGTATATTTTTGACAAATGGAAGAGTAGAAGGGAGAGAGTTGCTCTTGTCACTTGCTTAAAATGAGAGCAAAAAAAAAAAAATTACTTCCTACATGATTTGGGACTTTTGCTTTGTCTTGCCTGGACCAAAGAACCTGTAGTACACTTCACTACCAAACTGTTCTATCTCAGGTGTATGAATTAGGTACAGAGATGACAGGGACCCCGAAAAATTATAGTATGAGTGGGCAGACATCTGCAAAAGTAAATTAATCTGCTTCAAATGTGATGTATCCACAGATGTGAATGCAGCTTGTTTAAATACTACTGGGAAGAGCAAGAGGGGTGTTATACACCCATCTGAATCATTACATCACATATGTAAAACCATGTATTGGGTGTAAATGTGGGCAAGGTGGAAGCTGGGACAAGACCAAGGTACACTCCATGCCAGATTCATTTGGCTTCAAAATGGACCCATTGCAGGACACAGCTGAGCCTGGCAGCCAAGCCAGTGTCACCAGTGGAAGCACAGTCAGGAAAGGGCAGAAAAAGCCAAAGAGGGGTTGGGGTTTGAGGACAGGATTATAATCATCAGAGGCAACACCAAGGTGAGAGGAGAAGTCCCATGACATTGCAGATTTTCTGCTGTAGCCTGTAGAAGAACCCCATGCTGGAACAGATAGATATTCCAAAAAAAAAAAAAAAAAAAAGGCTTGTGGAGAGCCCACTCTGGAGTAGAGCAAAAGTATAAGAAAGAAGTAGCAGCAGAGAGGAACTGCTGTGTTCTGACTGTAACCCACCCCTTCCACATTTGCTGCCTCACTGAGAGGACTGTGTGTAGCTTGTGGTAATAGCAAGGGCAGGGAACTGGAATCTACAGTGAAGGAGTCAAGTTGAGCCTGGGAAGGGGGATGGAGAGGTTTTTTCCTTCTGTTTTAATGTTGATATTTTTGTTTTCTGCTGATCAAACCAGTAAATAAATAAATATACATAAACTAGTAGTAAATTAATTTCCTCAGCGGCATCTGTTTTGTCCAAAACAGTAATTGGAAAGTGATTTTCCTGTCTATATCTTGAGCCATTAGCCTTCTTGTTCCTATTCTCTTCAGCAGAAGGGAGGACAAACTAGGAAGGAAAGTGAGCAAGCAGCTGGGTGGGAGTTAGGCTGCTAGCCAGGTCTAAGCCACAGCCACTACAAAGCATTAGGGGGACAGTTTTGAGCAAATGGGAGACTAAAATTCCTTCAATTCTTTAGCTGGTATACCTGAATCTGCTCCATATGGAATGGCTACATTTGACCCTAAAGAGTGCTTTGAATCTAAAAAGTCAAGATAGTTGAGGGTGTCTGCCTTAAAGACAGTAAATTTAGGCTCCAAGGGGTGATCACTGCATCTCATGCTGTCCAAGTTTGTGCTGCTTCTTGTGACTTGTGCCTCCTGCCCCCTTCCCATGTCAGAGCTGTTAGCAGAGTATGGATGGTGTGCTTGGCAATGTATTACAAGAACTGACTCTTAGATTATAGAAAATTTGGAAGAAGCCATGGAATATAACTATAGTCATTTAGAAGATTAAAAGAAAATAGAACCCTCACAGGATCTGGAATTTATTTTCAAAGTTTAAAAGAACTACTGCTTGAAGGTAAGAGTGTGCTTTATTGTACTAATATAAACGACTCAGTTGTCTTACTTTTTTGAAAATGCTTATTATCTGATTATTTTTGATAGAAACAGACTATTCTTTTGAGAATTTTCACTGAGATCAATATTAGATCTGAAGGTTTTTAATGATAGTGTTTTATTAAAAACCCTGGTAGTTTTTGTTGGTGAATTTCTCTTTTACTTAGTTCCTATTTGTTTGACTGGTAGAAGTATCTAAATGTGGTTAAGACCAGCATGAAGAAGTGTATCCTAATTTTAGCCTGTGTGTGTGCCAACTTATTGACAGTTTCTGCCTCCATATTTGGAGTGCTGGGGGATTCCTTCAGGCTTTGGGATCTCGTTGAAGGGTTGCCAAACTGAGGAAAAGTATGATTTAGTATAAATGAAGGCAGTATAGTCTTTAAAATATGGGGGTGAGGGGCCAGTGATGGTCCATTTAGAAGGATGAAATGGATTTTTCTCAAAGATACACTAAAAACTTGCAAGCTAATGTCTAAAATGGTCCATGACTTCCTGAAACATTATCTAAAGGAGTGTGAAAAAGGTCAGCAGAAAAGAATTTGCAAGCAATAATTTATTCAAAGTGGAAAGTAAGATAAAAAGAGATATAAGATTAAGAATAAGATTAGTACAATGGTGGGGTATCTGCTGTAAAATTTCTGTAAACTTTTGCCTTGGAAAATGTTGTCTACACTGAACAATCAAGCAGTGGAATTACCTGAGGGCAAGTTTTGTTCTGAGGGTAAAAGCTGAATGTTAAGACATTAAGTATTACTAAAGGTAGAGTTTGTTCTGTAGGTCTCTGATGCAAAAAGGAATAGAAAATTTTCTGAAGCAGAAGGCATAATAATGCACATTCAATAGAGTTTGGGTTTTTTAGGTAGGTTTATGTTATTTTTAATGACCTTAGAGGGGAGGAATATGATGTCATTTTGCCAGTTCATGACAGTTTTGTATAGTGGTTTATTGTAAAGTTGCTACTTCAGTATGTGATATTATACAATAAACTTATAATCATTCAAGTTAGAAGTTAAAATTGATCTATGATAATGCAACCCATAACCCAAGAAAAGCATCTTTCAGTTTTGAAAAATGGCAATGGAAAAATATTGTGCATATAGCAGTAATGAAGAATTCCGGAGAAGGAAAAGACCAAGGTAATCATCATTTCCTCCCAAGACAGATTTCGTGTTGCATTTCCTAAGTCTTTTTCCCGTGCTCTAGAGTTAAGAAATGATGATGATTTTAGCACTTTGTATAAGTGATGATTTCACAACTGAGTAGGCTTTCATCTTTAACGTGGCAATAAAATCCTAATATAAATTGTTGAAAAGGCATGTTTCTATTAACATTTCTTAATTAAACATTTTTCTTCAGTGATGGATTTATTTTGCAAGGGAAATAAATTTCACATATGTGAGGACAATTAATAGCAACTCTGCTCTCATTTTCTGAAGATAATTTTCCCTGCTAATATTCTGACATCTTTCAACATTGTCTGTGAGTATTCAAAATTACCTGTCTGTGGCAAATTCCTGGCAGGTTCTTTATGTCATAGGATGCATATATTATTTGACTGATATATTTACTTTAAAACAGCTGTTGCTGCAATTTTTCTTTATGAAAATGCAAACCTACATAAAAATCTTCTGTGTCTCATGGTTCAGTGCTTCATTACCAGCAACACTTAGTGACTCCGTTGCAAGACCAGAGTCCACTGCAATGCAGTGCTCAGGAAGGTTCTGGACATGTGAAGTCTTCTTCTGTCTTCCATCACTTTGAATTTTTCCTTAGAAGTCTTCTTTCTGAAAATGTGTTTGATGTTTTCCTCCTCTGCTTGTGGGGCCTAATTGTATAAACAAAGCAATACAGTTGCTAAGAGATGTCATCAGCCCTAAAAAACCTGTCACTGACTTATAAATACTCCTGGATATGGGGAAAGAGAATAGTGGACCAACTGATTAATAATTGATAGCCTTCATTAATGGCTTCAGCTTTTCTAATTAACCTTCTGTTTCGTCTGAAACGTGTCTACATTTTCAGGTCAAGCACTCAGGGTGGGATACACTGAACTGTCAAAATGAAATATGAAGTGTTGGGCTGGGAACTCCAGAACAGGTTACATACAGTACTGGGAGACTGAGACAAGTTCTGTTTAAAATTCACTCTTGTACTCCAACTTCATTACATACACTTCTAGTATAACTGCTTTTTGGATCAGTTCACCTGTAATGTTACAGCAGGTTGGTAAAAGATAGAAAGGAGACTATTTACTCATCTTGGAATCCTTTGTGGAAGAGCCTTGTCTGTGCCATGAGAGGGGCTGGGATGCTTACACTGTGCACACACCACTCAGTGTCCAGCCGAAGCAGAGTGTGCACAGAGTTACATTCTTCCTCACTGCTACATTTTGTTCTTCTACCCAGTATTCTCAACACATATATGACTAGTTTCCATGTCATTTTCAAACTTCATGCTTTTAGAGAGCAATTCTTGTTCCTGCCCAGTACACATGCACACACAGAGTAGGCATAGAGGACTACAAGGTCTACTGCCAACTTGGATTGTTGCTTACATGCTGCCATTGAAAACAAAGACAAAAGAACCAGTAATTGCTGTGCCATCTTTTGTTTAATCTTACTGGGCTGTTTTTGTATTTGTTTAAAAGCAATCCTTGTTGCTATATTTTATGATACGGGTATAAATAAATGTTTGGGTGTTTTAAAGATAAAACTCTGTGGAATGGATTTCAGGAAAACCTACTTCAACAATAATCAGCACTGTAGCAATAATAAGGAAATAGAAGTAAAATAGTATCAATAAAGGGGAAATATAAGGAAACATGCATGGGGAAATACTATCAAGAAAGTGAAACAAATTCACCCTGGCAAAATATGTGAATTCACAGTAATTATCACTCTCAAATTCAATCTAAGCTGAGTGTGACCAAAGCAGACTGACCCAAGTATAGTTTAATGGGAAATAGTTGATGCTTCAATAGCCTAAATGAAGAGCTGATTCAGGCACCATTCAGAAGAAAAGACTGGTTGGAACTATTGACATTTCTGCTTCTCTCTGCAATTATGAGAAACATTATTGCCACCTCTTGGAAAATGATTAAAATAATTGCCATCCCTTTGTTCTCCTTCTTTGACAGCAATCACTGGGTGCCTGCTTCCTTCTGTGTCTTGATGTGTTATGCTTTGAATCCTTTTTTGCCAGGGAAAAAGCTGGTCTCAGCATAATTGGGCCATTTCCCTGTCACAGTAGTTTCCTTTTGAATCTTGTTACTCTGCACGGGTTGTAGCGAGGTCAATCATATTCAGTCAAATGGCTGAGCAGATAAAAAGTGTGCAAGAGCAAAGTACCTGCTGTCCATTCAGGTTGGAGTGAAAATGTGAAAGGACAGTCTTGGGTAAAGGGGTGCCTTTGCTAGTTTTGGAAATACTTAACCCAGTTAGGACTCACACTCACCTGAATTTGTCTTGCAAAGAGTAAATTAAGTGACCTTGTGACATAAAAGCCACCAATCATTATCAATAATATCATGCATGATGACTCCCCTGGTCATTTCAAAATTTAGCATCTCTTTATACTCATTTGCTGTCACAGGCAAGTATCTGTATATATTCATGCAACATCATGGCATGGTACCACCAAACCACTGCGAGATGACCTTGCAATATCATACAAGTGTTTGCAACATCATAATGTAAAACTATCTTGGATTGATGCGGGGCCATGGCCCAGCACAGTGATTATTGATTCAGCATTAGGGTTTGGGCTCATACCTGCTGTGCTGTTGCCATCATTATTGACTCAGGAGCATGAGGCAAGGTCGTTCTTTGAGGTTACAGAGCACTGTTGAGATCCAGCCTCTTTGCATATTGATGCAATCCTACTACCTGTTGTTATAGGCTAGTTCATCTCTTTGTGGAGATTATCAAATATTTGGAGCAAAGTTTCCTCTTGCTTTTAAATTATTAATAAGACATTGTAGATTGATTGTAATGTATTTAGCTCTGATGGAGTTAATTTTCTTGCTAGTACCTGGTACAATTCTGTGTTTTGGGCTCCAAATAAGAATAACATTGATAGTTCACTGATGTTTTAGTTGTTGCTGTGCAGTGCTTACCTTGTCAAGGACTTTTCAGTGTCTCATGCTCTGCCAGAGAGGGAGAAACACAAAAAGCCAGGAGGAAGCATTGCCAGGACAGCTGACTGGAAATGCCTGAAGGGATATTCCATACCACAGAACGTCATGCTCAGTATATAAACTGGGGGGACTTGGCTGGAAGGGGACAATCCCTGCTGAGATCAGGCTGGGCATCAATCAGGGGTTGGTGAGCAATGGTATTGTGCATCTCTAGTAATTTGGGGGAGTTTATTCCTCTCTCTTTTCCCTTTTCATTACAGTTACAGTTACAGTATTTTTCATATTTTGCCTTATTTCAGTTCTTAAACTGCTCTTATTTAAACCCACAGATTTTGCTGTTTTCCAGTTTTCTTCCCCTTCCCACTGAGGTGGGGGGGCTAAAAGTGAGTATGCATCTGCACAGCACTTGGTTGCTTGCTGGGGTTAAACCACAACAGTAATGCTTTAGTATTATTATGTACTGATGTTAACAGGTTATGAGCTCATCAGTAATCTAGTGTCAAGCACTCATCTGTTGACAGTGTATCTCTATCTCTACTGTCACCACCATGGCACATAGATATACTGGAAGATCAATATTAAGGAGCAGAAATCTTAAAGTCAAGAGTTTCCATGGGTTTGGGGCAAATTTAATCTTCGTTAGTAAATTGTACATTGATAAACTGTTTTGAGAATTTTGTTAGGACCAGGTGGTATTTCATATTTTCAGACATAGTTCCTGTTATTTTAAGTTAAAGTTGTGAATCCTCAGTATTTTTGCAAATCATATCCTGGGGCCTATAGCTGGCAAGTAAATATGAATAGTAAAACAATTCTGTTTACCTATTTTAAGTATCTGATCATTCAAATACTTTTCTCCTGTGTGTGTAGTACTTCCTTGCCTTTGACTAAAACAAGCAAATGACCCAAAAAGCTAAGATTCTGCCACGGAACATCTCCAGGTTACAACAGGACTAGAACATTAATTATAACTGCACGTTCTTTTGCTACTTGAAGACAACACAGTAACTGATGACAATAATGTTGTTTTTGTGGCAGCTGTAATGTTCTATAGATCAAAGCAGGATTTGTATGTTGGCAATAACTTTTATTAGACTGCCTACCAGATGAATGTCTGGAAGCTTTCAGGGAAATTAGGTTTTCTTCTGAAAGCTGTAGTGAAGTTGCATTTTTCTCCCTTTGGGACATGAAGAAAGGGCTTCCCTAAAACTTCATTTTCCTAACTGTACTGTGTATTAGTCTACTAAAAAATGCCACTTTACTCAATAAAATTTCCCAAAGTTGTTAATGCTGTGAGCAATCTCTTAGGTGAGTTGAGAGAAATGATTGGATCAGTTCACAAATATTTGTGTAAAGTATAGAAATGTTGTGTTCTGGAAAGTCTTGGGGGCTCTTCCTGATTTCAAAGAGGGAATAGTAATAAGAAGCTGATATTCTTTTGAGGCTAAAACTTCATGAAGCAAACAACTTAAGGCAGACAGAGAGTATTGGTGACTTTAGCCTGAACATTTTCACTTCTGCAATGGTAATAGCTTGAAATAAGTTATTTTAATGGGAAATGTCAAGCACCTATATTAGGAGAAGCCCGCTCTGTAATGGTTTTAATGTAGTAGAAGTATCTGTTGTTTTTATTCAATTTACCCCTCACTCAGGCTTTAAATAGTCCTCATTAATGTAGTCCTCATTCAGAGGTTGCTTGGTAATATTGTTTTAGAGAATATGATCTTGTAGAGGCCTATGTCAAACTCTGGATTATGCTATCAAATAAATCAGGCAAGTTGAACAGCATGATGACAAAAAGGCAGGGGATATTTCTTTATGTTGCTAATTAGTACTGATACAAAAGGGGCAGAGAAGTGGCAGTGAGTAGTTGAAGGAGCCTTTCATAGCCGTGTGCTTACGCTTCGCCTGAAGCTGGTTGAGTATTTTTGAAACAAATACTGCTCGGTTTTTCCTTGAGGTTGCATAATTATTCTTCTCAATTACAATAATTTCAATATCTGGCAATTGGTTGATTTTTTTTTTTTTTCCTCTTACAATTTTAATTTACTCACTTCATTTGTTGGCTCTTGCTTTATGCAAGTTTGTGCCCCTTGATCTCCAGGGGACTACAGAGAAAAATATCTGCATATCCCACTTCTCATTGTTAATAAATGAATAAAGCTATTTGGAAATGTACCAGAAATCCCTGTTAGAAATACATAAATAGAATTAGTGAATAGGCCACAAGCAAGAGCAAGCACCTCAGCCAAGAAACAATGACTAACTTTGATTGGAGTTCACTGGGGTAGCGTAATTGTCTGTAAAACCGTATGTATCATATTACCACATATATATTATTATAGATGCCCTTATCACAATTTGGACCATTTTGTACTGAATGCTACAGTGCAGTCTATGGTCGATGTTTTATTAATTCAGTATTTAAGTTTGCCCTCACAACATCATGTTTTAATTTGTGTTGGCGTGGTTGCATACGTACATACAATGTAGACCTTCCGAGATCGATGGCTTATATAGGAGGACACAAAATGGTTTAGGTAAAGAGTACCTCAACTGTGTTTGAGAAAGCCATCCTACAATGTCAGTAGGCAAATTTGGATAGTGTGAAGGTTTTTTTCTGGCCTTTTTTCCTCTTGTAGCACTATGGACATTGTAATACTGCAAACAAGTGTCATGTCTAACTGTGGCTGTGACCAGACCATTTCGTGTTGTATACATTACTTCCATTCAGTAATTCAATCTTTCATCCAAAGGATCACCTGTTTGAGCATAATGGCAAACCATTTGTGGGGGAAAACTATTTTCAAGTCTCCTTAAAGTGATTAATGATAAGGATACTCAGAGATATTGATTTATTTGAGTTGTTTTATGGATAGGAAGGTGAATTTTCTTGCTGTGATCTTTTGTCAGCTCCAGTGTGTTTCCATTTTGTCTTTTGCTGTGATGACAGCTGAACTGGACATTCAGAATTCAAGAAGCAATTTCTTTTGGTAACTCTGGTGGATTTTTGGTGGTGCACATATTATCTGCAAGGAACCAAAAGGAAATCATTCTTCCACCCAAACATGTTTTGAAAAGGCTTAAGCATATGCATTCCCTAGTACATAATTCACCTGAGATCAATGGATGTAGTTACTTTAATAAGGAAGAACATTTAAGCCCCAGCTGAGGCTGTTATGCAAAGGCTTTTGAGGAGTGAGTGTGTATTTGTCTGTGTGTGGGCCTGACATTTGGGCCAGCAGATAGGGTGAAAGTTATATTTTCAGTAGAAGAAAAAATGCTTTTAGTAAAGTGCTCCAGATCCCTGCCTTCAGTTCTGACTTGTAGCTTCAGAATCCTTCATAGGCTTTCTGATTGTGGATGTTTTGAAGGAGCTCATGCAAGATATTCCCTTGGGCATTAGAGGTGAGAGAAGAATGAAGCAGTGAGGGGAAGTTTTCCCATCTAAGAGTAATTGAAACTAAAGTGAAAAAAGATCATTTCTATTTTAAAGAGAGAACAAATGATGGAAGAAAAGAAAGAAAGAAAGCATGAACAAACCCTCCATGGAACCATTATGCATTTCTGTGCAGATCTGAAAAGAGTAAGTTGCAGTAATTGGTATAGCTTTTAATGAACAAAACCTCCAATGCATGGAGAATTATCACCAAAGAAGTAGCAGATGCTGACCACCACTTTAAAAGCATGGATTATTTTTATGTTACTAGAATATCTTACCACCTTTGTTTCCTGATTGGTTTTTTGCTATAAAAATCTTTTAGTAATAAAAAATTAGATGGGAGGTAGCATTTGAATTCATATGGTTTGCAGGCAGATTTGAGCCTGTAGTTGGTTGTAACTATACAATGAGATGGACTTGCCATCTTTCAGCTGAAGTTTACAGCAAAGCTGTCTGGGAACTAACTCATTCCCAGCACCTCCCCCAAAAAAATGAAACCCAAAAAATTCTGTTTATAATCCCACAAGAGTATATCCATGCTATTTCCAGAACCAGCCCTGGTGATGATATATGATAGAATCACATGTTCTTCCTTTCTGCATTCAACTTTGAAGATCTCTGTTTCTCTGGTGCTTTCAGGCTGTGTTGTTTTTACCCAGGACAAATAAACAGGAGCTTTGTGGTAGGTTTTCAAAAAAGCGTGACCCATAACTTTATGGCCTTTGCGGCATCTCCACCTGCCTTAGTAATCACCTTATTTTCCAATAAACAGTGAGACTGCCAGTTATAGAATAAACATTTTGGAGTTATTTTTAAGGCAGCTACTGCTGACAGTCATGCTATGATCTCAGAGTGTGCAAATAGATTTAAGCCTAGAAGGGGTTTCCAACCATCATTAAAGTCTGCATGCTGTGCATGAGTTGCTTCCAGCAGATGAGCAGAGGTTTTAGTCTGTTATGCTGCAGTGATGCCTTTAGTCATATCCCTTGGCTGACAATTCTATAATGATGTATTTCCTGTCAAAGAACATGGGATACCCATAATAAAGGGAAATTCCAAGTGTTCTTTACATTGTTCTGTAGGTACATAGAAACTCTTGGTGTTTTTGCTGATTTCTGCCTTGATGGCAGTTTGAATTATATCCCAGATATTATTCATCTACAATGAATGTCTCATCTCTTTTGATAGTCTTTCTTCAGCTTCTCTTCTTTCAGTGGTATGCCTCGATGATTATATGGGCTAAAACTATTCCCTTTTATTTATTACTTGATAATGGTATTTCTTTTTCTTTTTCCTACCAGACAGGAGTTGTTCCCTCTGATCTCAGAAACGAGTAGTTTTTCCTAAAATATTCAGCTGGCAACACATACCTGTTGTTTGTTAAAGACGTTGCGTTAATCTGGAGCTAGTCTCACCAGTTCTTTCTTTGCAAGCAATCATATATAATTTTTTTTCTTTTCAGAAGGCTCTGTAGCACTGTAATAGGCTGTTAGGTGTGTATGCATTTTTTGGTTCTTTGAGCTAATGATTATCTACCTGACCCCAAAAACAGCTTTGCAGATACTTCCAGTAAAAAAAGCAATGCTTCTATTAAATAAAAAGGGCAAAATAAGATAGAGGAGTGAGTGATTTACCATAGATTTTACAGTACATCACTGGAAAGGCAGAGTGCAGTAGTTCTGGCTCGTACAGATGCGTTCTCAAGAGAAATGTACCTTACTGCAAAATTAAAAGGAATGGATTTCAGCTTTGGAGCCTGTCTCTTATCCTGTGAAAGAAGGGGTGAATACAATATTGGTAAGAATGTCCACTTAGAAACTACAGTTTCACAGTTAGTGCTTATCACTGGAAGAGGTGCTCCTACTGGATAAATCAGTAATGCTCAGAAAATTTGACATGGGCAATAGGAAAATAGTTAGGCTGTTATTATTATTTTACAGATGCAGCAAATGAATCTCATACAAGTCTAAAGCAAGCCCATGCAGGGAGTTGTTGCTAGAGCCAGATATTGAATCCAGGAGCCTTGTGGTATCTAACAGTAGCACCCTAAGCACCTGGACTGCAGTGCTTTATCTGAACCCACCCTGCTGCATGCCTGAAAAAGGCAACCACTGAAAGCTTTCCAAGAAAATCACTGTCCAGAAAACAAAGCTAGTCTCCTTTTCCCTGCTAGCTTGGAAAGGGTTTGAAAGCCTGTGCTAAAGCCCTTAAGATTTCTTTTGTTGCAGGCTTAGGAAGGTATTGTCTTTTCTTATATACTGATATTATGTGGTATGATAGATGAGTGATGAGGAGTAATTAAATGTAGGTAACAGCAAGAGACTGTTTCCCTGCACAATTCTCTTTCTACATTCTTGACTGAATCCCCAGTTTCTTAGGGCAGAGGCATTCAGTTTCAAGTAATCCAGCCAATCTGAAGGTGGTAGGTTTTATACGCATAAATATATATGTGTGTATGTATGTAGGTATATATGCACATGTGTATGTATTAAATATATATAAATAAGAATTTGAATGCATACTCCTCAATGTGTTTGATTTCTAAGAAGAAACTCTAAAGGAGAAACTTCTTCAAGAGGATTCAAAGAATCCAAATGTAGAAGATACTTGTTCTTTTTGCTTGTCTTAGAGTTCACCTCTTAAATGAAATTGGGGAAAAAAACCATGTGAGAAGAAGTGGTGTGGAAGTTATGGTGAACTGTTAGCACTTCAGAGCACTCTCCAGGGAGACACTGTGCTAACAGCTGCAGGAACAGCTCATTGCTTGCAGAGGATGCAGCTCTCCTCTTCGGTAGGATGGTTGGCTACACATACACACACTTGCAAAAGAGGAGGGTGAAGGAAATCTTAACTTGCAGAAAAGTGAGGGTTCTCAGGTTTTATGTGTTGAACAGGGGCATCTGTGCTGAATGTGTCTATTCACTAGTGAGGATGTTGAACCTGCTCAGCCTAGCTGGGTGCAGGCTTTGAGGAAGAGGATTTTGTAGTTTGAAATTATCCCTTATCACAGGTGGTGCAAAGTTCTATTTAGCTCAGAAACAGCTGTGTAGTGCCTTTCTATTTGATGTTTCTAGTAGCTTCTTGCTTACCTTCCTGTGCTTATCACCTGCTACTTTACTCAGAAGAAAACATTGGAGATGTGGTTTGAAAGAAAATGATAAAAAGACACTGAGCTGCAGAACTCAGAACTGAGTGTCAGGTATTTTCTAAGTAACTGAATATATGTGTAAAAAAAAAAAAGCGTGTTTTATTCTATCAATAGTGTTACAGTAGTAACCTAGGGAAAGAGGAAAGACAACAGATATACCTTCACAGGCAGATGAAGGGAATAAGGGATAGGACAGGAATAATAATGAGACAGCTATGAATGGTGATCTCCACACTTCAAGGGTTTTTAAGAATTTTAAGTGAAAATTACTGGGGTACTTCATATATATTTAATTGGGAGCTCCTACCAAGTATGAAAAACAGGATTGGCAAAAAGTTGCATATGTGTAAATTTGAGTGAAGACTGAAACAATAGATCTTTGGAAGACCAGAAAGGATCTCTTAATAAGAGAGAAACTAGACAGGCTAGACTGTGAAAATAAAGACAGGCCATGTATGTTCAGCAGAGAGAGGAAATCTGTGGAGCAATGCAGAGCTAGGATCACTGTGATGTGTGATCATGTCACAGTGACAAATTAGAAAAATAATCTTTGTGGCAGAATTATAGATGGCCGTGAAGTGCTAGCAGAAATGAGTGTTGTATCCTCAGCTATCTGAAGACTATAAAAGTTAGTGACTTGTTAAAGTTTTGTAATAAGAACTCTCAAATTCAGATTAATTTCATCAACTGATGACTTCTTATTCTGTGTTTTTATTTACAGAGGTATACAAAATCTTGAAAGAAAACATAGATTAGGGTCAAGCAAGACCAAGGTCATATTTTTTTTAAAAAGCACAGGAAAGCACAGTTTGGACTTAGTGAATTTATTAACCTACATATCCCAAGTCAAGCAGATGTTTGTGAAAACTCTAGAATCCTAAATGTCAGCAGTCTCATGACTGCCTGTGTTTTGTGACTCAGTTATGTGTCATGGGTGCCTACAATGATAACAGTGTATGGTTGGAGTTAAGGCTGGCCTCTGAAAGGGCTGGCCTTTACTGGGGAAAAGGAATCTTAAGCAGATCTCAGTTGTATTGTGTATGAATCACACAGGTATAAATAACTCTAATGCTTTGTGGCATTTGTATCATTATATATGCATTAAGCATTGTACAGTTAGCATTATACAGAATACATACATTATCCATAATGATGCAAACCATACTTACCAACAGATTGCCTCACAGGTCAAGGTACTGGAGTCCAGATAGATGACATCAGCAGCAAAAGCAAAATCAAATACTACAGTAACCACCTGGATTTTCAGTGGGGTTTTAAGGCTGGATATAGAATTCTCTTTGTTCTGTTTTCCTCTAAGCACTCAAGCAAAGGCCAGTCTCAAATTATAATTATTTGATAAACTTGTGTGCACCTGTGGGATCACAGCACTTACTGGCTTTCTGTTTTGATTAAAAAAAATACCCACATGTCCTTTATTTCTCTTAAAGACTTTTGCTTGACATTCTTTCTGTTTCTACCTACTTGGGATCTTCAAAAGATCACAAAATAATTGATCACACCAAAAAGTTAATGACAAGAGGTTTCCTAGTTCCCTTTCTTGGTGCTCCATTGCAATGTCAATTACTTGGAAACCAAGGACACCATAAAGGCCCACTTAACTTACCCAGAGAAATCTTGTTACTTTAACCAGTGTCAAAACAGGTGTTGGTGCAACTCGTGTGAAAGCATCTGCTTTTGCCCCCAAGACTGAGCAAGCTTTTCTCAAATATGTAGCTGCTGCTATTTTTCCCTTGCCCAGGTGCTATTTCACTTCAAACACCAGTTATACTGTTCTGTTAGATACTTTGGAATACATAGAGATTAAAAGGTGTGATACGACCCCAAATTCTTCTGCGTTAACCAGCACAGTACAGATACACTGCCTTGAGGTACTACTTTTTCCCTTTCATTGCCAGTAAAATTGACATCAGACCATCAGTAGGAGACACAGAGTTATGCTGTGTTAGCACACAGTGCATTGGTCAAAGTTAGAAGCCCTGATAATTTATAATTTGAAAAGAACAATGTGCCAAAAGCTACTGAAATCACCTTGTTCTCACAGGTGCTATCTGTGTGTAAGTAGTCTGGTAGACAAGAGGAAACACCTTTGTGGACAGATGAACATTTAGATTCCACTGACATCTAACTATTGAAACCTAGTGCTTCAGAAGATCTTAACAGCATCCTGTTTTCTCTGGGACTGTTTGGAGCATCTTTCTTCTGTAGAGCAATAAGAAAACCTTCAAAGCAAGGTTCATGACTCATTTCCATACCTGACACACGAATGGCCTTTGAAATTTGCATTAAAGCAGTACACATATTTCTATCCGTATTTATTCAGAAATATATGTATAGTTTGAGTTTCTGCATGTGCATGAGAGAAAGAGAATGAGAATGAGAATGGTCTATATTTTTAAGTGTAAATTCCACTTTAATTAGGTGTGGGGAAAAAAATCCTTGATGGTAAGGCTGGATCTCTAGGGCCAGGTTTCATGAACTAAGTCTTTGTTCAGATCGTGCCTCTACCTAAGGTAGATCAAAAGTAGAAGTTGAGGTTGCTGTGGGCTGTAGAGGTAGAGAGGTTGTCAATTCTAGATTTAAATGCAGAACCATGCAATGGTTTTGAGAAAAATGAAATTTTTTAATTACCATGAGGAAGTGAGGCTTCTGTTAGTTGTTCAGGGAAGTAAATCAGATTGAGTGGGATGTTATCTGGTATCTATTCCTGTATCTCCCATGTGTTCAAAGCTTATTGTGAGAATCTGAAATGATGATGCTTTGTCTTCAGTGAACAAGGGGTTAACCTCAGCTCAGCTTTTCTCTGGCCTTCTGTATGTGATAGGGAAAGAAGAATAAGTTGGTTTAATGGCTGTCAGTGGGGGTCTTGAGACAGGTGGAATATCATGCTTATTGTAGGAATTCCAAGATGAGGAAAATTTCATGTTTCATTTTATGCCTGCCTGCGTTAGTTTATCTGCTTTCCTGTTTAAGTATCTTTCCTTGAGGAAAATATGCTACTGAGAGTACTTTCATTTATTTCTAATGAGTCATGCCATTGATATGCATTTTGATAATTAGTACATGTATATTGCTTCTGTGTGCTTACAGGTCCAGGCATAGGAACTTAATTATTTGGGTTCTGCACCACCCAAAACGCGATAAGAATAACTCTGAATGTTCTGGTAGAGTTACTAGGACAGAGAATAAATGTCCTTAATGCTTCTTTCTTCCTGTTACCATAACTTCTCCATGTGCGAGGAAATTCTGTAGGCTCATGTCCACAACCTGTGGTGGGGTTGGAACTCCAGTTGTACTCTCTCAGGGAATCCAGTTGCAAAGCTACAAGAACCCACTCTGGTTCTAAAGGCACACCAGCTCCCATGGTTTCCCAAAGCTGAAGCATCTTCCTAGTTGAATCCTGTAGTTTCAGTTGTATAATCAAAATGCTTCTTGTGAGCAGCATCTCTCAAAAGTCCCTATACCTTCTTTGGTGTCTGAACAGATTTTATATATAATTAACAGTCTTAATTTCTGCTGGCTGTCCATTTTTGTGTTGAATGGCTGAGCACTTGTCAGACAATTTTGAGCAGTTAGGATTTCTCTCAAATATCTGTAACAGTTTTGTGTGCATAGCAAGGTGAAAACAGTCTGACTATCACTTGACTATGACTGTCTTTGCTTGTAGTGTACACAGAGATATCAGTTGGGAAGTGGAAGTCAGCTAATTTGACTTGCATCTTTTATCCACAGATTAGTTAATACTCCTAATAGAAGTTCTAAGAGGCATGGTAACCTACTGTTTTTAAAATAATCTACTGGTAGTATAGATACCAGTTTTCTGGAAATCA
The DNA here is from genome assembly GCA_034509425.1 of Eopsaltria australis. NCBI lineage: Eukaryota > Metazoa > Chordata > Aves > Passeriformes > Petroicidae > Eopsaltria > Eopsaltria australis. The sequence goes on from JAVTVJ010000007.1 coordinate 153,504, forward strand.
AATTGACCACTGCAGTTATCCTGCTTTTGAGTGACCTGACGTGGCTGCTGTTTTGTGCAGTGTCAAAAGCTCCTAATGAAATGCACTGAATGTGGTCTTCAGTTCTATGGATAAGCACACCCTGGCATTGGGCTGCTGCCTGTTCAGAAATGGCACTGATCAGATGTTGATGTTGCTGAAAAAATTCAAAGGAACCAGCTTTTTTCCATTGCTCTGAGGGAATATTTGGATGACCTTAAATACCTTTCAAAGATGTTCTGCAAGAAAAATGTATCTGTCATTGTTGCTTACTCAGTTTTGTGAACTTTAAATATCTAAAGTGTCTCACCTATTGAACATAGTTATTTAGAGGCATAGGCCTGCAGTTTTGCTTAGTTTTAACCTCTAGTGATTTCAGTGAAATTGGAGGGTTTAGCCTGGATTTACACCACTAAACAGTCTGTCTATGTTTGCTTCTTCCACCAGTGTTAGGTGAGGCTCAAGGGAAGGTGTGCTGGTTGCTCCTGCCACAGTAGCTTGCATCTTTCTGGTTTTGCCAACTGTGTGTCCTCAGCAGAGCTACCAAGGTTTCTCCAGGTTGGGAAGTAGGTACCAGATCAGTGCCAGATAGAAAGTTTGGGTGGGGTGAGCTATCTTGTCTTACTCTGTCCCATTTCACTCCACCATCCTCCCCAACAGACACATGCACACACACATGGAGTTTGGCTGCTGTATCCACATCACTCAACAGATAAATACTTGGTTCCCCTGCACTGTTTATTTGTTCTCTCTGCAAAGCTGTTACATGTGCAAAACTACAAAATAGATTCTAAAAGACCCCATGCTGTGTGTGCACCATTCCTACTGTTACAGAGTATATGGAGGTACATGGTTCCCTTTACACTGTATTTAAGAAAAGCAGATTATTGTGGTATGGTCTTCAATTTCTTAGCATGGTTTTGTTGCAAGGGACCATACTTGAATCTGAGGGATCTGTAAAATCTGACTATGGGCTGAGGGCCTTGTTGTTTAAGCAGCCCAGTTATTGAGTTTTTCTAATACCCTTGTGATCTTTTATTTAAGGAGTCAGTTTTGTGCAGTTAAGGACTGTAACTAATACCAAAAGAAAAAGGCCACACTACAGGAATGCATAGTAGTTGTATAGCTTTGTCAAATGTCAATGAGCTTATTTGTTCCTGTCATAGTGCCATGAAAATGCAGAAAACTCCAAGCCAGAAGTCAGACAGGAAAAGTCATCTTACTGCTGTAATTTCATGTCTGCACTCTTGTATTGATTTATGAATTTTCATCTCCCTCCTTGGTCTTCTGTAATTTGTCTAGTGCTATTTGCAAACTTATATGGTTTAACCACTGTAATACTGAATTTGTGGTGCAGGAGACAGAACACTACCTGACTCGGGGCAGTGCAAGGCAGTGCAGGTGTGCTCTCGTCACAGACCCAGTCCCTGGTTGCTGCATGGGAGCAGCATGAATGTGTGCAAGGCACTATCATCTGTTGGTGCTCCTGTGCTAATGTGCTTGACCTGCATGCCCTCCTTGCCTCTCTACACTATTTTGGGAGGCACTCACATTGCTCATGAGAATCTGCTGTGTAAAATTTGTGGTGTTTCCTTTATATCTGTGGTCGCAACTTCTGAAGCCCCTGCTCGTATTTTACTCTAAAAGAGTAATGAAAGGGTGGAGAGGATAGGAATGAGCCAATATTTCATGTGAAATCCTCTCTGTGATGCAAGTCACAGTCTATGAAGGACCTCACTGTGTCAGCAACTCAGTGAGCACTGAAATGAGTTCCTGGATCTCTGCTGATGGTACAACTGCAGGCGTGATTTAGCTGCACGGAGTTATTAGTTATACTCAAAGTGAGTGGTTGTAACAATCTTTTACCATTTTCAAATATTTTAGTTCTATGTAATCAGAAATATGTGCAGTAATGGTACATAGCCAAGGAATATTTTACTGTTGCTAAATGCGCTGCACTTACTGCATGTACATGGAAAGTCACCAGAGCACTTTTCACTAACACTAAGTAGATATAAATAAAAGGAAAGCTGTTAAATTTAAAACTGGCAAAGTAAATGTCATGAATATGCTTGTGTTGAGTGCAAGTAAATAACAGATGTGTTGTCAAATTTATTGGCCTATATTTGTAGCAGCAGAAATGAAATTAAACATGCACCACTGTGGTAATGTAGACAGTATTGATATTGCTAGAGGGATTTAGTCTGTGGTGTTATGTAGAAGGAACATTCCTTCTACAAGAAAAAATTATTTATATTCACTATCTCAAATCTATCAGTCCTGTCCTCGCTGTGTCCACTGTGCTTTTTTTTCTTTTCCCCACTGCTGCTCCTCCCAAGTGCTTTTGAGGTAGGTTTCCTTATCCCACAGGAGTGGAGCACAGTGTTGGGAGGCTGCATACTTGTGTGCAGACCTGTGGTTGCTGGCTCTGGCTGGCTACTTTGATGCCTTCTGCTTTGCATCCCATGGGTGGGGAAGGCTTTGCCCCTGGAAGTCAGTCTCATTAATCTCTGTCTGTCAGACTGTGGTCTTTGCAGACACCAGCAGTTTGAGAGTCCATCTTTTTACTCTGGTAAGTGACCAAACATTTTCCAAGTGGCAACAACTGTGTCTGCCTTGCTAACAAGGGGCAAAAGCTGATGCTGTCCCCTATGGAATGGGCATGTGTGCTTTAACATTGTCCCTGGGTGCTAGCAGTAGCCTGAAGGGAAGTGCCTCCCTTCCCTGCTACAAAATCTGTTTTATTTTCAAGTCTTCATGCCTGAGAACAGGATGAGTTGTCAAAAGCTAATCCTACACCTTAGAGAGTTAAAAAGTCTAAAATAAGTGGAGGGGAAAAACAATCATGAAAGTAAAACAAAGCAAAGAAATCATGTAAACAAATTAATTAATTGTCTGGAAGTGAAGTGTGTGTTTGTAATTTTGCCCTTGTCAAAGGGAAATTGAAGTTCATTATGCTTGCTGCCTGATTTAAAAGCTCTTTCCTGCACAGCATCACCTAGAGAGAGAAAGAGAGGGAGGCCCATTTGGATCTCATGCATTGGCTGCAGCTTCAATTAAAACAGGAATTTATTACTGGAAATCTCCAGAGAGAAGTCTGTTACTTCGTTCTTCAGTACGAGGAGGAGGCTGCGTTTTCTTTTGCTGATTCACTCTTTTCTTTTAGTGTGAAGCCTTAGTTTTATACTAAAAGCATTGCATTTTGGCTCATGCTAGTAATAATCTTGAGATGCTGATAAAGTTAAGAGATGTGAGACTGCATTTGGGGGCAGGTTTTGTTGTTTTTTGCTGATGTTAACTGTGCCATTTATGTGGATAGAAACAGCATAACACATGGAGGGAAGGGACTTAGAAAATTCTGTTTACCTTGTGTTATGAATTCTAGGATTGTTACTGAGTGAATCTGATCATAGAGTAGCAATTACATATGCACCTAATTGGAAATATTTATTATTTCAAAATATTACAGTGTATTCATCATCATCTCTAGCTGACAAATGCAAATGCCTCTAGTATATCTGACCATTGATGTCTGGCAGATGCCCTGGCCATGTTCCATTTAAAACTGAAAATGTGTAGGGAGGGGCAGGGTTCCCTTTCTCTAAACTAGATAGAACAAAACTGTTGTAAGGAAAAGCAAATGCTTTGGGAAAACCTTTTGATTTTAAATTTTATTTCAAAGGCTTTCCCGGTTGTCTGGGCTGGAATGCTTAACAAGTCTGCTGCAGAGAAGTGAGCTCGGGGTGTCAGCTTGTTTCATTCAGCTTGTTTTATCTCTTATTCTTTCTGTTTTTCTCCTTGTAATAAGAAGCCCACTGGGGTTTTATTTTTCTATGAAGCACCCACAGATGGTTGCCTTGTCCCTTTCTTTTGTTCATTGCAAATGCAAAGACACAGCCAAACAAGAAGAGCACAGCCCCCTTCCTGGAATTAGCAGATATTAAAGCAAATGCTTTTCCAAAAGAAAGATGTTTGGCAGTCAGCCAACCCTTTCAGCAGGTGCAGCATGCCTGAGGCTGTGCAACATGTACATCTCTGAAATACTGTAGCCCACTGTTTTGGACATCAAAGTGCTCCAGGGAAGGAAGAGCATGTCTGTGTATACACAGATGTATTAGTCCTCTGTGCTCAGTAATATACACTGATTAATGAGCACTGGATCTGGGTCAAGAATTTTCTAATTGGAAATGTTAATTTCCTAGAAAAAAATAAATTATCCAGGTGAGTATTTAATTGAAAAAAAAAATGAGTAGATTTTGGATGGAAACTTCTGTAGCCTCCTGAAGGGCACCCATTTAGCAGGCTGCATGCTACCTCTTTTCCCTACTTTTGTGGTGTTGTAAAGAAACTGCCTGGAGGCTTTCCAGAGGTATGGGATAATGATAAGTTTATGATGGCTTGCTTGGCTCAGAACCTGAGACATGGAGAGCTACAGACTCCAAAGTTCCCAATTTCTTTGTGGCTTAGGTTTCTGGAGCCATGAAGTACACAAGGATCACATAGAGAAATGCTTAGAAAATACTTCTACATTTTATTACCATCTAGGGAAAATGGGAAGCATATTTCATTTAGGAAACAAAAATGCATTTTGCACCAGGAAATTCTTAGTGTTTTTAAAGTGAAGTACTTTTTAATTTCTGTAAAAATGCTTCTGTGATAGTGATGGTGAGGTTGTGGGATTTTTTTCAGTCTTCCTTTTCCCCTAATCTTGATTTTTACCCCCACAAAGATCAAATTAACTTTTCTTGTGATTTCAGGGCTTAACCTAGTATAATGGTGCATTTTTTTCAAGGAACACCTGCTGTTGGAATGCGGAATCATAAGGTGGTTTACATCATCTGAACCAGTTAGTCCCTCAGTTGTCTGTCAGAGGAGTTGCAGGGAGGAAGAGTGCAGTAGCCAGGGTGCCATAGCAGAGCTCTTTGCTCTTTGAGCACCTTCCTTTCACACACCTGTTTTGTCCCCCAGCCACTTCTGACTCTTGGTCATTCCTATGGCAGAAGGCACTGGGGACTGGGATGGAGGATGGAATTTAGGTCATACATAGAGCATAGGTGAATCTATGCTAAAAAGACAGATTTGTGGAGGAGATGGCATGAATGGGATTTTGAAGTTTTTTCCCCTCAGCTGGGAAGTGACCTTTGGGTTTATGGTGACTGGGCACTAATCAGGGTCTTCAGTAGTGATGGGAAGATGGGATTGATTAAAAGAGAGACGAGACACAGATTTTTTTTCAGTGCAGCATTTTATCTGACCCTTATATTTCTGTTTTCCTCCAGCATCTTTCAAATTTTGGTTTTTACTGGTATATTCTTGGGTCTGGACTATCCTTTGCAATATTTGCACAGAACATTTGTGTCCTGACCTGTGTTATTTTCCGTGTACAGCAGTATAAATATTTAATTACAATAACAACAGAGAGCATCCCTATTCCTTGATTTTTGGGAAATATAAAGCTAGTATTTTTATTATTTTGGCAGATCTGTCTTTCCAAGAGGACTGCAAACAACAAATACCAGTCATCTTGTCCATACTACATAACCTGCCTTCTTAATTGCCCCCCTAACTGCATCCATCAGAGGAAAAAAAAGCAGGGGGGAGGGGGAGAAAGAAAAGCCATTGCCTGGTTTCTTCTAGTTGTCATTAATGTGGCAGACGTTCACATCCATTCTTGCTCTGTCAGAACAGATTTTCTTATTTCCTGCTGTCACCAGCATTTTCAGCTTCTTAATGTTATCATACTCATCTCTCCCACCACCAATTACCCTGTCTGTATGTTACAGAAATTTCATTATTAACTGATCAGTGCTAGTTCTAATGTTTGTGACTTCTCCAAGGTTTTTTGTTCCATTACCTCCTACCCTGTGGTAATGTTCTTTAGGAAAACACCTTGAAGTGTGCTTCCTCCTCAGAGAATATGATCCAACATGTTTCATTCTCCCACTACCTTGTCCCGTTTCAATCTGGGACTTCAGGTCATAACAAGCACCCACATGCTTCTGCTTTTAAAATCACTAAATAAATTAGTGGCAAAAGTAGAACAAGATGGAGTTATGGGGATTTGATCACAACAAAATGGCTGAAACAGAAAGATCTATAAAAGACAGCAAACCTTAAAAGCAGCTCAGGGAAATGAGTGTTGAAGGGGTTGTTGTATAAAATATGAAGCAAGGAGTTTTTATGCTGGAAATGAAGAATTTTAGAAGATAAGGGGTCAGTAGAAGAAGTATAAGATAGTTGGAGAAGGCACATTTGAGTTTGCAAGTTGATGAAACATGAGATGAAACTTAAACATCATTTAAGATGGATAAAAGCTGAATAGACCTTGGCTTGTGTAGGTTGGGAGCAATCTAGTAGAGAGTGTGCAGCTTTGGGTTTCTACACTTAGTAGGCTATTCAGGACAGTTCTTAGACACTTGGAAGAATTTCTTCCACGCCAGTTTTTATGTTTCAGTGAAGGTGCCCTAACTTTATTTTTATTGGAAAATTTGTGATGAGGCAGCACTGACTCATCTGAGCCACATGGATAATTTTATTCATTTTTATCAATAGCACTTTAATGTGATGGAACTCTAATAATAAAACAAAGAGCTCATTGTCTGCCTTGAAAAGAGACCATGAGATATTCCCTGCCTTGGTGACCTTATGATGTAGCCATAAGGTAAGAGACAGGAAATGAAGCAAGTTCTTCATGGGCCCCAATCACATCAGGATGCACAGGGACACCAAGGTGGTAACGGCTACTACGAGAGTCAATAGACAGTAGGTTTCAAAGATAATAGTTCTTTATTCTACTCCTAAGTGACTCTCTTGGGAACTGTATATCCTCCTTTGTAGGATACCTGTTTGGGCATCGGTGGTGTGAGAGTTCCCAAACTCCTCAAAACGTCTGAATGTACTTTAGAAGCAGAGCATATAAAGTGCAGGATATGTGGAAAGCATCCTGAGGAAGGTGGTGTTTAGTTTGATCTGAGTATGTGTTCTAGACTGGCCTCCAATTAGAGCAAGAGGCCTGACTAATTCCTTGATTTTTTCATATGATTTCTTAGCTTTTTGTATTGGTATTTTCACTCTTGAATTCTGGAGATAGGAAAGATTTGGTCTCACTAAACTTAGTTCTCCCTGCAATTTTTACTTTTTCTGGTTTTCTGCAGACTTTCTCCTAGTTTTCTCAGCTGTTTGATCCCAGTAACTATTTTGTGTCAGAGACAGTCCTTGGGTCTTTGATGCACAAATAAAACTGTTAAGGAGGGTGGAAGAAAAAGCTTACAGTAGTAGTTGCAGGGAAAGAGGGTTATATCATGACAAAGAACAGGCTTTTCTTGGAAAACGTTGGAAAGCTGTTGGGAAAATCTTTAATTGTAGTAAATAAAGTTTAAGTCTTCTAAATTCCTTTTGCATTAACAAACAGTGCTTAGTCATGTATTCATCCATATAATTGATTAATGTGTGCAAGTGGATATCTTAGCCTTGAGACTAGAAACTGTTGGCCTGAGCAAAGCTGATAAGAAGGTGTATCTTGGTCATACCACTTAGCTGAGATGCATTCAAGAAGAAGAAACTGCTTTTTTGGAGGCTTGTCACCATACGAGGATAATTTGAGGAATGCTCCCAAAAACAACCACCAGAGATGCTCAAGAGAACCCAACCCAAATGTAAATGAGTTCTGAGAAGTGATTTTAATATGTAAAAGAATTTGCAAGAATATTTAGCATATATGTATGAGTTTGGGAAAATCCAATGATTATGTACTAGTTACATAGATATAAACCAGTTTGCTAGATAGCTGCAGTTTGTGATAGGAGGAGATATCCCCTCCACTCTCAGCACTGAAAAAAAATAATTCCTGCTTTCTAATGCTACAAAGGCTGTTAGAGGGTTTTATTCCTGATTTTCTGTGACAAAAACACTTCACTACTATTTTTTAATTAGTTCATGACTGGAAAATTGTACATGCCATGATAATTGTGGATAATTCTGTAAAAAATAAGCATCAGCATCATTACATTAGCAAGCTGGATGGTAAAATGGGAGAATATCTGTAAAATGAAAGAGTTGTTTCTAAGGATGCAAGGTCCACCTTTTTCTGGACTAATTCTCACGTGGGGGTGAGGAGCAAATTGCTGTGCATCACAGGAGTTTGGTAAGTGTGCTGTAGCTTGTCTTTCAGCTTACTCTGAAATAGGGGCCACTGCGTGATTTGGTTCTAGATACATTCCTTGCACCACTTTACTTGCTTGGCTGAACTAAATGTTTAATGTCAAGCCATGCAGTGGTTTTGTTATATGCTTTCCTTCTCTTTTTAATGCCCTAACCACTAGCCAACATGTATTCCTACAGTCAGTACTCACAGTTAGATTGTACTGTAGAACTGTTATGGATGAAAATTCTACTTTACCAGAGGGACTCAAGGCTTTTTTCCTTTAACCTGTGCTTTTTTTTTCCTGATTGTCACTTCATAGCTTGTTCACCATCTCCTACCTTGTATGAATGAAAGCACTCTTCTGTATGACACTGTAAAATTGTTTGCCATCATAAGATTAACACCACAGAAACTTCTTTATGCAATAGAGAGTTTCTGATCACTAGTTTTAAATTAAATGGTAAATGTAAGTACAGCCAGCTATATCAGATTCACTTTTATACTTGGCCATAATATGACATTCATTTTGGAGGTACTTACCTCATACTCATCTTTAATGCTCTGTGGAATCAGTGTGACTTTATAGTGTTTATAGCAAAAGTCTTGAGGATGATAGCCAAGGGAGAGCTAGTGAGTTGTGAAAGAAAAGACCGTTGGAGACCGTTGGTGAGTTACAATAGCCCTAAGTGTCCATAAATCCCTGGATGTTGCCCAATTCTGCTAGACTATTGTTTTTTAAAGATGCCTGAAATTAGACTGCTTAGTTATTACCACAAGGAGACATTACTGCAAGACTAATCAACAAATGTAGCTCAAGATGCCCTCACAGAAAAAGGACTAAGGGTTTAAGATATCAGTAGATACTCTGTAGGATCAGTCAGCTGATCCTACAGTCCATATTGTGATAAATCTTGCAGTGACCCAGCTGTCACAGACTCGAAGTACAGACTTGAAGTGGAACCTGGTTTGGGGTTTCAAGTGCACAGGGTCAGTAGGCTTGGTGGTTCTCTGAGTTCAACTTATTCTGCCTTTCCAGCTTTGCACATGACACTCTGTATACCTGGGGTAAATATAGACAGGCAGGGGAGGGTGAAGGGAGAAAAACCAAACAACCTGGATGGGGTGGTGATCCAAGGTGACTTTTTCTGCCTTAAAATGAAGCATGCTATTGTATTATCTGTGGGGCCTGAGAGGTGATACAAGGGATCTCAGGAGAGCTCCAAATTGCTCAGAATTAAGAAAATAAATCCCAGTTGCCAATTCAAACTCTGCAGGTGTGACCAAGAATGACAGATAGATTTTTCTTTTCCATTAGATTTACTCTCTGATATCCATGTTTATCACTCAAGCCAGAGCTATTTGTCAACTTTCCTGTCGATAATCCAAACCTGTCATCAAGCTACACTTTTATGATTCTGTCCTAAAAAACCCCACAGGAATATTCATGCTGCTTTTGCCTCCGATTTAGCAAAAGTTGAAGGAACATAGGGAGGAGGAACTATGGTCCGTTGAGTGGTCTCCAAGAAGAATTGGAGCTGATATTTGCCATGAGACCCAGTCTCCAAAGACATCGCTAAGCCTAGTGTGGAGTGAGCTCTAGTATTTCCCTCTCACTGGTATCTGTTTAATGGCCATGTGTTTCAAAAAGCAGTGACAAATGGGCAAGTAAGTCCAGTTGTTACTAGAGAAGGTTTCATTGGAAAAATGGATTAAATAGTAGCTCCCCCTTGGAGAATCTTGTTACTATAGAAATCCTATTGGCCAGATGTACAGATGCATATGCCCCTGGCAGAGCACAGGCACATGGGGACAGTGTTTTCACAGAAGCAGTGATGGCTGCTGGAGACTCTCTCATAACAGAAATGCTGGGATCATATGTGGATGTTAATGAACAGGCAGAAACCTCACATTTGGCAGTTGAGTCTTGAATTCCCATGGCTAAAATCCCTGCTTATCTCTGTTCTCCTAGATTAATCCTGACCTAGCCTTTGTCTTTGCACTAATAGCATAACAGTGTACACTTCAAATGGCTGCTTCCTGAACTTTACAGGTCTCAAGCATTGGGATTTCTTATCAATTACTGAACATCCAGTTTTGTGTATAGGCAAAATTTTGTTCAAACAAATTGTGAGGTGAGGGGTGCAAACATGTAACATAGACAACACCATCTGCAGCTCACTCTGCTTTTTCTTGGTCATCATCCTCTTTTCCTTATCCAGATTTTTCCAGTGACTTAAGCAGCTCCAGATCTCAGAGCGCATATGAATACTGCCTGCAGTGTGAATGAGCCTTTCTGAACCTGAGCTCATCATTTGTCATTAGCAGCAGGTGTCACTTGTTTTCCCTTTTCTATTGTCATTGACAGACAAGAAATATGTATGTGCCTTCCTGCCACCCCCAGTCCTATAGTAAGTATTGAAGTGTCAGTCATCCTGCAGGCCACCTGCCTGCTGCTGCTGAAGCCTGAGTCGAACCCCCTGAGGGTGCAGGAGGCTTGTACAGAGCTGTTTGATGCAGAGCACCATGTGGTGAAACAGCTTTGCAAGCCGTGAAAAACAGTTCCATTGGGCTACACTGCAGTCTCAGGACATCTCGTTTGCAGCCTCTGGCATGGTTTTGATAAGAGGGGGGAGAGGCATCAGATTTCTCAAACATTCTGTGTCAGAGATGGAGGGGTAAAAAGGGGCAAAGACATTAGATAGTTGAAGGATTAAGGAATGTCTCTATAAATAAAAATGGGTTGATGGGAAAGCAAAAGGAATCACTCTGGTGAAACTAATGCAAATAGTTTGATCTGGGAGAATTTTTCTTTCAACCAATGTGCAAGAGGACAGCCATTAAAAATTTCTTTCAGTAAGCACTATTTTACATTAATGGGACTGGTGGAAGTACAGCATTAGTGAGATGATTAATATGGGGGGGTTGAGCTTTTTGGCACTCCAGGATTATATTAACATCCTGAAGACTGATGGAAGAATGTGGAATCCTGCCATAGTTGTGGAGCTTTTTCCTCTCGGTATTCCACAGGGAAATGGATTTAGTCATGGCCCCAGGAAAAGGGAAGTATTGAGGTACAAGCTGCATGCTGTGATGCTGCAGGCTTTCTGGGTGGGGTTGAAATGGAGAGGAGAAATGGAATGGCTGTTTTAATATGTCCTCAAGGTACACCTTTGTATGACTGTGAGTTTGTAAACATAGCAAGTCAATGATGGCATTCCACTGTATTGCTGTAGTCAGTGGAGTTATAATGGTGCAGACAGGTTGCTGGAACAAACTTGGGCTTGGGCTCCTGTCTTTGGATCCTTGTGTTTCTGCTGTGCCAGCTTGCATACTACCTCTCATGCCCTCCTTGCAGTCTTCCTCAGCAGCCTTGGACATTGATTTATTTCACCACCACTACCCCTTGTGACTTTCCACCTCAACAAAGGCTCCTGGTGGAATTGTTTGGCTTCAGAAAACTTACTTGTTTTTTCTTTATTTATTTACTGGCAGTCCTTTGAGTTGTCCAGGCTGGTAATTGCCCACGTCATCTCTATATCGATTGCTTTTAGAGCTGCTGAGCTCTTATTACTACAGCTCACTGGGGAGAGAAAGAGAAAAGTGAAAGATCCAGGTCAGCATGGTCTCAGCAATAGATGAGTCTCATCAAATCTCTTTTCTCCCAGCTGCTGAATAACAGCTTTACTAGTTTTAAATAAAACAAGAAAAGGAATGTGCAATGTGGAGAGGAGTATTAGGAGGAAAGAGACGAAATCTGATATGTTAAGGGAAAATGAAGGTAGAATGTGGGATCTGAGCTACCTGTAGCTGCAAGAAAAGTAAAGGATACCTGGCTGTGGGGTATGACGAAGTAACACTATGAATCGCTCTCCCAGTGACAAAAACCTCTTCTCCAGTAGAGACCCCACCATAAGGGAAAGAAAACACTAATGGAATAAACAATTGCCCTGGTTACATCCTCTGCAGGATGTGATGCACTTGTTATAAGCTGCCTGCTTCTGAGGCATAATAAAATGGCCTGAGAGGCTGAGTGTTGCCATCTCCGATCATTAGACCTAAACCAGTTCTTATTAAACAGATATGTGTGCCTCTCTAAAATGTTGGTGAATATAGGGGCTTATGTACACACATACAAAAAAAAGAGTCATTTTTAGATGTCTGTTGAGCAGTGTTGCCGATATTATTGAAATAAAAAGGTCACTTGCATCATTGGCCTTGGTAATGTTTAGCACAGTGAGAGATTTTCTTATGTGGAGATGGGTATTGCATAGTGTGGGAAAGCTGACACAGCTGCCAGAGAGGAAAGATCACAGTCCCAGCATAGTTGTGTGGTAGCCAAAAGCAGCCTGTCCTCCCTGGCTGATTTATTACTGCAGCCCATCTTCCTGTAACAGTGACAGCTGAGAGGGCTCTGGAGTACTGAGCCTGATATGAACCTCCTTTAAGAGTTCTCATATAAGAATCTGTAAGAGATTGATGGCCTAGAAATCTTACCAGAGTGTATTTCCTCAGGAAATTGTCAGCGTAATCTAATTTGGATTTGATCTGTCTAATCCTTTACATCCTCCTTTTTCTCCTCTCTATGGACATACTAGAACATAAACTTGGGGTATCTGGCTCTCACAAGCCTTTCTGCAGACTTCTATCTCCAGCTCTGTCCTAATGTGGGAAATACTGATTTCTGCTAAGAAAAAGCAGGATATTTCTCAAGCTTTGCTGGAAAGTTTAGTCTGTTCCTTAGTTCATACAATTCGGCAATCATTAGAGGCAGGCCAATGGCCCAAGCATTTATGGTTGATGCAGTTGCAGAACCTGCACAGGCTGGGCACCACCACACTCTTCAAGAGGGTAAGGGACACACTGACCTGTGGATATCCCAGGATATTTCCTTGAAAGACAGCTGACAGAAACTTATGGATCTCAGTATGCTTGTCAGTTCAACTCTATTTCTTGATAGTTGTCTGGGGGTTTTGTGTGGACAAAAAAGTCTGTTTTGATGGGTGCTTCCTTCTGTTGGAATAGGCATAACTTGTCCAATGTATATGTTTAACTTTTTTTTCTGAGAATGAGGTTATGTTTTGAACTAAAATATATGTATTCCTTATTTCCGTCAGAGCCAAGAGGCAGAAAACTGTTCTTGGTATTCCACCAGTTGGCAGTATTATGCTCTTCTACCTTCAAGAACCTAAAACATGCCTCATTCTTACCACACAGGACTTTTGTTCAGCTGCCATGTGCGTGGTAACATAATCACTTAATGTTCCCTTTCTCCTCCCCTTCTCTCAAACTGGAAGGCATACTACAGTCATTTAGATTTAGGTAGCTAAAGTCAATTGCACAAAGAAGCTGCATTACTTTAACGCTTCTCTCTTTTCTATCAGTGAAAGAAAATGGCTTCAAATTGTGACCGGTGTGCAGTAGCCATCCTCCAAAATAGCTCTGTGTCATGCTGACTTTGTAGCTTGGAGAATAAAAACCCTGTAACCCAGATGACATTGTGCAGCAGCCAGACAAAACCCAATTGCTTAAGTAGTGTGTTAGTTTCTTCTTGAATTGTGCAGTAGAGAGAATGTGGGACTGTAAATGTTGCACTGTTGCGCTACCAGGGCGGATGTCCAATAAACACTGCTGGAGTTGTTGAGAGCAATATGGGATTATGTACAGCTGTAGTTTGCTTCTTGAGTTCTGTGCATCTAGCTGTACTCCTGAAATTAGGTTTTCTTGTACAGTTGTGCAAGGGGTCTGTATGCATACATATGCATGCACACAGTCCATCACTGTCTTCTAGCTAATGTCAGGGGAAAGAAGAGAAATTGGTGGGATAAGTAGTAGCTTTTAGCTTTTTTTAAAATTATCCTCATTTATTCTTCCTCAGACTTTCATCCACGAAAGCATACAAATAGAAACAGGCAGTCAGATTCTGCCAGGATCCGAAAGCCATGCTGGTTATTTTTCCATTTGCAGTTGATATAAAGGCCTCATGTTTAAACGACACTTCTTTTCATAGCGTGTAGTGCAAAGGAGATCCATCTGCTCTACAGAGGTGTTGCTTCAATGAGACATATGAAACAGGAGCTGTTGTTCCATTCAGAAAAGGCAGCCTGTTTGGTTCCACGGTGCACAAAGGAGATGTCAAATGAAAAGTTGAATTATAAGCCTTACATAATGGGGGCTATTATTCTCAAGTTTGGGATGTAATTTAGTAGCAAATGCTATAATGGGTGTTCTTTTGACATAGTCTTCTCCTAGGATATTCTGGGACTCCACAAAAGTCATGGGATTTGGAACTACCCACTACTTGGAAGGTTTATTTATGATGAAAGCGAAAGTTTTACAAATTGAAGTTTGGTGTTATAGGCACACACTGTACCGGACAGGAAGTGTCATATTGTGATGCCCATGCATTGACTTGAATAGACTTTGAGATGTAGTTCTCCAGCCAAAGCTGCTTCTGACAGTATTCCCTTCCTCTGTTGTAGACAACTGCTAGAAGTGAAGCTGGCTCTGTGCTCCTTGTGAGGTAATGCACATTCCAATGTGAGTGGATGGACGAAAAGTGCTTTGCTATATGAAACGCTAATAGAGACCTGAGTGTTTCCATGTTTCATTGTACTATTTCATTTGCACACGTGCCACAGATAATTTGAAGGAATGTAAGCATTTGCAAGTCTAGAAAGCCAGCTGTTTAGCTGGCACTTCTGCTATATTCTGGTATACAGCCTGAATCAAAACTGAACTGAAACCTTTCAGATGGGAAAATTTCCATAGCTTACAGGGGGGATGGATGTAAGCTGGATGCCTCTGCAACTGCTGATTTTTTTGTTGTTGCTTGTTTGGGTTTTTTTAATTAACTTGAAATGGCAGCATGAACAAGTTTCAAGTAAGTGAAGTATCATGGGAGACATACAGTTTGTATATATTTGTGGTTTTCAGTGCCTTTGCAACCAGGAAACAAAACAGTTTCAGAATCCTGTTCTTAGAATGTTCAAGCTGTCCCCCAGTCTTGCTGGTCCTGCTGTGCAACACTTGTATATATCCTCATGTTCTTTCCTCTTTCCTTACAGTCTCAAATGTATTTAATAGGATTTGCTACACAAAGCAGACATTTGGGTGCTTGGGAGAAGATTTTGTTCCAGGAAGGTAATGTATTAAGGCTTGAAATGGTAATTTTTGCTAAACTAAACCAGAAACTTGGAAGCTCATCTCCCAGATATTTTGTGTACAGCAGAGACTGAGGAAAACAAGTCATTACATGAAAAACCTGAAATCTGCAGCCAGTTTTCAGTCTCATCAGAAAGTTCAGATTGCTCATACTGTATCTGAGGGTGTTATTTAAACATAAGCATCATATGTAATGTACAAGTGGAGTGATATTAATATGTTGGCTTGTAATGGCATTTAGCATGGGTGGGAGTGAGAGAATGGGTTTGTTTCCCACAGTGAGATTTTGAGCTGCCACCATTAAAAAGACAGCTGGGTTCACAGGGCCTGCTATGTAACAGCATGCTAATGATTATTCTGACAAACTGCATTGTCAGACAGCTGTTACTTTGGGTTGTCTAGGAAGATTATACCTTTCCAGGACAGCTGACAACTTCTCATAGCAAATAAATGGCACAGCATAGTATCTATTTCTCATTTTCCAGTAAATCTTCCCAGTTACTTTCCTGACTCTGTATGATATCTCTATTAGCTCACAAGAACGATTCCTGGTGTTGTCACTGAGGCTGGTCCTGTCCTGTTTCAGGTGGGAACTCCTTGCCTGAGTGCTCAGCAAGGCTGCAGGAAAGCATGTCAGCACTGCAGGAAGCACGAGTACAACATTGTCACTGTGATCTAGGTGGTGGTCTAAATGATTTCTCTTACTGACATAGCTTAATTTCCTTCCTCTACAATATAGGCCTTAGGGTTGCAAAAGACCTGAGGATCACTGATCCCAAGCTATTACTACTGCAAGTCGCAGTATCATTTAATTCTTTTCAACAATAATACTATTTTGTATCTTAACTCATTGAATTTTTTCTTCTACAGTGTTACTGAGAAGTTGTTATGGAACCCAAATCCTGTAATGAGGAGGTACAGTTTCTAATTGGCATCCCATGGTGTTCTTTTAGCCCATGAACTGCCATTTCTTTTGGGGCAAGTGTTATCCTCTGGCTTAACTTTTCTTCCTCTCTACCACCTCTCTTCATTCTAGGGAAATTTATGGATAGGAAAAGCACAGCTATTTAGCCTTCCTTTTGCTAGCTAAATATTTAGGTGGAACATAAGACCTTCTGTTGTGCAGTGGTTTCTGATTTTCACAACACCCACTCTTTCTCTAAGCATGGGTAGAAGTTGCTATGCCTTGAAAAGCAAAATACTTGTTCTGTAGGAGAATTTAGATTGCCATACTTGAAGTGCAGGCTAGTATAAAATAACACTTTAGAAAAATGTTCACAACTTCCAAGCCACAATCTCTCTCTCTCTAACTGTATAGCAGTGCTATGTAGATGTTGGGAGGGTTGCATTTAATGGTATCACTTTTTTGCCCTTTATTTTTTATTTGTTTGGTTGGTTTGGTTTTGTTTAGCTTAGTTTAATTTATCTTTTGCAATTTTAACATTAAAAGTATCCATAATTGACAGTAATGGCACAGATGGAGACTGAATTACATCTTAAAGGTTGCTATTGTCTAGCTGCTGAGAGGTTTCTGTAAAATTGGGTTAACAGGACACCATCACATGACCTGTTTGTATTTTGACAGCTGTTTTGTTCCAAAGCAAAGAGGTAAAATTGAGGGTTTTTTCTTCCCTTTTTATGAAAGTTTAACATTTGCACCACAATTTTCGAGAAGCGTTTCAGGAAAATATTAGAGCTATCACAGGAATTGTGTCACTGGCTGTGCCTGTGATTTTTTCAGACAGCCTTAGTGATTTCAAAGCATTGGGAGGGAAGAAAGAATTGCATAATGAAATAAACCTTGTAACATTTTTCACTTTGGATTTACATTTGCGTATGTCTCAAGCTTAACAGGTGCAGTGTCTGTATCCTCAGCCCAAGAGTTAGGCTTTGTTTTTTGCTGTTAACCTGTTTTAAATAGAACAACTGAAAGATTTTCATTAAAATAGAATGAATTCAGATTTACATAGAGATTATTGGTGTCTTAGAGCTAATTCTCCTGCTTCTTAAACCAATATAAATAAAGATTTTATGTAACTGTAAGCACTGTGAAGAAAGAACACAATTTCCACTGTACCGTGTTCAGATCTGAGGCAAAAATGTCACAGTTCAATGATATACCATTTCAAAATGAATAGAAGTCTTAAAAGTTATAGCTGGTAACAATTGGAGCTCCCACTCCCACCCAAGAAAAAAACCTAGACAACAAAAAATAGAACTACAAAATTCAAAATGTGTCATAAGCAACCATATTTCAGTTTTTATCTTGATGTATGTCAATTCTGCTTTGCCTTGGAGTCACTGAGTGTTCTATGATGAACTTCCAATGTCCGTATGGTCAAGAGTATTTTACAGACTTGGATTTCTAGCCTTAGAAAGAGGTCTCTCATGCTTCAGTACTTAAATAAGGTGATGGATTGTCAGAGTGCAGGTGTCTGACTGCTGTGAAAATTGATGAGTTTGAGATGGCAAAAATTCAAGAATATTAAATATGGACAAAGATAGTCAGCTGCCCCTAATATGTTAATAATAAAATGTTAATGCTGCCAAGTGTTCTGGCTTATCATCACACCATTCAGTGAAGTTGCTTAAGTCCAGACTCAAGTTCTCTACTTCAGTTGAGAATAGAAGCAGGGCTGAAAGTCATACAGTAGGCCATCCAAGATGTCTTCTATTCCTTGCTGTTCCATGCTGTAAATGGCTACAGAAGATACTACCTCATCACAGTAAAACATCTCACAAAATAGTAAACATTTCTCACACCTGGTAAGCTCATCTTGCAATGAAGGGTTAAGAGGCTGACATAAATATACAGTTACAGGAAATCATAGGTGTATTCCTTCAGCTTCTCCTTAAAAATGGACACTGACTTTGGGATGGGGGAATTACGACTAGATTATAGGCAAGTGACAGAGTAAAAACTGAAATGGAGTAGTAAATTCTTCCCTCTATTACTTTCTAATTACTACTTGTCTCTAACACTGCCTCTTTTTCTGCACAAAGCAGAGATCAGGAATTGAAGTCAAGTACAGTCATCTTAAACATAAGCAGAAAGTCTAAATCCAGGATCAGCTTGAATTCTGGTTGATAAACTGAAAGCATTTTGGTGACAGGCACTTTCCTTCCCTGCCTTTAGCCATTAATCCTGATATATAACAGATATTATAGAATTTCTCCCTGCTTTCTGTTTTTCTCCCTTTGTACTGTTTAAAATTCTTTGAAATGGCTCCTTTGAAGAGTTTCTGCAGTGTTCCTCTCAGCTGTACCAGGCATTTAGAAGTTGTTCCTTCCCGTATTGAAGCTGCTCAGTAAGGCATCTTATGTCCCCTTTGTCACAGCTTGTGTTGGGAAAGTAGAAATGCTTTTTTATGATGGAATCCTGTCTGTTGCACCATGGGCTCAAAAAGACACACTGGCATCCTTCCTGCTGCTTTTTGCCAATCACTTTTTGAAGTAGATCATGAAGAGGGTTCAGTGTTTTCATCTGCTCTTGTTGCTTTTGGGCCAGGCAAAGGGGCTAAACTCAGGCTAATCAGGCTGCCCTAGGGGTCTGCTCTAGGCGCCTCCTGACTTGAAATCCTTTGTCACTTCCTAACTAGGTTGAATGCTCTCTTCCATTTAGGCTGTCCACTGTGGTACTTCTGTTGAACACCACTGTGCCATCACTGTATGGCATTCAGGTCCCTAATACCTTAGTGAGATTCCATTGCAGCAAAAAGCAATCTGTAGCTGATCAGTGGTGTCTGTCCCTGTTGTTTATTTACAGGTAAAGCAGGTCAGATTGGATCAAGGACTGCTTCTGCTCAGAAAAGTAAAAGTCCAAGGTTTGCTGCCTTGGGATTTTGAATTCCACAACACAGGTCAGGGACTGTCATAGTCAGGTAATCATCTGCTTATCCCAGAGGTACCTGAACACTGTGACAGGTAGCAGCTCCCAGCTCCTACAGAGTTCCCAGAGAAATCTTTATTTTTCCACTGCTCTAAGTGCTGCAGCCAAACCCAGAGTTTCAAGGGGTCTTCTGCTGACAAACATGTTACTACTGATAGTCTTCTTACAGTATTATTCATACGGTCCTGTCAGCCTCATGGATTAAAAAAGAACATTAAGATTTTGTATCAACATGGGTCACCTCACCCAAATTTGGTCATCGCTGAAACCAGATGTGGTAGCAGATTAGCAATGCACAGAGGCACTACACTTCAGCATAGGGCAATGACTCAAAGGTGCTGAGAGAGGATATTCCTGAACACATGGAAAGGAAATGTCAGTGCTAGGCTGGAAGAGGGGATATGATGGGTGCTGATCTTTTCAGGACTTTACATGTCTCTCTCCATCATCTAGAAAGCTATTACCATCCTTGGTCTTTTCTACCCTCAAAGCACCTCTGAGTCTCATCCCTAGCAGACGTATCCAGATGCACAAAATTTAAATAAATTCCTATGGAAAAAAATCTAACTTCCTGACTATTCAAAGTCAAGATCAACTTCCCATTTGCAGTTACTAACAAATGTTTTCAATCAATCACCCGCTCGCAGTCCAAGTAGGAAGATGTGATTCAGACACAATTGACTGCCTGGTGGGAAATGGATCAGTCAGCAAAGCTGCCTTTTTTCATTCTTATTTTCTTTTTTCAATGAACTTACCTTTCTTCACAGAAAGAAGGAGGAGGAAGAAACCTTCACAGCAGGAAACAGTGCAAAAATAGGTTATTTTTTATTTTCTGGCCAGTTTTAAGGAAAAGAGCATGAAGATTTGTCCCACTCTGGCATTACCTTATACCAATTGATCTGGACCAAAGGAGGAAAGGGAAGGAGAGAGAAAGGTGTAGTTAATTTAAAAACTCATTTTCCTCAAGGTTTCTCTACAGTTATTCAAACAAGTTTATTTAAAAGCTTATAAGCAGTAGTTACATGGGAAAGATATTACTTGTATGGCTGCTCTAGACATATGATCTGATTTTTCACAAATGGGAAAGTATACAGAGAAAAATAGGCAGCCATAAAGAGATGAGCATATGCTGCAGGGTGATGTATGTGGACTTACTGACACAAAGACAGACAATGTGTAGATATGAAAACAGCTACCTGACAAAGGCTGTGAAGATTCTTGGAAGATGGATAGTCTTTTCCCATTTAGACAGCCCATTTATATCCTACTCTGTGCCATTATTGTGACCATGGCTAGTCTGACTAGAATAGACACATCTCAGAATCTTCTGAGATACCCTGATGTCATGAGAAATGAATTCTTCCTTTATTTGGACTTTGTTTCTTTCCACAGTGAATATTTTCCAAAATTATAGTGAGGCAGAGGCTCCAGGCCACCAACACAACTAAATGAAAATATTTTCATATATGTAACCTTACTACATGCTTGTATTTTTCTGTTCAGGATGTACGTCGTAACAAATTTTTGTCTGGTATGTCCCCAGCCAGACAGCAATCAAGAAGAACAATATGGTCAGTCAAAGAGTTGAAATATTTTCTGTAGAATTCATGTTTTAGCTGATCTACAAGGAAAGAGCTTGTTTTGACCTCTGGCAAAGCTGCTGGGTTGGTTAGTATGCTGTGTCATTTAGGTAATGGATCAGCTCTGATGTTTTCTAGGTCTTGAGCATTTTTTGAACTAATGATTTGAAAAAAGTTTTGTAATCATTCATGAACTAAGCTACATAGCTATGTGCTTGGTACGTCAGCAGTTTTCCCATTTTATGCAGAAGATAGCTAATTTTCAGAGATACTGACCATTTCTCTCTTTTCTCATTGATCAAAAATTTTTATATTAGTTTATCACGCAAATTAACTTTCTGCTTCTAGATAACAAATCTTTGACTCTTGTTTTCTTTCCACACCTCTTAAGTGCAATTGAGAAACAAGATCATTTCACTTGAAAATTACTTGTATTTTATCTAATCCACCCTTACATGTGCTTAGAATTGTGAGAAATAGATGCATCCATGTATATTCAACAACAATCCACAGCTTCACTGGCAGTACCTATCCAGGGAGCAGAACCTGTAGTGGTCCCTTTGCTGTGCATCTCTGGGAGGGCAGATGGGATCAGAGGAATGTAAGAGGTCCAACCATTTTTCCTTTATTGTGGATTTTATTCCCATGAATTACCCTGAGACATTTCTTGTACTTGGAAGGTAGGGAGTCTGGGGAGGACCAGTAACCTCAGAGTGTGCAATGAATTTTCCACCTTGGCAGCAGCAGTCAATGCCTGAAGGTAGATGGATATTGAATGTGAACTTTCATAGAGTATTTAAACTTCAGGGAACTGAGTTGGAAAGTCTTGGTCTAGGAATCATGGAGGAGTGCACCTTACTAGAAAAAAGTTATTTTGATGTTCAAACAAAAGTAGCAGTGGAACTTAAGACTAAGGTGAGTTTTGTGTCCAGGGCTAGAGACTGGGCAGGGATGCATCAGCAAGGATGGTGCAAGGCTAAGGTATCAGGAAAGTTTGAAACAGCAGAATGGTTTGATAGAATTGAGGCAGGAATTATCAAGTACTGGCAGGCAGGTCAACACTCATGTGCATTATCAGAGCCTTATAGCAGGCTCAGACAGGAGCATTAAAATACAGGAATATTGTAAAGGTGAGGTAACCTTGCAATGCAAGAAATAGCAATGAGTATTGAGTGGAAAAAAACTGTATGGGCAATTTTGGAGGGGAAGACTGAGATGAAAACTAAAAGATGCTGCATCCATCTGTAGTATTGCCATATTTCTTATATGCCCTGTGACTTTCTATTGCTAGCCCTACCCAGCTATAATTTATCTGAGAAAAGATTTTCACCTGCAAAACCCCCCAATTCCTCTATATCTATTTAAAAATGAAAAAGGTAGGTGAAAACTATTTTGGGAGAAAATTCAATTTTTGGTGAAAACAATACCACAGCCTGGCTTTGCCACCTCACCATCAGTCTCAAAATGCTGATTTCCCTGCACTTGCTTTCCTTTGAACTTGACTTTGCCTATAAACCGTTCTGGCAGTAGCTCTGTTCATTGTATGGCCCTCCTGAAACTTACTGGCTGTTTGTCTTTGCAGAGAGACAGCTGCTCTCTTAGTGATGATGGGTGTGAAATTAAAGGATTGAGCTGATTACACCTCTGTAGTGCTGGTAGTGCTATAAGAAGTACTGGAAGTCACAAGTCTCTGATGGTACTATAAAGAGGCAGTCAATTACCTGGAAAAATAGATGGATGCCCAAATACTGCTGTTGTCATTAGGGAGTTACTTTCTACTTATATTCAAACTTTTTAGGCATTTAATTTCCATTTGCCTGCTTCCAGCACAATGTCAACAGTACTGCAGAAGAAGCAAGTTAGGTGGAGAAGGTTGGCTGCTCAGAAATAAATTCCTTAGCTTTCTAATTTCTTAATATCCGAAAGTGAATTTGGAACAAATTTTAGGCAAAACGAAAACTCAATGCATCTTTGAAATAATGAAAATAATAACTGCAATATCCTTAATTTCAGTCTTGTGAATAAAACTCCACTGGAGATGC
The DNA here is from genome assembly GCA_034509425.1 of Eopsaltria australis. Classification (NCBI taxonomy): domain Eukaryota; kingdom Metazoa; phylum Chordata; class Aves; order Passeriformes; family Petroicidae; genus Eopsaltria; species Eopsaltria australis. The sequence goes on from JAVTVJ010000007.1 coordinate 176,337, forward strand.
AAATTCATCCACTCTCCTCTCTAGAAAACCATTCTGAGTGTAACAACCAAGAAAGGAAAAGAATTGGTAGGGTGAACAAAAAATCGTAAAAAGGAGGAAAGGATGGCAAAAAAATGGAAAATTAAGGTAGTGCTTAAGAGGAGCAACTTTCTGCTGCTAAGATTCAGCAAACTGGGGAGTGCAAAAGCCTAAATGCATGGTTTCTCGTGTTTGTGCTATAGATTTGGGATTTTTGCCACTTCCATTTGTACTGCCAATTATTTGAATACTACAAAATAAAGCAAGACAAAGCATTAGGAAATGCACTAAATAATTAAAATGTTCTGAATTTCTGTCATCTATTTCACTTGAGGGCTTTCAAGTGCTTCCTCAGAAAATTACTTCATAAACATCATGTCTTTACTGACAGAATTATATTCTGTCTTAGTAATAGATCAGCCAAGATACTAGGAGAAGTTAGACAACCTTGCACTAGGAGAGACTTACAATAAATGAATGATGAAGTAAATGCCTACGATACTTTTTGCATACCTTGTTCACAAGAATTTACAAGTAAAAATTCAAGTAAAACTTGCTGCTGCCACCAGATACATCTTTTCCCTTTGGTGGAGGTTTCGTTTGGTTTTGGTTTGTTTGGTTTTGTGAGTTCTTTTGTGGTTTTTGGTTTGTTTGGGGGGAATTTATGGGGGGTGGGGGGTTGGGGGTTTTGTTGGTTGGTTGGTTGGTTGGTTGGTTGGTTGGTTGGTTGGTTTGTTGCTTTTTGTTACTGGATCTAGCTTCCTGTATAAGATGTAAACATTGTTCTCTCTGCAATGCCAGGTTCTTTTTCTGTGAGTAACATTGTTAAATACTGATGAGGCAGTGCTGACCTAAATCTGTTTAATGAAGGAATCAATCGGAGTTGCATGGGTTTTAGGCCATTAAAAATGATATTTTGTCAAGCTATACCTTACTTGGTATTACATATTAAATTTCAGTGTAGAGAATGAAAGCAAAAGGTATAGACCTTACTTATTATGACAGAGTATAGAAGTAAGCTAATCCTTCTTCTTCAACAAAAAGAATGACCTCAGAAGAAGTAGGTAAACAAAGTCTTCAGAGTTAAGCTGGCTTTGTAGTGATAAAAATTGATTTTAGACTTCTTCATTATTTCTAATATATAAGGATGAAATAAAGGCCCTCCTGTTCATAAGAGAAATGTAGAACATGGCTTAGCCTCTTCTATGATTAGCAGGCTTCCCTAGATGAAAATAATAGTGGAAAGATGTGTGTTTTCTATTAGAAACACCAATTTTCTGTGCTCTTTTCTCTGCCTCTGTGTCAGCACAAACTTCTCATCACATTGTATTGGATGTGTCTGGGTCAACCAATACTCTGTCATACAGTCTATGCCATCCCAGCCTAGTCTGGTGAGATTGCATTTCATTGATTTGTCTATTTGGCACACTATTTAGGGAGAAGAGAGTGTATTTTTATTGTCTTCACTGCAAGGATCTGCCACAGCGGGCTGATCCCTTGCTTGTTCATTTAGGCACTGGTTCTCAAAAATGAGTCTGAGTGAATGGTACCATGGGTCAGAAATGCTGGTTTAGGGTGTGATGCTGCATTACCTTCTTATAACCATATTCCCATTTGATTGTTTACCACAATAATGAAGGAACTCTTTTTATCTGTTTTTCACACTGGAAAAGTGTGCATCTCACTAACATGTCATTTGTAAGCATCCTCTCAGTTTTACTTTTGCTAAGACAACCCACGATTAAAATAGCAAGTCTTTTTAGGATTTTATTTGTGAAACTGTCCATAAGGAATTTTAAAAAACAAGCCTGAATGTAAATACCTGAATTCACTCGCAGCAGTTTTTTTAATCAGCTGAAGCAGTATTTCTCAGCTCAGCTCTGTACAGAAGTAAAGCAGCAGCCTCAAGTCCTTTGCATTTGGTCAGATCACTGTAAGTTGTTCCCAAAAAACTGTGGTATTAGTCTTGCCATATTACACCAAATTCCAGTTTGGGTATGCAGTATCTGTTTCTCTTAATTATATGGGATAACTTAAATGGGTATTCTTCTTCTGAACTCAACAGTTGCTTTGTTCTATCCAAGGAACAGCACTCCTGTGAGATTCTATGAAGCTTTGAGTTGTCTCTCAATATTAAATCAAAGACATATTCTCAAATTAAAATACACACAGTATCAAAGTATAAAACTTGACTGAGTCAACCCATGGTTGACTAGAGATCCAGAAGAGACCATTTTCACTTACTCATAAAGTCTCATTTATTTTGTGGAAAGTATTTTTGAGCAACATGCAGCCACTAAATTAAATACTGCACTTTGACTCTGGGAAAGCATCTTTCTGCTTAAGTGACATTTTTTGTCTTATATGTGAAATTTACCAAGTAAAACCATGGGAGGGGGGGAAAGCCATCACAAATCTTACCCAAGGTCTTCCACTCCAGACCATCTGCATTTGTGCTCCCTGTGCTTTTTCTTATTGAGGGTGGTATATGAACTTCTTAGATGCAGATGCCAGAATTATGTAAAAATAAGCAGAAAATACTTTAAAGTTCCAAATCAGTAATTTCTTCTGTAAATTTGAAAATCTAATAAGAAAAATTAAGGATAACAATAGTTAAATATTGTTTCCATATAAAATTTGATTTCACATTTCAGCCTGTCACCCCTAACCTTTTCTTGTAACTCACTTCTACAGCATTTATTTCTTTTAAGAGCTGACGACTCAGTTGATGATGCTATTAACAATACAGAGGATTGATCTGGGATCAGAATATCGGCATTTTCCTTAGCTGATGTCATATCCAAACTTGTACAATGTGTAAGAAGAATAAAATCTGGTCCATTCTGTTGCAGTCATGTTGTTGCTGAATTAATGATTTCAACACCAGTTTTGTCAGTAAGTTCAGTAGAGATATCGTAAAAGAACCCAGCACTGTAATGTTTACCAGACATCTTTTCGTTATCAACTCTGGGAGTTGCTTCCCACAAATGAGTAGCACACCAACTCTACTCTGTCAAGCATGCATAGTTCTAGTGAACAAAATAAAATAAACTTCTGTTATTTTGTGATAATTCCTGAGAGAAGAGCAGCATAACTCAGGAGAACAGTGCAGTGCAGAGCAAGAAGTAAGTTGGTCATTAGAATAATATAATTTGGAGGTCTGCTTTCTTTCACTTCTGTGCCTGCAGACAGTGCCTGAAAACTGATGGTGTGGAACAGCTGCACCTCATTTCTGATTGTCCACAGGTAGTTTTGAGTTGGCCATAAGAGCTTTGTAGCAGGCCAAAATACAACATCACACAGTTCCTTTGGAAGCTTCAGACACTTGATTCACCCCATAGACAAAGACTAAGACTTGCAGATGTCCAGCAGATGTTTTTTGTTTTTCTGTTGTCCTGTTGATTTGAACCAGCTAGAGCTCAATAACTTCCTCTTGTTAGGGCATAAATGAAAAGAGAGGGGTAAGGAACACTTGAGATTCAGCAGTCCTTAGGTATAGAAAAATCTGAGTAAAACAGTCTGGGTGTTGATGTTTCTATTTCACATGCCTTTGCTTATAAATCCAAACCCTGAAAAAGAACAAGAGTGGATTTTTCTAAACCTGTATTTGTAATGGGGTGGAAATGGAAGAAAGAGAAGGGTATTACTCAAGTATTTGAGACATTTTTGAGAATAGGCCAAATGCCTTCCATATCAGAGCTAACACCACAGCTGAAGAAATTATATAAACTGAAAGGAAATAGCACAAAACATAAGAGCGTGAACCATAGAAAGGTGGATTGTGTGTTGAAAAGTAAGTGTGAACAATCTGGAATATATTTTAGCAAAAATTCGTTCTGAAATGGTATTTTCTCTTGCTGCAGAAGATGTTATTGGGGAAAAAAAAAAGAAAAACATGCCCAATCCAGTTCAATTTGAATTTATTTTAATATATTTACTCAGGGTTAACAAGTCATTAAGCATCAAATTGCTGACTCTTAATGAGTCCCTGATGGTAAAAATGAGCTGCCTACAACTATACTGTAAAATAACAGCAATGGCATGGCAGAAGACTATAATAAAAATCAAGAAATGCTATTGAATATTTGGTGTGTGGATGGCAAACTGGTTTTGAGAAGTACTTCCATTTATTTAGTTTGGTTCGTTCATTCACTGTATGTCTCTTTATGACTGGTTTAGCCTTCAGGAAAAATATTTAATCTGATTTTGGCTTTTAGAAGAGATTGAGGGGACAGATCCTGTATGTATACTAATTGTTGGGCTAATTGCCTTGTTAAGTAAGACTTACTCCTGACAATTTAGCAGTGCCCAGTCTGACAAACTTAACAAGTAGATGGAGGAAGGAGTAACTAAAACAATTGTGTGGTTAAGTGCACAGCGACGTGTATAGCTTGTAAGTTCTAAATGGTTAAATAATGAATTAATAAAGGAGCAGCAAGACAAAAACACACCTACCAAAACAGAATTTAATGGCTTGCTCTAGTGCTTGCTGATCTATCAACCTGTTCCTACAATTGTATTCTACAAGTATTTTTACCTTTTTAATTATTCTTTTGTAGACCAACAGTATCTATAGATTCTAGGAAGGCTAATGGGCCTCTGTAATATGTCCGTTTCCTCATGACAGCAATTCCATGTTGCAGATAGGTTGGATTTGCTAAGCTTTCTGATGCTTGTTGGCAGAAGGACAAAGCTGTCTCTCAGTGGGTGACACTCATCCAGGGGTCAGATATCAGGGCAGGCTGTTCTCATACCCGCACAGGCTGCTGCCGCAAAGGTGCGCGCCACTGACGTGACCCCTTCCTCAGCTCTCTCTCACACCTCTGCTAGTTCTGGCTTTCAACCTATTTTTCACTTTGTAGGCAGAGGGATAAAAGACAAGTGGCCTGAGGTTAGGCACTTCAAGAGAACTGAAAGTGAGCTGTGCCCAACACTGAAGCATTAACAAAAGTCTAGCTTCTTTAGTATTTTTCTTAGAAGAACAGTCTGCAATACAGTTGCCATCTCCTGTTCTCGTGCAAAAGCTGATTTTCTAAATCCTGACTGTGAATACTTTGGCCCTCACTGTATGTCCAGCAGAGACCTTGTTGCCTAATGAACAAAAGAATAAACCTTGTACTCTGCCCAGAAAACAATGGCAACAGCAGAAAAAAGAATGCTCAGCTGGAAAGCTGGTGGATTTTTTCCTCCTTTAGAAGCACTATAGGTTTCTAACTGTGGTTTCAATGGAAAATGGAGAGAATTGCTGTTTCATCTAGTTATTTTTTTGTGACAAGGAACTATTGTTTTGGGAATTTTATTTTATGCATGACAAAAGTCAAATTTTCCATTCTGCAACCTCTCTCATTTCACTTCCTTCTTAGGAAGGCTCTCTTGACTCCGATGGGTTGTCAGCTGCTAATACAATACTTCTTTGTATAGAAAGAATTACTGGTCTAATGTAAAATGAGTTTCCTGGCACATCATCAGTATAAAAATCTTAAAGGAGGAAAAGCAAAAATGTGGCCTCATTTTTTTTGGTTGTCTTCTTAGTATATTGATTGTTTTGCAGCATTAGCATCCTCCACAGAGGGGAAGGTCAATACCATTATAACTCCCACTGCTCTCACCCACTCTTTAAAATTGAATTTGGTATATTATTGAAATAAGAAGAGCATGTGCACACAATTATTTTTTTCACTTTTCAAGTTACATTGAACAATGGACACCTGGCATATCAGCCATCAAACAGAAAATTAAATGTACTAATAGCAGTGCAGATTCAATGCTGATTTAATTCTGACTTCAGAAGTTAATCATCTCCAACACGATGGATGGTTATTTAATGAGAAGGATTCATGGGTTCTAGAAACCACACTACAAACTAACAAATCAAATCTGATGCCATCACCTCCTTACTGAATCACTATTTCAGCACCGCAGAACAGCTGGACAGCTTCATTGCTCAATACAGCCAGGAAGTGGGGGATTGCAGCAGCAATCAAACTCTTCAAGCTGCAAGGCATGTGAATATGCAGTTCTGAACTAAACTTGCACACAAATAATTAATGAAGTAATAGTCAAAGTAATAGCAGAAACCAAACCATATGAACCTTTCTCAGAAATAATTACTAACTACTATTTTTTCCATGTTCATAGATCATTATCAAATGCCAGTGGGTTTTTTAGAGACAATATTAATGGAAAAGTTTGAAGAGACGTTGGGATTTTGGTTTGATTTTTTATTTTTCTTTTTTCATTTGTGGGTTTGCTTAGTTGTGTTTTTTCTGTGGATTTGTTCTTTTGTTTTGTTATTGTACTCTTGCTTAGTACTTTAAGTGAATTTAGCGCTAATAACAACTGTGAAAAGGATAATGATGATTTTTGTTAACTTGATTAGCAATTATTTCACAAGTATAAGCTATGGAAAAGTCCCTGTATCCCCGCACTCACTGTACCTGATTGAGTGGTTTCTTGGGGGTCTGTGAGGCAGTGTCAGTGGGTTGGGCTTTTTTACAGTGAAATTGTCAAAAGCAAGGCAAAGCGATTATTGTTCCCTTCACTGCTTTTGTAAGATGGACCTGTCTGTCACCAGAACTAAATTCCACATGCTGATTTCTTGCAGACCCCTTAACATCTGATAATGGTGACTTTCACTCTCTTTTTACATAGATCAGATTACAACTGGTAAGCCAGAGATTAGAAGTTTCAATACTTTTCCTTCTACTCATCTAATATTTTGTTTATTTCAGCAATTTAGCTCCAGTGATTTTTTTTTTTTTTTTTTTTTTGGGGGGGGGAGGATCTTGGATGAGTAAATCTGCTTCACTTCAGAGAAGGTACTACATGGTTTAACTTCTATTCTTCTATATTCTCTAGTTAAGTAAAGAGAAGATGTCAATGGCATTTTCATTCAGGTAGCAAAATCTGTGTTACATTATTGTGTTATTTTTCAGTAGCTGGAGAATGTTGATTAGAAAAGACCATCAGAGCAGTGATAAATTACTTGCATTACTTTTGTGCATACAAGCTATTCCTGTGGGAGATTCAGTCTTCATTCCTTCCTTTTCAGAGGAAAAAAGAAAGTAGTCAATTTTTTGTGGTTAAAATTCCACTGAAGTGTAAGTTGTTTTGCTGCTACTACAGAATGCTGAGCTGCTGGTGGGAAATACTGAGGTAGGTGCCATAGCTGTGTATCCATTATCTCATATATCAGTAAATGCTGCTTGATCCTGTCTTGCCTCTGTTCTTTTTTTGCAAACTTTTCTCATCCTGACAAAGATAACTTGAATTTATTTGTACATTCTTTCACTCCTAGTATAGTCAGTGGTCTCTCAATATGTTAGTTACCTGTAACCTTCTGTACTACTGATTCCTGACCTAAAGTTGCAGTAAAATCTTGGGAACAGCAGATAACTGCACTCAAGTAACAATCATTGTACTACTGTGGTAACATTAAAGGCAGCCTCATTTTAAGAAAAAATATTTGCAGCTAATCTTGAGAGATGCCACTTTGGTCTGAGGAAAGAAGATACCTGAATTGACCAACAAGGTTAAAACCTCAATTTTCATGTTTTGCCAAAGCTGATAGAGATATAAAGACAACAGCTTCATAAGTAAATAAATACCCTTTGGTTTTTCAGGCCCTAAGGCATGTCAAGGTTGGGGGGAGTAGATCTAGGTGAAGTGACACCACCACTTTAAAGACTTGTTTTCAGTCATTAATAATTGCAGCAATTTTGTTTTTTGTAACATATACAGGAGAAATGGTAGGTGGATTCAGTATTTCTGATGCACAGTAAGAAATAGACAGGAACGTAAGTGAGGAAAGGGTCCAGTTGCAAGGAAGTAGTAGCAGCTAAAATAAAAGTTCTCATACACCTGTGCTCTGTGAGGGACTAGAGTAGGGTTAGAGGGTTAAAAAAAAAAGCCAAATCAATCAATAAAGACACATGCGCCTAATGTTGCTACAGACAAGGATTATATAAACAGGTAAAATAATTTCCTTTACAAATAGAAAGAAGCTCTTCTGACTACTGTGTTATCCCTTACAAGAACTGAATTAGATCACTCTCTTCTCTTCTTGGTCTTTATTGCATTAATTAAGCCTACAGAAGTTGTAGCTGTCTGGGCTAACAACACAATAACCTTGCCTTGTGCAAGCATCTCCTGTCTTCTTGGTGCATCAGTGAGTGTGTCTAGAACCTGCCAGTAAGGATGTATTTACCCTCACTAAGAGATGTCCTTGAGTGGCAGTGATTATTTAATAGATAAAACTTTCTTGATCACTTAAATATGTGAGGTGTTTTGCAGCCTGGCTCTAGCACATCACTCAAACTGTATGTCAGTCCTCACAGACAGACACTGAGCTTAAGCTCCCAACACACTCCCAGCTTGTTCTTCCATGTCATACCTGAGATTTCAGCATCTCAGCTGAAAGCTATTCTGTCATTGCTCTTCCAAAGGCTGTCACTGCAATACCACTCAGCAGGGGCACAATTCACATCCAACTGAAGTCAGTAGGAAATATCCAGCTGGCTTCCTGAATGCCATACATGACTTCAGCAAGCTGAGGACAGGAAAATATAGAACAGACATCAGTGATGTGTTTGTGCTCAAGCAGCGTTTGAAATTCAGCATCCTGGGTACATGCATGGAAGCAGCTGTGGCCTGGAGGATGCTTCAGGGAGCAGCTGGCTTGACTGCTTGCTTTCACATTGCTCTGAGAACAACAGTCCCCTTCTGAACAGCAGTGCCCACCCTGGCCCTGTTTTGTTGGGGTTGGTCTCGGTGTGTTTGTGTCCTCAGCCGTGCACTGCAGTAGCCTTGTTCTGTGCAGGTGGGCTGTGATGGTGGGGGAAGGGTACCATGTGTGCACCGTTTCCATTGCTGCCAGGCATGAAAGGGAAAGGGTGCCAGCTATTACATCAAACCTTGGAACAAGAGGTATGCAGGCGAAACATGCTCTGGAGTTCTTGCTGGCAGATCATGCCAGCTGATGGAAGAATTGCCTGATTTGGATAATAAAAATGTTCTGAACTTATAAACTGAAACTTTTTAATAGTTGGATGCTCTAGAAGTAGTTAAGAAAAATTTGTTTGAGCCTTAGAAAATCTCCAAGACCCACTCAAGAGAGAAATTAGCAAATATCTTTTTGTTACCTGCAGAGAAATAGTCTTGCTGAAATGCAGAGACATATTCTCTCCCTCATCACCACCTAGTCGAAACCAAGGTGGTTGTGGTGAGGGAACGAAAACAGAAAGAGTATGGGGGAAAAGAGAGTAATGAATGAAGACTAAATGAAGGGGGAGGAGGAGAAGTGGTTTGAAAATTATCCGAGGTCTTTCTCAGCAGTGAATTCTACATCTGCAAATGTTAGGTAAATCTCTGTCCTAGTCATTCTGCAAATCTAGTTCTAATGCAAAAGGGGATTATAGGCTACCAGAATGCAAGGGGAACTGAACAGGCACCTTAACACAGAAAAGTTTTTGGCATGGATCTGTCCTCTAGATCAGCTTAGAAATAAGACAGGTATTCATCAAGAGCTGGAGTTTTCACTGAAAAGTCTCATTCTTAATGTTTATTTCAGCAACCTAGTGTAGTACATTAGTTCTGCTCCTTTTTATCTTGAAGAATCCACTGAGGTTAAATAGGCTGAGGTTAAAGGAGTGTGGACAAGCATTCTCAAACTGACGCATCTTTGCCACTGTTTTGCAGCGTGTTCTGCTGGGTATCTGTTGCAGCTATCTGCTCTCTGGATTTAGGTTCCCATTTGTAAATGTGAATAGCTCTTGAGAGGCGTGATATGAGATGTAAAGTTATTGGAAGCTTTAAGATGTAAAGCTGTGAAAAAGCAATGAGCTGGGGAAATGATGCGACTTGGTCTTTTAGAATAAAGGACTGCCTGTATCTGCTCATTTCTAACTTCTGACGTTCTATTCCGACCCATAAGTGCAGGGCTAGTCCCTCACTACAGCCTGCCTGTCAATGGCAGCAGTAAATTAAGAATATGGATCTATTTTGCGGCTTTAGTTCTTTTTGATGTTTATGAATGTTCCTTGCTCTCCATGAAATTGTCATGTTGAAGGCTAATTAAATGTGTGTGTGTATATTTGATCCCTCCCATTGTTTCTTGTCAGTCTATCTACTAAAAATCACAGGTTGTATCAGCTTGTCAAGTAGGAGGCCAAAAGGCAGAAAGAGACATCAGATTATGTATGAGTTTGTGGCAGTCAGGGAGAAGGGAAAGGTTGAGCAGGAGATGTTACAATGCTTCAGTGCTACATGGTTGAATTACTGCAGTGCAACCTTTCTAAGAAGAGGTGACACAGAATTGTAACCATTTGATGTATAAGTGAAAAGTGGGCTGGTAATTAAACACAAGATTTAGAATTATAAGATCTGTTTATAGTTTTGAACATATTGCCTGGAAAGGTCTTTTTTTTCTTCTTTTACTGTGCTGCAGTTTCCTTTCTGCAAAATAGACCTGCTACCTCCTTCAAAATCCAATTAAGAGGCTCATGTCATGAGTATTCATAGAGTGCTTTGAGATGTTTAACAAAAGATGATCTGTAAATACAAGGCATTGCTACACCTCTATTAAACTTTTGTCAGTAAGCGTTATTTAATCACTAAACCACAAAAATGTACGCACACATCCCTGAAAGAGCTTATTCATGAAACAAAAACATTGAAATCAAAAGTTGCATTCTTTTCTTCCTAGTACATAAGAACAGGAAAGCTCTGAGAATTTGAGTCACCAGCTGAGTAAAGGCCAATAATTTTAAACTTTTGTGGGCATTACAAACCCCACCTAAAGAAGTATTAAACAGAAAAAGAAAATTACCAGAATAAATTACATTTGAGAAAGTCACTTCTGAGGTCTCAGTGAGCTCCATTATTATTATTATTATTATTACTATTATCCATTCAAGTCCAGGTAATACCAATTCCATAGCACAGTAACAGTCCCAACTCCTAGGCTTTTGAAGTCAGTATCAACTTATCTACGGTGGGAATGATACAAAGCCCCAGTTAAGGATGAGGAGTCTGAGGCGTTTCATGTGTTCCTGATTCCCAGTTCCCTTTTCTAGCTTTGGTTATATCGTTAGTGACACTGAACTCCTTCAGGGTCTGGCTGTGTGTAGTGCATGCAGGAGACCTAAATGGGCTGAGGCCAGCAACAGAATGTATGCAGGATGTTTAGAAAATTGTCACCACAAATGTTACCATTTTTTGGACAGCTTTCCTAGTTACTTATTTATGTTAGCCAGGATTTGAGATGGCCATGAGGAAAGGTAGCGTCACCTAAAATTTAGAGATCAGTTAGAAACTGGCATTCCCAAGGGAAGGATAACTGCGTGTTCTTTTCTTGCACCTTCCTCAGAACAGAGTGGCCTTCAAGTAATGAAATAGGAACTGTGACTGTAATTATTGCAATGAATAGATATAGCTGTTCCACCAGGACTAAATTTTCTAACTAAGGCTTGTGTGCACCTTTCCTAGGAGCAAGATAAATATTTTTACAGTAATATGCATCCAACACTGTCCATCAATAGAAATACTACAAGAAGTTACTTTTAATTATTATTTGAAAAAGAAATCTTCCAGGAAAAGCCCTAATGTTTGTTTGCTTTTTTTCTGGAGACAATAAGTATGAACAGATCTTTAAAAACACTTCACATCTGTGTGTGCCCTCCCATGTTTCATTGTCCCTAGTCTATATGTATGCTATTTACAAAACCACAAGTTAGCTGACCTATAGCCAGTTTTAATGGCATTCTTATATGCTTTGTAAATTGAGGCACATAATCTGATAGGACTGTTTGGTTTATGTCTCTGAATGAATCCTGTTTGAAACTTTCAAACCTTCAGCTTTCAAAGTTGCTCATCTTTATTTCAGATGGAAGAAAGGCATTGAAGCTGTTTGGAGTAAATATTTTACTCCAACACAAGTCACAGTGAATAAGTGTGTATACAAGATCCAGCTGCAGAAGGACTGCTACTCACTTATTTATGAGTATAAACAGAAATACCAAGTAATGCAGAGATGGTTAGAAAGTTTTAGAGGTCAGGGTGGCCATAGGTAGTCTTTCACAGATGTGTTTCTCTGCCTGAGTATCTTGCCTTCACTAGGAACCCCAATCCTTCCTACTTTCGTCATCCACTTATACCCAAAACTTCCGCAAACATCTTGGGCAAATCTTAAGCAAAATTTATTCTGTTGTTTTCTAGTTTCTCTAGAAATCACTCTTAGATTTTTCATCTTTCTCTTGCAAAAGAAATTCATAATTTACATGGATTTTTATTCCACTTGTCTTTTGCTTACCATTATTTTAAAATACTTAAGTTCCACTGCTTGTACTACATATGCTGTTCCAAAACCTTTCATTATTAAGAATCATTGTGATTTACAGGGTGAATACTTTGAATCTGGTATTGCATCTAGGCTTTGCTGCTTGAAAGGCTTTGAGTTTATGTTCCTTGTGAACATTATTATCAACTTTGGTTGTTTTGTTGTTTCTGTTGGCACTTTTATTATTCCGATGTTGTATATTTATTGATGCAGTGTGCAGGTCAAGGCTTTTTGTTTGGTGTGACTTAATTAGTTTTGTCTAAAGGGTGTATTATTTGGAACTAGAGGCAGAAAGTATCTTAACTGTACTTTTTTGGTTTTTTTGGGGTTTTTTTAGCCCTCTCAACTCAATCTCATAACACATTCTCATGCATTTTGTAATGTCCAGAATCCCTTCCCTGAGAGCTTTGCTGGAATAACTACTAGAATATGTTTTTTCAGTCTCGAAATATGTTGATATTAGAGCAATTATTATTGATATTTTCTGTGAATATGCTTATGGCATTTTATCAATACTGGAACTATTTTTTGGTAAGGAGTAAAGGACAGATATAGCTGGTCAAACTGGTGAAACACTGTTTTGTTTCATCAAATAAGTTCACAACACTTTCACCTGCAATCACTTTTTGTTTCTTTTCTGCTTTATTGCACACAAAATTAGTTATTAGTCGTACCACATATTGTAGCACTGATGATGGTCAATATTGAATTATGAGGGATGTTAACACAATTTTCAACAGCCTAATTACTTCTCTTATCTCCAGTGAAATGTTATATTAAATAGCAATGATGACCAAGTTGCATAGAATTTCTATGATACATCAGTGGGATTTCATTATCAAAGTCTCTAGCATTGCATCATGTGGCTCTACCTGCATCTGTGTGTTGCATCTGAATCATTTTGTCCGGGGCAAAGTCCTAAAAAAGGACCGTGTTGTGCATGATAGGCTGGAGGAGGAAAAATTGATAAAATAATATGAAGGAAACAACGCAACAGCTGTGTATTATATAGACCACCTCTCAACAAATAAGGTGGTGTTTGTCAGTAAGGCCCTAGAACTGTAAATAAAGTGAGAAGTATCCCATCCCTGCCATTATGTAAGGACAAAAAGAGGTGACAATTGGTTGGGAATGGGGTGTGAGATAAATTGGCAGATACTGGTGATGGCCAAACAAAAGAAGGAAACTTAGATCTTCTGCTTGGTCTTTTTGACATTGCTGTCGCAAGTAATGGTAACAGCTTCTTTACAGAGCTAACCAACACTGAAACTGGTCAGTATTTTTGTATTTTTCCACTGGCACTCACTGTGGCACTGCTGTGATTACTTTGACTCTAGTGTATAATCTTCTTTCCTTCCGATGAAATGTTGCACATAAAATACTGTTTTATTGTGCTACAAGAGAATTATTATTTTAAACAGTAAAAATGAACAGAGATCCTTAATATTTAAGCCTATGAAAAGATGTTCTTATCCATTGGCATGGAACAACATATTTTCAGTAAGCAAAATTTATCCATTCCTAAAAATACTGTTTCACTTCTATCCAAGGCTGGATCCCTGCCATAAATCTGCTATAATATTGTGATTTTTTGGTGGGATGCAGCAATTAGTCAAAAAAAGAAGCCTATGATAAAATTGTTTTAGTTATAATGTGTTATTATGGGTTATGGAATCTTTTGAACTTAAAAGAAATAATGAAACAGAGTAGCTGAAACTGTGGATGGAAAGGACTGCGGAAGACTTGAGTCAAACCAAATCAGATCAGGACTGTCACCAGCACTGAAACAGGTCCACTCTGATTTATCCAGCCAAGTCATAAAAACCTCTAGGTGACATTTGCTTATGTGAACAGTGGGCCCATCACTGTGATGTGAAACAACTGCTCCTCAATGGTTCCCATCTGTCACATTGCACGCTGGATGTATTGGGATGGGATTAGAAGCTGTGTTTACTGTTGCAAGAAGTTTATACTGATTATATACTGAGAAGTGTATGCTGAGAGCGCATGCACACTGCTGTAAATGCAGTGCACACTTCTGCATGTTTTTAATTTTGGACATTAGTACTAACTCCTTATTTAATAAAGGTACAAACTTGCTGCTATGAAATTGGATTTGTGTGTTACTTTAATGTGTGGAAAGACCCAATCAGCCTGCAATAAAGATCATCTTAGTAATGTGCAGTTGCCACCATCTTACTGTGTTCTTATGTAGTGTCCCTCAGAATTTCTCCGATGCTTTCGCACCAAAGATGTCAGCCTCTGATCAGAAGGAGACTATGCTCAGTTTTTAAGCTGTGCACTGCATGAGACAGGGCTGTTCTCAGTACTCCAGTAGAAGGGATTAAGCCATGTACATAAAGAATTGGGATATTCTTATTATTTCAGCCCAGTGTTTGTAAACTGGAAATTAATAAAATTTTATTTAAAAACGTGAAAGGAAGAAGGGGGTGGGGGAAACCAAAAAAAACCAAGTGTCACACAGGCAAGGACAGCTTGATGTCTGCCTCTTTGGGAAGAGATCTTGTATCTCAGGAGCAGGCATTAGATTGCATGGCATGTGCTGCTCCCTGCATTTTCAATAAACATCTCTTAAAACACTCAGGATTTGTCAGCATTGGCTAGGAAATACAGTTCCCATCTGTTTTCATGCTGTCCTGAAGAGAATTCAAAAACCTACTTTAAAGAAAAAAACTATCAGCTATAACTTCTATCTAGCTGCCTTGATCTATTTTTTTCTCATGGATTAAGTAATTTATATAGTTTATTATTTGTTCAAAATACTATTGAAAGGCACATATTCTTGAAGAGAACATGAGCAATTGACAAGTTTTTACTCTAGATACATTTAAGAACTGGACAATCATTAATGGTGTGCAAGGCTTCTCATCCCTCAAGAGAGTCAACAGCACATCCCAGTTTGTTACAGGCAGCAGACTTGTTAATACTGCATTCAACTCCTGCATCCAAATTGCTGACAAACATATTGAACAGAACTGTCCCTAGAACTGAACCCTGAGGAACAGCTCTGGTGCCCAGTTTCCAGGATGATGTAGCCCCATCCACCACAGCCCTTTTGGCTCTGTCATTCAGCCAGTTCCTACCCCAGCACACTGTGCATGGCTCATCCCACAGCTGGGCAACTTGTCTGGAATGGTGTTGTGAGTGATGGTATCAAAAATCTTACACTAAATCCCAGGAAAAAAACTGCATCTACTGCCTCCCCTTCATCCACTAAGCAGGTGATGTTACCTTTCAGGAGATTAAGAAGCAGGTTGAATGTCTCTGTGGCTTGTTCTCAGAACAGTGCTGGTGACAGCTGGCAGAGTCTTCATGCTGTGGATATTTCAGTACTGGGACCAGAACAGATGCTAATCAAGGTGCTTTGAAGAGACTGTCAGCCATGCAATTATTATGTGATGGTTTGTAGTTTTCTTTGTGTAGCAGTTGCTGGCATCTTTCCATCAATGGTTCTTTGGGAGACATCTTAAGAGATTCTCATTTTTCCTCTTTTGCTCTGCTCTTACAGGCCTTGCAAAAATATATAATCTAAAACATTTTATGCTGTTATCAGAGAATATGGATTCTTGCATGAATTTATCCTTTTTCTTCTTTTGTTAACTGTAATAAAATGCACTCTGTTTTTGTTTGTGCTGATGTCAGCTGGGGGGAATACAGCAGCCATCATCCTGTGTTCTTTTAAAGGAAAAACAGGAGGTGCAAATGGAACCACTGGATCTTCCTTTCAAAAATGCTTCTAGGCCACATAATTTTGAAAAGTGATAAATGAGAAAACGAACAGTCATAGGGACTTAATCTTACAATACAAAATTAGGTGGCTTCTAAGTGAGTTGCAGATGTACAGAGGCCAAGAAAGGCAGCAATTAAGTGTTTAATAGGTTAAGTCTAGTACAATCAGTCAGAAGAATCAAGGACAAAAGAAAATCCATGGCAGTGACTGATGGCACATGACTTCTCATGCATTGAAGTAATACCTTAACTTCTTGGTGTTTCTAAGTTTTAGAAAATAACAGAAAAATGTCTGAAAAAGACAACTGGAAAAACATTATTCTATTCTGCTCAAGTTAAATTACTTAATTCTTTCAGAACAGCATCAAGAAATCCAACAGGTTTTTTGGATTTTTTTCTTCCACATTAGCTGCAGAGAGGACAGAAGGGTGGAGAGGAGGAGAGATGTAAGGGAAAGGAAATGTAAGCTACAGACATTGTACTGCTGCTTCATCTGACCTACTTGCCCACATGTTGTCATCAAAACTTGATTGTCAAGATAAAAGATATTACTTTTGGTATCCCAGTACATATATGCCTGGAAGTAATATCATCATCTCTCTGAATTCAGTTAAAGGAATTTTCTTCCCTTCTTGCCTGAATTACTACATGTTGTATTGCAGTCTATTGAAAAACTGTTATATATTACCCATGACAAAAAAAGAAAAAAAAAAAAATAGAGGGAGAAAACTGGAAGGGAGGGATTGTATTAACTAAGCAGGAAAGGCAATTTTAATAGTAGTCCAAAGGGAAGCTGGGGGAGTATTTCCAAAGGAGGTATAGAAAAAAAGCAGCCCAACTTAGGCATAGCCAGCAAGAATAGAAGCATCACTTTCTTCTGATTGTTGCAATCCTGTAAGTGATAGGAAAGAATGTAGGAAGAAGTCTTCAGCAACAGTAAAAGGAAAGATTTGGAGAGGGGAGTTGAGGAGCTCCATTTCAGATGTAATACCATTTAATTAAGCAGTCCAGAAACCTTTTGCCCAAAATTCTGCAAGTAGACTAAACATTGTGTCCAAGCTGGCCGGAATGCTAGACTGAGGTTGAAATGTAAATTGGCAAGATCAAGTAGAAACATAGGTTTGAATCAGTATAAATAATGTAAAAAACTGAGGCAGAATCTGATACAAGAAAAGACTGGATTGAATGCATTACATTTCCACCAATACAGTTCTTCTCTCTTCTTTAATATTCCAGCCAACACCACCATTGATGCCTTAATGGAATGTCCTTTTCATACAGCATACACAACAATTGATCTTTCTGCTCTCTAATTTATTAATTATAAATATTTATGAATTATTTATTTAGTTTTAAAAAATATGCTTGTTTAGAGCAGATGATGAGGTGCTGAGTTATTATAGTGCCATTAATGAACAAATCATGAAACAGAATTTTTAATGTGCTGATTACTGAACAGGGAAATTTAACTATTAGAGTCACTTCAAATAACTGTTAGGCATTTACAAGAAAATAATTTGCATAATTCAACTGATAAGCTTTTGTGGTGCTCACAAAGGTGTACGATAAAAAAAGGTTAGGAGAGTATAGTGGTGAGATCACCATATATGCAGTAGATGCTGGTCAATCCCACATCAGTCTAATACCTACCAATGTCAGATTTACCTACAACTGTCATGGTATTTGAGATGTGTTGTTTCCTGTTCCACAAGTGAGGGTGTCATCCTTCAGAAAGCTCTGTCTACTAACAACCTGAAAATACTGTTCATTTGCCCTTGTCTTCTCTGAAGAATGCAAATGCTGAAGGAAAATTGCTTGGAGTAGATCAAGTAATTTAACCATAAGGAATGAAGGAAGGGTGCAAGCACAGTATCGTGCTTTCATTTTCATTTAATTTCATTGTTTGTTGGATCTGTTGAAAGGTGGAATTGAGCAAGCTTGTACTGTTTTGGTGTTTGAATACCCCATACCAAACAATACCAAAGGGAGGACACTTGTAAAAGGGAGAAAATTGGACCTTGTGTAACTACATGGGTCCTTTTTGCATCTGGAACCATGTACTGCTGTTAATCAAACCACGCTTTGAGAACTAAGAAACATCTAGAGGCATGTCACAGGACTGGCTTATTACCGCATCTCTAGAACTAGAAGATGGTAAAGAGCATGATATGTTGCTAGAGGTGCTTCCACACCTTTCTGAAGGGAATGATGATACTTTAGTGAATCACAGGTCCTTTGCTGCTGATAGAAGTGATCTTTTAGCTTCAGTGGGAAGGGAGAGGCCATCCATGCAATTACTGTTTGGCTATTATTTTCAATTTACATTACTTTGAATACAATAATTCTTAAACTTTGTTGCTCTTAGCAACCCCAAACAGATGAATCATACTATGTTAGATTCCCAATATTTCATCTGAATTCGCTTTATTCCTATTTCATGTTATGTGCTTTGGGTTTAATCAACTTTTTGCCACATAGAAAAGTTTAACTTAAAAATATGGCCAGTTTTGGATCTTGTTTCATACCTCCTGCTATACAGAGTATGTGCTGCATGCAGGTTTTGCTCTGGTTTAACTGAGATTGGTGTCTAACCAAGAGTATTTAAAGAATATTCAAAATTGGGAAAAAAGTTTACTCATCTTCCTTATATTGATAGTGGTGCATTCAGCTAAAACTTCTGAAAATCATTTCTACAAACAGTCCTTAATTGTACTACCTTCCATTCTCTTAGGATACTCAGTCCTTGATCTCTTTTAGTCCTTTTAGTCAAATAGGTCTTTGAGGGCATGCTGAATAAGGGTGCATCTCTTTGGGTTAGGGGATCAGTTGTGTGTAAATAGCTGTTGTGGTTCTTTACTACAAGGATTAGCTGTGGGGTAGGAGTGTGGCAGCTTCCCACCTCTGGTAATAAGTATTACTACATGCGTAGGATGGATGGCAAATGGAACTCTGATTGATAGACTTAATGACGAAATTCTGCAGTTTACAAGGAAGTATTTTAAGCTCTGTCATCATTTCTCAGCTGTCTCACAAGGACCTATCAAAGAGGCAATGGTACACTTTAAAAGTGTGATTTCAGCTGCTCAGAAAGAAGCTTCTTTTATTTCTCCTTCAGCAGCTGCAATGCTTATATGCAGAGATAAAGCCATTGTGTCTTATAAGCATGGGACAGTCATAGAAATGCACTTCAGCAGCATCTCATCACACGCAGCACGGCTTTAGCTGCATTTCACAGCTGATGTATGAATGTGTGATTCCAAGTGCATAAAGCACCTACCATAGGCTACTCCTTCTGCTCTGCCACTCTGCACGGTCTTTTAAACCTGTTTCCTCCTCAGTTCTATCACAGATTGATCTTTGCCAGCTGCTCTACCAGCTCAATCAATTATTTTTTGCAGGCTATCTGCAAAGTACTATTCCCTAGTTTTCCTGGGTTTTGGTATTCTTCTATGCAATTTCCATTTACTCTATGAACCACTTCTCATCCCATAGCATGCCATGGACAATGTGCCACTGTAACTGCTGACTTATCTACACTACAGTAGTGATCTCCAAACTTTTTTGATTTCACCTCCTTATCATTAAAAAGTTTTTGAGCTTGCATCCCCTACATATCTGTATTTATTTAGTCATAACTCTGCTTGTACTACTACATGTATGTACTATTGTACTAATATATTGTGTATATTATGTACACAAAAATATAAATTAAAAAAAGATGAGATTAGGATGACAAGCAATATTTTGAAATAATTTTTAATTTTATTTATTCATAGAACAGTAAACCTTTTTGTAGTCATCCTTAAAATGTCACCTGTCTTTGAAGGGACAGATTGTGTTTATTTTTTTCAATATATTTGCTAGGTAGCATACTGCTGACAGCCATTTGTCATCTCAAAAAAGGTCAGCAAATTTGGAACATTTGTTTTTTTGTAAAAGAGAAGTATGTAACTCATCCTTAAATTGGATAGCTCAGTGAAAGCACTTTGCTACAAGATAACCAGACAACTTCTGTATGGTACAAAAGATTTTCACAGTTAATCCCCACCCCATCTCATTACAAAGTTTTGTAAAGAATCTGCTGGTTTAAAGTCTTGCTAACTAAGGAATGCATTTAAGTTTGTTGCCACGTTGTTTTCCATGTATTGCTCCAGTCGTTTTTACCATGGCAGGAGGAACAAGCATTTCACCAGTGCTATGTGACTCCTTTTCTTTTGCTTTTACCTAAGAAAACTCTTACTGCTGAACAGCCTGTAAGTCCTGTAAAGTGCTGGTTTGGACACTGCATGAGTAAAATGTTTGTATTCATGTTCTGGATGCTTAGTTTTTAAATGCCTTGCTAATTGTGGAGGCTTCATACTATCTCAAGGCATAGTGTATGTTTAGGGTAAGGTTTATCATTAAGACCATGGATGAAAATGCAAATTTCAAATAATCTTCTCGATAATTACAAAAGATGTTTGGCCTAGTTCTTGTCAGATCAGATTAGACTGTCACCATTTTTACCTCATAAAGTGGCTAATGAGGAGTTTGAACTAGGAGTAGAAGTAGGGTCAGCTCTCCCATTTTTTGTTGTTCACTTGTGCTCACGTTATCAGTCTTCTCAGGCTGCGGTTCCTTTGTAGGAATGTTTTTAAGGCAGTTGTCCATTTTGCAAGGTTTAATTTAGTTAAAACTAGTTAATATAATCCATAAATTCACTTAAGCAGGGACCTGTAAACTGCAATATTACAATATATGCTGAAAATGAATGAACAAGTAAGGGTATCACTTTGCACCGTGGAGCAACCACTCTTCCCCCAGGACATATCACAGGCCATATGTGATATGGGACCCTCTGACATGCTGGCAGTCATATTTATATGTTTTCCAGAGGCTGCCTAAGAACTGTTGCCTGAACAACAGATGACAAATAACATAACTATGAAATAAATGCCAATTGATGCTGCAAAGCTTTCAACTCACATCTATCATTCCAATGCTTATTGATTAATGGTCTGTTTTCCCAGCCTGTATTTGTCATGTCAATTAATGAAGTATTCTCTTAGTATAAGGAACAAATTGATCTTTTAGAGGAGTATTTGCTGTCCTTGTGTATGAAGGTAAAACTACTCATAAAGTATGTGTTTTATTCCAACAAGGTTTTGAGTCTCTTGGACCAGCTTGATGTTGTGCAGAAGGGAAGGGGGCATGATATTGGAAAAGAAGGGCTCTTTCTGGGTTTCAATAAAAAGGCCAGGCAATAAATGGCTTAATAAGAAAGCCATTTCAATAAGAGAAGAATACTGGTTGTGAGCAATTTTTATACTCTTTCAGGGTATGGGAACCTTGTTTTTGTGCAGCACTGGGTTCAGCTCAGGTGTATTTTCTCACAGCACTTTGCCCAGATCCTGTCTGCAGAGAGTTTCCTGTGTCCCTCCTGCTCTGTAGCACTTTTATTTTGAGTGGCAAACAGAATCATGTAACTGCTCCTGACAACTTCAAGGTTGTCTCTGTCACATCACCCACTAGCCTGCAGCCCAGGCTGGCACAGGGCACTCCCACAGGTTCCCATGCAGTGGCTGCTGCTGCTCTGCTCTGGGCTTCTCAAGTCCCACGTACAAGATCCAATGGAGCTGATGGTCTGGTCGAGATCAGTACCTCCCCAAATACATCTTGTGAAGGCTCCCAGTACACTAGCTAGGAGAAACATATATCTCTGAGTGAAGAACACAGCTCATATCCGGGGTGTCAGTATTTCCCCCTGATGTTTGACAAAAATGGAAAATATTAACTTGGGTGATGGGAGCAATAACATGTTTTTCATAGTTCAAGATTAAAAAAAAAAAAAAAACCAAAAGAAACCAGGCAGCACTTTGGATAGCTGGAGAATCTAGAGGGTGGGCAAACTAATTACAAGACTGAAGATCATGAAGATTTGACATAATCAAAGGTGGTTGGTTCTCTGTTATGTCCTCAAAGTGACTACTGCACAACATTTAAATAGAACAAAAATTTATATGAGGTAGTCCTGTGCATGGGTCTCTAGGACACTTCAAAAGATAAACTGGATTCTGAGGAGGTCTCTAAAAAGTTAAGAGAGACATATTCCATAGTTTCAGGTAATTATATGAAAAAAACATGTAAGAGTTCATTGTTTTCCAGAAAGTGAGAGTCAAAATGTGGCTTTTGTATCCTTTCCAGGTATCACTGGGAAAGAGGTCACTGGCTAATTATGAAAGTCAGTGTTAAAACCCCGTTTCATAGCACAACTCCTTGGACTATATGGAAGGAAGTAGCTGAGGGGGAAGAAAGCACAAATTATTTTTCTCAAATTTTTTCTGTCTTGTGAATGAAGCAGTTTTGTAAAAGATTGTGTTTTGGTGGAATAATGGTCTTTTTTATAAAGGCTGAGGGGTAGGAGTTTGTAAGATTTTCATAGCTTTCAGTAAAGTAAATGAACACTAATTTCAGTGAAAAATCTAGTTTTTGCTTTGACTAATTTTGTTCTCAACAAAAACTCTGAAAAGCATTTATTCTTCAACAATCTGTATTTAGATATTAGGGGCTCTTTATCAGCACAATTTGACCTTTTTAAAGTTATGGAAACCTAGTAGAAAAAGCTGAGATTGGAATGTAAAACCAGTGTTTTTCAGCCTACAGAGGATCATATGCATGGTTTAAAGACTGGAGAATGGCACTGTAAATAAATATATAGATCTGTTACATACCCCCACAGTGTGTATATATGTATAAATATATATATATGCCTGTGTGTACGTATATACATATTTCCAAGTCACATATTTCTAAGTCATTTCTAAGTGAGAAGCAAATTATTTTGAAAGTTTATGGACCAGTGTTCTAATGAGAAACACAGAAAACTTTGGTGTTTGCTGCCTTTGAAATTTTTAGGGAGAAAAATTCATTATTATCATTATCAACATCAACAGTTACAGAGGATATGTTGCAAAGCTTTGCATGGCCTTACAGCTAAAGATTATAAAGGGACAATATTCAGTTCTTAAAGGGTGTTGTAATGAAGATGGTGTGCCCTTATCTTTATGAAATATTGATTGCAGAGCTAAAATTCACTGATAAATTAAGTATCATGCTATTATGTTTCTTGTGTGTACATTTTTTGATGTTCTAAAACTGGAAAAGTCATAAAACTACAGATTATTACATTTTGATGGAAAAAAAAATGGGGTGAAGCCGTATTTCCACTGAATTCTGCAACATTAAAATCTCATTAAGACTGAAGGTTAGAAGAGCTTGCCCTTCTGCTTTTAATGTCTTTGCACATGGCAGTATGGCCAGGCTCATTTTGAGATCTAGGAAGAAGGGTTTGATATGTTAAATCCTAATCCCACTTCAATGTGAGGATCTTCTAAGCCTCATGATCTCAGTTCTGAATAAAAAAGTGTTGTTAGTGATTTGGATTGGGAAGGCAAGTGTTCTATTCCTTAAATAGTTTTATTTTGTTTCTGCAATCCTCTCTCCAGATATAAAAATTGTGAAGACAGCACTCCAGGAAGCAAACACAAACTCATTATCTCTTGGCAGTTTTGTGAGGAGGTCAAGGTTTCAATTCATTTGTTACACATTTGAATTTTCAGTCATACATACATTCTTTTTTATTTCATAGCATTGTGGAGAATATTGAGAGAATGGCAAACATTCTATTCAGCAGTAGTCATCAAACAAGTGTTAGTTCCATCTCTAGGATTTTCTGGAGACCTCAGCCATTTCATCACATAAGGAGTGAGGGAAGGATCCCCAGGGAGGAACAGAGAACAGTCCTGCATCCTGAAAATTTCACAGACAGATGAAATGTGTCATAGGATACTCTAGCATGTCTTTATAGGTAGAAACAATTGCATTATATAGAGAATTGCCAGTTATTTGTTGTATTTGTCTTGAGGGATAACAGAGCATTTGCCTGGGGGGTTTTCTGTTGAGCAGCTTGATTGCCTCAGAAGCACTACCAAAGTTGATGTTACTTTCCCTCCATGTGGATAAAAGTTGAGAGACAACAAAGGAGTGTGGAAGGACACAGGAAAGCTCTCTTGTGTCTTGCTGCTGAGTGCTGTGAACAAGCACATACAAATGAAATTTTGTACTTGGATCTGTGGGTGGTATGGTTTATTTTAAATGGGCTTTCAATTTATTTGAAATAAATGCTAGCCCTGTGAAAGTGCTGTAATAGTGGCCCTAAAGCATGTGACAGAATAGATACTTTGAATTTATGGTAGAGCAACTATCTCCACTTCCAGCTGAAGATTTTAGCATTTAATGGCAAATCTCAAATGTGTTGCAAAATTTTCTGTAGCAGGTAGTGGTAGTATTCTGTGTGAGTGGTGCAAGAGGTTATGCTGCTTCTATCATTATCTGGTCAGAAATGCTTGTGAGAAAACAACCTCCTATGTGCTGTAAAGGGCAAGAGAGGGTATAGAAAACCAAAACTGAGACAGATGAAGCCACAAATAATTTTCTTCATTGTGTTATCTGAGCTGCCTACACCCAGGAGTATTTTAGAGAATCAGAGGCATGAAGATGAAGCAAAGCCTCCAACCTGTGCAGGTTTCTTCATGTGTGTAGCTTCTTGTAGCTCTGAAATAAATGACTGGGTTAAAAGATTACCCTTTCAGAAACAAATGGATGGTGCTAGAAAGGCAGTGGATCTGTAGTGGAAAAAGACTGGTAGAAAGAAGCATTCAATTTACAGTCCAATATGAATAGCATCTAAGGATTTAGAGAATAAATAGGAGGACAGCAGCCCCATGAGCCTATAGTCTGGGATAAATCAAAACATGATAAAATTTTTATGAAAATCTATTAAGTGAGATTATAGAGCTGAATTGGACTGGAGCCTGTCTGGTTTGACTCTGGAAAACTAGGCCTCCTCTAGTTCAGCTAAAAAAGTATATTTTGCTATAATATTTAGAAATTGCCAATGTAGGCCTGCAATTCCATGCATCACTAGTCTTGATGTGATTTTTGGATTCTTCCTTTAGCCTAAATGAAAGAAAAGCCCTGCTTTCCCGGGGGTCAGACTGAAGGCACCTTTTTCTGAGTA
The DNA here is from genome assembly GCA_034509425.1 of Eopsaltria australis. Classification (NCBI taxonomy): domain Eukaryota; kingdom Metazoa; phylum Chordata; class Aves; order Passeriformes; family Petroicidae; genus Eopsaltria; species Eopsaltria australis. The sequence goes on from JAVTVJ010000007.1 coordinate 201,497, forward strand.
TACTGGAGAAAAGAAGTGAGAGATTTTTCTCCTGTCTTTTAAGATCTAAGTATCAAAAATTATTTCTATCTTAAGAAAACTAGACTAACTGGTTTATAATTTCTTCTGGAGAAACAGAGGGCTTGCTGAGGGCAAAATTATCTGAGAAGGAATTGATGATAGCTGTCACCTATTGGTGACAGAAATAGGCAGAAGACAACGTGCTGTACTTAGACCATGCTGGCTTCAACCTGCTATCTGTAACAATAAAAAAGGCTCCAGTGGCAGGATATCTGCAGTTTCTGTATTTATTAGGCAAGATCCAAATGTTACAATCCAAAAGATGTTAGCCAGAGCTGAAAACCTGTATCCTGAGTTTCTGTTGGTAACCCAGATGTTTGGGGCTATTAATAGAGCAGTCCCCTCTGCCTGCTGAAAATTTTGAAGAGCGTTGTCTAAGGCTCCTCCTAAGGTTGACTCAGATCTATATCTAGGCAGTGGGTAAATTCTGCTTAGACCATGACAACGTTCTAGCTTTACTTTCAGACTTGTTGTGTGTCTTTTTTTTATGTTGTGAGCAGCTGCAGTGTGTCCCCTGCAAAGGGGGTACATAGCTCAGACTAGCCCAGCAGATCTTGGCTTGAAAAAGTAATGATCAAGTTATCGGCTACCTACGCACTCATTAAAAACAATAACTGAGTATCCCTGGGTTAGGGTTTCCACATCAGCAAGGAGCAGTAAGCACTATGTTGGGATAGATATTAAATTAGGGGGTTTTTCCCCTGTTACTTTAAAAATATGTTGGTTTTTTGTTTGTTTGTTTGTTTTGGTTTTTTTTTTTTTTTATTTATCCTATGCAGAATTTCTACTAACAGGAAAAAATAATCTGTTTTGAGAGGCTTTGTGGTTATTGCCTGTCCACCATTAGAGTCCTCAGAGGACCAAATATGAACTTGATTCTGGGAAGGCTTGCTGATATCTTTACTGCATGCTTCCCTTCGAAAGAGAGGGAAAAATGTGATTCCACCCCAAGAGCAAGCATGATGCTTATCACCTGTGGGACTGGAGTTTTCAGGACCTGTACTATCAGGTAAAATGAAGACTGAGGGTATAACTACTCAGAACTGTTAAATGCACCAAATAATATTTAAGAGGAAGCACTGTGAAAGCTAAGACCAAATCCCTCCTCATTAATTTACACTCTGTTCCTCTAAACCTCCCCTCTGAGGTTTCATTTAGCTATCAGCTACTTTATTTCAGATCCTGATACTGGGGTCTTGTAGTTTCTGTGCTGCATTGCTGAGAACAGGCACAAAGGAGGAAAGATGCTTTGGAGAGGCAGGATATTGCGATTACATAAAAAATAAATACTGAAGAACAAATGTCAAAAAGGTCAAATGCTCATCCTTGTATCCAACCAATTATAGCCTTCTCAGATCAATATTTTGTGCAACCTGTGAGGAGTAGATGTGTTCTCGACTGGCAGACATTTAGCTGAAGAGAGAATTGTGGTGTCTTGAGCAGCCTGCCCTGCATAAGACAAATGCATGATAACAGTGGTGATTATTAATGAACCTACATGCATGTGAGCCAGACCTACTGCTTTGCTTATTTAGCAAAGCTCTAGAATCTCACCTTGAAATTTCTTATCTGTAGAGATGCTGAGCTGCTGGGTGCTTTCATTTGCAGCCTTGAATTGCAATCCCAAAAAGGATTGTAGAAATCCACACTCCATGAAATTTATTAATACTTCAGATTGTACCTGTCAGAAAGTGTCCCTGGATTGCCTAGAGGCTCCTGGGATCTGTTGACTGTGTCCCACTTTACCTCACAATTTTTGTAGGAAGAAGGGAATATTAAACCAATACACTGCAAAGCAATATTCTGACACAGTTTTTCTGTCTTTCTTTAAACGTGTAGATCCCTAATTCATGAGACTGCATAATTATATATTTGCTTATGAATAATACACTGTGTGGGTTTCTGTTCCCAGTTCCCCACCTCCTTTTTCATTCTTGTTTGGATGCATACTGTAATTGAGCTGCCTCCCAGAGGGGCTTCACAACACCCTACAACCAACTGTGAGAAATCCTCATGTCTTGCATACACCCTATTTCTCTCCCACACCCTGGCTCAGAGAATTTAAAGAGCCTTCATTAATTAACACTGAACCTTGCAGGGTATGCATGAATCACAGCAACTGTGGTTAGGGACTGAAATTTAATTAGAAGCACATATTAGGAAGGTGATTTTTTTAAGTTTTAAACTGCAAGAGGTAGAAAGTTAGCTGTAAGTATGTTGGTGTTTATGAGTAGGGGAGTATGTACTTAAGTGTGTGATGGTGCCAGTTTTCAAAGACAAAAAGATAAAGCTAGCAAAAGTTCTTGCCTTTTCAAAGTCACTTCAAGGAAGGTTTTGCCAAAATGATTCATGAGGTTTACTATTGCTGTTTAGAAATTGATGCTGACTGCATCACAATCTAATGAGAATGCAGTACATGAAAAACTAGGATTTTAAAAAATAAACACAGGGAAGTATTTCAGTTACAATACTATACAATGTTATTATCTTTCTGTCCCAGTGTTTTGATTAAGACAAGATGGGCAACTTCCACACTGCCTGTTTATGGAGGGTGGAGGTGTCACACAATACATTTAAAGACTTTCTGGCTAGGAGAAAACAAGGCTGTGACATATTTGATGAAAACACCCATATCTTGACCACCTTTCTCATATTCAGAGTGCTGTCATTTCATTGGGGTCTTTATAGCTCCAGCATATTTAGTCTATATATCTTCTTTCAGGCATTATTGGCATAATAATTTTTTTTAAAAACCTGAATGCTTCTAGATGGTTACAAAACAAAACAGTAGAGGCAAATATATGTACTGAAAATAATTATTATAAAACATACTTGGGCCACTTGAGGTCAATAAGCATTGTTATATGATAGCAAAGGATGCAGATGTAGATATATTTTGAGATAATGCATCTTCCTTAAGAAGAGAGGATCAAAAACCTGCTAAATTTTCACATTTCTTTTGGTATAGTCAGAGGATGATAACAATGAAAAAAAGCTATGGAAAGAAAATTAATTCAATTGTAATGTGATATATAGCTTACATATCACCAACTGTCTGTGATCTTACATTTTAAGCCCAGTGGTGTTTTCTGGGTTCTATTTATACTCAGTAGAGGGATAGGTGCTCCCAGTGAGCAGATCATGCCATTGGGATAAATGGGTTGACTGTCACTCCCAAAGTGCTCCTCCTGAGTATGGGAGTATTCTAATCAACTATGAATACATGTCTGAACTGTACTGTCTGAGGCTGGGAGGGAAACCCCATCTTTCTATACAGAGAAGGTATCGAAGAACCTGTCCTGCTGCAGAGAGCTGATGGTTCAAAGCAGTGTCCTACTGATGTGCTCTGTTCTTGTGTGTCTGTTCCATAGTGCACTGAAGTGTAAGTGCAGCTGTAGACAGGGCATGCCTGTCTGTGATCTCAGTAGTTTCAAAAGCTAAAGGGAGTTTATATTGCTTTGTGCTTATATAGGCAATTCCTAAAGAAAAGAAGGAAGTCAAGAACATGAGGAAAAATGTACTGGTCTGCCACATGGGTCAGATTATGTTGTAATTAAGTTCTACATTGCTTGAGTAAACATTTCCTGGTTTAAAGTGATGTTTGACATTGCTATGTGCTATTAAGGATATGTAACATTCCCTCTCATTTCAGGAGTGATGCAATTCATCTGTACAGATAGATCAATGAGTCATGCTTGCATGCAGTGAGCATGGTATTTACAATTCATGGTGTGAGGTTCTGGTACTCATTGTCTCACATACAGATTAACTCCCACTCACAGTGGTAACTTTTACGTTTTCTGGAAGGAGATGGACGATTTAACATCAATATTAACAGTTTCTATAAAAGTGGGTTGAATTTTTATTCAACAGCAACCTTCAAAATTTGGTAATATGGTGTCAGATATCATTTCCATAATTTCAATATGTTCTCATTTCTCACAGTTGCTCTTCTTGGGAAGATGAAGGGAGAAGTTTTATTTATTTGAAAACTTACAAAATTTACACTTGGTTAAAGCTGTGGAGAATTTAATCTGCTAAAATCAAGTGCTATAATAAAAGTGCAGAATGACCACAGATCTTGTTGGAACCATCAGCTCTGCTTTGCCGAAGGCAAATCATGGGGCTTGTTGCTTGAAATCAAACAGAGTTTAACAAAGGAACAGGCGCATTCTCAGGAAGTATGACCATTAAAATTTGACTTGTCTGTCCTCTGATATGTAGTGATCCTGATTCTGTGAATAGAGTTGATATAATGAGCTGTCTACACAAGCAAAACAAGGTTTCTGGAGACTGGTAGAGCAAGCATTACTGTCAACCATATTAGCACTGTTTTCACCTTTATTTTTCCCATCACTGCTGGGGTTTTTGCATGAACCTGGTTGTGAAGTGCTGACTTTGACTTTCCTGTGGCAGGTATTGAATAATAAAAACAAACACGTGCACACAGAATTAAACCAAACTCAACAAGTACATGTGAGTCTCATGTTAATTTCCATTATAAATCCTGATGCTGTATTTGGTTTTGACTGTAATCTTTTTAATCCAACAAGCTGTGGTAAGTGTGAAGGGAGCTAAAGACCATTTTAGAGGCTATAGGCTAAAATATTGTCTTACCGTCAGAGCTGACAAAAAATAGGGCTTCAAAATTGTGTTGAGTGGAACCATTATTGAAGAGGCTCCATTTAAGACAGATGGTAGAACTGACATTCCAACTGTGCTTACGGTCTTTAAATATCTCTGTGTGCTTTTCACAGCAGAAGGTGTGCTAGCCTTGCTTCCTTGGCCCAGTTCAAATGGGGCTGTAATCACTTGGCATCTAAAATTTAAACCTGTACTTTCCTATTATGGCATTTTCCCCAAACTAATAGTTTTTTGAGTGGACTGACTTCCCATTGGTGGATTAGTTCCCAGGCCCAAATTGCTTAAACATGTTTTATTGCAAATTTAATTTGTGCCTTCATTTAGTTGCTAACTATTGTGCCATGTCCTGGTTTCAAAGTGTGTCAGAATGCTTTGTGGTGGTCTTAGAGCTGTGACTGTATAGAAAAGGCAGTTTTATTAAGCAGTGATACTTATAATGACTGTAGTGTAATATAGATTTTGCTGGAACTTCAAGGTGTTGTTCTAAAACTGTTTTCTTCAAATAACTTATGTAGAGAAAAAAATACTGAGAAGTTCCTACCATCTCTGTTGATTGGTGATTTAATCCATTTCTTTTCTATTTCTTCCCTCCTTCTGAGACTTGGTCTCTGTCTCTTGTTTCCTTGTGTCCTCTATCAGTATCTTTTCTCTGTCTGATCTACTGCTAAACAAGTCCTGTTTGAAGACAAACCAAGTATTATCTATCCTGCATCCCGATGTGTTGCTCATTTGTATCATGTATCCTTTATATGAATGCTGTCCTGTCACTGAGCATGGCAAGGCCACTTTCTTGATGGTTTCTTCTTGCTCTGTCACAGGATAAATTATTACTGCTGTTGATTTTGTTTATTACCTTGTTTTGAGGGAGCTGCAGAAAGACAGTCAAAAGCTTCAAAGAAACTTGGTATTACCTATGCCTCACAGTTTGAATCCTGAGCCTTCTTTCTTTTCTATGTTTTGTCTCCATTTATTTGGTATGTGAGATATTATTGTATGATTACAGAGAATGAGACAGGAAAGTCCTTTTTTATTAAGCACATTGCTTTCCTCTGTTCATACTGCATTGTCTGTAAAGTGCATCCAGGAACAGAGGGGTTTTTTAAGATGAGATCTAGGCTCCTTTATGGATTAGATACTAGATCAGAAAGGTGGGGGGGGGGGAAGAACCTGTTGTAGGAAAAAAAAAAAAGTGCTGTTGGAGTCTGTCCTCTTTTGTTTCCTGCTTTGTGTCCCTTCTGAAAACCATTACCAGTGAGGTGTTCTATTTTCCTCCATCTGTGTGGGTGGTGATATTGGATGTCTGTTTCTATCCCAGTGCTAATAGCTTTTTACTTCACCCAAGTGGCTATCCAGACCAGTGTGTGCATTTGACAGGAGATGCCATTTGGCAAGTACCGCCATCCTCCTTTAGTCCATTTCTGTTTTGTAGCATTTCAAAAAGTCCAGTTGTACAGCACTGGCAAACACAATGGAGATCTGGCTCTCCATTTTAGGACATGCCTGCGTGCTTTGCCAGAAGGGCAAACAAATCCCACAGGCCTTTTACCTACACAGACACAAGTATTCAGAAAACAGTGAATGACACAGGCAACGGGAAAAAATATCCCTTAGAAAGAAAAAAGATGGGGGGTGATTTCTGTTGAGTAAGGCTGCACACATCCTGGACCCTCACATGTTCTCAGGCTGATATAATGGGACATGGCAGGTGTTAACCCACAAGATTCACCAGAGAATTTGGGGCACACTTGTTTTTCAAGTGTCCTTCCAACTATTGATTGTGACACTAAATGTACTTTCTTCAGACTTCTAGACTTCAGGTGATACAGTGCAACCCAGGATAAGTTACACATATCTGCAAAGATTGGCTTAAGTCCTAGGCAGTGATTTTATTATAGTATTTTTTTCTAAGAGCTTTGTATTTTGAGAGTACAAGGCTCATAGCCCCTCAAAGCCTGTTTCACTAGTGTCTTTCATACTTAGTCACCACTAGGTGCCTGTAAGAGACAAGAACCTTCCCCCAAACTGACCATGTTTATCTCTTGTTCAATATACTTTTGCTCTTTTAGTATTTAAGGAGGTAACTGAAATACATGCTGGAACATAGATTTCTTCTTCAGGCCAAGGTACTGTAATAGCACCAAAAATTGACCAATGTATCTTTGGGGCAGTGATGTTAGAGAAAAGAGATGGAAGCTGTTTTCCCAGCAAGAGAACTTCTAGGATGAGATAGAGGTAATAGTTTCTCTTACACAATATCAAATCCTATGGTTTGCAAAGTGAGTGGGATAAAAAAGAGACAGTACTTTACTGCTCAGGGAATAGACTAGGAGAAGTGAACAGCAGGTAACCATGCTGCTAGCAGAGAAAGTGAGAACACTCTGGATTACTCATGCCATTGTGGGATGAAGAGTAAAGAAACAGCTGGTAAGCTGTCAGGTTGATCTTACAGAAATGTGAAATGTCTTCTCCTGGTACTTTAATACTGAGTTTTTTGGATGAAGGTATGGAAGCAGGGGAAGAGAAGACAAGGTGGTTGCACCTGCTATTAGACTTTTTGATCTCTTTTCAATGTAGATATATGTAAAAGCATCCATTTCCTTCTTACCCACTCCATTAAACTTATCCACAGCCACACTGTCTTCCAATCCTAGTTTTTCATATAATAATTTGACCAGGTTGATCAGGATGTTTTTAATTTAAACTGTGTAAATGGTTAGATTGGTACACTCTGCAGACCAGAATGTAGATCAGTAGAGGACAACCAAACACAATCATTTCAAACAGGTCTGGGTTAAGTATGGAGAACACAGATATAGAAGATTAGGTTAGGGATGCTTATGTGGCTTATTTATCCTCTCCTCTTGAATGCATTAATAAGAACCTGAAGATATCTACTGCTGTGAAGAAAGGGTATTTATTATTTGATTTATTCTTTCCTTCTTTCCTTTTTGTTTGTTCTTTCTGATCTCAGAATTTTAAATCTTCTCACAGTGTGCAAGACTGAGAGGCATATGTGTGGCTCAGTGACTTCCTGTTAGTAATATTCTTCCTTTTTGCACACTGAGATCATCTTGCTTGTGACACATTGACCTTATTTTTATCCCAGCAGGGACAGATAGAAATGTAATGATCCTGCTCTGGTAAGGAATAAATTTTTAAACTCATGAGACTTGCACAAGTACAACTGCTTGGAACAAGGGCAAGGTAAGGAAAAACAGGAACCCCTTTGCATTTCTCTCTTCTACCTTATTTCTTAGCAGCCCCATGTACACTTAAACTAGATCACATCCCAAGGTGAGTTTGCTGCCCTATGTGGTTTGGTTTTTAGTCTAATTATGTCAGTAGGGAACTCTCAGAGTTTGGGGAGGAGTAATTTTTTTGTAGCTTACATTCCTTAAATACTTTTTATGTTTCTCATATTTTACATATTTAATCCATGGATATGCTGCCAAATCTTTATAAGGTTTTTTCCTCCTATGTGTTCCACCCCTTTGTCAGATCATATTCTCAGCTTTGCAAGTTGTTACAAAACACTTAATGCAACGTGAATTCTGCCTCTGTTGTTTGCCTCACCCACAAAGCCAAGCAGGCTCTTCTTTTGCCTTGCCTGGAATAGGGTCCTCTAAGAAATAAATACACTTGGCTTGTGCTTTTAGGATCTTTCCATCACTGATTTAAGGCTATGCATAGCTTTGGTTCATTTGACATGAATCACCCATTCATCAGAGATGTGTCACAATCTGGAAAATTCAATACTTCAGTCTGAGCAACGACTCCTTTGTAATCAGAAGAAAAAATAAAAGGAGGTTGTATATGTGCCTTGCCTATGAACATCTTGACAAACTGCTATCAAGGGCAAAACTGGATTGCATTGCAATGCCACAGGTGTGAATATTATTCTTCGGACCAGTGGTTCGTCTAATCAGCATCCATCTGGACATGTTGTAGGATCCAGGGTTGATGGTGCTACAGTGGCCTCCTCATGTGCTGACAACTTTGTGGAAATATTTTTCAAAATCTGTCTCTTTAAGGAATATCACTTTTTTGGGGACCCAGATTAACTTATATTCTCTTGCTGTTTGGTTTCTGACAAATTTTAATGTCAAAACTTGCTGTATCAGAAATATGGAACAACTGAGAAGAGGTTTCAGAAAAGGAAAAAAAAAAAAGCTATTCACAATAAATTCCCAAGTATTTGAAGATTTCTGCCTGAGTGGTTTTGCTGTGTCCCTCATTTAGGATCTTCATCCCATGTTGTATCTCATGTTTAGACTTTGACAGGTTGAGATGCACACACAGGGGCCTTTTTTCTTGGTGCTTCCAGTTAATTTGGAACTTGGCAGTACAAATGCAGTTATTAGTTATTTTCAGCATACATTTCTTTGCATCTGTCAACAGTAAATTTAATTTGCCATTGCATAGACCATTTTCAGGGATCTTCTACTAAGAAAAAACTTAAATAATTTTGTGCCAGCTGCAGATTTGTTTCTTTGTTATTTACATCCTTTTCCACAGCACTGACAACTAGGTGTGATGGGGCTGCTTAAGCAGAGTGCCTACATTGTTTTCTTTATCATACTGAAAAAAAAACCCACAATTTTGATCCTAATTTCTTTTTTTGCTGTGTTTTTATCATTTTAATCCTTTACAGCACTTTTTCTCCTGTTGTGATGTTTATAGGGTTTTTTTGTAAAGTGCTCTTTTAAAAGGCCTTTTGAAATTCTGTCTGACACCTGTTTTCTTTTATCTGGTGTTTTGTTACAACTTTGTAGATCCAAAGAGTCCTAGTACATTTGATTGCTTATAGATAGAATATGGGATTTATATTTCATATTTTGATAACTTGTGACGTTTATTTCTGTTGCAGTGCCTACCAATGACATAGGGCTTGCAGGTGCCTCATTGTCACAAGCATCATAAATATAAAAAAATAAAAAAAGAAACCCAACCAAACAAAACCAAACAAAAAAAACCCCAACATCAACAACAAAAAAACCAAACCAAACAAACAAACAAACAAACAAATACCAATAAAAAAAAACAAACCAAAACCAAAGAAAACTACCAAAACCCAAAGATGTCTATGTTATCTTTCAGTACTATTGTGTCTGTACTCTATAGGATAGTGTATGAATAGTTGCATGATTTTCCTAGCAAATCAACTTTACTTGTAACTGTTAAGTAAACATTTGAAAGATCACCACAGTTTGTATTTTATTCTGAGAATAACGTATGTTAACTATTTATGTGTCTTTCAGTAGGTACTGCAGCTCTTCACAACTATTTACAAGGTAAACCGCACAATGCTGTCCTTAAATGATAGCACAGCATTACTGTTCTGGTATGAATAGGGAAAATCCAGACCTGATATCATCCCTTTTCCACCTTTTTTGCTCCAATGCAGTACCTTTGTGTGAAGCTCAGACTGAAGATAAAGTTTCTTTTCAAGTTACCATTTTCAGAATCGAATTTTAGTGGAAATCCTTGTGATTAGGTTATGGCTCTAGACATTTAAAATCATCTGGAGGGTCATTAAGACCTAAGTTGATTGCATTCAGAGAGCAGGGAGTGTGCATGCCCCTCATCACCAGTGACAGTGGGAGACTTGAGTGGCTTCTCAAAAAATGCATTAGGGCTCTTCTGACAGTGCTCTGAAGCCCTCAAGGCTAAACCAGATCCTTCTTCCCACTTGTGATGTGCAAATCCTTGCAATTTTCAAAGATACAAGGTCTCTTTTTTTTTGATGGAGATACAGGAGTGGAGTAAATGGCAACTGAATTAAGGAAGGATGCAGTACCAAATGTTAACTAAATACTGAGGGGAAAATGAGTGAGACCTTGAGGTTGTAGACCATGATGTGGAATGATTTATGCTCAGAATTTCACTCAGCACTTGACGAATATCAAATTGTAGGCAGTGGTCCCACTACTGATTATGAGAGGGGTCTGGATATACCTGTTCCATCAACAGAGGGGAAAAGTAAATCAACAAAGTATTCTGAATTATTTCATCAAATTTCATGTAAATGAGAGGTGAAACAACAATAGTGACAAACATTTTTTCTTTATGGCCACTGAAGATGTTTGACCCCTAGAAATTCATTTGGCTAGGAGACTCACTGAACCAAAGGATCCATCTGGATTTTAAAACACATGGTGGACATAAAGCAGGAAGAGATTTTAGAGAGAATTTCTAGTCAGGCCACAGCTACCACACAAAACCTGTAACATACCGAGGAAACTGGAAGTGAAGATGCAAAATTGAGAATAAATTGTATGTCCAAGATACTTTTGCTTAACTTTAGAGCTGAGAAGAAGTAAAAGTTCCAGAACTCTGGTAAAAAGATCTGAATAGACAGATCAGATTGGGCAAGAGTCCTATTTTTTTCTATTATTATTTTCCCATCCTTTCCAGCCATAAAGGCCTTGTTTGTAAGACCTTCTATGTTTATCACTGGTAGCAACAGTAAATGGATGAAGACAGACAGGATAATGACTGATCTCTGAAATGGCTCATTTTGTTAACTAAATTACAGGTTGGGCTGTGGACAGAGACAGCTGGCAGGCAGTGCTGCCCAAACACCAACCCTCACAGAAAGTGAAATATGTACTTGCCTTTCATTAGTACACACGGTATCATTATCAGCATTGCCATTGTGACAAATGTGATGATTACATGTGTCCCCTGGGAACAGCTGCAGACCGGAGGGGTGGACTGTGCAGTGAAACAACCTATCCTGCCATCAGGAGCTGTTCAGCCTGCAAACAAATCTGTAAATATTTCAGTAAGAGGTCAGACAATACTTGAGCGAGATTTACATTTGTCTAGACTTCTCCCATTCTGGGATCTCTGAGCAGTCTATACCAACTTAATAAAAATGTTGTTCTCATTTTACAAAGAAAAAAAGGGGAAAATTGCTATTATCCTTCCTACAAGTTACACAGCAAGTCCCTTCCAACATAAGGGTAGGATTAAGATCTTCTGATATGAAACTCTCCAATTGATTTATTAAACCATGACTTCCCTCACAAAAACTAATGACTTGCTGTTTCCCAGTCACTGGACTAAATGCTCTGCCAGCTGTCCTTCTTTGCCTGGCGAGCACTGATATGCTACTGGTGGTTTCAGAATGGATCCAATGAGAATCTTCCCTTACCCTGTAGTAAATCCTGTGAGCAAGAATAATGTGGTAATTTCAAAAAGAGAACATGAGGAAGAAAGCTGTTTACTTAGTGGTTAACACTTTTCTCTTGTAATTACGAAGAGCAAAGGAGCTTCTTTTCATCGTGTATTAGATGAGTGGGCCTAATTTTGAAAAATCAGATTGAACATTTACTGCTTGTGGAAACAGGACCCATATCCATGACAAAAACTTTTAAGAGCCCCTATATTCAGAACGATAATTTTGAACACAGAGGAATTATCAATGTGTTCCAGATGGGAATTTCTTGGCCAGTAACTTTCACCAAGCAAAACCAATAGAAGGAGAGGAAGTAGCTCCTTGTTTGGGTTCTTGCAAAAGTTTTTCTCTAAGCACTATCAGTTCATTTTATATTCTGGAGTACAAGAGTCCTTATTCTTGGTTTCTTGAAAAGAAAATTGCATCCTTAGAAATTTTTGTTCTCGCTATGAATGTTAACTCCTCATGCAATGGTCTCAAAAATATTTTATAGTAAATGTGTGCATAGATTATGAACTTGTGTTATCTTAGAAAAGAAATGGATAACATCATTTCATTAGTTATCTGTTAACCAGAAAAGATTAATCAAAGTGCTTGACGTAGCTTCTCGGTTTCATACATTATTTTGTATATCTCTTACTTTCACATTTTTCTCTTTCCCAGTTTGAAGTACTTTGAGTTTTTTGAGACTTTCCTATTATAAAAGTCTCTGTATAGCACTGCTAATTTTAATTTCTAAGTCAAATCTAAGTAATCCTCTTGAAACTGTAGGATTATGCTACATGATAACAATGTTGTATCATGTTGCAATCTGGTTAAACTTCGGTAAGCAAAGTAGGTCATTTGCTGCCTAAGTTACTGCTGGCATACATAAGTTTTCGCTTTATCATGCTGGAAGGATACCCAGTGTTAGTACTCCAGCAGCCAACAGAAAAGGAGCTTGCAGTACTGCCCTTCTGCTGCTGAGAAAAAGGTTCACCTGCATGTGTGCAGAAGCTGGACTGTGTGGTGTGGCCAGCAGCCAGCGTGGCTGTCGGGGCGGTGTGTGCTGGCTGCTCCTCTGAGCCGTGTGTGGAGCTGTGGATGCTGAGCCATCCCGAGGTCGGGGCTCCTGCACACGCAGCCTGCCCAGCCCTAAAACTGCTGCCTCTGGACCTGTGAGCATTGTGGCAGTTCAGGCTGGCTGAAAGGGCCCTTCTGTCATGCTGCTCTGCTAATCTGTTTCTGTGTCTTATTTTCCATTTAACAGCAAAATTAACGAAGTGAAAACCGATAGCCATCTTCAGAGCTTAGCTATTACCTTAATTAAAAAGAAAATATTTAATGTGACATTGTTAAGGTCAGCATGCTCAAATGTAACCAACTGCAACTTTGAAATACTATTTAAAACGTCTTTAATTCAGCATTTAAGAAAGTTGCTGATTTAACAATCCAGGAAACTCAGCTCTGATCACAAGCACGGTACCTTTAGCAACATGAGTCATTGCATCTGTTCTCTTTTTCAGCTATCTCAGACACCCAGTAGAGACACTGATCTGTGTTAGCAGTAGTATTTTGGTACACAGTGTTGGTGCTTTTGTGGGTCTGCTTCCTTCTTAATTTCCCCCATTTTTTCCTTTTCATAGTTTTATGAGAGGCTGTTCAGGAAGGAGCAATTCACATCATTGTTCCAGCCATGGTATACAAGACAAAGAGCATTATAACTTAAAAGTGACATACACAAATGGAACTGCAGACTGTTCTCAAAATTGCTTGTCACAGCAAGAAAAGTACACATAAAGCCATAGTCAAAAGAGGGAAATGTTCTGAGACGTTAGTGGTCAAGACCTGGTATTGTGGCTTACATCATTTCTGGAAAGCGACTGATCTAGATATACTAGGGCTGTTTGAGTTGGACAGAAAATAGTTCATCTTTTTGACAATGAAGGGTGGAAATCTTTGATTTGTGTTCAGCTGGCAAATGTGGCGGGGTTAAGTGCAGGTTCCATTTGTGTGTCAATGCAATGATAGAAAAGTGGCTTTTGCAAATAAACCACAGGCAAATCTCAGAAAATAATGCAGTATACCCAATTCTCCACTGCTAACAGGGTTAAGAAGACTCGGAGGATCAATTTAAAGAAACAGTTTTCAAGCCAAATGTATTTCTAGATAAATAACACTGAAATCTAAGGAATGCTGCCAGGATTAAACAATGCCCTTAATTTCTAGTTAGCATTTGATCTCAATCCACACAGGTAATAAAAGAAGATGCCAAATCTTCTGTAGCTGTTTCGTAGTCTCCAGCAAATGAGTTAGAATCTCAGACCAACTGATAGTGCTTGGAAAAACTGCAAATCCCAAAAGAAGTCAGGTTTTAGTATGCACCCAGAATAATTTAGAACTCCTTACTGTCCATCTGTCCTGAAAACCTGAGAAAAGAAAGTGTTGTAGGGTTTGAATCTCACTCCTTTTCTTGGACTCCTCTCAGAAGGTGCATTGGCTAGTGAGGATGGCACATCGGGGGTTTTCATTGCTGTTTGTTGCATGCAGTTGGATGTTTTAAAAAAAAAGTGACTAATTAGGTATTGTATCTCGCATGTCTATAAAGTTATCCAGAAAAATGGGGAGACACTTGGCACAGCTACATCTCTGTTGCTTTAATCAAAATTGAGATATAGCTGCTGGGTTTTCTTCCTTTCCCTCTCCTTTTCTTTTCTTTTCTTTTCTTTTCTTTTCTTTTCTTTTCTTTTCTTTTCTTTTCTTTTCTTTTCTTTTCTTTTCTTTTCTTTTCTTTTCTTTCTTAAATTCAGCTCCTGCTATTAACCTTTCTTACAAAAACAATAAAGCCTCTTTCATGCTTCCTTCCCCTTTCAGATCATTCTGTTGGAGAAGTGTTTGCTAGAAAAGATGGCAAAGCTTTCATGTTCATTTTTCTTCTTGAAACCACCCACGTAGTTTCACAAAGAAAGAAGGAAATATAGCCCTGAAGGCTGAGGGAAGTGCATGTCTCCAATGCCACCTTGAAGGTTGCAGAGTTGTTAACCGGTGACTGCAATACTGAACCCACTACTTTAGGGTTGCATCTTTGTTTTATATGCAACACTAAAAACAAAATCATCCCCAAACAATCAGAGATGTAGTCACCTGAAAGAAGAAAGTGAATAGTGATAAAAGTGAATTGATAATTGCATTTTTAAAAGCACCCAACCAATATAAGATTCAAATAACTTTGCGTGAGGAAATCATATTAAACAGACTTTCCTTTGCCACCACGTAGCGCATGCTTCAATGTCAAGAAGAGTCCTTATTAAAAGGACCACAGTGTTATCTCCCTTGATAGTAATTCTTTTTATTGTTCCCTTGAGATAACGCTTCGCAAGGTTTGGCAGGGAGCTTAAGGAAGGCCAACCTCTTTAGCAAGAGCCACAACCGCACTGAATAAATATAGTATACAAAATCATAAGATTGTGATGTGTCTTTTTGAAGGTAATAGTAGGCCACACATGCTACCAGTTTGAAGTGGTTATGTTCTGCATGTCATTTCAATTTGAGAAACCCACATATTTCATTGTCTAGGAAAGATAAAAATAAATTACAAACGTAATAAAGCAAGATTTTAACTGGACACATTTTGAGGGTTTGAACACTTTCCACTGAAGATAATGTTGCTGTTTGTACTAGAAAATTGTGTCTTCAGATAAAATAAATATCTGAAGTTTAGGCTTATGAATGGTAAGAACATTTCTGCTTTATCTCATTTTGTCATCTTTTCTGCTTCCTTTTTTTCTTCAAAGGAAAAGGGAGGATAAAAATAAAGACCAAATGGAAGAATAAGTAATACATCTAGAAATTAAACTTCTAACAAAATTTCAGTAATTAAATAAATTCATTGTAATTATTTTATTACTTTTTCATTTTATTATGGAAAATTTGAGAAGTTTAAAAGCCATCATGGCGTGGAATTTTTTAAATATTTGATACTTTAAAAAAAACCTGAACTTCTGAGCTGTTGTTCTCTCTGAAGTATTCTGGTCATTCATTGATTGTCTCTTTTCCCACACTGGGACAGTTCTGCTGGTGTTTGAGGCTCATTAATGAGAAGCTGTGCAAACCCTTCTGAAACTTTCAGAACCCTGACGCAGGAATCTGCTGTGCATTCTGGCTGGCATTTGTACCCATCTATTTAGGGAGACTGTAATTAGGTTAACTTGTGTTCTGGTGTGAAAAAAGACCATCGTGATTTTATGATACAGAACTGCAATCTGTTTGTTTTATCCATCCTCTAAGTGTTAGTATAGGTTATCTTTCCCTGCAGACTGGTGTTACATGAATTCCCTGGAGCTTTCACTTATGTCATGTACTTAATTCTTCTTTGGTACAAGAGCATGAATGGTGTTTGGTGGATCAGCATAAATTTCATATTACTAATTCCAAAACAACTGTATCCATTTCCTGAAGGAGAGTCTTCGATTATTAATATTGTAATGAAGTACAAAGCAATTTGAGGATAGTGATATTTGTTCAGAGGAGCAGTGGGATTCCAGAGATGAACAGGACCATTGCAAAAAGCAGATACGTGCTATTTTGTTGTATTTTCTCATCTTCTTATTATTGTACTATGACTGAATATAGAACACATGATAGCTATAAACACAGGGAATCCATGCCAGCAGTCCTTTTTTTTTATTCTTGAAGTGCTCCCACGTGTATATACATACTGTCTACTTTGTTTTGTTGATATTTTCTTTATAGCCTGACAAGGCTGCGTCACTAGCATTGTCCACCAATTTGCAAAATAATCTTTTGAATCTTGACGATGTGTATCATCTTCCAGAACATTTTTTTTTGTTTGTGAAAGCCCATGTTCTTATATAATAAATGGCTCTGTTTTAAATATTGTATAATTTCTGATTAGTATATAATTGTATACTATGAGGGTAGCGAGGGACTGGAACAGGTTGCCTAATGAAATGGTGGCTGCCCTATCCCTGGAAGTGTTCGAGGCTAGGTTGGATGGGTCTTGGAGCAACTGGAAGGTGCCCCTGCCCATGGCAGGGGAGGATGGAAATACACAATCTCTTCCAGTCCAAATCATTCCATGATTCCATGTACTATTTTTAAATTGACAACAGTAAAGTTTCTACTGAACTGGCTGGTAGCTGCCCTTAAAGTTTTTCTTGAAGGCCATAGTCTGTCTGTAGCATAGGTACAGCAGAGACATTGAAAGGATGTGACTCCCCTTTGCACTATCATGCTTGGACATAAGCAGAGCCATCTATAGGGTTGAGAAGACAGTTCATTTTCAATGATCTAGTCAACAGTTGCTTATCAAGAAGGTTAAATAAAACCAGCTTCTCCTCTTTTTATGTAAACATTCGGAAAATATATGACTAAGTACCTGGTGAAATCGTTCTGAGATTTTACCAGACTGCCAAGAAACCCCTTTTGCATCCCCTTAAATTAAAAGGACGAAAGTAGGAATGAAACAGGGAATATACAGGGAGAAGAAACAAGATATGACACGAAGAACCATTTGAGATGAAAGGTTTTCCAGGATTAGTGTTCAGACCAGTCAGGACAAAACAAAAATGGCTATAAACTTTTAAGCCCATAGGAAACTGGGGCACAGCTAGTGCAAAAGATCAAGACATTGGCTTCAGTGCAGCAGTGGCCAGGTGACAGCATGATGTGCAGGGTGTCCTATTATACCCCAGGGCCCAAGGTGTTGCACTCCTGTGGGCCTTACCACTGAAGCTCTAGTGAGAGACTCTAGGGACAGCTGCTCATCTCCATCGCCTTTTGCTTGTGTATCCCAACAACCAAAGTGCCCAAATGACTGTTTTCCAAAGCACTCAGTTATCCATTAAGGTTTTCAAGGAACAAGCAGCATTCATAGACTTTGATGAGACTTTCACCCTGGCCAGCTTCACCAACTGACTACTGCTGCCTGGCTGCATTTGCCAAAATGACTGTTGGCACTATTCCCTTTCAAGCTAAGGCTTCTTGGCTCCCTCTCTGCAGGGAGAGTTAAAAGGCCAGCAGTAGGAATGGAGGCGGGAGCCTATAGAACTGGGTAAGGTGTAGAGGTGCAGAAATGAGGAAGGTGATCAACAGTTTGGTCTGTCAGACTGGCTTGCTAGCCACCATGCTGCTTTGGTTTTAATTCCTTTTGTCATAAGTCTGCTGCATCCACCTTCCAAGCCCAAACTCCCATGCCATATGCTGCCAGTACTGTCCTCCATCTGCCTGAAGACACAGACAACAGCCATAATAGCTGGCCACAGACATCCATCACCCTTATTGCTCCTTCAGTTTGCATTTTACAACATCAGCCTGTTGCAGGTTTATTGTCTCTCCCAATCAACTCGTCAGATAGCTAAATTGTGTAGGAGGGAGAAAACATGAAAAGTTGGGGCTATAGTCATATCATTGCAAAAAGATAAGGCACGTCTTACTCTTTATTTCCCCTAAACAAAATGGCAGTTCTTTAAAATTGGATTTTTAAAGGCTATGTTATTTTATGCTGAACATACAGTATCAAGCTAAATCCTTTTCAGATCTGGGCCTTCTGTAGGGCTTTCTCCTGAGTAGAAATGTCAGAGTTTGACCTACTAGTTTCAGCAGCCTGCTGACAAAATAATCAATGAACAGAGGAACTCTGTTCTTGCACTTGGGTAACATTTACTGAGCGTTGCTAAATCACAAAGTGCTGGACAGAAGCAAGAAAATTTTTCCTTCCAGTGTGTAATATAAACTGTATAGTATAAATCACAACTGTTGTGTATCTCTAAATTCCTTTGGCTGCTCCAGTTTATTCACAAAACTTCTTTGATCAAGGAATGAACAGGCTAGGGAAGTTTTTGTACTGATCTTCTGTCCCATACCCTGAGGTTTTTTTACCTCAGTGTTCCTAATGGTAGCTACACGGATTTCTGAATAAAGGATTGTCTCTAAAGGTAGTCTTTGTCCCTTGGTGCAGGCCTGATGAAACATAGCTTCTTCCCATGGAAGTTAATGTGAATAAGTGAGTGGCCATAGGGACAAGGGAGACTGAGTAATGGAATGCATCCTTATGCTAAGTTCTTTTGTGTTTCTCTCCTACTGATTTCAAAGTGTTCTAGAACCTAAAGGACATTCATCTTCTAAGTGCTGCTGGTATTACAGTAGGATTAAGATCTTAGCAGAGTCCTAAGACAGGAGAATCCTTTGATATACTGGCTGTCCTTTTACATCTCATAACATTTTTCCTAGAAAGTGCAGAGAAGAAGATGTCAGGAAGTATGGAAGCTGAAATTGTGCCATTAACCTTCTCCTTACTCACTACTCCTTCCCATACCTACTATGCAAAAAAATCACTGGAAGTACTTCAGCTTTTTTTATGACATCCATTTGAAATAATCAAGTTTCCATTTGACATCAGCAGTTCTGTTTTAACTAACATAATACAAACTTGGCAAGGGGCTCAGCTGATATCACTTGCCAAACAATAAACACATTCTGCAACATAAAATAAATATGCAAATAGCCAAGTTGTAATTTTTTCCCAGTGGCCTATCTTGATTTAATAAAATTCTCATCTTTGTAGGAAAAGTCAGTCTTGATGTGAGGTGCTATTTTCGACAAGTTTCAGATGCAGCCTTTTGACCTATTTAGTAGTTAGTGCAGCCAATGCATATGTAAAACACGGGTGTTTGAAGTGCTCCTTGGTAGCAAAACTAAGGTAATGTAAATTGCTAGGCAGTGGCTTAAGAAAGAAAGGACATTTCAATTATTTGCTCTGTTCATTATTTGCTTCTTGTTCTTGCAAAATTTTGTCAAGTCATTTATCTTTGTCTGTTTTCCAGCACACAAATGGTACTGGTGGCCTCCTTTGTGAGCTGTGTCTTCAAACCACTATATTCTCTTCTCTTTTTCCATCTCTGTCTAATATTCCAGTATTTCTTACCTATCAGTGCTCTGTCATACAATCTGTATTCAGTAATTTTGAGTAATTAGAGTATTTTCATTAGAAATATAAGTTTTCTATGCTGCAATGTTCACATATTTTTAATGTTCTGCTTCCATTAAAAATCTTAGGAAACCTCTTTGATTCAGGATTAAAAAGGCCTTCAGCTGGAGTCCAGCCACATCTCAAAAGCCACATTATGCTAACTTTAAAAAAAAATCTGCCATTTTAGAAAAAGAGTTTTGAAAAACTAGAAATAAGCTGTTATTGAATCCAGGTACTGTTTATATTTGCAAATCCTTGCATTTCCCTCTTTTTCTTGTTGGATTGGAGAGATCTCTTGAACCTTAGCTCAAACTTATTCCTTGTCTGGTAAAGAAGACTACTTTGGTTACAATAGGCTGTTGATATTATATAGTTCATGGAATCTGTTTCATAGATTTCAAAAGGGACATAGAACATAGGCCCTGGATGCATTAACTTCTATTAGAATTCTATTCTATTAAAATTCTGTAGAGAAAACACTAAGAAAGGAAAGCGCAGTAGTACATAGTGCTTAGTCATAATACCTTTAAATACATATTTTTGGACCACTCTGAAATTCTAGAATATTCTTTATAATTAAGAGAAGAGAGTTTGCAAAAAAAATATACTCTAGGCAAAACCAAGTTAAATAGATTAACTTTGTCCAAAGCCACTTCACTCCTTGCACTTCTGTAGGTATTGCACTCGAGTTAATTGGATGGTGGCAAGTTGGTATTTGTGATCACCTTTCCTGTCAGACAGCAGCGTCCTTTTTAATGCCATCTTCTTGGCAAGTTCTCACTTTTCTGTGGGTTATGGGTCGAGACAGACAATTCTGATTGTTATTACTGAGTAATATATATGCTGTACCTTCAGCTCACTGACATCTCACAATTGTACCAATGCTTTTGATAAGGAAGCCTAGTAGTTGAGGTATATGGTTTATTCCGCATGACCCGAAAGTATCAGATATTTAATTCTGTGTTTTGTGTATGTATAGGGTTTACATGGCACAGTTTTGGTTGGGAGGAGGCTACATAGGTGTCTTCTGTGAGAAGTTGTCAGAAGCTTCCCCCATGTCTGACAGAGCCAGTGCCAGACAGCACCAAGACGGACCTGTCACTGGCCAAGGCCACCTGTGACAGTGGTATAACCTCTGTGATAACATCGTTAAAAAGGGGGGGGGAAAGTTGCTGAGCAGAAGCAATGGCAGTGGGATAGAACCTGTGGTGAAGCCCATGGTAGTGGGGCGAGGGTAGAGAGTTTGAGAGTAAAGTTAAGTCCTGGAAGAAGGGAGAGTCAAGGAGAAGGTGTTTTTAAGATTTATTTCTCATTACGCTACTCTGATTTGATTGGTAATAAATTAAACTAATTTGCCTCAGTTGAGACTCTTTCGCCAGTGACAAGTCATGAGTGATCTCTCCCTGCCCTTATCTCAACTCATAAGCCTTTCATTTTATTTCTTCTCCTTGTCCAGCTGAATTGGAGAAGTGATAGAGAGACTTTGGTGAGTATCTGGTGTCCAGTGAGGTTCAAACCACTGGAGTGTGACTGCCACTTCAGCTTCTGCCAGCACAAATTCTTGGCAACGTTACCCAGTGGATTGAAACCTCAGGGGAGATGTTGTGAGATGGATGGGCGTATTTTCTCCTGGAAGATCTCTGCTTTGGAGCAAGTTCCTTGTTCTTGTGCCCTACTAAAATCTGACTTGCTACTGCAGTCATTTCTTTATTGAGTGGATGTGACATTTTAGCAGCTGGTCGTGTTTTTGTCTGAAGAGTGAGTTGCAGAGCAGCACTTGGAAACAGAAAGGTAAAGGCCTGCTTTTAATCAGCCAACTTCTGTAATGCCAGAAGAGTGCAGCAGCTTGAGCATGCTTTGAGTTTGAAATGCAGCACACAATATGAATTGTCTCCCTTCTCTAGAAAAACTGAAGCTAATGTCAACATTCAGAATGGTTCCTGTTTCTGCCCTAGTGCAGAATAATATCTACAAGATATAATTTCACTAAACTTTCCAGGATATACTGTTTGTATTTTCAGAAGGCACTGTCAGAATAGTTAATCCTAATTATAGTTGGAGTTCACACTGTCAGGGCATATTTTTATGATGCATATTTTATTCTGTGAGAAAAAATTAGCCACTGAATAATGTATTTGCTAGTGAACCAATAGAAAGGTATCACCTTTTTAATTTGTTTTGCATTCTGTTTCCCTAGGAAATGCCCCTTTTTCAGGATGCTGCTGATTTCTGTTTCTTTACTTGCAGTATGATATCCCTAAATGAGTGGGGTTTAGCAGCCTTGTGGCTGGAGTTTCACCATCTGTGTAATAACAATTGTGTTTTGCAAATTGTGTGGCCTAAACACACCTGCATGTGTTTCTTTAAACATTTTACTGCCTGTTTAATTGACTGGCAGTGTACTGGTGCTATCCTAGGTAGTGGGAAAAAAGATTTAATTGGGCCCACCGTCCTAGGCACTGAATGGCACGGAAGGAAGCCTCCCTTTTAAGACTGCTGAATATCACTGATTACTAGACTTGGCAGGTGTCAGATATAAGAGCAACTAGATGTGCCACAGCATTCCCCAGATTTTGAGGAAATGGGTTTAGGGTGAGCTCAGTACAAGCCTCATCATGGTAATGGTGATACGGTAAATCAGGATACTCTGCTTGATATTAATTAACTGTACTGTGACAACATCTGGAGGCCCCACTGGATACCAGGGCTCCACTGGGGCAGATAACATACAAATATACTGTTTGATAAACCTTTTGATAATTTGACTATGCATCATAAAAAGGCAAACTGGAGAGAGAGAAATGAAAGTGGCTTTTTCAAGGTACAGCAGAGTAGCAGTAAAAGCAAAAATCTTATTTTTCAGCCCTGTTCTCTAACTAGTCTTGATTACCTATATGAGTGAGTTAAAATTAAAAGGTCTCAATCTGTACTAATGGTATCATCTTACATGAAATATGTAAAATTCTGGTGCAAAATTAATTCCTAAGTGTAATTCTGCTGATATGATGTATTAATGTTACCTAAACTGCTTCAATGATATGTAAAGCTCTTATCTGATGCAGGGTATCTAGGCAGAAATAAACAAGCAGCTTCTGTATTTCATATCTTTTCTTGGTGAAATTATCTTGCGTGTGTTTTTGTACATAATGAGTCCTGTACTCCTGACCCTGTACTCCTGACCCTGGTAGAACTGTCATGGAATTGAGCTTCTTGTCCATTTTTTTTGCTTGTCATCAGGGTAGTTTTGTTTATAAAATAAACTTTTCTTAGACAAAAGGCAAAGATTGAAAGAGAAAGATGCAGGGAGAGAAGGAGAATAGGTAAAATTAAAGCAAGAGAATGGCAATTTCACATCCCACTGGTAACTATTTCTGTACTATTGCAAAGGTGTTTGGTCAAAAAAAAATTCTAAAATAGAGTAAGATGTACTTTAGTAGCAGTGTATTGCTGTGCTACAATTTCTTGTAGTACAGGCCATCAAAGAAGTATTATATTACCATCTGTGTCCCACATAAGCATTCTACGGGCAGAAAATGAAGGGCAGTTTGGAAAATTTGTTAAACTCTTTACAAGGAAACTGATACAAGTTTTACTTTAGCCAAATAATGTAACATGTCTCCAACCAAAGAGTAGAGATCATCTTTCAACACAAGGAACGCTCCCAGAGAGCACTCCTGAATTAGACTGTTGATCATGGTGAATAAGCCTCAAATGTGAGCCCCCATGGTAAGATTCTGTAATTTCTGTAAAAATTTATGGTGTCTCCACTTGAAAAAAAGGTATAAGTAAACTGGAGGAGTTTCAGGGCCATGGTTAAGTTTAAATGAAAGACTGAAAAACCTGCTTTTAAGCAAGAAACTCAGAGAGCTGAGTGGTTTTCTCTTATACTCTATAAAACAGAGTTTGCAGTCATGGAAAGGTGTACCTGGAACCCTAAGTCATCTGCTTTAGCATTTTTTTCCTCTGAGGATGGACTAAAGGCAGCAGCCCAGCTGCGGCAGATGTTTATCTAAGCTACCTTTCCTAAACCTTCAACACAAAAGATTAGATTCTCATTAATATTTTCCAATTTCATTGTTTCACCACTTTTTAAAATGAACAAGAATCAGAAGCAACCTTCAAGAAAATTTTGGCTTGATCACAGACTTACAAGTCATTTATGGCGGTATGATGCCAGATGGTGTTTCAATATAGGCAGTAACAGTCAAACAATAATGATCTGCTTTTCAGGAAGAGCTGAGCACAAGGTTATATTCATATTGCTGTATTCAATTGCTCTTGATTCTTCCCATGAATTTGGAACTTTTTTTACTTAAACATAATTGTCAAATGCTTTTCTTATATATTTGTAGTTCTTTAAGTTATAAAGAAATAGCGCTGAATCATTGCTTTATGGCTATATACACAGTTTCAAGTGTACTACTTTTCGGAACCTTTTATATCTCCTCTTTTTCTTTTTGAGATGGCCTGTACAGATCTGTTTATTGTGTTCAAGGATTTAAGTCAAAGGTCTGCCCTTAACTTATAATAGAGGTTCTCCTTTTGTATGCTGTTCCTTTTCATTATAATTCTTGAATTCCACTTGCCTTTTTGTCCGTGTTCAACACTAGGCCAGTCTCATCAAAGTAGCAACTGTAATGAATCCAAGGCTTCTTTCCTCAGCTACAAATCACAAATAAGTGCTGCTCTAAAATACATCCTGTACTTTAAAAAAGAATCAATTCAGACAAGATATATGACCTCCTATAAAATTTTAGAGGAGAGTAGATTATAACGATTGTCCTTTTTAGCCTTATAAATTATCTATCTGAGAACTGCTTCTTTTAAAAACCATGCCCCCAAAGGGTAATAATTTCTGTTTATTTTATCCTTTGTGTGTGTGTGTGATTCTTTCTGATAAATGGGTTTGTAACTGGCATTGAGTAGATCTGGTTGAGCACCTTAAAGAAGCAGTAACAGTATATAACAAAAAATGACCTACTGCTCCTTATAACAGCCCTTAAAAACCAAACAAAATTAACTGACCTGTGTGCTTCCTTTCCCCCTAACAACATTTTTATCTTGTTTCAAGATAACTGTAAAGTGTGGACACCCTCATTAAAAACTTCACCAGGTGAAGGTGAGCTTCAGTACTTGTCATTTCTCTCAGACTATTTTCTGTTTTTGTTGATTATCATATTTGCCAGGGTGGTGATACCGATTCTTAAGCGTGCTTTCCCTGCTGTCACTGTTTTGTAAACTCTCCCTTTACCCAGCCCTAGAGTTTTTTACATATTGAATCCTGATTTCAGACTTGCCTCTCAGTGATATTATAACAGTACTAATTATGGCCAGCCAGAGAGGAGTAGAACTAACTGCCTTATACTCTATGCTGAATACAGGTTCTAATACCTCCCCTTCTTAAATCCATTGATACACATATACCAGAAAGATCTGTCCAGCCATGCATTCAGTTCTAGCTGCAGCCCAGAAAGGTTCTCTGAGGACAGTGCTAGTTTTTACTACCTTTCTAACCAGAAAAGAAATTTCTGAGTTTCTGTTTAGAGTGGAAGTTCACATAAAGTGATTTGTAGTTGTAGTAATAAATGAGTGTCCTCTGTGGAGTGTGCATCTGTGCCTTCAGTTCTCCTGGATAACTCACAACATTTAGCACTGTTGTGCAAAGCCCCCTAAACCACAGGGAGTGAGTGATCCTTCAGCAAGACTAACATTCAGAATCAAGTTTGAGGAAAAGCAAAAATAAAAAACAACCAGGCAAACAAAACCCCGAAGGAAATCAAGCAAAGAAAGTCTTAAAGAATAAAGTGAAAAGAAAGAGGGAGAAGTAAAAGTTCAATCTCTTTTTAAAAACATGGATTGCAAGTGTGAGGAGTCGAAGCAGAAGCAAGCCATTCCAGGAAGAGCAGTTCTCAGGGTTATAAAACAACAAAGCAATTTTCCTGAATTTAGAGGGTAGTGCAGTTGAAGTGTATGTGTGTGGCATTTGTAGGGGAGAGAGAAAGTTTACTAAACCTTCCTACAGCACAAAATGGCTTGTTGTATTACTAAAAGAGCTTGTATCAATTTCAAATGAGAGCAGCAAAATCAGCAGTCATCTGCAGGACAGAGTAACCAGGAGTGCTGTCTGCCAGGTTTGGGCTGATGTCTAGCCATGTTGGAACCAGCCTGGGCAGGAGGAGGAGGCAGTACGTGCACTAGTCGCTATTTTAAAAATTATGAAATAAAATGAGTGTGAGAAAACACAGCCTGGGATTGTAGTCAGATTTCAGGTATGTTTTATAAATGCTTCCTTTAATTTTGCGTTTTGCTTCAGAAAAATAAGCAGAACAACATAAAGATACTGGGATAAACTCTGCTTCCACGTCCATCAGTAGGAATCGAGTTTTTTCAACAGAATTGCTATTGATTCACATTGATGCAGCTGAGAGTAGGATCTGTCCTCATGCCTGGAGTTCTCTCTCATGGTTTTTGAAATTAAATGCTTTCTGAACACAGGGAAAAAATATATACTTTTAGTGTGGACTATTTCAATTTTAGGTTAAGAAAACCCAAGGGTAAAGTCCTTTACAGAGCATAGAGTGCATGTGGCTCTTCATGTATGTGTACCCCCTAACACACTCCAGCTGCTCATCTTACAAAATCACTGCCAACCCCATTTTACTTCCTTTCCTCCTGTTCTGCTACATGGAGACAGATGCCTTCAAAATGTAAGGGCATGGCATGGAGAAAGCAGAGTCCTGACAATTTGCACACCGGAGAGGCTCTACTTCTCCTTGAATGAAGGGAAACAAAAGTTAAAACATACCTGCTAAAATGTAAGACCTCAGACCTGTTCCTGAGCTCCCTTCAGAGGAAAGGAACAGGTTTTGAAGGAATTGAACATAGGAGATGAAGAAAGCTTAGAACCTGCTCCTCTCAGATTGTAATTGCTCTCAGAGCTGAAATGTTGGGATTGGCAGTATATAATCAATGTATAAGTAAAATGTATCTGTATTTTCAGGGCTTGTAGAGTTTAGAAAGATAGGTGCTTAAAACTCCTCTGTCACAGATGAAGGATCTGGTTTACAAAAAGGTAAAAGAAAAGGTTGCCCAAAGTGAACCAGTGCTTCAGGTTAAGTAACAAATTGCTGAACTCCTGATCCAGGCTGTAGATTAGCTCTTGTGTCATTTAATAATGTTGAAAGTGTTTGGTAATTGTGCATTTAACTAACTGTTGCCAGGAGTCTGTGTAGAGTAGACAGGTCAAGGAGAAGCCTTGTACAATTTTTTTTCCAGTACTTTGCACTTTTTTTGTTCTTATAATTTATCTACAACCATTCCATTATGTGATGATAATTATATTTCTAAACTCTTAGGACATAATGGCAGAAGTTTATCTCCAGAAGTACTGTAAGGAATGAAATGGTAATGTGGCTTTTGAGGGCAGTGATTTTATGGGACAAATCAGCACAAGACAAATTCTTGAAAAACTTTAAAAATCCTTTTTGGCACCATAGCCTTAAAGAAAAAAAAGGAAAAGTAAGATAGATTGAATGCTGAGTTCACTTAATTATTTATAAATAAAATGGTTCTGTTTTCCAAGACATACTGCCAGCACTTGATGTCACTTGGAGGTTTCAAAAACATTAATAATGGTCACCTTTTCATGGAAAGTTTTTGGGGCACTCAGTGAATACCAATACAGACAGGAAAAAAATTACACTGTCTGTTAAAATTCTCTTGAACCCTTTTGGACCACATAACTTGTTTTCTCTGTGTGGCTCTGTATTCACCTTTTTCCTTACTGTATAGTTAGGATTTTTTTTTTCCTATAGCTACAAAATAAATGTTATAGGTAGTGGCTCAAAGGTAAATCTTTCTTTGTCACATATTTACTGGTCTAGTTAATACCTTTGGTTATGTGGAAAGAAAATCCACTGGCTGAATTTTTGGGGAAAGGAATGAAAGGTTATGTCCATCGTGAAGTGTTAAACCGTAATGGTAAAGCTTGTATTTCAGATTTAGAAGGAAGGTAGGTCTTGGTAAAAGCTGTTTTTAATGAAATGTTGTAGTGCAGGAAACTGGAATTGAAGAGATGTTGAAAATAAATTGTGGATTTGCCCCTTGCGTCCATGGTCACTGTTCTTTGCTGTGGGATTTTCTCTGTGCTTTGCTTTACTTTATTTCTTTTCTTCAGCTAGGAATTCATATTACCAATATAATTGTTATTTTTTTCATAGTGTCTGGTGTCCTGGAGATATAAAATATCATGAATAACCTGTATCTTGGGGTCTGTGTGTGCAGTTTGGCTTCAGTAGCCCTACTTTTGACATATTGTGTTGCATTGTGTTTTATTCTGGTAATTGGAACAAAACCATTTTCATGACAAGTTCCTACTCAGTCCAAATAAGAGCCTCAGAAGCTGTGATTCTGAAAAAGTCAAGTTAAAGAGTCACAGGGAGCTCTGCCCAGGAGTAGCCTGAAGAGAGCTGGAATAGGCCATCCATAAGGACCATGATTTTTTTAGACAAATTTTTGCACTTCTTAATTGCAACAAAATGTTACATTGCTTTTAAAAGGGCTGTCTTCTCTGGCTCTGGGAGGGGATGGCTCTTGGGATGGAGAAGGTACCAGTTTGCTCATTTCCCTCTTCTCTCCATCAGACTAAAGGCCACTGGCATTTTGCAGTCCTCTGCTTCCAGAATCTTATCTCCTTCCCAGTTTGCCCTCTTATCACTAGCCCTTTAAATAGGTCTTTTCCTTCAAGCTCTGGGAAAGGAAATGGTGAAAGGTGCTATCTCCTTTTCCTCTAAGGAGAAATCAGAAACATTTTCCCATTCTGCAGAGATTAATTGAACTTCCC
This sequence comes from Eopsaltria australis, assembly GCA_034509425.1. Classification (NCBI taxonomy): domain Eukaryota; kingdom Metazoa; phylum Chordata; class Aves; order Passeriformes; family Petroicidae; genus Eopsaltria; species Eopsaltria australis. The sequence continues at coordinate 230,192 of JAVTVJ010000007.1, forward strand.
ACCATCCTTTTCCCCACTTGCAAGTTTTTACCTTTGCCTCATTAAGCCTGTAGTCTTGAAGGTATGCATCTTTCATTCTGCTGAATACCTCTTAATCCCTTTCTCTTGTGTGGTGGTGGTGATCTGTTCCATTAGAAAAGGTGCAGCTCTTCATCTGATCTGCTCATGCTATACCTTCACCAAGGGTGGACTCTTAGAGCAGCCACAGTTTACCAGAGAAGCTTGATGTATTGATGGCAATTAAAAAGCAACATGAGAGGTGGTCCAGGAGGTTGATTGTAAGACAATATTTTGCAGAACCATAGTATCAGTATCCAAGTTACCTGGTCACTATATATTACTCGAGTCTTTGAGGAAAAATTAATCACATGTTCTTTGCTAATTGCTATGCAGGTAAAGATAATTATATGGCTTCCAGCAAAAGATTCACTACAACAGTGTTGGGAGATCGCTTACTTAATATGTCAAAGAAGTGATAAAGCTGTGCCAGTAATGCTTTTACCTGAAATAAATCTTTGTAAACTGAAACTTCACTTATTTTTGGGCTAGCATAAGAGAAGAAACATTGGTTGTTTTCAAATGGCATCTGAGTTCATGCATCTGCTGGGAGAAGCAGTCCACTTACCTTATGTTCCAGTGAAAAGAGAAAGATGATATCTTGAAAAAAAGTCCCCTCAAAGAACAACAGTATGAATGTACATGAAACTTGCTATCCAGCATACATTTAGCACAATCTAAAATTTACTGTTGTAATGAGAGAAAAAACAAGGTTCTTACTGTTTCAGTGCTCAACTTCAAGTAGTTGAACCACTGTTCATGACCTCTTCAGCTACAGGACTGTTTGCTTTCCTTTCTTAAAACAATGTTGTATTCTGACACCAGGAAACTTGGTGTTCAGAAGAAAACATTAAAAAAAAAAGAAGGGTATTGAAGATACAAGGAATTTGTGATGAGTATTTTGGTATGAATAAGCTTTGTGATGTAAGGCAAAGCAGGAATCAGAAAGAGAAATTGAAACATAGTGTAATTTTAAGAAAAAGTTCTTTTGATATCAGGAGACAGGATTAAATCCAGGAGAGAATCCAAGGTGGCCATCAAGTACAAGAGGAGCGGTTTCTTTCTTATTGCTGAGATTTGCTAATGTGAATGTACTAAAGTTAGGGTAACAGCCCTGAAGGATGGGACCCTCTGCCCATTAAGCAGATATGTAAGGTAGTAAATGGAACAGAATTGTCCTGTGACCCTTTATCACACCTCATGTTTTTTTCAAGGAAGATATATTTGCATACAAGGTAGCCATCAACTCTCTGTTGTTGTTTCTTTGATTTTTCTATTAAGACTGTCAGCAAAGCTTTGCCTATTTTATAGTATGGATGGCTAGCAAATGTATTGACTTGCTATTTGATACATTTTATTTCTGCCTGTCTGTACCAGTTTTGGATCTGTGCAGTGCACATGCTTTTGTAATTGTTGACACCAGCATACTGTGCCTCTCCTTACTGAGTATTTGAAAATGCATTCCTGTTAATTGTACGGTGATGAGGATTTCTGTCAGTGTTAAAATCAGTAATATTAAATGCATATATCTAATCTAAGTATATTCTGGGTGTCTATTTTACAACCTAAAGTCATTAAATATGGTCATTTCTTGAAACCACCTGATTGCAGCTGCAGAAGGAAGTGTTGTGGCTACTACAACAGGCTTTGCCCACACTTTGCTTTCAGTCAGTGGCTGGTGGAAAGTTTTGGGAAAACACTATGGAGGACTGCTTTATTGGTAAGGTGTGATGGAGAAAAATAAGATAGGCTGCTTCTGTCTTTTAAGTAGTTTCCCTCCGGTTTTCAAAGTCAGCTAATTACATTTCTGCTCCCTTCGAGTTTCATTCATCTTATAACTGCATTCTTCCTCCTTGATCCCACAATTATTTTCTGGGGGGTGAGGACTGTTTGTTCCCCAAGAACAATAACAGAACAAAACAGGTGTTGAGATACAGCCTGTCTGTGGCTGCATTTTATATAACAAGTGACTAGTAATAATCAGTAGAAGTGTTGTTCAAATAACTCTTTATCCACATCTCCTGATTTTTGTTGCCTGGTTTCTCACCTGTCTTCTGTGATGTTTTACGGGAACAAATGAGTCATTGTCTTCAGGTGAATGGTGTAAGGAACAGTGTGAAAGACAGTGTTTGCATTGAAGCAGAACCAATGAAATGTGTCCTGACAAAGCTCAAAATGACGCTTCTGTGTATTCTTCAGTGCCATCTACTGGCAGATTTACCCACTGGAGATTTATAGGCCAAGAACATTCTCCTGAGTGGCAGCAATTTAAAAACATTTGTTTCTTTTCTTCTTTTAGGAGCAAGGCAAGATTGGTGTAGTCTTCAATATTGGCACAGTGGATATATCTATTAAAGAGGAAAGCACACCTGTAAATGATGGCAAATACCACGTAGTACGCTTTACCAGGAATGGTGGCAATGCAACACTTCAGGTTGACAGCTGGCCCGTGAATGAACACTACCCCACAGGTACATATATTTTTCTTTTTGTTTTTCTCTTTCAGTGAATCTGTACCTATAAACTAATGTTTAATAACAACTGGTTGCTATATAAATCTTTTTGCTTCATCTCGACAATAAATTCACGAGCCTGGTGATGCATATTCTGTCTCTTGGAAAACAAACTAATGGTCCTTTACACTGGAAGAATAAGCATGCCAACTGTGTGATATGATGCACATAGACTGTGCTATTTCAGAGGTCTCTAAGTGAATCCTGGTTCTATACAGAGTTACAAAGTCATTCAATAACAAACTTGGTTTTGCTACTTGTGATATTTTCTAAACATTTAGGGTAGAAAAGTTTTGAACAGGCTTTATGAAAAGGAGTGATGACTCTAGCCACACCCCAGATACTGTCTGTATAAACACAGAGTAGAAATGTAAGGGAAGTGGAAGATTAAGCAAATATTTGAGCAGACCTTACGCTTGCCTCATAATTCTTTACCATGTGAATTTCACTTTCTCTCTTAGGTTTGCAGATACAAAGGTTAACACACCATCTAACCAAAACTGACAGCTCCTAGTTGACTTTCTGTCAAAATGCAGTGGAACAATTCAGTATCTTTGGAAATTATCACCTTAAATCCACCAGAAATAGTGAACAATTGGCTCTTGATACACTGTAACATGTTTTATCCCACCACTGGCAAATCATAACCTCATGATACTTTATGTCACCATGCTAAAAGATCAAACTTAATCCAGGTGAAAGACAGATTGTGCTATGTGATGTTGACAGTGCATTAGGTAGCTGAGGTGTGAAGATGTGTATGGTTATAAAAGGAAGAACGAACACAAGGAAAGAACTCTAGTGTTAACCACGTTCCTCTTATTCATATGTTGCCTAAGATCAAACCATGAGCTTCTTGGTTTTCAATATCAACTCTAAGCAGCATTCAGTCCTTTATTTCTAGGTTGCACAGTAGTAACTCAGGACAGAAGGAAGAATTCTTCCTAGTTGTGCAGGAATTGTTCAAAACAAACTTAAGCTCAAATTATAGGAAATATCCTAATGTAAGGTTATATACTAATTTATGTGACGTTATACTAATAAATTACTCCAAGGGGATGACTTCATCTCTTATTCTCCCTTAGAAAGCATACAGGAAAGTTTTTAAATGTGAGTCATCTATACTCTATTGCTATCTACCACATATGTCCCTTTGTCAGAGTTTTGGTGAGGTATATGCAAAAGGATACATTTCAATTGTTAACCTTATTTCTGTGAAAAAATTCCTTTTGAAGAATGGCATGACAGATATGCTGAGTTAGATTCTAGCTCTGCTATCCATTGGTTTGAGAGGAAAGTGGGCTAGCAAAGGTCCGACTGAGGATCTTTCTTCGGCTCCTTTCATCAATTATTTTGTAAAATACCTCCAATCCACTTGGCAGCCAACTACAGTCACTACAAACCCTATGAATAAATTTTCTTCTTATATTGCTTGCTGTAGTAAGTCTCTGGTGTAAAGAAGCAAAATATTCAGCTCAATGCTTTAGAGATTTTTTTTTTTTTAAAGGGAAAATAAATCACACTCAGAGACTACCTCAGCACCCTGGGCTTCTGCCTTGGCTAAAGATATTTCTGTGTTTTCGCTAGAAGATGTATGGTTTTATGGAATCAGCATTCATCTTATGTTCTGGGCTAGTTGTGAGTGTATGTAGTTGTACCCTGAGAAAAAAGGACACCTTTATCTTCCAGACACCTTTCTCTTTCTGTGCATGTATTTCAATTTCTGTCTGTTTGTAGATGATGAATTTTTCAGCCTGTCCCTGTGAAAATAAGGCTTATGGGACCATACGTGTGTGCAGGTTTCTCCCTTATTTGTTTCCTACTTCTTTCAAACCAATATTTTAGCCAAATTAAAAAAAATAGGACAAAAATAAAAAAAACCCTAAAGATATTACAGTGCTATGGGAAAAAACCCAAGCAAACCAACAAACAAAAAAACCCAAGGGAGGAGGGCAGCATTCCTGCCTTCCCAGAGGAAAGGACTACAGCTTGATGTCAATTCATGGTAAATGCTAGAATATCCATATAATAGAGTGGCATTATGAATGCCTAAGATTCAGAAAAGATTCAATGAACCAATAATTACAGGAAACCAATACTTATTAGTCCCATTTTCGGGGCAGTCAATGGTTTATAAAGAAAAGACTAAACAGGAGCTTTTGAAATTAATTGTTTGTTGTCTTTCACAAACCAAACTTGCACTATTGTTTTTTGATCTGACTGCAAGACCAGACCTTTGTTCAGCAGAGATTCAGCTCTGTAAAAGCTTTGTGATTGGATGGACCCAGGCTAATCCAGTGTTTCAACTGGAATATGCTGAAGATTTAAATTCATATCAAACTTGAATTATAGTAGCTAAGTAATCCCCTATGTTTTGCATCGGATCATGTCAATTCTGGAAACACAGTTATTTGTAGTGTTGAAAAAACACTGTATTTGTAGCCCATGCATGCTTGGGCACACTGCCTTGTCTGTAAAATGAACAATTTCATGTGTACTTGATTTTCCACGCGGTGCTACAGCCTAATGTTTACAAATTTTATGAACTATCTAATGGATTTCCTTTGTCATGACACATGATACAATCTTCAGTCAGGGCTGCATTCTGAATGACATTTCCGTGCTCCTCTCTGAGTTTTATTACTTGTGGAAGGATTATACATTAGATTCATAATTACTTGCTCAATGAAAAGTACAAATAAAAGTTGGATATTCATTAAATGAGCAAAGTGAGAGAATATTGGCTTTCCTTAAAATACAGTCTTTAGTTAAATTGAAATTAACTGAAACTAGCCCAATGGGACCAAAAGGCTCTGAAGCTGTATTTTTACAACTTCAGATAAAAGACAAGGAAAATAGAATGGCAACAAACTTACAATTCAGACACTGACATTTTGGGTTTTATAGCATCCAATTGTGTTTCAGTCACCTGCAACATGAGCTTTATACTTTCTTGTAAGGAAAAGTGTTAGAGAAAAATGGTAAAGGAGGAAATTAACTTGGAGCTAAAGTTGGCTTTGTTACTGAAATAATCCAAATCACTAGGGATGATTTCTCATCTTTAGTACCATTCCAAAGTGCCAGAGTTTCTGTTACTGGACAGTAAGATGGGACAGTGGCTCAGTATAGGTATATGAGACAAAACTCCTGAGAACTGGGAGATGTCAAAAAAATAGCAATAGTACAGAGGGTGCTATCTGCAGTTCAGCTGTTGTGGTTCAGCCAAAACCATTGTGATTTATTTGCATTAGTTTTGCTCTTTCTTCACTCTTTCAAAAACACACTGAGGAGATGGACTTTTCCCACAAGCTGTACTGATAGCCAATTTCTCCATGCTTGATTCATTAAGTTGGTGTCCTGGGTTGGCCCAAGGGGTGTCAATCTTGGAAGTGACCTATGCTGCAGGAAGTAGTATGACTTCCTTCTGGGAGAGAGAACCAATAACCAGGTAGTTTTAAGCATTGATACGTGGGCCAACCAATTATAAGTTGATCCACCTTCAAGAAAAGAAACCCTATATAAGCAGTGGATTTTTTGATCTCTTCCTCTTTGGCCTTGCTGTTCTTCAGAGAGAAGCAGTTCCCTGCTGTCTCTCCAGTAAGACTGGGCCTTCCCCACCCTCCCCAGAGGGAAGGGGGGTTTTATACAGCAGAGGTGGGGAGGACCTGGCCTGAGCTCTTGGCAGATGCAGTTCAGCCAGGCCGACATGTCAGCTACACTAGACAGGGCTGGGCCCCCCTGCTCTGGGCCAGGCAAGGGCCAGGCCCTGCTCTGTTACCCCAGGCCCAGCCGGCCCCACTGAGCCGAGCCAGCTCCGCAGAGCCAGGCACAGAGACTCTGAGAGCTTCTGCCATCCAGCTCGGACCTGTTCAAACAGCCCAGCAGGGAGCACGGGATCATCACACTGCCAGAGAGAGAGAGAGAGAGAGATTAACTCTGTCCATGCCTGGACTAAGCTTACAGACACCCATCCTTCCTTGCACAGAGAGAGGAATGAGTGAGGACACCTACAGGAATGCAACCTAGAGACTTTAAAGTCAGTGAAGGAAGCAGAACCAATGCCTAGAGGGAGGAGCATGAGAACTGCTTTGAGAGTGAAGCTGAAAAGTCTTTTGGAGAACCATGGTTGGGGACTGAGCTAATAAATTCCCTGTAATATATGAAGAAATAGTCCAAAGGGGGATGTGAGGTTCTAATTACAGCCAATGAACCAAAACACATGGGTAAAGACAAGTAGGTGTTGAAGTAAGTACAGCCTGATGAGAAACTTGAACCAAGAGAGAGGAGAGGCTGTGACCCAGAGCCCTGGTCCCAGGGAATGCCAGAGAACTTGTGTTGTCAGGAGAACCTGTGTTGCTAAACACAGAAGAAGGGATTTTCTTTGTTGCTGCAATTGAACTGTGCATCCTTAAGATAGGTACCCTGTGGGCTGTTCATGACCCACCATAGTGGCTGTCAGAAGGCTACTGGTGTGGGAGGGATCCACCATTAAGCTGATCTTTCTTCCGGGCGGCAGCTGGTTGTGAGGCTGAAAACCCATAAAAAAACCCTGTATTTTCTTGCAGAGAGTCCATGGTATAAGCAAGAGAGACTTCTCTCCCTAAATGAACTGAGAAAAGACTATTTCAGAGGTGGTAAATTGACTGAAAGTCAGTGTTGTCTTTTTGTATTGTCAGTGGGTAAGAAATGGAGAGGTGGGAGGAGGAGGGGTAGTAAAAAGATTTTGTTCTGGTTCTTGTTTTTCTCTTTGTTTTAGGTTTATTAATAAACCTTCCTTATAATCCTGAAGTTTGAGCCTGCTTTTTCTACTCCTAATCGTTATCTCACAACAAAAATCGAGTAAATTTTCGTAAGTGTGCTGGCATTTGGCCAAAAACTCGAATAGGCAAACTGAAACCACTACATTTGGTTATCACAATATGACAGAACATTTCTCAGTCAGGATATAAACCTTTTGCTGTAGTCTAAAGTACAGTTTTCTATGGCTGCCTCCCTTCTGTTGTCTCACATGATTTCATTCTTTTGTGTATATCCCAGAAAATAGGTTGTGCTTGGTCATTGCTATTTTCCTGTTTTATGTTCTTGGTGAAAGCCTTCTCTATACCTAAATAAGTATTTTAATATGATCATTTTAATGATGAAATTGGAGTAATTTTGGACCCAGACTTCAGGAAACATGTTTTTGTTTTGATTGAAATGAAACCCATCAAATTTGAGACAGTTTACAGAAATTTTCAGAATAGTTAGAAATAAATCTTCTGTCTTTACACAGAACTGGGATACGTCAGTCCCTAAGTTTTCATTAGTTCTTAGGCAGGAGGGTTTTTTTAGTCTGTTCACTGTTTTTCCTCACAAAAAAATACTTTGTGTGACGCCAGATTTGTACTGTACATGAAAACAACCTTGATATCCCTGTTCATTCATCCAGGCACCAACTACATTTTCTCCAGTAGAAAAAAAAGCACAATTAGGTGAAGAGAAGCTGTAAAGTAAGAGTATCTGTGACACAAAAATAAAGTCTAATTGAAGTAATGTTTTAAAGGAAAATATTAAAGGAAGGAAGGCAACAGAGAGGAAGGAGCTGTCATTTAAAGAAATGCATGATTTAGCAAGACAAATGTAGCCTGGGTTTTTTTAATGCATTTTAGAAATGAGAAATAAGACAGCATTAAACAACTTGGCTCTTATCAGGATTCATTATTTCATCCTTATAATGCGTATTTTATGTTTTTCTCCTTTATCATTCTCAAGTGATCTCTCTCTCAGTCTTCTCATAGTAGTCTTTGCCCTTTCAAGTTACATTATTCTGTAGGTTTTTTGCTACTGTTTCATCCTCTATGCCCCTGCTTCATTCATCTCTGAAGTACATTTCTGAGAGGAAGTTGCATTTCTGGAAAAGCTGGACACTTAGCTCTTGGCAGCAGAACTGACTGGTCGGGCAGGTAGCGTGGCCAGATAAGTGCGTACCTATAAGAAAAAAAGGTGATTCTGAGACCCTGATATCTATGCTGGGATTTTCTTTCAGAGCAGTTCCAGTTTCAAGGATTGAATGTTCCTGGACTGCTGGGCATATCTTCTTCCTTCAATTTCATTTGGAAGCAATCCAATTTGAACTACATCTTTGTTAGTCTATGTGAGACAAATTCTTTGTCTAAAATAATAAGCTTTCTAGAAACAGGTCAAAGTGATAGTGATTTAGATTCTCATACCTATATAAAATACGAAAGGCATCAACCTTGCCTTGCTAAAAGGTATTTCTTCATTTGCATGGTGGAAAGATCTGAAATAGCTTAATTTGTGCCATGCACTTTATATAAGACATGGAAGAAGACTGGCTGAGTTCTTGTTTGCTTCTTTCACTAAGTTTTCTAGATAACTGAAGAAATACTGAAGGATGCTAGCAGCAGAACCCCTCTCAATTATCTAACCAGGGTCTTGGTGTCTGAGGAGGTCCCTGCTGACTGGAGCCTAGCCATTGCTATTCCAGTCTATAAGAAAGGTGTGAGAAAAGATACAGGGAGCTACAGACCTGTTAGTCTAAACTCAGATCCTGAAAAAATTATGAAGATTATGCTGTATGCTATTGAAAGGCATTTGAAGAACAATGCACTAATAAAGCACACTCAGCACAGGTTCACAAGGGGAATGTTTCATTTAACTAATATGGTATCTTTCTATGATAAGGTCACCTGCCTCATGAATGAAGGGAAGGCAGTGAATGTAGTTTTCCTTGGATTTTAGTTATGCTTTTGATACCATCGCTCACAGCACCATTCCAGACAAGTTGCCCAGTTGTGGGATGAGCCATGCACCATGTGCTGGGGTAAGAACTGGCTGAATGACAGAACCAAAAGGGCTGTGGTGGACGTGGCTACATCATCCTGGAGACTGGGCACCAGAGCTGTTCCTCAGGATTCAGTTCTAGGGACAGTTCTGTTCAATATATTCATTCTGCTGTGGTAAGGTCACCTCTCTCATGGATGAAGGGAAGGTAGTGGATGCAGGAAGTTTGATAATGAGACTAAACTGGGAGGTGCTGTTGACCCCCTCAAGGGACAAGAGGCCTTGCAGGGGATTCTAGCTAGATGGGAGCATTGGACTATGATTAATGGGATAAAATTAAGCAAGAACAAATTCTGGATTCTGCACCTGGGGCAGAGTAACACCAGGCATTATTATGAATTAGGAGAGAAGTGGCTGGAGACCAGCCCTGCAGAAAGGGATCTGGAGTGCTGGTGGGCAGCAGCTCTCAGTGTGAGTCATCTGTGGGCTCTGACAGTGAAAATAGCAAACCATGTCCTGGGGAGCATAAAAACCAGCACAAACAGGCAGTCAAAAGAAGTGGTTGCCCTGCTTTATCCAGTGTTGGTGTGGTCTCACCTCAGTGAGACCTCAACGGTAGTGCCCCACAATTTGAGAAGGATGGGAACATACATAAAAATGCCCAGAGGACAGCAACAAAACTGGTGACAGGGCTTGAAGGCATGTCCTATGGAGAGTGGCTGAGGACTTTAGGGTTGTCAGGTTTTGAGAAAAGAAGGCTAGGGGTCACATTGCTCTTTGCAGCTTTCTGGGGAGTGGAAGCAGAGACAGGTGCTGAGCTATTTTTCCATGGTACTTAGTGATGGGACATGCAGGAATGTTTCAAAGCTGTGCTAGAGGAGGTTCACAATAATTTTAGGAAGTATTACTTTACTGACAGACTGGTCAAACAGAACCATTTTTCTTGAGAGATTGTTAGTAGGCCTCATGCCCGTAAGTGCTTAAGAGGCATTTCGACAATGCCCTTAAGAACATGCTTTGACTTTTGGCCAGCCTTGATTGAGCTAGATGATCGTTGTAGCTACTTTCCAAATAAAAATATTCAAGTCTAGTCTAAATTACTTGCTCACAAAATAATAGAGAATGTCAGGCAGAGCTTACAGTTTTGCTTTTAAGTGAAAGGTGATGCAACAAAGAAAGAATCTCATGACTGTCAGTTTTCTATTTTTTTTTTTTGTTTTTCACTTTATGATCTCTTGTCTTTGAGAAAATTTCAGGATTTTGAGACATGTTTTGGGACAGCTGAAATGATATACTACATTTCTGTAACACAGGAAAAGTAGATGTACTTCTCATCTGTTTTTACTGTAGAGTATTAACTATGGTGGTGGAAAGAACTTGAAGTATTTGTGTTTGTCTTGATACAGTTTAAAGCTTGGTTCCATCTTATTCTTCCTTTAGGAAAAGTATTCTGTGTTTAAAAGTATACTAATTGGAATCTGGCATTTTTTTGTATTGCTGTTACACATTTGATACTTTTGGAAAGTGCTGAATATTTCTCAGTGAGATGATGCTAACTTCCCTGCTTGCATGCTTGTTTGATTGTACCAAATTAGAATACTGGTTGCAGCCTAATAAGATTCAAAATATCTAGATCCTAATTTTTTTTTTCATAAATACCTATCCTAACCTAATGTAGACACTTTAAAAATGGAGTCATGCAGTAGGAGAACTTGATCCAGCATCAGAGATTTTACAAGAATTTTGAGATGGGAAAAATGAAGCATGAAGCTGTTTTGAATACTGTAAATGTGAAATGAAAAGGACATTTTATAAGCAAAAAGCTTAAGTTGGTTTAAGTAGTAAGTGTTGCATGGCATCCCACAAACCCTGATGGGCACTATTGTAAGTTTCTGTAAAAAACAAAAAAACATATTTCATTTCCAGGGATGTGGATGTCTACAGATCCAGCTACATTTAAATGCAGCGATGGTTCTCAATATCTCTAAAAATGGTTCTACCCATCTCTATAAATAAAATTTTGTGCATTTTATACAACTGTGATTATTGAACAAGAATTCATAGTCTGCTTTGAAATGGGTCATTTCTTGTCTTACTCAAGCAATTTATTACCTTTCCCTTGTTACTTTCAGTCCCCTTCCACAACTGGAAAGATCTTTTTGTTCAATTCCCACCTCATCCCTCTACTGAAGGGACTCTGAGGAGTGTATCTTCTCTTCTCTTCTCTTCTCTTCTCTTCTCTTCTCTTCTCTTCTCTTCTCTTCTCTTCTCTTCTCTTCTCTTCTCTTCTCTTCTCTTCTCTTCTCTCTCTTCTCTCTCTTCTCTCTCTTTCTCTCTCTCTTCTCTCTCCTTCCTCTTCCCTTTCCTTCCCCCCTTCCCTTCCCTTCCCTTCCCTTCCCTTCCCTTCCCTTCCCTTCCCTTCCCCTTCCCCCCCCTCCCCTCCCCTCCCCTCCCCTCTCTCTTTCTTCTCCATTTTTGGCTTTATTTAGTTTTTATCAACAACATTTTCTTTCTCTCCCTCTGTGATTTCCCATCCATGAGATAAATAGCCTTGTATCTTACAACCTAAATACAATTACTGCTATCAAAACTGGAGTCTTTCTCTCCCTGTAAATGTCTCTTGGAAGCTGATAAGCTGTTCAAAGCAAACTGCAGGCATCTGCCTAATCCTGAGATTAAACATAACCACCCAGAAGACAGCAAGAGATAATTGAGGAGGGGGGCTGGGAGAGGCAGGCAGGAGAGGAAGAGAAGAGGAGAAAGTGAGATCCTCTCCTGAGATATTAAGAGGACATACAGAAGGCTCAAGGTTATTTGTAAAGGAATTACACAAAACACACAAGAGCTTGTTATGATGAGGAATTTCCTCAGATAATGCAGTGGTTGTTGTAGTTGTTGAAGACAAAATTTAGCAAGGATTTGTTTGATGTAAAGCATACAGGGCAGCTCCCACCCCTGACTGCTGATTTTTGTATATTATCCCCATCTTGTCCTTGAAACAGAAGGTCTCACAAGATTGTATCCAGATTCTGCATGCTAGGGTTCATCTCACTGGCTTTATGCTGAGCATGGGGAGACAGTAGATTTCCCAAGACTGAAGCAGGGGACTGAGCCAACTTCTCTGTGCTCTGTTTTGCTACATGCTGAACAACCTAGGAAATAGAATTACTTAATTGTGGAGAAACAGTGTGTAATATCTCTACTTTTCTTCAGTTATAAACAAGGCAGAATTACTGAAGGTTAATCGTTTTTATGAGTCAACCCAATACAGTTGAAAAAAGCAGCCTCATTTCTGGATATATAAGTTCTTCTTGATGGGATTTTTTTTTTAATCAGTGACATTATAGTTTTCTCCTTCTCTAATTCTTTTGCATCTTCTCTTTCTGAAAGCTTGTCTGATTTTAACTGTTATCAATGGGATATTACCTCTCCCGACTTAATTTAATTTATAATGCACTAGACAAGAAAAAGAAGGTAAGTTTAGATGGTCTAATAGTAACATCACTGGGGAAATTAGGAAAAGACTACACATCCTTTCTTCAGCTGACATGTGCACTGATATTGTAAATATGCAATATTGTGATTATTAGCTCTTATGAGCTCAGTCATGCAAAGTCTAATGCTGATTGGGAAATTAACAAGGAAAGCTCAAATCAGAACTAACTGACATGTCTGAGTCATTGCAAAAAGTTCTTTCTTTCTGAGTTTGTACTTATCCCTGTACACTACCTCTACATGGCTCATATTGTACCACTTCAGTGATTTACAAATGTTCAGTAATAGAGCCTTTATAGAGAAAATCACTAGTTCTCTGTGCTTTGCAGAGCCAGGGTCCTCCTCCCCTAAATCCACTCTGTGTCTTGTAGAATGATTTTGTCATGTCATTTCCTCTTCTTTCCACCCTTCAACCCCCCCGCAAAACCTTTGTTTTCTGCCTTCTTGTGCCCCTGTAGCAACCTCTTCCTTCCCTCAGACCCAAGGCTGTTATGATCTCCTTCTCACTTCTGAAACCTTGCTTCTAAAACCAAGGTAATAGAAAGAAATTTGGCTGAATCCAGCTGTCTCCCTGAAAAGGCACAGGGATCTTATGCTGGATTACTTGGAATCATTAACAAGATGTGTTGCTTAATCTGAAAGCTGAAGGGATTTTTTTCTTGGTGCTACCAGATCCCATTGTGGTTTTAATATTTTCCTACCCAAATGCCCTTCTGAGTGGGCAATGAGTAAGGAACAAGAGAATGAATTTTTGATTAGCCCTGTAGGCTGAATGTGATCACCAGGGTCCTTGTCATATACTTTTTTGTGGATTTTGACTTTCCATATTGTACTCATTTTGCGAGACTTAAATGAGCTCTCAGATGCTTCCTATCAGCCTGAATTGGAGACAGCATATAAAGTGCCTTTGACAGATTTACTGCATTTCATAATGAGCCTAAAACATATAAAAAGACAGGGTTAATAAAACAGAATTGGAGAAGCACATTTTGAAGGCAGTACTGTGACATATGTTGAAAGATCTGCCAAGAGGGATGATTAAAGCATGACAAGTTGATGAAATCAAGAGTTGATTGTAGCTTGTCACTGCAGGGCCATAGCATCTATAATATATTTATAGAATTGGAAAACTGGTAAATTTGGCTACCTGATATGAACACTAACGTTTTGGTCCCCTGACCAAACCACTGACATATAAACCTCCACACATGAAGTCATCAACAAACAAACATACTTTGGAATTTGTGCAAAAACAGTCATGTTATTTCAGGTGTTTCCACACTGGATGATGGGATAGGATCTGACATGATATAAAAGTTAGGTAAATGTTGCCACTACACTTAGTTTAACTGCTGTGTACTTTGTGTTTTGCTTTCCCACAGAGAAAATGAAGCTGTGGTTCATTTTCAATTTGTCCCATCCTCAAAGAGTTTCATGGAAGTTCTGTAAGGATTTTCTGTCTTCCAAATTCTGTTTTTGAGGACAGAAGACAGAAAAGACAGAAAAAAAACCCCAAGAAAAGTAGTTATATCACAGCTTCCAGTGTCCATTGCTCCTGTTTTGTTTCTTAAAACTGATCCAAGCTCTTGCGACACACTGCATTCAGTCTGAGTGAGCTGTAGTTTTAAATTCACCAAGTACCTCAAGCCCATGTAAGTGGCATCCTATCAAGCACTGGAATTTGTCAGGTTGGCATTGAGAAGGAGGGAAGTGCATGGGTCTTTATGAAGACATGTAAGGTAACGAAGCAGAACGAACAGCACAATGTGATTTAACAGCAATAGGGTTGAAAGAAGGAGTTTACCTAAGGAAGGAAGTAGACATAGAAAAGTGTCTTCATGCAAGTAGCCATGACCATCCAATTCTCACCCAAGATCCCACCAACAGTCCCTGAGATGTGTGAAAGGGGAGAGGAAACAGAAGCATTCTTGTGTAGCAGTTTTTATTACTGCTACATAAAAATCACATAAAAGGTTGTTCTAACATGCAAATACATGCCACAGAGGCAACACTAGTTTTGACAGAACCAAAATACTTTTTCTTGTTTATAGCCTAGATAAAAAAATACTTCCAGAAAGTACTGACATTTTGAGGAAAAGTTTCTTTGATGCTGTCCAAAAGAGCAGAGATATGTATTATATGTATTATATATCCAGCTGTTAGATGAATTATTGTAGCAACACTCTTACATCTTCCTGATCAGACTAGATGTCCAATATGTCAAATCTACAGATGAATATCAAATACTTTAGAGGAAAATTCATTTTAATGGTCAAAAGGACACTTCTTTCCAATGGTCCTGGATTTGGAATTCTTTTCTGTCCTCACTGTGCCTGATTGTTCATCTAATCAAGCTTCTTGAGTCTGAGACCTGTCAAGTGTCTGATGCTCCAGAAAATTACAGTAACCCACCATGGCAACAACAAAAATATGCCCCAAAAGTGTCCTTCTAAAAAAACTGCCCTACTATTGCATTTAGTTTGTGATCTGAAATATGAAGTCAAATAAGCTGGGTTTGTATCATATCTACAACATATCTACAATAATTACATTTGTATTTCTCAGCTGGAAAGCAAATGGTTCCTTTTTTTGCCTCATCAATTTATTCAGGAAAGCATAATTGTGTGAAAATACTCCCACTACTTCTGCAACTGGAGAAGTTATTCTGCTGCATTGTGACCTCATTTCTCAGCCAAATTTAAACATAACAACCCAAAACCTAGGTAGTTTAGTGGCATCTGTAATTTTTCTCTATTTCTCTGATTCTTTTTGCATTTATGGTATTGATTCTCAAACCTGAGTTCTTTCCTCTTAGCTTAGTTCTATTGACTAGCGTTCTTTGTAAGATAAATTCTTGCAACACAGAGTGAATGCCTAGGAAAAGTTGTATTAACCTTTGACAGTGGTAGTACGGCATATACTGAAACTCATGAAGAGATGAACTTTATGATTCCCCAGTCCTAGGTTTGCTCTGTGTCAGAATTATATACCAAGATACAGTATCCACGGGGCACTGATGCATCTTTCTGCCTGGTTGTTCTCACCTGGTATCTGATTTAAGAACCCTGGGCTGAGGAATATCCCTAAGTATTGGCATTGCATTCACATACTTACCACAGGCCTTTGAGTCCCAGTCCCTGACACACTATGGTGCAAAACAGATACAATATATGTGTTTTTCCCTGTATTTCTTTGACATCCAGCCATTTTCCATGAATAGAAATTACATTCTAAGAGATACAGGTATATCCTGATAGCTTGGTCTTCCTAACACTTCCATGCCAAAGTATAGAGCTGTTCACACAGGCATGTGTATCCTGACTGTATCCTCAGATATTTTGAGCTGTTCTCATCTGTTTGTGTCCACTGCTTCATGATTGTATGAGAGTTCAGGTATTAAGCATAAACCTTATCAACAATGATTTCTGGTAAACTTCTCCTTAGCTGGCATAAGATTAATTAGAACTATAGAAGGGCTGGGGTTGGAAGGGGCCTTTAAAATCATCTCGTTCCAAACCCCCTGCCATGGGTGGGTACACCTTCCACTAGGCCACATTGCTCAAAGCCCCATCCAACCAATTGCTATTGTTTCAGCCATTTGATGGTACATAAAGTGTAGCTGTATAATCTAGTGCAGAGAAGGATGGAGAAATACTTCTCAGATGGAGACTCAGGCTAAATAGAATCCTGCTGCACGGCACAGTGCAGTGAGTTCCCAGACATTAATATATTTACATTTCTCTCCTGGGTTAGTTCTATTTCAGTTCTCCTGGTCAAACAGAGTTGTTATGTTTTATTTCTTCTTATCTCTCTCTCTCTCTCTCCCTGACTCTCCTTCTGTCCCTGTCTCTCTCTCATAAACACACATGTGTGCACAGTAAGAATGAGCAAACAAACAGCTGTCCTGAGGGATCACAGGCTTGAACAACAACTTTGTGCTTTTCTGATCACATTGCCTGCAGAAAGAGCAGTGCCAGCTGCAATCCCAGGTTGACATGCTGACATGTAGTGACAGAAGGGGTTTATGCATCCGCATCAGCCTTCTCCCTGCTTGCTGAAGGCACTGGAAAGCATGAAGCCATTAAAATCCAATGCTACAGACTGAAGTAGAGCAACTGGGTGAAAGGATGGTCAGAAATGAAAGGGGCCAGTCATGGAACTGAGAGTCAGAAGTTCATGAATCCCAGCCTTGTGTTTAGAGATGCCTTTCCCTGTGATCTTGGGTAATGCTTTTACCACTTTGCAGCTCAGTTTTTCCTCAGTAAACTGAGGATAGATCCAATTTATCTTATCTTCGGTGACTTAGAAAATATTCTACAATTCACTGAACATTAAAGTCCTTTTGGGTCAATGAATTTGCATCTTTGCTACTTATTGAGTACCTAGTGCCCTTGGTCATGGCACAACTTTGTGAATAACATCTGTCTTTGAGAGGATTTACTGGGTTACTACAGAATCCTAGAATTCTCTTTTCCTTTTACTAAACTGATGAAAACAGAAGAATTGATTTCATGATTTGTAGCAATTAGAAATGGGAAAGACCTGTTTGCTCTCATTTATTCCATTCTGTAATAAACTGATATCCCCCACTGCTTTTTCAAGTAAAATTTTAAATAATTCAAGAATTTCCCTGAGGATACTGTAGCACTGTCGAATATGCAATCTTGATAGAAAGTGCTTCTTTATAAATTTCTTCTTTCATCAGTTTCTTACTTGCTTTTAATTATTTCCTGGCACTCACCCTAGAGAACTTGCCCCTTCCACAGAGTTTTTGCCATTCAGTTATTTGTAACTGGTTAGCTTTCCAGTCCTCACCAGTGACATTTGACTAAGGGCCTTATAGGTGTTACTCTCATTATTGTTACTGACTGAGCAACTTCCCCACAGTAGCACTGTCTTAATGGGAAAGGACTGCACATGCTCTCTCTATGTGTGCATTTAACTACCCATACTATCTCCCTAAAAATATGTACACAGGGAAAAGAGATTCAGAAACATCTGAAGGTTTCTAGTGGAGCCAATCCAACTCCATAGCTGCCACAGCACCAAGGCAGAGACTGCAGGTCTGCTGGAACTGAGCTGCTCTTGTTTGCAGGATTGTGGTAGTGAGCCACTGACCCTTCAAGAAGCAGGTGTAAAGCCACAAGTTTCATGCACCCTACAAAGGCAACTGTGCAGTTTTCAGTCTCATATTGCTCCTGGAAGCAAAATATCCACACTCATGTAGTCCAATGCCTAATCCCAAATATATAAATTAGATTCAGTGTTTCTCTGTCCTGACTTTGCCTAATGCACAAAACAGATAAACAACCTCTAGATAAATGAGAGTTAATAGAATTTAAAGTGTCAATACAAATGAAGAGCTTTTGGTATTTGATTATTGCTGCTGGCTCCCACTGGGCAATATAAATTGCATCCTGACCTTTCACAAAGGAATCAAAGAAGTGGAATGTGGGGACAATGGCAGTGAATTTCATTCCAATCTCTGATTTCTTCCTGCAAAATGAAATTTTTTTCTTGTTTAAAATGGAAAGATCAATATGTAGTTTCAGTTTTTCTTTAATAGACACTTCAGCCTTGGCTGCCTGACACGGGGCTCAATTTGGATCTGGTCAGTGAAAAAACACAGTAATTTATACATTCCTTACAAAACATTTCAAATATCTAGTAATGTAGACACCCAGATTGTTTCATATTTTTACAGAGGTTGAACTGGTAACTGCTTTCTCTATACTGTACACTAGTTCAGTTTTCCAATGTAGCTTAAATGAGAACTAAAGCAGACTGCTTTTATTTCATGCCCATGGCCTCAGCTTCTGTAGGGCTGAAGTGATTCAGCATAATGTGCGCATATGAAATAGGTCTTGAATCACATTTTCCACAATATTTTTTTGTCTTCTGCATGCTTCAAAAGGTTTGATTAACCTTCTTCCACCTTTATTAGTCTGAGTTTTCTTTCCTTTTGCTCCTATTGTGCTTGTATGTTAGATTATCAAGGGTAAGACACTTATTTTCTCAGTCATCCAAAACAGGATTGAAAGACTAATCTAAGGGAGGTTGAAATGTTACTGATCTTGTCCTGGGGCAGAGCACTGAATTAGATGACTTCTTCAAGTCTTCCTTAGTCTTATTAGTGTCATTGTGGTCCACGTTAGCTGTACCTCCTGCACAGACATTTAAACTCCTATCTCCTAGTTTCCTTTTGAATTTCTCAATTATTTTGGCCTGAATAGTGGTTTATTTTCAATTAGAACCCCAAATTTTTTAGGCTAATAAAGATCAGATAAATAAGGAGTGATGGCATTGTAGAGCTTTTGATTGAGGCACTAGAGACTTAGGAACAGCTCCAGTTGTCTGAATAACTTACTGTTGGAGTCTTGCTTGCTAATTCTCTCTCTTATTTTTAGTACTTATGTTACCAAGACCTTGTTGTCTCTTGTCATGAGGGCAGTGAGCTGAGAAGGGTTGCAGTGTGAAGGTCAGCTTTTAACTCCAGTCCATAGTGAGATGAACAGAGTAAAAGGTGTTGCTCCCAGCAAACAATGTGATCAGAGGGAATTGAAGATAAAGTCAAGGGCATCCAGGACTAAGGGGAAAATGAGGACAAGAAATAAAATGAGAATTCAATAGCAAAAGATGCAACTTTATTGAACAGTGAAGGCAGAAAAAAATAATATCCCAGAAAGGAAGCAAAGCTGAACAATGTTAAGACTTGTCTATTTTTCAATCCACTCAAATGAAATAAAATCCAAATTTGAATTAATTCTCTATAGCGCTCCTGTTGTACAAGGCAAAACTAAAGCTTTACAAGAATTTTTAGAGGGACAGCTTGTGATAGTTAGAAGGATTCCAGTACATCTGCCTTATAATTATTTTGTTTAGCATGGACATCCTGTTTCATTTTTGTATAAGCCACATCTGTGGTTTCAGGTTTGGACTTTTTTCAAGTGTTTTCTAAAGCCACTGTAAGTAGAGATTTTTTACATGTTTGGATTTTAGTGCAATTCCCTATGTTATATAACATAAACCACAATATGGTCTTACAGTAACCCAACAAAATATACATAAACATTCCTGATGCTAAAACTTGATTTTAAGTGTTGTTATTCCTTTCTGATGTATGGAGGAAGGTCTAGTCTTAAAAATAGATTCTAATCCTTTACTAATAGACTTGTCTCAGCTTTCTAATTGAATAGAAAATATGAACAAATGGTAGTTGTACTTCATAGTATTTAAAACAAAATATGTACTTAAAGAAATGTGAAAATGGGGCAATTCAGTATATTGTAAGATTTTAAGTGCAGCTGCCTGAAAGCAGAAGTGGTTAAAGAGGCTCAGTGTGTGCCAATCACAGGCACACTATGGAAACTTTTATTCCCTTTATCAGAGGGGAAAATGGTAGCTTCCTTTTGTTGCATGAAAGTTGCCTTTTCCAGGGCACACAGCATCAGCTCTAGAAGAGTTTTGGGGTTGAATTGAACTGAGTCAGTTTATGGTAGTAGAGCATTTCACCATCAAATATACACTTTTCATGCTCTAGCAGGCTACTTCTCTCCCATGATGATGTCAATTAAGTGTATGTAAATCTTAGAGAGATTATGGGCACCCATAAAAACTCAAAGGGAGCTGGCATTAAGGGCTACTGGGTGAACTGAACTATCAAACACTGGCTGTTTACAAGCCCTTTTCCTACTGAAATTCCATCTACAATAACGGAAAAATGGTGGAAGCATTTTAAAGCTTGAACACTGATCTCAAGATATTTCTTTAAATCATTAGTATCACTGTAGCATCTTTCATTTAATAACTGCTCATTAGATAAAATGTCTCATTCTTTTTAGAGACTTAGAAGCAATGAAGAAAATTCTGCTTCATAAAACAGCCTTTGACGGTAATTTAGATCAGATGAGTGTGTTCTTATGGTATTCTTTTCAGCATCTTCACAGACTTGACAACACATCAGGATGGATTAATATTCCACCTGAAAGCAAACACTTTCTTTCTGCCCAGTGCAATTTGCTGGAAGCTTTCAGGTTTTCTCTTTCACACCTAAGAGGTAGTAAATCATTATGATTGGTACCTAGGCCAAGAAGCAAGATTTTTCAGAGCTTCAATTGTTTTTGTACTTTCTTTGGCTTAAGATTCCATTTTGGTTCAGAAATAAGCTGAATGCAATAAAGGTTGTTTGTTTTCTTAAAGAAACCATCAGCAGAAAAGAAAAACATGTTCCAGCACTGAAGGGTTTTAGAAGAAAATTCTGCTTTGCCCATGAGCAAATTTAAACTGTGTCCCCTGGACTGTTGCACTGCATAAAAAGTATTTCCTGTGGAAACAGCCAGTAGTGATTAGCAGAAGCAAATTCTTTTGATTTTTTTCCCCATTTTAGTTTGGTCTTAATTGAAGATTATCAAAAGCTAAAGTTCAAAGTGAATCTAATAGATTTATCTGTATGGTCTGTGGAGCAGGGGTACCGAGGGCTTCAAAAAAAAGACAGAATACTGGCAAGTGATCATATTTAACCAGTAGGCTCTTATTTTTCTTACTGGATTCATCATTTCCTTTGGAAAAACAGGGACAATAAAAAAAAAACCCAAAAAACAGAGAACACTTCTTCCATATTCCTCGCCAAAGTATCTGGTCTTCAGGAATGTCTATGGTATTTGGAATATTTGAATATTCAGGTTAACCAAGATTCAAGAATCTAGAAGATTTCAAAATGTTACCATTAAAATCCTTGAGGTCATAAAAGTCTAATTGCTTATAATTTTGTTGAAAAATTTAGGACACGCAGCAGAATTTCTTTTAATTGTGCATAGAAGTTCTAAATGGGACAAAAGACTTCTTTTAATCCTAGTCTTCACAGCTGGCTTTAGAATTTTTACATGGAAGAGGAATAATAATAGGTAAAATAATGTGTTTCTGAAGAAGTTCTTTAGAAGAAGCTGAGTCATTGAGCAGATCCAAGTCATATTGATATACAGGAATTTATTACATGGATAAAGGAAAAAAGAGGAAACTTATTTAAAACGAGCTGTCTCTATTGGTACTTGAATCACTTCAGCAGCTAGAAGTTATGAAAGGAAAATTATTTAGTAAATCACAAGTAGCAAAACTAATCCACACAATTTTGCTCTAAAAAACTATAACGTGCAACCTTTGAGACCCACATTGACTCTGAATGCAGAAGAATTATGCGATTAGGAGTATTTTCTGAAATAAATTTCAATTACTCTATCCTGTATTCTATTCTGAAGACTAGCCTTGCATCAAATCTGGACTCAAAAGGAAAAAAGAAAGGATGTACATCAGTTACATGAAAGGCTTGTTTGAATGTGTGTATCATTCAACTGTAGAAAGAAATTTCATTAAGGTCACAAAAGGATTGTCACTGAAAATTTCTGTGTATAAAGATGGACAAGAAACACCTTTAATCACATCATGCCCGAGCTGTCAGAGGTTCAATAAGCTTTCTTCATGCTGAACTTACATTACTTCGTGTTGCAAACCATGATATTTGCTTTTTGAGCCCTCATATCAAATGTTGTGTTTATTTTTAAAAGCACAACTCCAAATCAGTATTAATTTAGTCATTCTGTGGTTCTGTTGGTTATATTTAATGACTATTCTAAGCACTTAACAATGAAAAAGTTGTTCTTTAGCTCGCTATTTTAATTGGGTATATGAGTGAACATATTCTCATGCACATGTTTTTAAAAATCATTCTTAGTTATGCCTGAAATAAAATTTAAAAACAAACAGAAAAATAGATCAGATACTAATGTTGCAATATAAACCAATTTGGATTTTCTAATGCCCTTCAATTTTTCATTGCTTTTAAAGGTATGATTTTTATATGTATTTTAATCTTGCTGAATATATTTGCATAATAATACCATAATAAAATTAAATTAAACCTGATCTAAAAAAAAAAAAAAAGTTTTTAAAGATGTGGTGGGGAATAGTTGTCATTTCTGGCTTTCTTGAAGGTCTAGAATTATAAGAAACCCATTTTTCATCATCATGTCTTTTTTGATTGTCCCACTTCCTTTTTTACCTTAGTCTTGTTGGCCTGTTCTTGTCAGACACCCTTTTTCTGAGGAATTGCAATTCACCACATTCTTTCCTTTCTACAGTCAGCCTTTCACACAGGGGAAGAAGCACTCCATGCCAGCCCCTGGCTGACTATAGTTTTCTTCTGAACTTTCTTCATTCTGAAAAATATCTCATTGCCACCAGTAAAATGTTACTTACGTGCGTACTGACACTGGATGAAGACACTGGAGTTTCTTGTTGCTTGTAAAGAGTGTTATAGAATTTCTTTGGGGCTATTGAAAATGTGCCTGCCCATTGACATTATCATATCAATGCACTCATCTAACCAGTAGTCCTAGCTCAGAATGTACTTTTAAAGTGGGGAATAATCCCCATTTCTACCGAAACTGTATCTATCTCTGTCACATGGAATATAGATGTAGTAGCAGCCTTTTTGTAAGTGCTCAAGTTGGGTTGACAGAGAAATTTTGATCTTTTAAGTGCCACTGAAATGCCTCCTGAGTATTTTTCAGGACCTAATACTCCTTCCTTACATGCAAAAAATTAGGCACACTGCAACTGAACAAAAAAATCCTAAAGGGGATGCAGAATTTTTATGATTACATTTATGAGATTTAGCTATTTTGGTGGTCATGGATTAGTGTGTTAAGAAAAGGTCTAAGCTGAATGTCTTGCTAACTGATCTTAAAAAAGAAATTGTTTTTGTAGCAAGCTTGACTTAATTTTCTCCCCAAACTAATGGGTCTGCTTCCCTGTCCTGTGAGTGTAAGCTTACCCTAGGCTTAAATGAATGGCAGAACTTGCAGGAAAGGAAGCTGTCATTTGGGTTAAGAAATTGGGAAAACAACTGGTCTGCATGATCTCAGCTTACTTTAGTCTTCAGTTTATTATTAACAAACAGATCAAATATTATTGTTTTGTTAATATTATTGTCTCTTTGGCTTTAGGGAGAGTTTTTCTTTGTTTTTGTTGTTTATATTAACTCAGCTCTTCTTTGTCAGTTTTCCTCTTGGATCCTGCATTGAACATGGTTCAAATTTTCTGTTTAGGAGTATGTGTTAGTAGAAGTACAGAACTGACTTTTTGGTTGTGCTGATATGAAATATGAGAGCTGGGAATGTACTTAAAGGTAACTTAATATGTGTGAGTGACTCCAAGTCACCACAGTGAATTGTTAAATATGACTTGACAAATGACTGAGAGTGTTTTCAGTTTTATCTTTTCCTTCTAGTTTATCTGAGTAACCATATATATGCCAAGCATCTGAAGTGCAACAGAGAAACTGGAGCAATAATGTGTGTCAGGTGGTGCCTAATTAGATATTTCTATGATGGGGAATAGCAGTTTCCCACAATTAATATGTTTTATGGAAGGTAAAAAAACCATCTGACTTTTCAGGAAAGTAATAAGTAATTGGGCCCGTAAAGCTGTCCTTAAATGCTTTTGCTTCTTTTTTACCTGGCATCCCAAATAAGCAGCAAGGTTTCTAAATGTTCATCACTACAGCTGGAGATACTAACCCAAATGCAAATTGCTGGTTTTTTTCTTACAGCTGAGCTTACAGCAATATGAATGATGATTTTTACAGATACCCCTTAAGATTAGGTCATAGGAATCCTTGTGGGACTATATCTGGTGTGTTGCTGTAGTGCCTCTCACGTGTTGCAGGAAGTCGGCAGCACCAAGATGCTGCTGCAGAGCACAGCTGTGGTCACCAGGTACCTCATATAGACTGGCAGCATTTCTGAGCAGCAGCAATGCAGTAAGGATGGTCGAACACAGGAGATCCACCAGTCATATTCCCTGCAGTGTGAGAGTGTCTGCTATTGACTGGCTGGACTTATATTACTTAGTTTTTAATTATTCTTTTTTTCTTTGGTGTCTGTTTCCATAAGAAAAAATATTACAGCATCTGTTTCAGAAAGTCAAATAAATATGAAGCCCCATTAGCATATTTACATGTGGGACTTTAAAGGCAGTACTGCAAGTTGTGCAGAGCAGTTGCTGACTTGGGCCACCATTTATTCAAAACACATGCTGGAGCACAACTGATCTACTGAACTTCTGCCTACGGTAGCATTACTTTAATAGGCTGTGGGCTTACTCCTTTTTCTACAGTATTATAATGTTGTATGTAAAAAATGCACTTCTCTTATGCCTGTCTAACTGAAGAGCTTTTGTAAAAATAATACTTGATTCAAAAATTAGAATTAATCAGAAAGTGACTGTAGCTGAAGAAAGTGAAAAAGAAGAATGATGACACTTGTTCACTGTCATTCCTAACACCATCAAACTGAGCTGCTCCTTTCTACTAGAGGTTCCATCTGACCTGTACAATTTTCCAGTAGCTAGGGAATTTGGACAGAGGCTTTGTATGAATCCTGTTCCTGTCTGTGCTCTGCAAGTAATAAGAGCTTTCCACCAAAGCACACTTTAATGGATGATTCTATTATCCGTCAACATGGAGCAATGGAACTGCAATTGCCAGAATTTACATTTTGGCTAATTATTTCTCCCTTTAGTTTCTAAGCTTTTGTTTTATTCTGGCAACAGGCCCAAGTCTTTGGTAACTGTACACAAGTCTTCATGTATCCTTAATTAACAGTTCTTCCTCTTTCCAAGTTTTATTTCCCTTTTTTCCTGTTTATCTTTCCATTCTTAGGTGTTTTGGTTTTTTTAAACTAATTCTATTACATCCTTTCAGCATTGATTTCTTATCTATTCTTCCTTTACTTTTTTTTTCTGTTTACTGGGTTTCTAGTCCTAACACGTGTCTTTTACCAGTGCAAAAAGGTTTATCAAACTACTACTAACTGTGTGTTTACGTGACTGACTTATTGTGCCATGTCCTTATGCAGTCAGATCCAGGGTCTGATCAAAATGTTTTAACTCATGGCACTGAGTTCACGCAAGGTCTCACGTTGCAGACAAATTGCATATGCCTTCTAACCAATTTGGATAAACAAATACTCTGAGGAGAATCTGAGTTATCTTTTTTGTAGGATTTAATTTCTTCGACCTTCCAGAACCTCAGGCAATTGGATGTATAACTGTTCTCCACTCTACTAAAGATAAATCTTTCTCTTTTCAAATACAAATATATATATATGTACACACATGCACACTTATTTATCTATAGCTAAATAAGGTCATAAAAAACAAAAAAAAAATCTAGGATGTTTTAACTATTTCATTGACTTTTCAGATTGTTTTTAAGCTGTTTTTTAAACTTTAAAGGCAACACTGATAGTGAACGGTTCCAAATGGTAAAACAGAAAATCCCCTTCAAATATAACCGGCCTGTAGAGGAGTGGCTGCAGGAAAAAGGTAACAGTCATTAAAACTTTCATTTTAAGCCCATTTGATTCTAAACTCTCATTTTTAAAGCCTGCAAATAAATGTTTCTTAAATGATAATCGCCTGCTGCATAAATGAGTGTTTTAATTTTCATTATAATTTGTGTCAGCTTCCACCTGCCATATGTTGATAAATCATGCTATAATACATTGCTATTAAAATGCAGTTAAAGGGACGAAATTCTAAGCTTGCTATAATGCTATAATAGTAATGACAAACAAGCAAAAATTCAGGAGATGATTTTTTAAAAAAAAAAAAAAGCCAAATGAAGAGTGAAGAACAACAACATGTATTATGGCAATTTAACCACTGCATGATTTTCCTATTTTAATTTGGGCTTAAGCTACGTTTATATCTTTATTATTGAAGTTTTCTTAAAAGATTTTCAAATCTACTCATAAGTTTTTGATTTTTTTCTCATGAGTCTGATTAGTCACTATGGCTGTGTATTTCCTAATTGTATTAAGATAATTAAATTATTTTTAAAAATGTTGTAAAGAAAACATTTTTTAACATTTTCATTTAAATTACAGTGAGGGAGACAGAGAAAGAGGATTGTTCTGTTGCTTTTATGCTATGTCTGGAGTACAGTGTGAACACTCAAATTATATTTGTCTAAAATACGGATGAAATTCTTAGTCTCAGGCAGTGCCACTTAATTTTGTGAGT
The DNA here is from genome assembly GCA_034509425.1 of Eopsaltria australis. Taxonomy (NCBI): domain Eukaryota; kingdom Metazoa; phylum Chordata; class Aves; order Passeriformes; family Petroicidae; genus Eopsaltria; species Eopsaltria australis. The sequence continues at coordinate 257,119 of JAVTVJ010000007.1, forward strand.
TTGCCTGGAGTAATTGGCCTCAGGTCAACAAAAAAAACTTGTTAACATAAATAAGTCCAGGTGGCTTGAATGGAAGTTCTGCATACAGTCCATGATCTGTTGTAATGGGACTTGTTTCAGAACAGTAATTTTTTTTAAAGAATTTGGAGAGAAAAAAAAATCTTGGATATAGAACCCATTTCAAAGCCTGTTGAAGGTAACAGAATGACTTGCTGATATCAGTAGGGCTTGAACTAGGCTCTTTGTAATACAGGGGAGTTTAAATCAGGAAGATATTCTCCTTCTATTATTAAATGTGGTATTTTAAAAAAACTAACTCCTTGCCTTGAAGTCTAGACAAAGCAGAACACAATCTTCTCTTGTTTCCATTTTTGAAAGTATTGCTAATAAAAGGGGGTGACCTTTGAACTCAGATCTTGCATTTTCTGTGCTGATTTAGACTACGGTTGTTAACACATTTTCCAGGAAGGAAAACCAATCTTTTGTAGGACTGGAAAAATATGATGAATGTTCTGTTTCAAATTTCTAACCTCAGCTGAATTAACAAATTGATTTATCCAGTATGAATTAAGGTTAGGAAAGATGTGGCTAAATCCAGCCAAAACATTTTCATGTGAAGGGCCTGATCCTGCAAAGTGTTGTGCACACTCAGTTCCTGTTAACTTGAACGACAGCTGGCAGTGTTGCTCACTTTCCAGGTTTGGTCTACTAAGGTGTAATGTTTAAAACTAAAGCTAAAGTATTAATGAAAGTAAGGCAAAAATATTTGTGTAACCAATAGGAATATTTTTTTACCACCCATATTCCATAAACAGTTAATTCAGCTAAACTGTAAATAAATTTTAAGATAACAATAAACAGAAAATGCTTATTGAGTCTCAGTGGGTTGCCCTGTTAATTTACAAGATCAAACTAAAATACATAAATAAAGTTTAACACTAAAAAGAGAATAATTTTGGTAAGACTGAATTGCTAAAGTCCCTTTAACACTAAAGACAATGATTGCCTCAATTTTGTTAAAACAGATGCATGTCTAATTCCTTGATGCAATTCATGTGCTTGAGAAACCCATCTTTGTTTTCTTTTGGTTTGATTGTGGGTTTGTTGGTTTTTTGTTTTGTTGGAGTTTTTTTTTCTTTCTGGTTTTCCACAAAATCTTTTACTTTATGTCACAGCTTCTACAAGTTTGAGCTTAAAAGCATGCCAGTACACTTTCATTTGTAATCCATCCCAAAGTTTTGAACTGAAATCTACCTTTTGTGGATATTGATGCTTTGTTAAAAGACAATCACACATGCACTAGAGTCTAAAAGAGACAATATTTGAGTCTTCAGGCACTCTCAAAGCACTGGATTTTGTTAGGCTAGAAGGATAGAGCTCTGTTATGATATAGCTCTAAGATATGTATAATACACAATATCTTTCTGAAGTGGCACCACTATTGGCTTTGAAGGGCTTTCAAATTCTATAAATTAGGTTAAAATAATTTTAAGAGCACAGGTTTACAGTCTTGAATTGTATGAGTAAGAAGCAAAATATTAAATGCTATTAACTTCACTGAGATTATATATGTGAATATGAAAAGAAGTATTAGTCTTAAATTGTTCAACTTCAGGAGTCATAAATCCAGCAGATTTCCTTAACAGAATACTTGGTGTCTGCTAAGGCACAGATGTTACCTGTTCTGCAATTGAGTGAGCTAGTAAAGACCCAGAAGCATCTCATCAAAAGGATTGATCCCAGAAGTACTTAATTATTCAAATCTCTCTTACCTGTAAAGTCTCCTTGATGTGACTGTACTTTTGAGGCAAGAACTATTAGTATGAATTAGGATTTGCAAAATCAGGCCCAAAATCTCTTCTAGTGCTACAGAAAAGTTACACTTCAGGTTTCTCTGTGGTATTTTAAATTAAAATTCAGTTTTCCAAATGAAGAAGTCAATGAGAGAGCAAAGAAACAAGAGACAGATCTATTCAGAATACTTACAAAACACCTCATAATTTTTTTCCATTATGACACTAAAATAGTAGTAGAAAGAGTTCTCTGTGGAAAAAAAAAGTATTGCAATTCTGCTGTCCTTACACACCTAATAGAATTTACTAATATAAATAGTTCCTCAGTAAAATTCAGTGGCCAAGTAAATTTTACTTAGGGGAAGTAAAGGCTTCAGCTAAATTCCATTGAAAGAGTGATCAGAAGAGACATACGGTGGCAGAATTTAGTGTATATTCTCTCCAAAGTTTTTTCTCATTTCACATTCATTTCCCTGGTGTCTTTATCATGCTCATGTACACCATCTTAGAGCAAAGAATGAGGAATTGCAGGTAGTAGGTGACTGCAACAAGTGATTGTTCTTTTAGCAAACACATTTTTAGTGTGGTTTCCAACATTGACCGTATGGTGCAGTGCATGTATCCTGGTCTGGAAAACCATTTAACAGTGAAGACTCCAAACTACACAGAGTTCTTTTTTTTGCTGGAATAGAGTCACATCCTTGGTGTACACTTTCTTTCAACATTAGAAGATGCAGGTGAAGGCCCAGAATTAGAGACATGGTCTCTTTTTTTCAGGCTTAGTATACTAACTCTTCATTCTTGCAAATAATGCAAGAGATATGATAGAACTGTAAAGCTATGCTGTGAGCTTGGGTTAGAATAGTTGACATCCGAGGAGAGTCATGATCCTCCAGTAAAAGTGAGAGAACCCCTCTTCTATCCTTGTTTGGGGAGCTCTCCTATCTGGAGCAGCAAAAAAATTTCTCTTCTCATCACCTTCCGCCTTCTTCCCTTTGGCAAAAGATTAAAAAAGATACTAAATTAATTCAAGGGAAGAAACGAATGGAAATGCAAATGGAAAACTGAACTGCCAGTTATCTTCCATCTGTTTTCAGGAATATCATCTCAAGATTAGTGAAAAAAGTCCCTTTACTCTTAAGTCCCTTCTTTAGTCGTTTTACCTCTACTCTTTGGCACTCTTGTCATGAGTGAGGTGGGAAGAAGGGAACAGTAGCAAGTTACATGTCTGAGTTTGTAGGGGCAGGGACAGTATGGACAGAGCTATAGTACTAGAGGGAAGGAACATATTCAGAGAAGTGAAAATGGTGTAATAAAGTTCTTACAGCATATCCATTAAAAAATCCAAAGCACAACATGAGAGAAAAGAAAAGCAAGCTCTGAGGACATGGTGTGGGACAAGAGTTTGACCTTCTACAGTGTACAGTGCCATTTCCTCTAACTCAGATGGGCGCTGGGCTGAGAGGGATTAATATCTTAACAGATATTGTTACTGGGCCCTATTTTTAATATAGACAAGAGTAATGGCTCTGTTTACATTCTGAGGATGTGTGGCTTCAGTTCATGTTTATTGATGTTTTAATAGACATACGTTGCCTCTGGCAAGTTTAAAACTTCCTGAGATGCAGAATATTGCATCAGGTGTTTCAATACTTTCCAGGGGAAGGATACCTCCCATTTTTATTTCTCATTTCTTCATCAATGCAGTTACTCCACCCTGATCAAGTCCTAATTTTCCATTTACAAATCTGAGGGTGAGGAGCACAAGGAATGTGCAGCCCACCTCCACGTCTGTGTGTTACACCTCTCCATACACTGTTGCTTAGTTAGCTAGGGCCATCTTTGGGGGCAGGAACTACTTTCCGATACATTTCTTCTCTTGTCCCCATTCTCTTCCCCATGGTCCATCCTGTCACCATAAGATGATGCTACACCGCATCACCACTTGACTTCGAGACCTGCCACGACGACCACCAAAATTGGTGAGCTCCCCCATGTATTTTGGTCTACTCTAACCACTGTCTGTGAAGGAATGAGCAGTGGATCGTAGGTTGTGCTTTCCTATACAGTGGCATTCTGCACTTCTCATCAGGCTGGACTAGACAGAAAGTGGCAAGTGAGAACTGGGGAGTGGGAGTGGGATGGGAACACATATTTCAAACTTCATAAAAATGGGAAAGCACAAGATATTTAAATGATGATTCACTTGAAGCTGCATTGATAACACTTCTGAGCAAAGTCCAGTCTGGTTGTCTGCTAATTCAGCAGATTTCAGGTGGCATGCCCCTAATCTTTTGAGGAATAGTGAAGTTATAGGCACTGCCTTTGCACTTCATGATGCAATTTATTTCTTTACATGGTCAACCTAGTACAGCCTGGGACATAAACAGTATTTATAGAGCAGTCCAGGCTGAATGTGATATAAGTATCCTGCAAAACTACATGAATTCGCAATTGTTACTAGATTTATCTTTAATAATTATATTTTTATTACATATGATATTAGACCACTTTTAACACTCAAGATGTGACCTTGACTAAACCACTTAACCTGCCTACATTTGAATTTCACTGTCTGTAAGAGAGGAGTAAGGCCCCATTCTGGGGCTTAACCATCTGAAGCAGTGTTATCCTCACTATTTCAAAAGCTTTGCTCTTTCAGAGACATCAGAAATGTTTGTGGTTGTTCTTTCTCGGGTTTAGATTTCCAAGCCTTCACAACACAAAGTTTACAGGTGAAAGGTCATGACTGATCCTGTCATAACACTCCTACTCAGTTCTTATATAGCTTCATTTTTTCCTGATGTTTTACTGTTCTTGAGCAAGCCCTTGAAACCATTTCATTATTAAAAGTGGCTTTATGAGTTAATCCAATACTTTAACCAGTCCAAATGGAGGTTTATTTATGGGCTAAAGCTTGACCAGTACTGCAATCCAATTGATAGCAGAAAAATCACCACATGTTGAAGTCCTATTTGTAGTTTAAAATTCATCCAATCCTAAAAGAGTTCCAGAGTTCCTCCAGCATTTTGATGTGTGAGTGGATGCTGAGGTATAAGGTTCTGTTTTAGGTATTCACACTTTCAGGCTTATCTTCCTTATTAAAGACTTCTAGGCACCACATTTCCATCCTGTTTCTCTACAGTCATCATAAATGCTACCAAGAATGAATCTACTTCTCCTTTGTCCATCACTTTGGGCCAGGGCTCAATGTAGTATGCAGATTGAAGGAAATGTCTGTCAATAATGTTATTCACCCCCCTTCACTAGGACGACAGTTAACGATCTTCAACACCCAGGCGCAAATAGCCATAGGAGGGAAGGACAGAGGGCGTCTCTTCCAAGGCCAGCTCTCCGGGCTCTATTACAATGGCCTGAAAGTGCTGAACATGGCAGCGGAGAACAACCCCAACATTAAAATCAATGGAAGTGTCCGACTCGTTGGGGAAGTCCCTTCCATCTTGGGAACAACACCTACAACGTCCGTGCCACCGGAAATGTCGACTACAGTCATGGAAACCACAACCACGATGGCGACCACTACCACCCGAAAAAATCGCTCACCGCCCAGCATCCAGGTGAGTCAATTAGTCTTCTCCATTTCCTTCAGTTCTTAATTAGTCTTGCTGCTCATTTGTAAGTTTGTAGGACCTATGTTCTCTGAATCATGCTCCATGTAACTCTTTATTTTAAAAATGTTGTCCTCCTGTGTTGGACACAGGACAAACAGCTGGCTGAATTGTTGTGGCACATATATGTGGGAATAGGAGTGGATTTTGCTGATCTAGTGTTACCCCATTTGTGTGAGAGAGATTGTAATAATGTGAACAAGAACAAGGTTTTAACTGTGTTTCAAAAGTTCCATATGTGGGGAAATGTATTCTGAAGAGCATTACAAAGCTTAATGGGGGGTGGGTGTATGGTTATTTATTATTATGACAGTATGAACTGCTGCAATAGTCAAGTCCATAATGAGGAGAAAAGCAATGGAGCATCACTTTCAGTTGGAGTCATTTTTCATTTTCCTTTTATAGCCTTCCTGCAGAGAATTTTGAAGGAATGCTATCAAGATCAGTTTCTTGCAAAATCTAGATGTTCCAACATAGAGCAGTTCCTATATATTTGGTAAAAATCATTCCTAAATAAAAAATTAATTTCAGATTATCTGACTTAATTGTGCCAAAATAGGTATTTCAACACTTAAAATGCAGTGGGTTTGGAACGACTTCTGTGGCAGCCAGAATATGGTGCTGATTAGAAATAAACACCTTCAATTGGCTGTCCTTGTCTGTGCAAAGAAAAGAATCATGCGAATAACCAATCTGAGCTGTGTATTATTTATTTCAGCAGTATGCTGTCATGTTATTGTGTTACCAACTAGAATGAGACATTTGTTTTGGTATCATTAGAGAGATGGAGCTCCCGGAGAGACTCTAGCAAAGAGCCTCTAAAATGAGTAAGGGACTGGAGCATTTCTTGTATAAGAAAAGGCTGAGAGCTGGAACTGTTCATCCTGGAAAAGAGAAGGCTTGGGGAGGATCTTAACTGTGTACAAATACCTGAAGGAAGAGTGTAAAGACGACAGTTTGTGCCCAGTGACAGGACCAAAGACAATGGGCACAAACTGAAACAGGACTTTCCCTCCAAACATCGGGAAACATTTGTAACATGAGGGTGACTGAGCATGGGCAGAAGCTGCCCCAAAAGGCTGTGGAGTGTCCATGCTATTAAATATTCAAAAGCCATCTGCACATAGTCCTGGGCAGCTGACTCTGCATAATCCTACTTGAGCAGAGTTTTGGACTAGATGACCTCCTGAGGTCCCTTCCAACCACAGCTATTCTGTGATTCTGTGAGGTGCATCTGGCTGCAGTGGAATTTACAACTCTTAGAGAAATTAATTCTAAACTGAGGTTTAACAGTGCCCTCTTTGGTACTCTGTAAATCCAGATGGCAACAGGACTGGGATTAATTGAGTTATTAGCTTCAAACACCCAGTAGGTGATTTATAAAGTCTCAGCCAAATGAGGGGAAATTACCCCAGGTTTGGTCTCTCTTTGTCATAAACTTTGCAAGAATTACAGTTCCTTCTCCTCAGTGACTAGTTCTAATTTTAGAGAAAACATTTGTGCAGTTACATCTCCAGAACTATAAAGTCTGTGGCTCTTATCCTGCCCTCTATAATTTTTAAAGGCAGCAGAGCTGTGTTTAGCTATACCAGTGGAACAGAGAGTAGCACTGGACCTTTATGGGCTGGGTCAAGCTGGAAATGATGCTGGCTTGCCTGAAGAGGAACTCTTTCTGAAAGCTTCCTGCCTAGCCTACGTGGCAGTTCACTCAGCCTACAGAGACCACTGTGTGCTGAAAGAGCATCAAGAAGATTTAATAAAGTGTCAAAGTGCTTCTAAAAACATGGTTAGAGCAGCGATTTCCTGGATACACATACACCACAACAAATGGCCTCATCTGAGCTGATATTAAAGCAATAACTCTTTGACACTCCATGCTACCCGCTGAAAGAAAAATAAAGGTCAATATGTACCTCCATTACAACTTTCTGCATTTCAATATTGGGCCATTTTATTGCTGTCGCAGCACAGATGGCTTGCCTTTCTTCCTTATTTTTGGTGGAATTTGATTCTTCCTGCTTAAATTGCAGTATCTGTGTGGTGAAAGAGAGAAGAAATTGTCTTTTTCTGTTTGGGCAGTATCTTCAGCCACGGTTTTTCAGGTGCCTAATGGTTATTTTATCTTGCTTGTGTTCAACATCACCATCGTCAGGCCTGCTTACAATTTTAGATCTAAGTAGTGGAAAAATCTAATAGAAGAAGTTTACTCTTTGGGACACGTAAAATATAGATACCTAAGGCTATGAGAGGTACAAATACAGTTAGTTATTACCTTGTTGCAGATTTCTCTTTTCTGCTCAGAAATAAACAGTTTTTCTTCACTTCCAAGGCTGTTTACAGTTGATCTTCTGATTCTGATCAGAATGATTCAAGCACTTTTTGCTCACTTCTTAGATTTGATCATAAGAATCTTTCTGCTTCCTGGTACCATACAAAAGGCAACAGTAGGTTATTTTTCCAATCTGATTGAAACTCCTTTGTCGTCATGATGCATGCCAAAAAGTCGTCAGAGGTTAGGCTGATGATGGTCTAAGACAACTGTTTATCAAGTCAGTCAATGTTGTCACATTTTTTTGTTTTGTTATCCATGTTACTGTATCCATGTGTGATATCTTGTTTTATGCTAAGATTGCAGACTCCTTGGGTTCAAAATGTACTTTTTATTCTGCACATGCACACTACTTGGCACAGAATAGTTCTGGCCAATTGTAGAAATACCAAGCATGATACAAATAAAAGTAAAGCATCTAATGCAAAATAGCAAGAATCATGATAAATTATTACTGTTCTTACTCTGTTAGGAGTATCTGTGCTACTTGTATTACTCATTTTCATATGTAAGTAACTAAAACTGCTCCTTTTTGAAATGTATATAAAGCTTGTGCAGAATATCAAGTCTGTAATCACAAAGTGTTACAAAATCCAGGGGAATTTAAGAAGGACTTAGATTTACACATCACTTGTTAAGGAACTACAGAAGAGCATGGTAAGTGCAAAGATCACTTCTGTTTGTAATACACACCAAGACACCTCCTGCAGTTAGGTAGTCTGAGTACTGACAGAAGTATTTTAGAGCACAGTTAGACTAACTCAGCTGGGAAAATGAAGTGCTTTAGAAATACACCGTACATGTTCAGACCAATGATAAGCTTCAGTTTGTGAAGATCCCAGACATGGTGTATAGTTTTGGACAAACAACCAAGATAAAGGGAATTGAGAGAAAAATATTGCTGGAAAAACCCAGTGGCATTGAAATTAGCATTTTAAATGCTTATAAATTTATACTAAATTTCTACAAGGCAGTGAAACTCAAATCACTGGAGGACAGCTAGGATTTGAGTGAGAAACAGTTGAGATATATGGCTGTATGCTCTACTGCTGGGAATGTTCCTGTGATTCAGAGAAGGAGGTAACAAGAACTTTTCTTGCTAACTGAAAATAAGGGAGAAGAAGAAGTTTTGATTTGTGTTTGGTTCAGTGAGTTGAAAATTGTGCTTGTGCTCTGCTGCCTGGAGTAGTAGCACTGATTTGACTTTCTCACACGTGGTTTTGTCCTGGATTTAAGTACAGTCTGTTCAGAAGTGGCACGTGCTGTACTAATTTCTTGCTACCTCTCAGGGCCCTGACACATCAGACTGTCCAGTGATAGTAATATTCTCTCTGAGACTTCTACTTTGCCACATTACCCACAAAGGCCTTAAAGACAAGCAGCTAGCTTTTGTGTGGGGTACAGTAAGATGCCATGCAGAATGCTTCTGGATGAGGGTCACTGGGCTGAGCCACACTGCATTTTGCAAGGCAGTCATGCATCTCACAGGGTTACTTCATTAGTTAGAGGTCCTGGAATCCCACATGTCCCTATTTCCTGATTTAAAGAACAACTTCAGTTATTACTTAAGTACTTCAGGAATATTTTGGTTTGGGAGACCTCTGTGAAAACAGTTTCAAGTGACACTCATTCTCTTGTCTTCTGCTTCCATGTCAGCTGCTTGTGTGGTCAGAATTCTCTTTTATGAGTTGCTGTTCAAAGCTTTTTTAGGAGACACTCCATATGCTTTTATGTGGCACATTCTGTCTTCGTTCACTGCTGGGTCATTCAGTTTTCAAACAATTTGTGCAAAGTTAATTACTAAAGCCAGTCTAGAAATCATTCATTGTGATACACGTCTTCCTTTCACAACACACTCAGTTCAGCAAATCCAAGTGGAGAACCAGTTAATCTCCTGGAGACCCTATGGCAGGTCCCTAATATGTCTGGCCTATGGCATAGATGGCTGAGGACCCAAGATCAAAACAGTTTTCTGTGAAAAAGAGATCAGAACCCTTCTGGGAGGACGAATGGACTTATGCTGTCCATGAGGAACCAGAAATTATGTGCTCTGTTACATGTCAGGGGCATCTCTTCTCGAGATGGGGAAAATGACACTTGCCAAACTGTTCAAACTATAGCTTGTAGGTGACAAGAATAAATTACCTGTGGATGTTTTCAGCTATGATCTTAGAGCCATAGAATGACAGTTCATGATTTAGTGTATGCAGACTGTTCTCTCTAGAGAGTAGAAGAGGGGATCTGCCCATTATCTATATGGAGAGTCCAGCCCATTGGCATGGCTTAGAATAAGGCTTTCAACCTTTATTTTTAACCATTCGGCATTTCAGCCTTCTAACTGTGTTTTCTGTTGAGGGTCCAATAATCTTGATTAATGTCTTTCCATAACGTGCAGCTCCAGGCTAAATCCTTCCTTACGGTGTATATCACAAAGGAAAATAGCACGGAAGATTTGTCAGTCTAATTAGACTTCACTGTCAGTAAGACAAATAAAATTGTCTCACCCTTGGTCTTGCCTAGGTACTTTCTTTTACACTCATAGATAATAATTTGGTAGGGAAAGAAATTGGCCTTTAATTTGGTTTTTGCTTCTTATAAGTCACTAGTGACATTTTCATCCCAAGACTGCAAAGCTCTAATGAAAAAAGAGCTTTTGATGAGTCTCTGCTTTAAAGTCTGACTTCATTGGCTCATTGGCACAGCTGAGAATTACACAGTCTGACTTTTATCCCTTCTTATCTGTTTCTTCTTCCATTATTTTTTCTTAAAGAGACCAAAGCTCCAAACTTTACCATGCTTCAGAGTGGAACCCCTTCTCCTATACTACACTCCTGCATTGCTGCTGTGACATTCACAAAATGACATCTACTTATTCACAGTCACATCTCTTCTGTGATGATTAAATGGTAACGTGATTTGAGCAGAGAAAGAAAGCAAAGTTTGGAAGCAAGAATCCAAATGTTGAAAATTTTCATGTGGACTATTGTTCATGTAGGTTACAGTTGCCAATTCAGTAATACAAAATGACCTCTAAATACTCTACAAATATGTAGAATAGAAATAGATTTAGTGCACATTGAAATACACCACAGAATCTGTGGTGTGTAATGTAATAGCTACCTAACCTGAAACATGTATTAGATATGATAATATTCTGTATAGGAAAGGCACAAAAATATTCTTCAAGTGACTATTAGATGTGCAAATGGTATGATGTGTTTAAATTATATTTATTAATGTAGTGTTCAGGATACTCAGATTACCTGTAACGTTCCTGTCATCTAAAATAGGATCTTATATTTTCATGGTTTCATCCACTTTCTGTAGAAAGACAGTTGTGCTGCACTTCTGAAAGTGCCAGTGGGAACCAGTTTTCTCGAATTGCCATTGGTGAGCTGCAAGTACAGTACTCTTCAAAAGAAGGATGTGATTTTGCTGTAATATTATTTTTCCTACCTATGCTCCCCAGTGCTGACAAGTACTGATGATGAAAATAAACTCAGTCTTGTATTTCAGCTAAGCACAATTACAGTAATAAAGAACATTCTGCTTGTAAAACAGTTCATGCATATGCTGGTGTATGCTGTCATTTGTTGACATTACCAGCAGTGATATTGGAACATTTAACTTAGTAACCATTGTTGGCTCCAAATGGAGATGTCTGTCTTATGACTCCAGGGGAGGGGTTTGATTGAATGTGTGTGACAAACTTGAGAGCCACAAGTTGACATATAGCATGTTTTCTCAAAATATAGCTTACACTCATGCTTTGGATAACCTGCTTTTATATAGTAGCATGAGCAATTAGTCACTTCAGCCACTCCTCTGTGTGTTCTCTTAGGATCCACACTGCCTTTTTATTTCTTCAGTCTAATAGTTCACAGAAGTTGGCCGATTCATTTCTGTAACAGTTGAGATTACATTGCCTTTAACTTACAGGTCTGAGCAATTATTTGGTTCTTGCAGCAAAATCTCAGCTGGTGTTTTTGACACATGTACCTGGTTCTGTCCTGCTGTCAGTTTTGGAAATGAAGATTCAGCCTAGCATAAAAAGAGCAAGGGGAGGGAAAAGAGGGGGCAGATCTAGCACTTTCCTAGAATTTCAGAATCTTTTTAGATTTTTCTCTGATATTTTGTTTTGTCTTGATCAAGAATTGTTGAAATTTTTACTTGCCTTTAGGTGAACAATCAGCACACCCTTTTCTTGAATAAAAGAATAGGAAGCTGTAATAACAACTGTAGTAAGCTGATACCTGCCTTCTTCAGGCAGGCAGGCAGGCATACATTTCTCAGAAAGTAACATTAATAACATCAGTATGCACTTTTTTCAGAGCCCAGTATCCCTTTGTGCATTTAGATATGTCATTTACCCTGCCAAAAAGGATTCTTGAAAGTCACGTGAAAGATTATTTTCAAAATCTGATTAATACAGTACTCAGGAACTAAAGCTCTTCTAGTTGACCATACATTTGATCCCTAGCCAAATGAAAGAATAGGACAAGTGTGTTGTTCTAGAATGGTTGTACAGCGACAAGATATGATTAAGAGATCCAATATTGCAAAAGCAACTACTTGGAAATGAGTGAAGTAGAATCAATGGTTATGGCTTGAATATAGTTGGAGGATTGGCTCATGTTTTGTTATAGTGTATCTGTTCCTCTTGCTATTTATATACTTCAGGGAAATGCCTAGAAGCTGCAGACATTGCCAGAATGCTTCCTGAGCATATAGTTCCATTTTATTTCTTTGGTTTGGGGTTGGTTTTTTTTACAGGACTGGGTGAGAGGTGGGAATGTACCTCTTACCTTTCCTAGATCATTCATTTCAGTGAATGCACAGAAACTGGAAACACATCCATGCTGTTGTGACAGACCTGCTTTCTGAAACCATCTAATTAATGCCTTGGATTTTTGCAGAATGATGGTGTTGTTAGCTAACAGAAACAGAAGGATTTCTGCGAGTTTCTTTTTCATCTGTGGGATGAGTTGTCACTGATTTACAAGATATGTCTGTCACGGTACAACTCATAAAAGTAGTGATTAACAAGACAGGCTATACAACCACCAATTCTTTGTCTCCTCCCTTAGATGGCATATGAGTAGGTGGGATGTTGTTCATTTTGATTGCAAAATTACTTCTATTATATTCTGAAAGATAAGAACATATTTCCACAAAATTTCCAAGGAAAAATAGGGCCAGATGGGTGAGAAACTGGATTTCAGTATTGCACAGGATATAAATGCTTCCCTTTTATCTTACAGTGTATTTTTGGAGGAAAAGTTATTATTTAGCGTTTGGTTTTGGTATTTTTATTTGCATAAAAAATATGTTGGCTTTTCACCCTTAAAATTACTAATAAAGGGATCTTCTTCCCCAATAATTACTTTTCAAGTTTTTGAGTGGTGCTGTGTTACCCATTTTACTGTGTCTCAGATTAGGTGTTCTAAGGAAATTGATTTGTGGGTAAGAACAATTCCAGGAAATACCAGTAGTTTTTTAGGGGGCATGAACGAGAGAGCAGGAAATGTTGAAAATCTTCTAATGGCTAAATGTATCAAAATGATTCCTGAAAGGAAGAATGATGAGGGGCAGATGGCAGCTGCGATCCAAAGGATGAAATATATCTCTCTCACAGAGATATGGGAAGGAACCAGCATGATTTGAAGATGGAGAATGACCTGGCCAGAGCCAGTTTGCTGGTGGTTCTAGGAAATCTAGTTTAGAGAGGCAAAGGTTTTAGGAAAAGACAAACTCATACCATATGGCCTAGTTACCACTCTTCCACTTTTAATCTTTGCTTGGTTCCACACTCCATGTTACCTAAGGATAAAGTCTTTATTTTTGCCAAGCTGGCTGGGGCTCAGTTCAGTAGAAATGCTGGAAGTGAGATCTGAGGATCCATGGATTCTTTCGCGGCAGTTCGAAGTCAGGCAGAGATGGGATCACTTACTTGTAATAAGTCATTTTAAATGCATCTCTTCCTCTCACTTGAAATAGTTCTTTTCCCATAACTGTTTCAAAGCAAGAAAACTCAGTGTAAAAAGAGTCAGGTCAGGTAAGGACAAAAAAATACTATATGTTGTGTTTTTCTAACATGCAATCAATAGCCTTGGTGTCCAAGCCAAACACAGAGATTTGCAGAAATAGCTTGAATTTAACTTGGTCATATTATCTCTTCTTTCCTGAGAGATGACCTCCAATGAAAGTATAAGGACATGAATGATTTTAATCTGTGGTAACAATGGAGAACCAGTCCGGACTGACTCCAACAGCATAAATATATAAAATGACAGATTATCCTGCGGCCTCCCTCCCTCCTGCCTGAACACAGACATACATTCTCAGTAGCACACAGCAGAATTCAAATTGGACTTTATCTTTCATCTCTTGTCCCAGTGATTAATGCTGCTCTTGCTGAGGGACTAATCAAACGAAGGGAAATATGGAGAAAGAAATATGTATTTCTTAGACTATCGTTATCAGTGTTATTATTATTATTCCTTTAATATATTATCCTTCTGTTAGAAGAACTTAACGCAGGAAGTGAGAGGTAAGAGCAAATTTGATGGTGAGAAGATTAATGGGGCAGGTCACAGCAAGTGGAGCACAAGCTTCTTGCAGAGGGAGGTGCACTGCCAAGCTGCTTTGGGGTTGCAGTACTTTAGCTAGAAAGCTAAAAGGTCCTGAGCCAGGAGCAACTGTTTTCTAATCCTTACTCTATTCATTCAGTGCCTGTCAAGAAATTTACTCCCTAAATGGTTGTTTTCTTTCCTATGTAGTAAAATGAGGGTCCTCGGTCCATCTCACAACCAAGTTCACTGGTAGGTGGCCTGTCTTATGAGTTAGTAGGATTGGATTCCAATTGTTTCATTTCCTCAGGATCTTAAGAGAAAAACCTTAAAGACAGGGTAATTAAGAAGTCAGACCTTATTTTGTTTTCCCTTTGAGGAGAAGACTATAGAAAGGAATACCTGTAATAAAGGAGTAGACTTGTTTGGGATCTTACCAGTGCATACAAAGCATCTTAAGTGTGGCTCTCAAGAGGATGGGGCCAGACTCTTTTCAGTGATGCCAGTGACAGGGGAAGGGGCAATAGGCACAAACTGAAACACAGGAAGTTCCATCTGAGTAGGAGGAACTTCTTTACTGTGCAGGTCACAGGCAGAGAGTGAAATAGGCTTCCCAGAGAGATTGTGAGGTCTCTTTTTCTAGAGATATTCAAAAAATGTCTGAATGTGATCCTGGGCACCTCTTCTAGGTAAACTTGCTTTAGAAGGAGGGTTGGAGGAGATGACCTTCAGAGGTGCCTTCCAAACCCAGTCATTCTGTGATCTGTGATATCTATACTTTAGAAGCATTTTTTGGTAGGGTACTCCTGGAGATTCTATTTTATTACTCTTTGCTGTAGATATATTAGCATAATGCCCTTAGAGTAGGCTCAAGACTTGCTAATATGTTTAGGGCCCAAATCTTATGCATCATTGTCTTAGCTCTCAATTGATTACATTTAGGCAGCAGTTAATCCTCTTGTTCTCTGCTAGAGCAATGACATTTGTTTTAAAACTAATATGAGCACCCGAGTCTCTAGCACACAGATCTGTAGATTTGTTTCATTGTTATAAACATAGCCTCATGAAAGATATTTGTAGAAAAGTAAGCCGAAACTGTTTCTGCACTCCCCATATGTGCCACTCTTCCACTCACGCTTGTCCCATATATGTTTACATGTACTACTTAAGTTGTATATAGTTGTCTCAACTGCCTAATGCATTGCCATTTACTCTGCCAGCTGTCAGGTTGCAAAATTAATTGTTGTTCTTAAGGTTGTGAGCAATGGCTGTTCAGGTGGCTACTGCTGTGACATGCTTGTCTTGTCCTGAGAGTTAGTAATTAGTCAGAATGAAAGTTAGAAATGTAGATATGGTAGGGAGGTCAGAATATACAGCCTGTTTCTCTGGAGTCCCTGAAGGCATCCGGTTTTAAAAGCACTAGGGGAGGATCTGTGCAGCAGAGCTTACGGGCTTCCTCCAGAGCCAGGAGGGCAGCTGGTCCTACTCTGCAACAGAGCTGTGTGTGGGTTCTGGGAATCAGCAGGATTTCCAGCTGCTAGACATAAATAAGAATGCCAAGGTGGAAAGGAAAGATGGATGAGAGAAGGAAGGAGGGTTGTATGTTGTGTATAAGCCTCAGAAAGAACCACTGCAGTGGCAGCCTCTCATGTAGAGGACTTCTTCCACCCCCACATCTGACTCATTCTGAGGTATTGTTGCTTGCCTGAAGATGAATAATTCTTTGGTGCTCAGATGGCTGATTACTTGTTGTCCTGTTTATGGACTCAAGCACAGCAGAGAAATTTCTGCTTGCTTGGCTGTAACATTTGTTGCCCTGGCAAAAGCAAGGACCACTTACAATCTGCTGTGAAAAGGCTTGGTGTCTCTCTGGATGCCTCTCAGCTAATGTCCTATGCTTGCAAGTTATTTATTTTGTCTATTCTTAACTGAAGCCATGGGCATGGTGTTCACATCTGCTCCATGTGATTCCTGGAGGAAAAGAAGGAAGAAACTTGGCACGAGCTGGACAGGAGGGTGAGAGCCTGGCAATTGTTAAGGACCAGGATCTGCCTATGTTCACTTTGGCCTTAGGAAATGCTATATCAACAGGAGCGATTTGTTGGCCCTGCAGTCTGTGACTTGTTCTTTTCTGATAGTTTGTTACAGAGCTCGAGATAGATCTCTGGTTCAGATTCTGAATCTGAATTGTTGTCTCCACAGGGCCAGATTTCCTTTGGTGTGGCTTGTGGATCTTCTGCTGCAACAGAAGTGGCAGGCACTTGTGCTCTCCAGCTTACTATTGTAGTGGTTTATATGACGCTTCAAAGGCAGCCACAGAAACATACAATTAAATGGCATCAGGGCTTCTACTGTGAGGGGAGAATTAGGGTGAAAGGATGGCAATGTCATCACCTTTCCCCAAGAGAGCTGCAGATTGAGCAAGGCGGAGGATATAAATAACAGTTTAGAACACCAAAGATTGTTCTAGAAGCAGAGAGAGGGAATAGCACAGGCTGGTTGTCCCTCTGCTTCTGTCAGGTTTGGTCACTTGGAACTTACTATTTCTCTTCTATTCAAACCTGATTTAATGGCAGCTGTAGCTGACGGTCAAGAGGATTTGGGAATTTCATTTTTTGAAACTTTTTTTCCTGTTGTTAGCTGTTCTTCCCTTGCTCTTTTGTCCTTCTAAAGCTGAGAGGCACCATGGTGGCAATGGAAGGTGACAGTGGTTAGGCAGTGTTGTATCCATTTTTCCCAATAGGACATTACAGAGAAAACAAGAGGAGTGATTACTATTATCCATGGGTAGAGCTAAGCTCCATCTGGCAAGTTACATTTGCAGTACCTGTAATGTATATTGCCTTGGCATCTGAGAGTTTTGCAGCTCTAGAGCCATCGATCTGCAATGGTCCATAAATTCAGAATAAGGATGTGGAGAGAAATAATGACTATTAATTCAAAACACCTATGTAGAATTCGAAAATCCAATTTTTAATCACATCTCTTTGAGACAGAAATTTTCATCTTTTGTTAGTATATTTTATTAATGACTGATGGTTTTACTGTAGAACTATATGGAGTTTAGACTAGGACTAAATCATAACTTCATCATGTTTCAGGTCAGGGCATTATTCAGCAGTCCTGTACAAATTCATTCACAGAGGCAAAGACTTTCGAAAAAAATCACTCCTGACCCCTGCCATTTCTCTTTCATTTGATGTCCAGACAGACCCTCTAAAAGAAGACAAAAAAATACTTTCTGAAAAAGAGGAAGGCTGATTCTTGTTTTGCAGAAGGAAAACTGAATTAATAACTTGTTTGGTTTGGGGTTTTTTTTCTTATCATTCATCAATTAATTTTTCACTTTTACTTGCATGAAAGTGTGGGGTCTGGAAAATAACATTTTCTGACTTATTTGAGTCATGCATGTAAAGACTATGATTAAAACTGTAATATGAATTATGGCCTCAAAATTGTCAAAGATTTCAGTGAATAGGAGTGGCCACACTCTCTGTTACTAGAAATAAATTTTCTTTATTGGGAATCTTCATGTAAGAAAATCTGGTGGCCAATTCTAAAACCTATAGAATAACAGAAGAGATGTGTTTGTGGACATTGATTTTCCTATCAATGAAAATGCAAAGTGATACTTTAACAGAAGATTCACATCACTGAAGAGTGTGATCATAAGCACTTGTTACTGGAAATTGTACATATGTCCTGAAGGAGATATGGAGATGTGTGGACTGACCTTAAGTCTGGTGTGGTGTCTATAGTGGGACTGCATTTTTTCTGATCACTGCTTGTAGTCATTGTTCATTTAACCCCAGATCATGTTGTTCCAGGTGCCATTTCTGCTCTATTTTAATGTATCTGCCATGATTCTCCTTTGCACAGAACAGTGAAATTTGGGCTGTAGCCCACATGGCAGCATCAGGAAGCCAATTTTAACTTGATTGACCTTGTTTGGCATCAGACTGTGTGCAGAAGTTCAGCCATTCCCAGAATTTGTATTCCTACTTGTGTGTAATTTGGGGAAACTCATAATTCAGTTGATGCCTTTAACATAGCGCCAGGTAGAAGGAATTGTCTTAAGCAGTCCCTTCAGCCAAGTCTTGCTGGGTAGGGCTGTGATTCTTTTTTTTGTAGCAAGGCAAAGAGGTGGATTTTAAACCTGGTTGCCCAAAGGCTTCAATCTCTGGGATAGACCTTGTGGCACCTGCTGGAGCACTGTGTATTCACGCTAACAGTAATGAAAACAGCTGTTAGCAAAATTTCTTTATGAAGTACCTTACAAATTGTATCTAAGGATTGTTTGTTTTCATCACAGATACGCAGTTAATTGGAGGTTAGCAGCTAATTATTGTTTAATAATGCATAGCTAAGCCAGCAGTAGTCTGGAATGGCAATGAAGAATGCTTTCAACATGGCCATGAAGCAAGAACCAAAAACAAACCAAAGCAGGATATAATTAACCAAGCTGTCATTACATCAGGACACTCCTAAAACTGGTATTTAAGAAAAGGTTTTTGAATAGTCAAATGATCTCAGTATGACCATTACCTCAACAGTGGCTCCTCCTGACATGCAAAATTTCATGCTCTGATTAATGAGAATCTTCCCCATCTGCATTTCATGGCTGTGATTTGTATATCATTTTAACATGTGCAAGCTCTTCTCATCCACAGAGACAATAGGTGGCTTTGATTTTTTTCTTATTATTCTTCTGTCAAGGAACAACAGGTATGTCTGGACAACAGAGAAGCACTGTCCAAACTAAGTCTAAATTCACTCAGTTTAGGCAGTGTTAAATGTTAAATGTCACATTGCTTATTGAAAAGCAGGGAATATTGTTGATTATCTCAGATTAATTGGTTCACACATGACCTGACTTTAACACGATTAATAGGACATCAAACTGCAACTGCTTTCAGAGGTAGCTGGGGTTCAAATAGGCACAAGTGAACAGAAAATGCAAGTGGCCAGCTTCAGTGGCAGAATCAAAGAGATGGAAAAGATTCAATGTTTGAGACATAAAGACTTTCCTTACTGAATTTTGCCATTTACTAGGTCATCATTCACATGTCTCTGATCATTCCTTTAAGCTGCCTCCTGGCAGAGCTGGCAGATCAGGACATATGCTTGTGCTTGAGCTGCTGCAGGTCACAGCCTGTGCTGCAGTTCCAGCCCCTTCAGACAAGCAGGTTAGACTGCATGCTGGTTCCTGAAATGGAGCTGGGGAGGAATGGACACACGGGTCTTCTTCATTGCCCTTGCTGCAGGGACAGTAACCTCTGGTGGGGATGTTAATGTCTTCAACCACTGCCGCAACAGTAAAACAGGATGTCAGTCAGAAGCTTTTGTTCTAAATGAGGCTATTTCTTAATATGGCAAAGCTTTTCAATGCCCTTGAAAAGTGCTATTGAAGTTTCTCTGCATGGTATTACATTCTGTAGTGCCAAATGAAGACACAGATCCAAACCTTTTAAAGGAATACAGTTCTTGCTTCAGACAAATATCCTTTTTTCCCCAGGTGTATTCACCTAATAATTTATTTCTTGGACTGCTCTTCTTTTTGTGACAGTTCTACCATTTTGAAGTCCTTCTTGAACCAGTTAAAGATTTTCATTGGTTGTCAACGGTTTTCATTAAACTTACCTTTGGCTTTGACCTCTTATACTGATATCTCACACCCTATGTTGGCATCCCATGAGAATGGTTTATTCATTATTCCTTCTATACCAAGCTAACATCTTATGGTTTTTGAGGAATTTCTCTTTAAAATAGAAAAGCCAAGTGAAACGAGTTATTTGTCCAGGAATGCCATGCTTTTTATTAAAATACACCTTGAGTGGCACACCTGCATGGTCCTCTCACTAGGGCTGAGATGCTTGCTGTGTTGTTTAAGGCTTCTGTAAAAATTATGAGCTCACATGTACTTTCCAGGCTTTACTGTGTCATCTGTTTCTGCAGACCTGGAAAACAAATCAAACCATTCATGTCAAACTCTGTATTTTTTCTTCTAAATTAAAAGAAGACTTTCTGAGATGTGGAGCATTTCTGAATGACCTCTGCTGTGCTTTCTGAAGCTGCTCTGCTGTGGAGTGTTTATGTGCACTCAGTGGCAGCTGTCTCCCCCACAAAGAATTCACAGTAAATTTGTTAGACTGCCAGGGCTGAGATTTAACCTTTTCTGTCTCAGCTTGCATATTCTGGTTTTAGTATTTGTTTTTTCTCTCCCCTATCTTGCCATTAAATCACACCACCCCATCTTTCTCCTTCCTCATGCAGTTAACTTTCCATAGCTCCTTGCTGCTTCTTCAGTGCTTCCACCTTTTGTTTATTTTAATGCCAGCTCAATACAAATCTAATACACTGATATAAACTCCCTCAGATGGAATTGCTTTTATGAGTCTCAAAAATGCTAGGGGCTCTGTAACATCTCTGCCCCGTTTGAACAGGGTGCACCCTTCAATTTCCAGCAAATTTGCAAAGTACAAAGAGAGCAAAGCTCTTTCCTGGGACAATGGGAGGCACCAGCCTTATGGGGCTTAGTCTTAATTTGATCAATGGGCTTAACAGACAGTAGCTGAGCCTGTGAAACAACCAGGAGGCTTCTGAGGACATTGTTACCTTCCCAGTGCACCTGCTCATGGATTTTGTATGTGTGTGCTATATTTATTTTGGATTCTGTCCCTAGATGTTGATTCCCAGAGCATGAGGAGTAACTGCCTTAAACTACTATCATGGCTAAGGCTCCTGCAAGCACTGTTTATGAAAATACTCAATCGTCCCAGAATGTTTATTATTCAATTAGCCATGGTAATACAGCAGTACATTTCACAAAATATAAAATACTGGCATTTATTTGTTTAGAATCACTTGCTTTTTTCTTTGCCTAGCCTTGGTTTTTGTGTTACAAAACTACACAAATGGAACTCTCTGGTCAATCATACCTATTGTTTCCTTTTTTCTGTAATCCAGTCCATGAGAACTGGCAGCCTAAAATTCAGTGTATATAGGAGGAGCAGGTTAAGACCTTCATTAATCTCTGTGCTTCTGTCTAGAATGCTCTCACTCACCTGGTGACAGATAACTTTAAGGCTGAGTCACATGTAACTTCACATCGGTGCAGTCACAGCAGGGACTACAGAGTGGTGCAAACCCCTAGCTAAGTATAGCTAGCTATAAATTGAAATAACCTGACTCTCTTCTTTCAAATCAGAATTAAACAAGACATAAGTTGTCCAATAACTATGCAAGAGAAATAATGATAATGAATGATGGAGCAAGCTTCTATACCAGTTGTTACTTTATACTAGCCTGCTACTTTTTCTTCTTATACTTTCTCTGTTGAGGAGCAATGACAAACTCAAGATGCAGCTGCCACCTCACGATGATCTCAGAATTGCATGGTATGGGTTACTCAGTGCAGCCCAAAGCTGTTTCTTTTCTGTTGGTAAAGCAGGACTTCAGTTCACTCTTGAAATAAAGTCAGACCATAATTTCTTTGATAACTGCAGAAATGTTTAACTATGACAATCTGGGATCATGAGAATTGTTATTCCCTTCACTGCTTACACTTGCTAGGGAGGACTTCCTTTCTGTTGAGGGGAATGGTTCTTTATGCAGGCAGGCTGTGGTCTGTGAATGGACATTTGTAGCTTGGGTGGGAAACCCCAAATTTTTTCTGGATTGATGATACTCAGTGGGTGTGTTTGGGTTTTTTGAGTTTGACTTTTTGTTTGGTTTGTTTTTTCTTTTCAAGAGGACAGAGGCTCTTCTGGAGGATAGTTGTATTTGAGCTGACAAAAAGAGATGCAGAAATTGCCTTGATCTCTCAAAACTTCCTTTTGTTATCACCAGTCTTCTCAGTGGTCCTGAACAACACAGTATTTTCTGTAGTTCATGGAGCTATTTTTTCAGTGACAAAATTTTAGTTTGACATTGTGCTGATTTAATTGTTACCAGTAAATAAATAACTTGTGCAGTCTCCTTCTATAACACAGTCCAGTAGATAGGACACCAGAATTAACTGTTTAGGCCCAAACTATATAGTTACAGGATTCCATTGCAGGAAAACCTCTCATGAGTCAGTCAAGTCCCCCAGCTATTACAGACACCATTTTCTCTGTTCTCTTCAAAAACATTTTTTTCCTGACTTTGCCTGACATTTCAACATAATATTGCCCCAGGCATTTAAGCGTCTGTGCCCGGGCTCCTTCTTTATGTGATGTGGCATTAGTATCTCGTTTTTCTTTTTCTTCTTTTGTAAAGTGTTTTCAGATGTAGAGATGAAAAATACTAATTAATTGCTTGTATTATTACTGTCATATTATATTTAAAGGAATCTGCAGTCAGCTAACACATCTTCCTGGAGAACAATGCAGAATGCTGGCAATAACAACAAATTCCTTCATTTGGGATGATTTTTTTTTTTTTTTTTATTTAATGCACCAATAACCCACAGGCAGAGTCAGGAATAATGAGCTGCTTTTCAGACCCTGTAGAAATTAATATTGCCCTTGACAGGACTCTGCTTACTTGCAAATTGAAAATACACTTGTCCTGCCTCACAAGCATAGTCTTGTGGTAGAATGGGTGCTGTCTGCCCTCAGCCTGGAGCTGCAGAGATAAATGAAAATGCACATCCAGCCCAGCACTTGTCACTGCTGGGATTGAAGGTAACCACAGCAGATGATGAGCTGTACACACTGTGTTCCTATCCTGAGTTGTGCAAAAATAACTTCCATTTTCATTTCTGAGTGCTGTCTTGTCCTGCCCAGCACTGTTCTTCCAGAGCCTTATACAAGCCAGCACAAACTTAGCATTTCTGAGACAAGCCTCCACTTCTGACTACAGAGAAGCAGGGGACACCATAGATCTTTGAGAGCAACTGGGTGCATCTCCAACAAATGGATATTTCCTGACAGCAATTATTCTGATCCAGGGAACTCATATGGCTCTTCTCTCCATGTGGCTGGGGATGCCTAAAGAGCATTGATCAGAAATTTTACCACTCTCAGACTTGAGATTTTTTGTTCTCACTGGAAAACCATTTGTGTTTCTCCATCCTGCAGTGTCACAGTCACTTCTTTGGATTATCGCATTTCTGTACCTTTAATTAAAAGGAATGCTTTAAATAGGAGAAAGGCTGGCCTGAGCTTTAGGTCGGAGGTAAGAATGATAGGTCAAGATTCTGCTCTGTTAATGCTGTCAAACAAAATTATCAGTCTCCTCAGGCCCATTTTTACACACAGGCAGGCTGTGTTGCAGACCTTACACTTACTCGTTTTAACACATTACTAGAGCTGTATTGCAAACAAATATATCCCATAATTATAGCAGTGGTACTACAGTAAACCTGTGTCCAGCTGATCCTTTGTTTTTTGTTCCTAGTACACACTTGTACAATTAAGTTGTTTCTTTGAGCTATGTCAAACTATAATTGCAGATACCAGTACTGTGCCAGCATGACATTATGTGGTATCTGATGGTTACCAACAGCTCCCAAATGCTGTTAGTAACTCTTTGAACTGTCAAAACTGAATATAAATGTTGGACTGGTATTTGAGTGGGTGTTGAAAAATGAAGTGAGGTGTATAACTAAATAATATCAGCTTGAATTAAAATCTCTCATTTGAACTTTTTAATGGGAATAGGGAGAATTTTCAGTCAATGTCATTTCTTAACTTCAGCATTTCATTCTTTCATGACAATGACTTTCTGACACTTTATAGTGAGTTCTAGTTACCTCTTATCAGCCTTTGCCTGCTCTTATGTCTGGTATCTGCACCATACAGGAAAAGGATTATTGCTCTTCTTAAATTAATTCTTGCAGTACTTTTTAATGCATGGATAATTGTTTGTATCTTAGCTTCCATAAAAACTTCCCTCTATGGGGCCTTCATTTTAGTTAGAGGCTGAAATAAAATTCTCCTTTAACATTGCAGACCTAAAACTTCTAATTAGTTTCGTCACCCCTTGAAAGCAGTGCTCTCAAGACAGTTTTACCTCTTGGTTTTCTAATTTTTGCTGTATATGTAAGAAACCCTGAGGCTGGAATGTTTTCTTTCCCCTCTGTATCAAGATGTGTGTCTCAGAAACAGACTGTCCCCAGCTAGAAGGACCTTAAAGGTAATTCAGACTTTGAGCACCACAGCAACTTCTAATACTTCCTTGGCTATTATTAGATGACAAATTTCTGCATTGCTGGCATGTGTAAGCACCAGTGATACTGTGCTCACTGAGACGGAAGGAATATTTGAAAAGAAAAAAAATTATTAAGTTTGCTAGTATATAGGTTTTTTCAATTTAACCTCTTGGAGGCTTCTACTGTTTTTGTGAAACATCTCTGAATAAGTCATGTGAATAAGAGACCTTATTTACTGCCTCTAGATTTCCAGAACACATCCAATGTAAATCAGTAGTGGTTCAGAGTCAATATACTTTGTAAGATTTCTGTGGCTTATGTGAAATGAGTGGGTAGGTATTATATTATGCCATAATTTATAGCTGATTTAGTGCACTTGGCTTTGCACTTCAGCAGCTGAAGCCTTTGGTAAACCTACCACTAGTTCAGGCTTTAGCAATGCTGGGGCAAGTAGTAGTAGTGACCTATTTTTGGTAGAATTGATCCCTCTTTTGTCCAGAGTGGCACTGTAGAACCCCCAGCTGAAGAGGAGATTGATTTCTGCCATTTCCTTCTTCAGTTCATACACAGTGCTTCAGTTCACATCTCTGTTTTAGAGTCACTTTTTCATAGGCTGAACTTGTAACCCTTTCTGTAGCAAGTATTTCTGAAGTCAGAATACTTGAAGCATTTTCAGGTACCATCTTCTCTTCATTAGGTGCTTCCCTCAGGAAGAGACTCAGCAACCCAGCTGCAGATGCTGAAGGCTGCCTGGCACAAGTATTACTAGGAATTTCAGGGTTATACTCTCAAGACAGAAAAATTCAGCCCACATGCCCATGCAGCTAATAAAAGATGGGGTGAACATAAAATCTGGTCTTTCATAACATCTGCTGTGTCAGCCAGGATGCCATTTTCCACTAGACTTGACATCTGAGCCACTGCTACACAAGATTTAATAGTCTTAACTGGAGTGAATTGGAAAACTCCAGTATCCTGAACTTTCCTTATTAACTAGATGAGCCATTCTTTTCAACAAAAGTTACAAGCCTGGAAATTCAAGTGGAAATGCAGCTGAAAGTAGATCATCTGGGAAGCTGCTGGTTACCTAGTCATTGGGGTTTTTTATAGTTGCTGCTATGATGTGCTATTTCAGAGCACATCTGAAATACTCTGGCAAAGGAGTAACTCTCCAGAGAGCACTCCTTCTGCATGGGTAGGCATGTTCCTCAGTGACCACCCCTTGCTGCCATCTCCTGCCTATGGAGGATGTTTGCCACCAGACCAAGCCAAGGGGTAAAAGATGATCCAGTAGCAATGAAGTGGAGGTTGAAAAAACTTATTTGATGGTGTTGTGCCACTGCTTGTTGCCTGGCATTTTCAGCCAATGGATAATGACTGCACAGAGCTAGCTGTGCTGCACTAGGACTTCAAGAAATGCTTGCATTAGCCTAGGAATGACATAAATATATGGAAGCACTGCCACAGGAACTTGTTTGTTTCAGGTCAAGGCACTGCAAATGCCCCTAGGTAAACAGATCCAATAAAAACACTGGCTGCCTTGACCTTTGAAGCTAATAAATTGTGCTGCAATCAGTTACACTCTTTTTCTTTCACACACTTCCTCTCATCTTCCTCTTTCTCTCTCCCTTTATTTTATGCACTTCAATGGTAATGCAAATTCTCTTCATTTATAAGTGAGGATAAAAAAGCTTTCCATAAAAATTGTAATTTTCTTTTTTAAACAGATGCATATATTATTAGAGAATTTTATATGATCATCGATTTAATGGCTAATTAATTGTGTATTACTGAAATGCACTACACTTTGGATACTGATCTTGTATTTTTAGACAAATAATATTAACATCATAGACAGGAGCAGGGGGATCTAATTTAATTTTTTTAGTTTATTGAAGAATATCATGACTGATCCAGTCGTTAAAAGTTCTATCAAAATGGCACAGATCTATTAATTTATTTTTTGTAATACACTGAGTTTTTTATAAAAATGCTTTCTGTTACTTCCAAGTATATTTCACTAGCAATCCCATTTCTGGACATTAGTGTATTCTATTATTGAGGGCATAATTTCTGTCATTTTCTAAAAGATCCCAGTATCTAAGGGATAGAGCTATAACCTGAGAAGCTTCCTAACATGAGGAGAAAAGTTAAAGCCTTTAAATCTGAAATCACTAGCTGAAATCTTATGCTCAGGGATAAAATCAAGAGCTTGATCACTGAAATACTGCTCTTTCTTGTATCTGTACAAATCGAGAATGTGATCAGAGTGGGCATCGGACTGTTCCCCTTTAAATGGCACCTTTATGCTGAAGCCAGAGATGTATGACTTTAGGGGAAACAAGTACTCTTAATGAAGGATATTATTTCTACAGAATGGGATTATGACCTGCTGGTAGAAAGATATTTGCAATGGGAAATCTTTGGCCTTGGGCACTATTGGAATTCACTGTTGCCAGGCTTTTTTAAAACAACGATTCTCTGAAGTCTTAAAAGGGCTGGGTTTTTTTAAAGAATATTTGCAGTTCCAGAGTGATGCTTTTGAAAGCTGAGTTGAAGAAAGTGTGCTGCCAACTCTGCAACTTATACAGGTTGTTCATGTACTTCTCCTGTGCAGCCATCAGTGTGGTCATACACAGGAGAGGGAAGATAACGATTTTCCATCAAATGGCCATCCCACTGTTTATTGTAACATTGCCAGTCAGAAGCCTATGGAGTATGGCTTCTGCTGCAGTGCAGAATGATTAATCACTGGCTGGGAAGGAAGAGCTGCTTACCCCCCCTATTCCTTGTGGAAATAGCAGAGCTTTGATGTGTAGGTTGATGCCCGCACAACAGGCACTCCCAAACTCTAACACTGGGGGATACTGAGTAATGTTGCAGGAGTAAAAAGCTGTGCTTAATTTGCATATGTTTTCACCTATTTTACCCATAATGTATTCCTGAAGCATTGCTGTTTTGTGCTCTGCTCTTCTATAAGAAACAACCAGCTATGGAGTCAATACCATTTATACCACCTGTAAAGACAAGTTGCTGTGTGGTTCTGTATCTGCAGTGAATTGTGCCTCTACACGGGGCCTCTGCTCATCCTAGCTTCCCAACCTCTGCTCCTTCATTTTTGTGAAAGATGCAAAACTGCAAGAGGAAAAAGTACTTCCTGTCTCTCATCTCTTCTAATAGCTAGTGGTCATTTTGTTGCCTTGAAATTTCTCTTCCCTTCCTGCTTCTCTCTAGCCTACCTCTTACCCAAGATCACTGTTTCTGTGAGAGAAGAACCCAAGAAAAAGCTTGTGATCTTCCTCTCTGCCAAAGGAAAAGATGTTTTCCAGGTGAATAGGTTAGGCTGATGAAGTGAGAGAAAGCCATTGTTCCAGCTACACAGCCATTGCCTTTAAAATACTGCTGTAAGGTGCTCAGGTATTGCAATAGTGTGGTACAAGAGTTTTCTCACAGAGAACAAGCCGACTGCTCCCTTCCTGTGTATAAGACAGTGACTATCAGCGGAGTGATGATGTAGGTTCATGTGGTCGCTGCTAGATACGAATACTGGGTGCTCATTCTGAATGAGGTTATCTGATCTGCTACAGTGCAGAACTGAATGGGAGATGAGAGAAAATACTGTTCTCTCCAGGCACGTGAAGGGGCAGAATATTGTAACTAGGAGGACTGACTGATGCTCTGATCTGCTTTGGCAAAGGCTCTGCTACCTATAGATTTTTCTGAGCTGCTTAGTAGAAAATTGGATCAGTTGACTTAAGGCGACAGGAGTGTCAGTTATCAATTGGAGTCTTTCAAAAAGGCAAACAATTTTCTTGTTCTTTTCTATGTAGTGACTTCTACATTGTGCCCTGTCACAGTTTCCATTTTTTGTATTTGACAGCTTAGCCTTTTTCTCTAAATACAGAAGTCTAAGAGCAGAGAACTAGTGTTCCCCTATCGTGTATGTCCCCAGTTGGCACTAACTATTGAAGTCTGCCTTGGACTGAGGCCAGAATAGATGCCTTCAGGCTGGACAGCTTTGAAGCACATGGAAACTAGATAAGTCATGTATGAAAATCAAAGTGTATCTGTTCTGTAGTCAACAAAGAAAGCAACCAAAATTAGCAACTCAAGCTCTCCAGAAAACAGAAGTTCAGACTTCGCTTTCTAAATAAGGCACACAATAATCAAAAGATTTTTAGCCAGCACGTACAATTTCTACTCTTTTTCCCCTAAAGACTCCTTAAGAAGTGTTCATTATTCCTTGAAAGATATAGTTTAAAACACTTAGTTATCTCATGCATATTTTGAAATTGCATCTGTTTGGAATATACTTTTACAGAGTAAAGGGAAGCTGGAATCGTGCTTCTATTTGTCTTCACAGCTAAGCAAACTGTTTTACACTTGCACATATGGAAATATAAAATACATATAATATGGATCCATATATATCCATGCATACTTATATATACGTATATGTAGGTTTTCATAGCACAGAACTGGAAATCAGATCAACCTCGACCTGTTTTCAGATCAGCTGTTGCCCTGCTTTGTGATGTTGAATTTGACACCTGAACTCTAACTTTCTGGTTGTAAAGTGTGAAGATGTATCCTATCCTAGGATAATGGTCCATTAAGTTAATGGTCATAAATTACCTAGAATGAAATTAATGAATTGAATGAAAATTAAGTACACAGAGGAATGCAGGGTACTGTGATGTCAAGCAGGAGACGTAGGACCTGGGACTGCCCAGGAACTTCAGAAGGGAATGTCCTGTAGAACAACCTTAGACTGAAATGTTTTGTTTCACAGTGGTGCATTGTAAAATGCCTTCAGTAGGAGTGCACTAGGAGCAGTGATTGTTCTGCTCAAAAAGGCAGGCAAAAAGCAGGGAAATAAGCTGAAAGGATACGTGGTGACCATCTGCTGAGATCTTTCTGTGTATTTGTTGGGAACTATTTCAGCTGTTCTGACAGCCTGCCTGAAAAGATCAAAACAACCTGTATTACTCAGGCATCAGCAACAGTAGCAGAAAACAATGGTCCTGTTCCCTTAAGTTATCTGAAGCTGTGTTCTGGGAAGCAAGCTTTTTCTCAGTTTCCTTGATAACTAACCATTTTAACCGGGGCTTCTACCATGATTCACTTGTGATATGCTTTTGAGGTAGGTTATGTACCCTTCCCTCAGAGAAGGATAGCAAGTGCAGAAAGCTCAAGTGTTCTGCCTAAGGCTGCACAGTGAATCAGTGCCATGCCACAGGATGAGTCCAGAGTAGATGACTCAATTCACTTACTGTGACTTGATGCTGCTCTCTCTGATGGATGCAGTCATTTCAGTTGCTGCTCATGGCTTAAAATAGAGAGCCAACTGGTATTTTAACTAGCATAGTACTGCCTTGATTCCTCAGTGTCATGGCCTATTCCCAATTGCCCTAGGCCACTTCTGGTACCTTCAGCATTTTACTTGCAGCTGTTTTCTTTTTTTTTTTTTTTTCTTTTAAGCAAGTATTGTAGATAATGAGGGTGAAAAGAAGCTCACAAAACCACCGGCTCAATCTAGCCAGGTGTTTTATCTGAAACCTCCATTTCTTCAAATTAAGCTCATGTGTCTTGTCATGTACATCTTTCAAGTCACCTTCTTTGCAGCACACTTTTACTTAGTGCTGCTGCCGTGTTCAGGCCCAGGCTTCTAGGCTGAAGAACAGGTTATTTCACCTTTCTTCTGGTCTCTGTTTTCTAGAGCTCTGACTGTTCTTGTTGCTGTGTCCTTGATAGTCTCCAGCTCTTTGCCCTGTAACTTCATAGACTTTTTAGCACCCAAATGCAGTGTTTAAGGGAAAGATTTACCAACATTGAATACATTGTACAGGAGGCAATACTAGACATCTGGTTTGTATTTCTGCAATGAACTATAGCTGTATTTATACACCTTGCTTTATTGTTCCCTATTTTAATATCCGCATGAGTTTTTTCACTGCTGTGCATCCTGCTAGGTCCTCCTCTTCATAACTGCTGCCAGGCTGATCACTCCACATTATGCAGTCAGGCAGGTTTATTCAAAACTGTTGTAGAAACTGTGTTTTCAAAATCAATTTGAAGTAAATTCTGGTTTTCGGTTTTGTTGCAAATTCCCAATTTGATTAAGATGAAGATTTTATCAGCCTGTTTTTTTATTCTGTCTTCCAGGTCCTAAATAAATTAAATATTAATACCAAAAGCAGGATAAACAAACTTAATATAACCCCCCATTTTCATTCAGAACGACCGCTAATTATTCTCAGAATATGTTTTTTCAGTTGGTTTTGTGCCATTATGTAGAAGCATGTTTTTCTGTGGCATGTGCAATTCTGTTGAAGGTTTTTCAAGGTATAATGTTCTGGTTCTACCCTCATCAACAGTCCATGGAGAAAACTGGCTGCTTTGACAGAGTTTGGTTTTAAAAAATCCAGTTCTTCTGTTATTCAACTCCCCATTGTTTCCCAGGCACTTTCAGTTTGAACATTCTTCCCCTCTTTTCTACCATTTAAATAATGAAGCTGATAATATTATAGAAAAGTTACAAGAAGGTTCATGATCCTGGACTTCTCTCTCTAGTACCTGTCAAGTCACTGATTTTAACACAGAAATTGTTTTGGAAGTCCTTAGTTAACTGCCTGCAGTAACAGGCTAATTATTTTACAGGTGGAATATCAGAATCACAATAAAGTATCCCTGTGTTGGTATGACAGTGAAGGAGTAAAGGGAGAAATTACACTTCCTAGAAAGCATTAGAGAGTTGCTGAATAATTTCGTGGAAGCAGTCCTATGGCAGAGGGAACATGCCTCAAACCTGCTCTTTTCAGGAAGACAGATCAGAATATTATAAAGGGATGGGTCGCTAGATTAACAAAAAGGGGGTTCAGATGGAATGGAGGAGAAAATCTTTAACAACTCAAAATGAAAAAGATTCATGAAAATAACTCCTGTGGAACAGAAGCTGAGTACACATTATTTTGATACATATTTGTATAGCTCAGTGATTGTGACTTTAGGAAAGTTGGTTGGATTGGTAATTAAATTAATTTACTGTATGAACCAGAACCTAGGTTAATATAATATGAAAGTGAGAATCTGGGATTGACTGTACTTCTCCAGACTGCCAATATTAATTTTGTGCCATCCATACAGTGGGTGTAGTGAAACCAATAAATGAGACTTATTTAGTCTTTCAGAAATTCCTTGTAAGAGCTGATAAGGAAGCAAAGCTGTCAGACAGGAAACGGTAAATGTCTGTCATTGATTTGAAACCAGCAAAGGACAGGAGACCAAAAAGAGAAGTAGATACTTGATTTTCAGGTTAATAGAAAAATGGCAAAAGGTTAATGGAAGAGTGCCTCAAACTTCTGTTTGAAGACCACTGTATTTAATCAGTGATGTGGAAAAGGGAATTGGCAGTGAAGTTGCAAGATCTGGAGATAATAAGAAATTATTTATGGAAGTCTGTGTTTAAGAAGACGGTGAGGAATTTCAGAGGCACTGGATAAAGAAGGTTATATTGGCAGCAGAACATTGTATGCAATCCTTTGTTGACAGCTACAAAGTAATGCCCATTGCAAGGAATAATTTGAATTGTTCATACACATTACTAGGTTCTAAATTAACTGTAACCATTCAGGGAGAAAAAACAAAAAACCTAGGGGACATTGCCAGAAGCTCAGTAAAAACATCTGCTCATTGCACAGCAGAAGTCAACAAGCAAGTATTACACTGTGATACAGGAATAATGGGGTAGAAAATTCCACTGATCACAGCATTATATAAAACAGTGGTACATCCTTACCGAGGATGTAGCATTCATTTCTGCTCATAGAATCATGAAATAGTATAACTAAAGGAAGTTCAAAAACCAGCTGCTAATGTTGACAAGAGACACGAGTAAATTACAGCAGGAAACACTTAGGAGGCTGTGGCTGTCACAAAAAAAAAAAGGCAGGCACAGGGAAAATTCCTGCATGATTTGGGGAGGAAATACTGAACGTTCTTGTTTGTCCTTTCCAAAATGGCAAGAACAGGAAGATTTCTGAGAATTTGAAAGGTGATATTTTTGAAGATGATAGAAGAAAATGTGCTTTACTCAGAAGATAATTAACCTATAAAACTAATTACAAAAAAGAGCCTAAACCAAAGAATTTATCAGTGCTCAAAAGAGGATTAAACAAATGTATACTAATGAGAAAGTCCTCAGTAATATTTTGTAGGACTCCAAAAGGAGATTTCAACTTGTTTTAAGGCACTAACAGAAACACACTGTGGAACTGTAAAGAAACAGTAGCTGTGGTTAATGGTGCCTCATGAAATGGTGGGTATGGTCTTCTGGAGACAGCTGTTGGCATTTGCTCTGGGGAATGTGTGATACTGGTCTAGATGGATCATTCATCTGATCTGCTTGATAATTACTATCTCCCTAAGGATGACATTAAATTTGGTGAAAGAAAATTTATAAAGTGTATTTCAATTTCAGATTAAAGAGTTCCTTTTGGCTTCTCTTTTCAGATGGAAGTATCTGCTGCTTAGAATGTGAACATTTCAAGCCAGGGGACATTTCTTATCACTGAAAGGATGTTATATTACTAATAGTAGTATACCAGATTATAATTACCATTTTAGTGAAATATAACCAAGGACAGAATCAATCCCTTTATCCCTTCAAATACAAGAATTTATTTTATAATAGATTAACAAATTCCTGTGTATAATTCATCACCTTATATTTGAAGAAACCATTTTAAGAAGGTTTTGAGCCTTGGAACACTCATCAACATGTGCACATAGTTTAAAAAAAAAGTCCACTAATCTTATACATAGAAGCAAGATCAAGTGTACAATGTATGCCAAAGATAATGAGAGGCTGGTACAACTAAAGTTCTCTCTGTCGTGAAATCCCTAATGTGATCATACAGTGAAATACACAGTGGATCAATAACTAAATCCAGACTTCATTTTCATTATTTAAAAGCACCAAAGAAAAGACCATAAACTGATTAAAAGATCACTTACTAGATATACTTCATTTTTACCTTCAAAGTGTGCCACAAAAACACTTCCACTGAATAATCCAACATATGTATGTATGAAAAAAATCAAGCTAGCTTGCCCTTTAAAACCCAGTAGTACAAAGTCTCCCAATGTTTAGCACACTGAACATAACTAGCTTCACAATTTCATTTTCTTAAGGAGAAATAATGCAGTTATCATTAAACTCCCTTGGAAACTAGCTTTAATAATATTCTTTGGTTATCAGAGCTATCATTTTTCCTTCAGGCAGAGCTGAGGAAATATGAAGTTAAAACCATCATTGAGTGTGATAATGAAGTCAGTCCATTTCAGTGCAAGACCACAGCAATTCTTTATCGCTCCAAACGGGTTGTGAGGCTGAAAGCTGTTTTTCTAGTTGGCAGAGTTGCTGAGTTCACAGATAACTATCATTTTCAGAACACATTTTGCTGCATGTGGAAGAGCAAGAATATGAAAAGTACTCCAAAAATCTTCAAAACCTAAGAGATGGGCTTACAAAAGAATTTTCACAAAAGAAAACAGACTTGCACTGCCTTTCTAAGCTTCTGCCTACCTAAGATTTTCATTCAAACAGGAAGCTGATTATTTATATTTATACTTGAACTCACATGACTGTCTTTTATTCAACTTTGCACCTAACATGAACACATTGCACATTCCTGCTCACCTTTACCCTTGCACACATAAATGTCTAAAGTCTTCATGGCACCAGAAGAACTTATCCTTACACACATTCAAAATACAAATTTTTGTACAGAATCACGCAATCAATTAAGCTGGAAAAGACCTTTGAGGTTATCAGGTCCAACTGGAGACCAAACATCATCTTGTCAGCTAGAACATGGCACTAGGTACCACGTCCAGTTTTTCCTTAAACATCTCCAGTGATGGTGACTCCACCATCTTCCTGTGCAGCCTGTTCCAGCATCTAATCAGCTTTTCTATGAAGAATTTCTTCCTAATGTCCAGCCTTAACCTTGAGACTGTGTCCTCTTGTCCTGTCACTGGTTGCCTGGGAGAAGAGGCCGACTCCCATCTGACTACAACCTCCTTTCAAGTAGTTGTAGAGACTGATGAGGTCTCCCCTAACCTCTCCCCTGAGGTCTCCCCCTGAGCCTCCTTTTCTTCAGACTAAACAACCCCAGCTCCTTCAGCCGTTCCTCAGAAGAATTCCTAAACTTCCCCTGACTCAGATTCAGGCCATTTCCTAGAGTTTCTGTCATTGTATATCCCAGAGAAGAGATCAGTGCCTGCCCCTCCTCTTCCCATCACGAGGAAGTTGTAACTGCAATGAGGTCTCCCCTCAGTCTTCTCCAGGCTGAACAAACCAAATTACCTCAGCCGTTTCTCATATGGCTTCCCCTCCAGACCCTTCACCACCTTTGTTACCCTTCTTTGGATGTTCTCTAATAGTCTGATGTCTTCTTATCTTGTGAGGCAGCTCCAGTGCAGAGCAGAGCAGGACAATCCCCTCCCTTTCCCATCTGGTGATGCTGGGTCTGATGCTCCCCAGGTGGCCTCCCTGGCCACCAGGGCACTGCTGGCTCATGTTCAACTTCCCATCAGCCTTGCCATCTGCAGTAGTGCTCTCCAGCCTTTCATGCCCCAGTCTGTCTGTACATCCAGGGTTGCCCTGTCCCAGGGTAAATGCAGAATCCATCATTTTCACCTGTTAAACTTCATATAGTTGGTGATTGTCCAGCCTTCTTAATTTGTCAAGGTCTCTCTGCAGGGCCTCTCTTCATTGACTTGCAGTTACAATTTCAGGGCTTCATCATATCAAGCATCTACAACCTAAAATGCTTTAAAATCTATTTTCAATTTCTAATAATCCCTCTGTACATTCCTGAGTTTATATTTTAATCTATAGCGCGCACACACACTGGTGCAAAGAGGCAGCTTCTTCTGATGTTGTGAAATTAAATTTGTAGCTATGTTGCTTCCTTGTTACACCTTTTGAAACAAAAAGCTTTCTCCTCCTGGGACAATGGATAAGCATAGAGTAACTGTTGAGAGGTCAGAAGTTATGGTATCCTGATTTGTTGTTGAGCTGTACCTCTAAGGGCAATGGTTTTGGCAGTTCTGGGAAAACTAGATAAAGGTCATTTGGGACATCTTATGTATTGGAAACTCTGAAACTATTTTGTATTAAGAAATTGAAACAGTGCCTCTACAATACTCTCAGAGGAACGGAGATTTTAACTTTCTATATTGTCTGTTAGAGACACCACACAGAACTGCTTGAATCTTGATGCATGAAGTATGTTCACTAAGCCACAAGCTAAAGGGAACTAGGAATGCTCCAGAGGTAGTGCAGTATGAGCTGTATGGATCACATCAACAAAAACAATCGAACAATTAGGCAGCCATAGTAATAGTTATATCTCCTCCTTCTGAATTTAGTGCAGCGGTAGCTGAATTAGAGCCTCTAGCTAGTGCTGTGTACACAGGAAATGGAGATGCTTCATCAAGTCAGCTGATGATGCTGTAGATGATGACAGGAACACAAGGCTCTTCTTAGCCTATTTGTGCCAAGATACCATACTGCTATGTAAATAGCAAATGACCCTGTAAGCTGCCTGTCTGCAGAGCTTGTCAAGCCCAAAGAAAGAGTTTCAAAATAACTTTGAACAGAATTGCCTCTCCTGTGATATTGTTGCATGCCACTTCAGACGCCTAACTAACAAAAAAGAGGTAAGAATTAAAATACAAGCTGAGCTGATAAGAAATTATACAAATTATGAATGTGCATTGCTTGTTAAATGGTACTGAAGCAAGAGCTCTGTGATAGACATTACACATTTAAAGAGTATAGA
Source organism: Eopsaltria australis (assembly GCA_034509425.1). Classification (NCBI taxonomy): domain Eukaryota; kingdom Metazoa; phylum Chordata; class Aves; order Passeriformes; family Petroicidae; genus Eopsaltria; species Eopsaltria australis. The sequence goes on from JAVTVJ010000007.1 coordinate 293,423, forward strand.
TGCTTTAGAGTGATACATTGAGGGCATATCACTAGGTGTATTGGGCTGAAGCTAAGATTAAATAAATTTGGACTGAAAGCAGAAGCAATTTCATAAAAGCAAGATTTGATAAGCTCTGGAGTAGTCTCCCCAAGAAAGAACTGAAAACAACCTTGCTTAGCAAATTTAAATCCTGTTGAAATATACATTTTTCAGTTCTGTTTCCTGTGATCTATTTTATATATAGCAGAGTCTTGAGGGGGCTTAGTCTCAAAAACACTTAGAGTATTTATTTGTAAAGAAAGCAATCAGTTAAGAAATTGAAGCAAATGGAAATTTTTGAACAGTGATATTTTCATAAAGCTGTTGCAGACAGGAAAGTGGTGATCTGTGCCAGCCGAACCACTACAGCAATGCTAGCAGCTAGCCAGTTACTCATGCCAGTGGCAATAGCTGTCCCCAGTGCGACCAAACCAACAGTAACAGCTGCTTCTATTTCTGTCATGATTCACATGGCCACAAGGAAAGGCAGCTTGATTTTATTTCAGCTGTGTCCCAATCATAGTCCTGCCTTTGTGTTTCATCCATAGTTGTGGTTCTAAACCCCCCACAGATTTTCCATACCGAACAGAAACTGACATTTCAAGTGTGCCAGGGCTTGTGAAATGTTAATTAAAGCTTCGTGTTGCAGATGTGATGCAGAGATTATCTTTCATTCTCCTTCTCTGCAAATAATTTCTTCTTGGCATTTTTGCTGGTGTCTGCATTATACCACTTTCATCCTGAACTTTTGTCAAGGAGCCTGTCCTAGCTGGGACTGACTCCAAGATGTATTGAGGCTTTCCTGTCTTTTGCTTCTGTGACTTTGTTTTCTGTTAATGGCTCGTGTGATTCAGAGCTGCAGCATAACCAGGTGCTGCATGCTCACGTCAACAGAGCACAAAGCAGACGGTCTTCCTTCACATCCTCCTCCAAACCCAGCCTGTTACATTACAAAACACCAGCTCTGAGCTATTATTGACTGCCATTAAAACCAAGTCTAATAAACCGTACATGAGCTAACTCCACCTTTTTGGGCTGTGACTTCTTCCCTTGGCAAAATCATTTTAAATACCTGCACAGAATGCTGTAGTCCTGTACAGATAGGCAAGTTAGCTTTGAACAAATGTGCACAAGTATTGGGAGCAGTTTAACCATATCAGCCCAGAGCTCCATGCAGATAATTTTACCTGGTTGAGAAACAGGGAAAACTAGCCAGTGTGTTATGCAGCACCACATGGCTTTATTGCTTCTAGTATCCAAATTTACTAATTTAGATTGCAAGTATTTTTTTCACAGGACTGGTTCATTTCAGTACATAGTAGGTAGCATTGTACGTAGAGCGCTGCACACCCGAATGGGACAATAGCTCCTACTAATAACTACTAAATCTCTGATCTGTTTCTCAGGTTGAGGGAAATGAAAAATGGCTTTGTCTTTCACATTCACACTGCTTTAAAAACTTCCACTTAGCTTTATTAAAAGAAATATTTCTCTCTATATTTGCTTTTACCAAATGTAAGATGTTAGTCTGTTTGAATAAGTACCTTTGTCATTCAAATACACATACTGTTCTAATGCACAACTTATTTTGCGTATACACTTATTATTTCAATTTTCACAGTAACTGAATTCTCATTATATACACAAATTTGTGAAATTGATATGGAATTATGCTAGTTTTGAAATAGTAAAATTCAAATTATTTAGAATCTTTCTGCTACTGGATAGCATTAATAAAAATTGTTCTGAATTTTACAAGAAATTTTGCTTCTGTTGCCAATTGAACAAAGATGTGTTTACCTTGTGATTACTACTAGTCATGCTTGGCATCATTTACTGTAATTATGATTAACTCCATATATTTAATTGGCCAGTGTGTCTGTGAAATGATCTTGTATTTTCCCCTCTGTTTAAGCTGTAATATGTAAACAGTTGCATTCAGAATAGCATGATTTTAGGCTGGAATACTAGAACCTTTTTTCCTGGGTAGTGAAGTACAGTGTGAAAGCTCTTCTTGACAGAATAGTCTGGCTTTTCTTTTTGGTGGGGAAGTAACACATTCAAATTTCAGAGTGGGAAGAGGTTTCAGAAGTGGATGGGATTCTCTTACCCTTTATGGGCTTTAAGTCAGTGACAGGACTGCAGAAATAATTTTGAGTCGAAGTTGTCTCTGTTCATTACAGTTCTGTGACTAAAAGGTTCTTCAGGTAAGTCAAAACATGGCATCTCATCTGCTCCAAGATTCTGTGAGTTAGGGAAAAAAAAAACCTATAATGTGTGTTTGTAACTGTATGTCTTAATCTGCAAAAGTCATTGTGAAACATTTATCAAAAAGACAGTAGGTATATTAATGTTAATCTACTCATCCATTGTGATACAGTTGGAAGCTAATGTTCCCCAAAATATTTTTGCATTTCTAGGTTGCTTTTTTGTGACTTTTTACAATCCTTCAGAATAAGCAGAGCACTAAATATCTTAGATCCCTAACAGGCTACGTATTTGTCTTTCTAGTCTGTTCATGCTTCATTTCCCTTATTTCTCATTTGCATCTATCTTTTGCAGAGTGCAAAAGCTGTGTAGTAATGTGCAGAAACACTATACGACAGTTTAACACAGGAGAGGCTGGTGATTCAGATTTAAGTGCAAATCCACTGAATTCCTAAAGTTGCAGTTTTTAATCCCCATTTTCACGAACACCACAACTGGGGGCGGGGGACTGGAAAGCAAAGCAACAAAAGAAGGAATGGCATATACAATTCAGACTTCTGTAGGGACTGATCCCATAAAGAAGTTAGGCCTTCTCTGGAAGTTTTTTAAGACTATTGTCCAAGAAAGTGAAGCATTTACTGCAATCATTGAATACCTCCTGTGGCGTGATACTTCTTCAGCTACCTTGTGGGATGAATTCTTGTATCTACTTGATTTACCTTCATGTAGTACATTTTTGAATAGGCAACTCTCTATGTAGGTTGCCAGAGCTTTGTCCACTTTCACTGCAGAAGCAGGACAGATCATATAGGATGCTGAAGATATAAGTCTGATTGTTCAATTGAGTTTGCATGGTGAAATAAATTAGCAGCCCTGGTTAAGATACAGGAATTGATTACATCAGTACAAAATGCACTGATCAAAGCCATCAGTGAAGGTAATTAAGTGAAACTGCTTTTATTTTGAATAAAAACTCTGGAAATTGTGGGTACAGCATCAGGAGAAGCTTGTTGGTAGCATGTAGAAGCTAAAGGAAAATAATTCCATAAACCATTTACATGAAATTACAGAAGCACATTCATTTCCAGTGTCAAAAGTTAGAATTAACCCAACAAATATTATTTCCAAATGGAATTACACATTAGCAAGGAAGTGGTCTAGCCATCATTGTGCTGAGAAGAGCATCTTACCTAAGTCCTACCTTCCAGGTACAAACAGCAGATTGCGTTGAATTATAAAGGGTGCAAATTAACAAGATCAGATTTTTGAATTATTTGGGAAGTAAATGTTTTCACTTTTGCAGCACTTACTTTGTGGAGTTAGGAGAGCAGTTAATTGATTTTGAAATAATTTGGTGTCAGAAAGATGCCACTTTCAGTAAAGTATAAAAAGTAGGAAAGAGGGGAGGAGTGAAGAAATGTAATGTCAAACTTCAGAAGAGTTGTTAGAAGATAGAAAGTGAAACTTAATGTTTGTCATTAAACATTTCACGACATTCCCTGAATGCTTGCAGCCAAGTAATTTTGCCATCCCTGTTTTCATTTTCCTGGCCTGAAATCTAAAAGATGCAGTGTGCAGCACACCTGTCTATGTAATGACCCATAAAACTTGTTTGTGTTGCATTAAAAAATTATGTGACTAAAGCTTAACTGCAGTCTGAATGAAAGACTTAATTATATGAAGTTGTCTTTCACCCTTATTGAGAGGACAAATCACTGCTTCATTGCCTTGGCCTTGTCCATAAAGCTAAGTTCATGTTTATACATTTCTGTGCACAGGACAGTAATGAAGAAAGAAGCTCAAAGCCAGAGGCTGATAATGTCTGTACAATGACAAAGAGAAAGGCTGGTGTAAAAACTGGCCTTACTTCACATCTAATTGTATTTTGGTTACAAGCCATCCAGAAAGTAATGCAACTTTTTGTTTTGATGGAATTTGAGCTGTTGCTACTGCAATTTCATTTTTGTTTTTTGTAGATCATGTATCTAGAGATCATCAGTTGCCAGGTTTGGGGTCAGACATGAGTTTCTTGCTTACTTTTAGGGATAGAAAGAATAAAGTTACTTGTATATTTCATAACACTCTAGTACAATATAAGAAAGGGGTGGGGTTTTGTGCTATGCTGTTTCATTTTGTGCTTTATTGTTTCATTGAAACAGTGGAAATATTCTGTGAAAAGAGAGTTATGTGAGAGGCAAGAAGGAGAAAGATCAGAGAAAGAGATTAGGCTAGGGAAAGAGAGTGAAAGATAGGTAAGTCAGTGAAACTGAAAAAGCGTTGCCAACCTTGGTGGATTGTCAGCTGTTTTACCTTGATGGTGCTAGGGCACTTGTCATTTCAGCCAGAGCTCTTATAAACGCTGCTTCATGCATGAAGGAAACAAAACTCCTTTATCTGAATCTCAGAGAAAAATTTCAGTTCAGGTGTATGTTCAGTTTTGTTTGAAAGCTTTGCAGTTTCTGATATTTGAGCCTAACCAACTTAAGTCAGTAATGTGCTCCTTGCTTCCAGCAGCGGGTCAGACAAAATTTCACTATTGAGATCATCCGTCATTGAAATAATTTTCTTTTTCAGGCCCAGGTCTGAAATGAGGCTGTCTATAAAGAAATTTGGGCTAGGATATGCAATAGTCTTGTAGTGGTTCCTGTGTGAATTTTAGTATATCAAATGGCAGACTGCTGAACAAAGGATAGAAAAGATCTTCCAAGTGTCTCATTTCAGAATCGATTCTTATTAGTTAGCATGGAGACAGCATGATCTATTGTCATCATGGCGGCATAAACAATTGTCCCGGTTTTAGAGACAGAATTTTTAGGAGGAAATGCTCTGGAATGAGCGCCTCCTCCCAAGGGAAAAGGGCCTCCCCCTTTCCTCCACCAATGAGAAAAATTAACAAAAGTAAGTGAAAGTTGCAAAAAAATCCTGAACTATTTATTTACACAAAACAAAACTGGTAAAACAAAAGGGAAAAAACAAAAAGGAAAGGGTGCCCATAAGGTACCGGTAGCTGGAGTCCCCCCCAGTCTCCAGAAAGGGGGAGTCCACACAGCAGGCTGCTGGAGAAGGGCAGATGGAACGAAACCTTTTAACTCTTCTTCGGCGCCGGTTCTCCTCCTCACAGCAGGCGATGCTGGTGGATCTCTGTGTCCCTTCGCTCACTGGCCTGGTCTTCCTTGGGGTTCGGACTGGTGGGGCCACCCCGCAGGCACCCCGGGCAGGAGATAAGGGCAGGAAAGTAGGGAGGTCAGGGGAAGAAAAGGGGAAAAGAAACAAAACCTTTTTCTAAGCCTCAAGAACAAATAAAACCCAAGAGAGAGAGAAAGAGCAGCGCAGCGTGGCCGGTGCGCTCCCTCCCCAGCCCGGCCAAGAGCCGCTGCCCCGGGGCCGCTGGGCTGAGCCCTGAACTGACCCAAACCTGCGGTCCCACGGCTCCAGCCCCGCACCCTGGACCCACCTTAGAGGTACAAACACCTTGGGCATTAAGCAGACGGTCAAGGAATAAAGGAGCCTCAAAACATCACCCCAGGACAACAATTGGTAAATGTTTCTTACTGCTGTTACTTAAAGCTTTTACTGATAATATTTGAATGTTAAAAAAGAAGGAACAGCAAATGCATTTTAGCAGTATAAATATGTAAAAAAAAATTGGCTGTTTCTTCGTTCAAAGTATTAATGCACAAATTTACAGAACAAAGCATCCTCCACTCAGCATTTGTAACAGCATACAAACCACCTTTGATTTCTCCCCTGATCTTTCCTAATGTGCCCGCCTGCATCCAGACCTCTAGATTCTGATACTTCTGTGCCCCCCAAATCTGTGATGCTGATGAAGTAGGCAGATGGGTAAGACTGTGCAATGGAGTTGGTGTATGACAAAAGAATTTAGCTTTACTCCATTAGGAGATACTATAGTAATTGAATAACTCAAGTATTAGGACATTCTTCTCATTTTTAGGAGATCAGTATTGGGATAAGAAGGAATACTACAGAACATGTGGTGTGTGCAGTTGATACCAGACATGGAAAACTGAAGAGAAATATGATACAAAGATCACTGTAGGAAGAGAGGAAACGGTAGGAAGTTACCAATTAGCAATGAGGATGATTAGCAGTGGGTTTTTTGGGTCTTCAGATGAGTCAGATCACAGGTTTCAAATGGGTGGTGTGACCCATGTTTAATAAAGAGTGCCACAATTGTGGATGGGGATATGTTTGGCAGAGCTGTGTGTTTGTGGCCTTTCCTTTCTAGTGAGCACTATCAATTTGTCACCTTTTATGAGCAGTAAAAACCTCACCCCGATTAGTAAGAGAAAAATAATAATAGGTTAATAATGTTTTTCTTTCTGACAAGTATCATGTATGGAAACACGTTGTCAGAGGGAGCTCTCTGGCTTCTGCCTGCACCACCACAATGCTCACTTCTAATCCTTCTGGCCATTTTTTTCCACTAAGACACTGTATTTATTTCTGTCCCTGACATCTGTTTGAAAAGTTGTACGCCTTCTGCACAGTGCTGTATTATGGACGATGTATTAGGAGTCATATATCCAGAATGCCTTCTTTGCGGGTACCTAATAACTGTGCCTCTGCTCCATAAAGAAAAGGTCTATGACAGGTTTATTCATCTTTTTATTTCCTTCTTGTGTTGTGCTCCCTGCTGAAAACAAAAGGTTCCTTTTCACTTCAGCTTCCTTTTCTCTTGTCTGGTTTGTAAATATTGGGTGAATTTCATTTGCAAGGATTGCTTTCCTGCCCCACAGACTGCCAGTCACCAGAAAGAGATTACACAGGCTGCTGTCTTCAGGAATCAAGCAGAAGTTTTGGACTAGAGGGAAGAGAAAGCAAAATACAAGTGACAGTCATCTTTTCTTTCAACACCACGGAGGAAAAACCACTTAAAACATAAATTGGTTCATGCCTATGAGACTTTAGTTTTGATCTGGTTTGAAATAGGTAGAGGCATCTTGTCTAGCTCAGTGCATCTTTCTCCCTACTTCTTGCAGAGAGGATAGCTTTGTTGGTGTTGGGAAGGTTTCCCATGATTTATATCCCAAAGAACTAAATACTTCATGCATGTTCCAGGTATATAATGGGAATTAAACCCAAAATATCTGCTTCACGGAGAAGACTATTGCAAAGGTAGTAATTCAACAATCTGCTGTTGGATGAATTGACAAGACCAAGAAGGGTAGAGAAGGGGTGTTCTGTTTAGTTGCATGAAAAAACCTTGTCCTAGAATGCATTGGACCTTCCCACACTGGCCAACATGTAAGGTGAAAGGGCGAAGTTTAAACCATGCTTAGAGATCTTCAATAAATTCATCAAAGTGTACACAGCTGCATATGATACCTCACAGTACACCTTAGATGACCATATAGATACCATTCGCCCAGAGAATATACACTCTCATACTCCAAAAAGTTACAGAAAAGTTCCCAATCATGTCATGCTTTTTCTCAGACCCACACACCTACTCATGTGTCTGTGTACTACACCCTCCCACATCATGTTCCTCACCTACACACGTCAGTGCTCTCAGGTACAGCAAACTCCTTCCCACAAGTAGCAATCTTGTTCAGCAGACTGTAGGCATCAAGAAACACATGCGTGAGCCCACGCTCACACTTGGCATATGCAGAAGATACAGCTTCCCATGCACTCACACAAGCATAGTCAGGTCTCATTAGCATAGCCCTTAAAAAGCTTTCAGTGGTCTGCATGGGAAAGCAGAAGGATCACCTCCAGAAAATCTCAACTTCTTTGTCTGTTATAGGAGAGTGCAGGGAAATTATAGACCTTGTAAAGGAGCCTTTCTACAAGAGGCAATAGGAATTCACTAATTGATCTAGCAGAAAGCACTTGAATATCATTTAGGATTTTATGCAAGTTTTATTTTGAATCAGTGCATTTCCCTTTCACACTATTTCCTTTCTGCTCTGATGTAGAAAGGAAAAGCTGATGTAAATTGCAGGCAGAGGTTCATGATAGCTTTAATGGAAATAGCTTTCAATGAGAGTATTTGTTCTGCTGAGCTGCATGTGCTAGCTCCCCATACCTGTTTCAAAAGCTGGTAGCAGCAGTCCTATTACCGTAGAAGTACATCTCAAATAGGTGTTAGTGCTGCTCCTGCTAGCTTAGCCTGAGGGATGTTTTTTCCTCTAGTTCACTTGAGTGAACCACTGTCACATAAAAGCAGAGTATTCTAGGCTCAGTGTTGAACTCTGCATCAGCTGTCCCATTACAATCAGTAAGAACACAGTGTGGTCACAGTTAGGCTGTTGGTTTATACTTACTGCTATGCCTTTGTGCTGGTTTAGGTTGATGTGCTTGTGTAGGCATTGATCAGGTTGCTTTCTAATGCTGATGTCTAACTCCCAATAGGATATCCCCCACTTTGTATCTTCAGCTCGTTCAGCATAGTAGGAGTGAAGACAATCAGTGTATCGTAGCAATAAATTTTGAGATCAGTTTTATTGCCACTGTGTGCTGGCTGCCCACAGGTACCCACCCAGAGCTTTCACTGTGGGGCACTACAGAGCAAATATTAACTATGTCTTGGAGCTTAAGGGGTCAACAGGAGAGCTTGAGTGTTATGGTGCTGCAGAACTACAAGTATAGTGGAAATAAGAAAAGCATTTTATCTAAAGAACGATAAGCTCTAGTGATGTTATTTTGTTTTACTACTGCAAGGCATGAGGCCAATTATTATTATAGTACACTGAATTTCTTGTAGTGCCTTTCATCTAGCAACTCAGAAGGCTTTCAAATTCAGTCTTCTTATCCATCTTGGTGAAAATACAATTATATCCAGAGCTAACTGAGGTTATAGACATTTGAGTGGATTTGTGCAAAGAAGAAAATTCAAAATATGAGTCTTGGGAGAATTGGGTCAGTTCATTGCTTTTATGAATTTCCCATGTGATGTTAGGGAGGATAGCCTTTTGGTGTCTTCAGTGCCTTCTGAAAGTGAGGTTAATAGTTTTTATATCAGTTATGGGGATAAAACATAAAATTTGGTCAGATGCTATAATAGTGGTGACCCTATAAGGTAAAGTCTAATATGAGAACCAGCAGTAGGAGCTAGAAGTCTGGACTTCTGTCTTTGACTGAAATAACAGATTTTACTTGATCTATAGCTTTGTATTTTGCAGACTTTAATAACAGAAGACATTATGCCACTGTTCGGTAAGGTCTGCAGTAACACAGCTTTTTATCCTTGCTAAAGTGTCACAGGAAGTCCTGCTTGGGTTTCTGGTTTCTCAGCTGATGTTGCATATGCAGTTGTTATTGCCCACATAGAAATCCTCTCAGCTTCTCAGCCTAAAACTATACCTCACTACTTTCAGAACTGTCTATCATCAAACTCTGTTATGATGATAATCTTCAAATGGTGTCTCTTTTTTCTTGCCTGCAACAAAAACAATAGCCTGTTGAATATGTTTGCATGCACTTTGTGTATCTATGAGTTTGTTGGAGTCAGCACTGTAATTACTTTTGCTTCTTAGGAAAGCAAGGTTCTGGCCAGAAGAAAAAGCACACACAACTTGTGCAGAATCATAAAAAGCCTTTAAACTCGAGGGTTCACTAGTTCAGTCTCCTTAAAGATCTATGCAGATGTTTTTCTGCCCTGCAACTAGAACTCCCCAAGTGCATACTGCAGTGCTTATGTCTTTAAGCAGCCATTTTTAAGTGCCCTTTTTCTCATCCCTCCTTTTCAAGATAATGGCAAATTACTGAAGTCATTGAAGAGTTTGCAAAGAATAAAGAAGTAGAAACCTGACACTAATTATCTGATGTGAATTTACTGGAGGGACATTTGTAGGTGTTAACTCCTTGGCCACCCGCTTTAACTCCCTAGCTGAAGTGCTTCCTTCGTTCAAGGCAATGCTGCTAGGCTGTTTGTGCTTGCACAGGAAAGGGCAATGGGGAGTAAAGTGAAATTCTCTTCCCTTAGCTGCAACAAGCCCATACAGTCAGAACTTGGCTTCCGTGTTACCTTTTGTTTCTCAATCAAGTCATGAAAATTGATTCTAGCACTTTTGAAATCAACATCATTAAAGCATAGATTACATGGTCTTGTGTTTTTGGTATATCTCACACTAGTCTCTTTTGGGACTATCTTCCATAATGTAATGGCACATGTGGGAGGACCTTTTACTCTGACCTTTGAAGAATCACTCGTAATAGCTGTGGCATTTGCACAATCACTGTTCTTCTGCATTTAAGACTCATTGAGCAGTGGTACTTAAAGTGTATTAGTCATCTTCTAGTGATTATGTAGAGCATCTATGTATTTAAAAGATGTTCAGGTTTCAAAAATAATCTTTCTGGATTTCATCTGGGTTTTTTTGTCTTAAATGATAAGATTTGTATAGTGAATGCTAAATGTCTTCCCACTAACTATTGGGTACAACTTAGGCAAATGGTGAATAACCTAATTAATAACCTTAATAACCATCTTACAAGCCATTGCATGCCCCAAGCATGATGGGTGTCACCAAGCAGAATTTTTCTCTCATTTCAGAGAAGTTCTATTTGGCACCAGTACTCAGAGTTTTCACTTGCATCAGCACATCATTCAGTACAACTGCAGATCAGTCACCAGGGTTTCCAGGAACCCACTCTGCATTCCAGAAGTTTTAAAACATTACACCTTGCTCTATGAGCCTCAGCTTCTCTGTCCTTGGGAATATTAACTTCTTCTTGCATTCAGATGGAATCCAGTACAAACTACTGAAACTACTGGATTCTTACCAGGTTGCTCTGTTGTAAACAGCAGCTGTCACCTGGTTGCTATCTTTTTGGTCTCATACCACGAAAGTTTTGAGGATCAGGCAATATAAGGAAAATAGTCAGGAACAGGACTAGATACTAAATTTCAGCTGTGCAATTGGAAAAGTTCAGTGAGTTGCTTGTTTCTGGTGGGGTTTTTTTCCCCTGCCAGCAGTTATTAAATTTCTCAACTAATGGTGCAAGCCCCAGGAGACTTCCAGGTGAAAATCATTCAAGCTTTTCCCTAGCAGACCCGATGTGGGGAGAGCCAGCATGTGTGCAAGCACAAATTCCCAGGGCTCTGCAATTTGGCTTAACCTTCGGAGGAATGCAGGAGCGCGTGGCAGCAGCACAACCATCTGTTTCAGCAGGGCGTTCAGCTCTGGTGCACTCTTCTCTGCACTCTGATTAATTGCAGCTGTGTACAAATTAGTTTTCTCAAAAAGCTATTTATCGCCCTCAAATTAACTGCATAGGCATTAAACCACAAACAAGCAAACAGACAAAATAAGAGCAATAACATAAACGTCCAGCTTGGAGACCCGGTTTCGTCTTGGTCTTGTGTCAGCGGTGCGTAATGAGTGATCACAGGCTTTCCTGATGGCTGACAAGCTGCAGTTCTCTCTTTGTCAGCAATTAATTCAAGCCCCAGCACTGTGCTGAAAGCACGGGGCTGTGAGAGGCAATGACAGAGGCACAGCAGTGACACCTGTGCTTTCAGTCTGGGATAAATGGTGCTTTTCTGTAGTGGCATAGAGCCAGGTGTGGACAGTGGTGCATGTTCCCTGAGCTCGCAGCAGTAGAAAAGCCATCTGCATGCTTTAACATAGGACAATGCCCACAGATGAAGTCCAGCTGTGAAGAAAGACTTTGCAGAGGCACAATTATGAGGTAATGTGTATAATCACCTTAGGCACCAACACTGGCTCAAAGCACAGCCTTGGCTGTATCCTGTGTGCTGCCAAGTGCTGTTTAGACTGAGGTTTTACTGTTGTCCTGTCCATTTGTGTGCTCACAATACGGGGTTTACAGTTGTGAAATGCAGAATAATCAGGCCAGTCCAGGAAGGCTCTTACTAACAAGGAGCTCCACCAACAGCCTTTTCAAAGCAGGGCTGGTCATATCAGTTTACTTAGGGCCATATCCATCAGCTCTTGAGCACCTCTGTGCATGGAAGTCATGCCTCATACTCAAGTATTCTGTTTATGTAGAGTGTAAAATATCTGTTTCATTTCTCATGAAAATTCATTTAAAAAATGCAACTTCAAGTTCTAATGTGTCCTAAGATATATATTGAGCTGAAAAAAATCATATTTAATTTTAATTTGTTATCTTTTAAAGACAAGAAATGCTCTACACTTCACTAAGAACATGTATTACTGGTCTTAAAGCACTTAGCAAACAATCACTCATGACAATAATGCTCACTGCAGATGGTTTTAGTTTTCTTCACTTTAAAGGCAGTGAAGCTGAGGCAGAGAAGATCCTTGTGCCCTGCTCCTTGTATGACAGCAAATGCAATGGAAGAGACAAGCATAAAGAAACAAGCCCATTTGATTCTAAGTTCTACTAGGCCTGTAGTTTTCTTTCTGAAAAACAAGCAAACAAAACCTTAGGACATGCTGAGTATGCACACAAATACCACACGCAGAGTACATTTCACTAAATTGTGTTTTTCTCTGAAGTTTGAAACAAAAAGGTACTCAGTGTCCTAACTTTTTTCATTCCTTTTTTCTAGAGAACTTACACTAGAGATAGTTTGATAGTTTCCTGTGATTATTAAAGTTGAGTATTCATTCTGTACAAAAGACTGCAGAATTAACAATACATTGCAATTACATGTGCCCTCAAATGGGAACACAGGCTTATTACTTGTTTCAAGTAAAATAATTACTTAGAGAAGTGACACATTGATTACTAATTCTTCAAGAAGTTATTATGCCTTACTATTTGAAAAACAAAGACTTGAAGACAGAAATACAATTCTTGCTAGAAGTTGCTCAATTTGATACATGATTTTGACTCAAGTAATTGCTTTGTTAAAGCTAAAATGTGCTGGAAAAGCTTGAGTTTACTTTGTTAGTGCTACATAATAAAACAACTAGTATTAATAATAATTATAAAACTAATAGCTTGCTGAGAATGAACTGATTTTTATTTGCTACCACAAAAATAGCATTTAAAACTGTTGATCTCTTTGAACCACTCCATAAACTGGTCAAATCCAGAGGCACAGGAATGCAAATGCAGCAGTTTTTGTTATTATCATTTTTTATTCTCAAATGTTGGTAGGTGGATGAAAACTCCAATGATTTGGAGGTTATATGCACAATGTGGGAGCTACAGTTGCTTCCTCGCAAACTTTGCTGCTCTCCAAGGTTTGTGTCTCAGCTGGATTCATTTGCAACACTATTTCGCTTGTCAGTTTCGAACACTAAGACCTGACTGGGAAAGTGAACTGCCCCTAAAGTGGAGATGAGAGGGATTAGGTCTGCTCCATCAGTATGGTACAGAAGCCAGGGAAAAAGCAGCTGGCCTTACAATAAGTATTCATGATTCCCAGTTTTGTATTTGTTCCATGAAATTAGGTTGTGCTCAGTAGCAGGAAGCAGAATCCCTACAAGGATGACCTGTGGGCTGGCGATGAAATTAATAGAACTGAGAGAGAGATACTAATATCAAGGCCACTACCAGTTCATCCTTGTGATTAGGTGGTAGGAGATTATTCCTATTTGTGAAAGTCATATTCCTTTTATTCGAGAATGTCTGTGGTTTAAAAAAACCACAATTCGAGTGCAATCAGCAAGGATAACTTTCTTGCTTTCTTTAACATAGTTTTGAGTTTGTGACAGTCACTGCTGTTACATGCTTTCATCATCCACATAAATGCATATTCTGCTGAATTATTCCTAGCTAGAGCAAACCACAGGTTTTGGGGTTTTGCTTAGTGAGTTTGTTTTTTTTTTTTTAAGGCAAACAGTAATTTTTTCCCTCAGAAGCATTTCTTAGGGCTATTGCAGATTCCTGGGGAGTGATGGCAGTAAGGCAGATACCTCCATGGGAGAGTTCTGACATGCTCACAAAGGGACCCTTGATTTCCAGACTTGCAGACTCCTAATTCAGGTCCCAATTCAGGAGTAAGGAGCCAGTAGTACCTAAAATAATACAGTTCTGTTTGTTTTGCTGGAAGACACAGAGACATAATTTCTCCTGGGCAACTGCTGCTTTTGAAAATTTATTCAGTGATTAGAAAGCTAGCAGGGTGCCACAGCAGCAAGAAAGAATTTGTCTTCTGGTCTCTGGTTTTTAATGTTTCCTAAACTTGAGGAAAAGATGTAGTGCTTCCATAAAGGACCATCTAGCAACTTTATACTCATGGAAATATTAAATTCTGATTTTGAAGTTGATGCCCAGTTTATATATATGAACTGTAAAGGTGTGACTTCATTGCTTTTTTTTCAGGTATAACCTAAGGTGTTACCAAGTATCCAGTGTCCTTTTCTACTCATATCTGCTTTTCAGTGGTTGTTCTGAGGGGCCATTGATTGTGAGCAGAGAAACAGGGAAAGCCTTATGAAAGTAATGTGTATATTATTACTGAAGACAAGACCTTTCACGAGGGGAGCAAGAAGCAAATTGATCTGTGAATGAAAAAGCTTTGTGGAAATCAGACTCTTCTTAAAATTTTTCCCTGATATGAAGAGACACAGTTATTTAATCAATCAACTTCACTTTTGCCTGAAAAAAAGATAAAGAGTAAGGCACTGCTCTCCCATACCACCAGTAACACTGGAGTAAAGATCTCTAATAAACCTTTGTTTTTAGCTCTGTTCCACCACCCTCTTGCCCAAGCAAAGGCCACCAGTGATAAAGCAAGGTGAGACAAAGAAATGTCTTAGCATGCAGGCAGGTTACTGAACTGCCACTGGGGATATCTTCTGCTACATTAGCATGGTTTTCACACACGTCCTGCCATGTTAATTGAAAGATCTTTAATTTGCGTGTGGGAATTATCTCATTGACTCTCTCTCATGAACCCTCTTTATAATTATGCAAATAGTCCAGCACAAGGGAGAAACAAGTCATTTTATTAACTTCAAAAGCAGTGTATTTAAAATAAAGAAGATGACAGTGACAAAACTTGCTGATGATTTACCAAGTAGTAACAATGCCAAGAAATGTATGTTTAGCCTCTTTAGCAACTGAAGACATCTATTTTATTGCAGATATTACCTAGCTACTTTACAGGTACAAAGGCATTGAATGGCCATCCATTACACAACCCAATACTGAAGCTTTGTCTCACTTCTGATCAAGGTTTCTTCTTAGCATCTCCCCAAGGACAGTCAGCATTGCTTACTGTCAAGAGGAAACACTTCATGTTCCAAAATAAGCCAATCACTTCATCTAGAGCTGGCTCTCCTCCAGCTTGTTTCTGTGAATTATTGTTTGGTTTGAGCAGCTGCTTCAGCAGCTATCCGAGAGTTTAGCTGGGAATCACGGTCAGTATGTCATCTTCTAAGACCTCAAACCTTTTCTTTTTTTTTTCCCCTTGGAAACAACATATGAGTTTGGGGTTTGAGGGTTTCTTCAAAAAAAAAAAAAAAAAAAAAAAGGAAATGTCTTTGTTTTATGGTATTTTGAGTACTCTTACCAAAGAGTGCTTTGAACTGTTAGTGTCAACATTTTCAGCCTCATATAGGGACAATAGACAAAATGTCTTCCATCTATAATAGTGCACATCTTGCACTTATGCATCTTACTGTGCAAGAGCAGAGTGCAGTAATCAGAGAATCAGAGAATTGTTAAGGTTGAAAAGGACCTCTAAGATCATTGAGTCCAACCATTAACTTTGCACCAGCGTGTTCACATTGCAGCAGTGTAGAGCCATGCTCACAAATTATGTAGTAAGATTCTATATAAGGCTGGCCAAGTTAATTTGCATGGCATACACTGATTTCAGGGGTTTGGAGGGGATGAGTTGGTGGTGGGTGCATTCCTGTGTGTGGGCTTTGATTCTTAGGGAGTTTCACTCATGCTTTCAGTATACCATACGTTCAAAAACCCCAATGTCTCATTAGATCAGTTTAATGGGAGAATTTACAGAATGACATACCGTATAGGTCTGTATTTTGCTTTTGGTATATCCTATAGTATATTCATTTTTATTTACTTTGCCTTTTATTAGAGGGAATACATGAGTCTGTAGTTAAACTTCCATAGTTTAATCTCTTTATATTGATGAGTATACAGCCATCTAGGTTCATGCAGCTTCCCTCATCATTACAGTGTGAATTCCTTTCCCTCTAGCCCAGATTAACTTGGTCATGACACTCAGACTCTGGGATAAGATATATTTGTGTGTGTAGAGAACTAACCCAGCTGCAATAATGCTGCAAAAAGAAAGTATGTGTAATGTGGTACGATGAAAATGCCTGGCATGGTCATGCAGAACTCATTTTAACCTCTCCCCAGCAATGAGGTCTCAGCAGTGCCCATTCACCTCATTGTAGGAACTCCAGATTGCAGCATGAGGTGTCATACCCTATGTGATGAGCTCATAATTTTTCACTTCTTTCTCTTTGTGAATTCCCAAAGACAATCCTCATTAAAAAAAAAATCCCATCTTTCCGTGCTCATTCTTCCCCTTCCCCCTTTTTTTCTTTTTATTGTCATTTTATTCTAATTTTTCTAATCCCCTTTCCTTGTTAGGCAAAAAAGAAAAAAATCTGCTGAGAAACGTATTTTCCCTTCAGGGTGATGCAGACTTCAAAAGAAAAATCAGTCATTTCAAGAGGAGAAAAAAAAAGTTTAATCATCAAGAGCAATAATTACTTTCTAAATATTAGCATGGCAGATAAGGAGAGCAAAATTGAAATGGAACGTGGGGCTTTCTCACTTATTCATTATATTTGATTTCTAAGTTTGGAATTACTAAGGACTTACTCTGCATTGCATCTCCATAATGTAGTTATTATAACTGATAATGTATCAAGACAGTTATCAGTTCCAGTTTTAGTGTTTCTTCAGAGATAAAAGATGGCAATTTGAAAAGTAACTGCCTTTTTTTTTTCAGCTTGATCTCTTTACTGCCTCCTGTGCTCAAGTGAGGCAAACAATTTTGTTTCCAGCCATTTCGTAGATGGTCTGCATTGAATTTGTTCAAGAGTATGTTGGGCTGATCCTTAAACATCATTGCATTTAAGCCACTAGAAATCCCTCCCTTAAGAATTGGTGTCAGATTTTTTGGTAGTCTCTGAATGGCAACTGTGTTAAAACTGGTAGCAAACCTGGTTTTCTGTCTGACAGAACATAATTGGCTACATGCCTCTGCTTGTGAAAGTAAACAACTTCTAAACATCTTCACACAAACATACCACTATTTTACTATATCAGAATTGTTCTTTAAAGTATTTTATTAAAAAAAAAAAAATCAAGTTTTCTCAGTGCTGTTCCAAAGCATATCTGCTCATGTTCCAGAATGACTGGAAGGACTTGGCACTGGTACAGAGAAGGTTTTGAGGGACAAATTGTGAATTGTGAGTCGGTCTAAGTAGAAGAAATATTTGCCAATTTATCTCCTTTAGCTTGCATACTGAAAGAATAAAAGAGAGATGATTGCTTTCTGAAAGTGTGTTGTGTTTACAAAGAGGAGACTGGGAAACTAAACTGAAGAGTTGAATGGCCCCAAATGGCTGGTACCCAACTGTGAATAAGCTACAGCTGGAAGTTAGAAATGGTTTTCTATCCAAAATGGGAGTCATCTGGATGAAGAGGTCCAGAAGAGTAAGTTTGTTCCTGCCTTTATTTGATGTAGAACTGAAGTAGCTAAGTACTGTCTCCTGCACACTTAGAGCTTCCTTCTTGTTTCTCTGTGATTTGTGTACCTGATGAGTCTGCACCTACTGTCATTTTGGTACTGTACTAATGACAATATCATAGAGATATCAGACTGCTGTCTCAGCTCTGCTGAGCTCCAGTGGGATCAGTTGTCAGGTCTTAGGTGGTACAGCTGAGCAGAAAGCTTTTGCACAAAAATGCAGAGCTCTCCATGGCAGACAGTAGCAGGCAACTTACTGAGAAACATACAAGACCTTTTGATCATTTGGCTAATCACATCCTAATTTACTCCCCTGATTAGGTAAAGAGTCAACCATTCCGCTTAAAGTGAAATTTCTCTTTCTGAACCAGAGAAGTAATCAACTGTAAGGAAGAGAGGAGACTTTCCCTAAATGCAGCACTCCACTATGTACTGGCTGCTGGTTGGGTTGAAGTGGTAGGCAATCTTATTTTAACTAAATAAGAAAGTACTTTATATTCAGGTTTCAAGGAGTTTATAGCTCAGCTTCTGAAGGCTCTAAAGAGGAGAAGAAAAATCCTGAACTCTTCAAAGATATCCCTAGAGGCAAAACTCTGAATACTGGCATTGGCCATTACAGAAATACATTTAAAATTATCAGCTGGATTTTCTAGTACAGCTGGATGTCTTGTTCAATGCTATTTGAAGGTGAAGCTTTGGAGGAGAATTTTGGAGCAGTTGGGAATTCAAGCAGTGTTGGTCTTCATGGCTCCTTTCCTGCTGGGGTGGGTGAGAGTGTAAGGTACTTGAAGTTTTATCTTTTGGAATGTAAGTATGGTGTTAGAGATAGTTCAGAGAAAAACAGGTTATTTGGGGCTTGGCTAGTCACATTACATGAGAAAAAAAATATCTCAGTTGTTAGGTAAAGATTAGGCTTAAAATTGCACTAGATGATTATGTAAAGTGCAAAAGCCTCTAAAAAGGAGAAAACAATGAGGTATCTTGGTAACTCTAGTTAAATGAAAAGTAAACTCAGTGGCGTGGTTCTGTGACCCTCAGCTGCAGAGTTTGTGGTTAAAAATAGAGAGGGAAAGGTGATAGACAAGGTGCTGGACACAGAAAAACCCATTAAATTATGTCTACTCAGACTCAGAAACGAGACACAAAAGGTAATATGAAATTAAGCACTTTATTATTATGGGTCAGGTTTCAACCTATGCTACTAGCTCATAAATTTAATCTGATCACTTTATTTTATAAAGAAATCACAACAGTGAATAGTTTCTGGCCTTAAAATCTGGGGCTTTTTTGAGAATTTTCCTTGTTTTGGTGAGCCCTCCAGTCACTTCAGCCTGATGAGGTTCACTGCAGGTCAGAAAAGGATGAAGGGGAGGACAGTGCAGTGCAGGCTTAAGGCACTTCTTCGCCTGACCCAGTGTGCGGCCAGCAAATCCCCAATGCTGCAATGCTGCTGTTGTGCACATGCAGGACAAAAACTCATGTCACTGTCTCCCCAGATCTAGAATGGGGCTCTGGATACCCAGGGGGATAACACTACCCCACTCTGTAGGCAGTGTATGATTTCTTGTGTTTTCCTGTGTGGGATCCAGCTGTGCAAACTTTGGTTTGAATTAGATGAGTGTAATGTACTGTACAGTGATTAAGGCTATACAAGCTACACTGACAAACAGAAGGAGAAAGAAGTTGCTCTCTCTGCAGGTTAAAATACTGAAACAGGCATTATTTTGTACTCATTCTATCAGTGACATTTTAATTTATGAGTTAAGAATGCAATGATTGCTGGCTGCAAAAATTGATTTGGTGTTCATCTGATTCAACTCATGTCAAGAGTTTGAAAGTAATTATGATAGTGGAGCTGATGGGCAGGCAATTACATTTTTGTTCTCTCTTTTCTTTCTTTTTTTTCCTGAAGTTGTTCTTGTCAGAAGGCCCTACAAGCATAAGTATAATCTTCAGTAATTTTATTTTGTAGATTATTAAGGTATAATCTCAGTGTTACACATGCACTAACTGCATTCCTAAATAAAGTCTTTGTTGTCTCTTTGGAAATCTCCCAGGCTGACCAGATTAAGGAATCCATGTTTAGCCAAACAGTCTTTTTCTGCCCATACTTCCTCTGCACTTGCATTAATCTTGGCTATAAGTGGTATTTCCTAAGGCTGTTTCTGTCGTGCTGTGTGCTGTCATGCAAGGAGGGGAGAGGCTCTCTCACCGCAGCAGGCTGCAATCAGGGCACTGCTCTGAGAAGGAGATGTTGCAGGTTCTTGTTCCTACGCTCCTGATGCAGTGAGAAATTTCCCTGCTTTTAGCTATTCAGAAGCATGGATGTCAAGCCTGGATCCTTTTGTGGGGGCTGCACCCTCCAAGGTGTCCAGTGGGTGCTTTGCTGTCGTGCACACACTGAATGGTATGGCTGAAATTTAAGTGCAAGTAAAAAACTTACTATCTGAAAACCAATACTTTGATATCATTCTGGTGTTCAAGCTGTTTTTAAAGGGCATTTGGTGTTGTTCAAGCATAGAACAAAAGCTAATCTTTTAGCATCATAGCTCACTATAAAACTGAGCTGTTATTTCCTTGTCAGCTGCACTAAATATGTTGCTTCTTCACCTAAACGGCAGTACTTTCAACAAGGTCTCTTTTATCCTGTTTATGCTGTAGTATCTAAATAACAGGATCTTGATCTGTTTTGAGGCTGTGGGTAGTATCATTATTGTTAAAATTCAGGTAATAGCTGTTGTATCTTCACATATAAGTTTTATGCTTTCTGATAATGTGTAATTTAAAGAAATCTTTCTCCTGAAAATTTAAAAGCCTGTGTTTCAGTTACGATCAGTATCTGTTGGTATTAAAGAGCCACTCAGTTTTCCTCAGAGTCTGAAAGAAGAAGGAGTGGCAGAGAAAAAGAGGAGTAATGTTGAAAGTAGAAGACCAAAGCTCCTGAGCTTCAGTAATACTGCAGGGGAGGGAGAGGCACAGTGGGAGCAGAAAGACTTTGACATCTTTGGGCTGAAGGTGGAAACACTGTGTGGGAAATGGAGACTAAATTCTAGAAAACAAATCATAGCACAGGGAGAGATGTAACTGAAGTCTGTGAAAGGTATCTGTCTCCCTTTCAAACTTGTCAATTATCCATTTGTTTAATTCATTCACTCCTGGTATGTTTTTCTCTTTTTTGCCGAAGTGGATGAGAAATTATATTTACTTTAAATCAATGGCAAGGTATGGACCTGTATAGGAGTTGTGTTTTCATTTATATCTTTTATGTTCACATCCTATACAGAATTTAAAGAATCTATGCCTGTAGAACATTCTAGATTATATATTTTCAGGTCAATGATTTCTCTTGCTTTGCGAAGATTTGCCTACTGGTATCAGGTTGGCCTGGCAAGAGTCAATAGCTTCTCCCCCACGTTTCTGAAGACTGCATTTCATGTAGAACCAGATTCTCTGGTTGCTTGGTTTTGTAGCTATAGGATTTATTAGTCTGCATTATCTTTGACCTTACTAACTTTAAGGCAGAGCAGTTTCCTTAAAAATATTTCATTACTTTTAAGGAGTTATTGTCCCCAGTGGACAATAGAGTCCACACCAGGGTGAAATGTCCTGCTTATCCAACATGATACAAATGGTTTGAAGAGAAAAGGTTATTTTGGGCAAACATATGCCATGGTTTTTCCATTTTTAACTGTCTTTTGGGCTACAAAGTACAGCTGTGTGTGATTTTCTTTAAAGCTCAGGTCTATTCTCATCTTCTCATTTTATTCAGGCAGCATTTTGACATTACGTTTATGCCTAATTCACTTTACAACATACATAATATAAAGACCATTTACCATCAAAAAGAGGTAAGGAAACAAGTAGGAGCAGATTCTGCAGTGTGTCCTCACTTCTGGAATGTATAAGAATGCATTCTATATTTTTATTTATGATACTGATCTTGTGTGGATTGCTCCAGTCCATTTCAAATGATTATACATAACGATGCTCCTCTGCCTCCTGACTCTGTGAACCTGACAGGCATCCCTGAAGCTTACTCAGGTGCCTTCTGCAACTTCAGAAAGGTGTCAGCTTGTTGGACTTGGAATGACTGAGAAATCCAGCATCCTCTTAAAAGCTTCATTGCTTTTTTGTACATCACACTCCATATACCATTCAACAGATGGCATTCTGAAGCATCTCTGGAATCAATAAATCACTTCTGATATAGGGTCTTTAATTTAAAAATGTCAGAAACTGAGGCCAGAACAGAAAAAATGCATTATTGGGCATTGATTTATACATTTTCTTAACCACACTGAACATTGAAAATTAGCTTCTGTGCTAATGAATGACCAGATTTGGTCACTTTTGGACATGTATTTGTATTCAAGAATGCAAACCAAAATTTAGAAATTGTTAGGGGAAAAAAAAAAGCTAGACTATCATTGTACCACTATATATATGTGTGTTGTGCCTTGCCTTCTGCATTGCACTCAGTTTTGGCCATCAGCTCTCAAAAACTGATCTATGACCAATAAAAAAGCTGCAGCATATGCAGTGGTTTCCACATGAGGAGAGGTTAAATAGGCTGACATTCTTCATGATGAAAAACTGCTAACCAAATGGTGATAACAGAGGTCTCTAAAATCAAAATGGATCAGAGAAATTGTGACTAGGCAATGATTGCTCAGAGTTTCTCATGAAACAAAGATTGAGGAGTGAAATAAGGTAGAAGCAGGCTGGGATTAAAGAGGAGGAAGTACTTTTACGCAAAATGTGGAACTCACTGCCATATGATATTGTAGAAAAAAAATGTAAATAGATTTTAAAAGCTAATATGTCAGCATGTGGTTGAAAAGACCATTAAGAACCATGAAATACAAAATCTATGCAGCACAGAGTTGCAGGTATAACCACTTCCTAACTGATGTTTGCCATTCCAGCTAGCATATGTGAGAGAAAAGTACTTCTGCAGGTTTCTCTTGTATTTATCCTTTATCTGTCAAAAACATAAATGTCTAATGCCCAGGGCAGGAGCCAAGGCTTCCGTGGAGCTTGAGCTAGCATCACTATACTTCTGCTCTGTTTTAACATGTTCTTATAACACAATCATTATAAGTATACATTTGCATTTGAAGCACTTACATCTGCAACTTAGTATGGACCAATACCAGACATACCTTCAGACATTTTAAAGAGCCTGAAAGAAGCAAAAATTAAATATGAGACACATAACTAGATAAATCAAGAAGGAGGCAGTGAACCTCCAGCTCTTTCTATAAAATTCACAATGCAGGAATTCCCTTCTAAATGGGAAGGTCTTTGTCTGTAAATTGCATCAATATTTCATTAATTGAATTCATTTTTCTTTCTGCCTTCCTTTTGTTTTGTGTAATTAGGATATAGTCATTTACAGCCAAACCTCTGTTCAGCTGCTATAAAATATTCATTTCCAGTTGCAGCTTGATAATGAAACAGTATCCTGCAGCCCATTCAAACTGTTGCAAGGCAAGGCAAATTACCAAAGGGAAGGGAATAAATTCATTTTAAAAAAAAAAAACAATGGGCTTAAATATGCTCAGTACAAAATGGTTTCAGGCAAAGGAAAAGGCTGCCAGCTAAAATGCAATTTATATAATATGTTGGCAAGGAGGTGGGAAGCCAGTGAATAGAACTTAATGAGTTGACAGCTGTCAAGAGCTCCATGGTGTCAGATTGTAGCATTTGTTTCGATCAATTGCACATTCTGGGTAAGTGGGAGACTTAGGTAAAAGGGATATCCTGGGACCAGTCAGGTAATTTGTTCCACTACCTATGGGGTGCTAAGGTTCAAAGCTGCCTGGTAGAGAGGTTACAGAGCTTTACTCTGCACCTGTTGGAAGAGTTGTGCTGTAAGCAAGTTTTGTGTTCTGATGGGATGAGTACTGGTGGTCCACCATGGCAGGGTTCTTTTCCTGAGGGTCATTTGCCTTTGGTGTTAAGCTCGGCTGCCAGTTATTTCTATAGATGTGCACTGCAGGTTTTTCTCATTGATGAGGAGAATTTACAAGAAATTCCTGTCTGCAGGAACCTCAGTTTATCAGATCTGTGCAGTCATCTCCAATATTTTATTTCATTTCAGAAACATTAAAGAGAGCAGAATGAATGTTACGTCCCTCCTACCTCAGCCCTGCGTAACAGTTTGTTACAGTCCATATGGGAGTTCCATTTTGATAGTGTGAGTCTTTCTGCTCACAAAATAAAGAGAACTGGATCCAATCAGGGTAGGCTGCCCAGGGAAGTCACTGACTCACCATCCCTGGGGGTGTTTCAAAGATGCGTGCATGTGGCACTTAGGAACATGGTTTAGTGATGGAATTGGCAGTGTTAGATTAATGGTTGGACTCAGTGATCTTAAAGATGTTTTCCAACCCAAACGACTTTGGGATTCTATAATCTTTCTTCAGATACTTTACACAGCACTGTCCTCAAGGTACTATCAGAGCAATTTAGAAACATTTGCTTCCAAGAGAAATTAACTGTCTTAAAAATTAGGCCATGGTGTGCTGACACATTAACAGCCCTGTAAAGGGTCATTGCAAATCAGTGGCAAAGGCATGCTGGTACTCAGCTCTTCTGTGTAATTCCACAGTTGTATAAAATGGGCAATCAGACTTGGTGAAAATAATGGATCCCTCTGACTTGAGATTTCTGAATCAAAAGAAATCTCACTGACTGCAGTCTTTTACTTGCAAATTCCTGACTTAAGTTATATGCCTGCTCATAACTGTGAGACAGTTAATAACAGCTGCTAATAATTGGAGCCAATTACAGGATTCTTTAAAAACACTTTTGCCATCCTGAAGCGCTTCAGAGGAATACAGTGCTGTACTCTGGAGTTCTGACAACTTCATGCCCCACAGTGCAGAAATGCACGTGCTTTGATTTTACCTGCTGTTGCCAGTCAAAATTCTGATATGGATAAAACTATGCCAACTATTTTCAGCTTAGTTTGAAACAGTCATAGGTGGTGTAAGTCTGCTAGCAGAAAGCCTCCTTCAGTCAGCATTGCTGGACCTAAAAGTAGCAGCTCTGCCAACTTGGATATGCCCTCACATCTATAATGCCAGTAATGTCTTTAGTGTGAGTACCTCTGAAAATGCAGAGGTACCACCTTTTAAATTCAGTGGCTATTATGTCCTATTTCTAGCTGGTACAAGTGAAGTGACAATAATGATACCATTGAAAAAGGAATTTTAAGGGAAAGTGAACATGTTTCCTCCGAGGAGAGACCAGAAACATATCATCATCCCAAAGCTGTTGCTGTAGGTGTTTTTTCCTTAGAATGAAAGTTCTGATTCTTTCTGCTTTTTTAATTCTTATGGAAAAGCAGAAACTGATGTAGCAAGAAACCTATGCAGACACTTTTGTGGGTCTATTCAGTGACTGGAATATCTTGAATATTGGGACTCTTGCTACATTTTGGCTCCATCCTGGTCAAGCTGTCGTCTTCTATGCCTTGCTAAGACTAAGGTTAAATCCTCCATGAGCTATAATTTGGCTGTCCATAGTCTGGAAGACCCGTGTACGTCTTTGTATTAATAAAGGCTTTTAATGGGTATTACATAAAAATGGCATAGTTTCTTTTGTGATTTTCACTGTTGTTAACACTATAATTAGAATATATGAAAGGAAAAATTTCTCAGAGATCTACTTTCAACTGGTGTCTCATTCAAATTCTTTATGCAGAAGCTTCTTCATTTCATAGTAGGCATGAATTTCATGCTATCTTTCAGTCTTTGCAAGAGGTTATTGATGTCAAAAATGTAACATTGCCACAAAACTGAGTTGAGGAGCAAGTTTACTGACAGTGAAAGAAGTATTCTTATGGACTTAGAGCTTCATATCCTCTCTCCTTCTGAGAGTGTTTCTTTGGATACTTGTTTCCTACTGTCTCCCAAATTACATCGTGGAAATCTGAAGGACGCAAGGAAGAGCCTTGTAGTACTTGATGCCTTGATAGACAGAACTGCAGAGAAAAAAAAGCCTCTTCACTGTGTGTGGAGTGGGTAAGCAGGTAGACATGTAGATGATGTCAGCCTGTTCTTGATGGTGTTTAAAGCCTGAATTCCTCTGTCTAGCTCTCTGCTCAGTAAGTGCATTCCAGCTGAGCTTGTGTGGGGCCATTAAAGCTAACTTTGTTCCTTTTTCCCATTTTACACAAACGCAAAAGATTGATTTGTCTTTACTACAGTTAATCAAACTCACTAGAAAACTAAATAAATCAGTAAGGAAAATTGCCTTCTTAGCCTTCACAGGGCAAATGTTCAGATTAGGCAGAGGCTGCTGAGAAACCCAGCAGTGACAAGCGTTTATCAGGTTTGTCGTGCATGGGAGTCTGCCTTTCCCAATGGCAAAATTTTCTTGTGTGACAGCCATTTGCAGCTTGGACCACTTCATGTGCCATTTAAGTGAATTTCAGATTTAATGCTCAGGAGCCATTTGTCATGTTCCACAAGTCATGAGGTTGAGGTTTACCTGGTTTCATCAGTACGTGATGGAGCAAGTATGTTTTTTAAGCTGATGGGTGTATGTTTGATGGGAGTAGATCTCTTTCCTTGTTAAAGTTATGATTAGGTGAATTTCTGGCTCTAGCTTTCTTAAGTTTTCCCCATGATCCCTGGTGGTGGTGGTGATAATGATTTCATTTTCCTGTTCACTCTTTTGTCACATGTTTTTTGCTAATATGTGGTGTGAAGTCAGTTCCCTGTTCCTCCAGTAAAGGTGTTTACTCATATTTCTAAAGGAAAAACAAAGTTAATTATAGAAAAGGATGATTTTTAAGCATTAGGTATTTGGCAGTTGTGTTTCTGGGTGAAACTAGAACTGTTTAATTTAATTTTTATTAGACTTGACCATCATAATGTCAGTATGTAAATAGGTTAATGGTAATATGTACCTTTTGTTCAGTAAACAGATGTCTCTGTACTAGTGCTGACAATCATTTGCATCCTATATTAAGAGAGGAAGGATGGACTTGTGGTTGAGAGGCTGTCACTGTTCCTGGGAAATCTGAGTTCTACCACAGCCACCTTTGTGACATTTGTGTTTATAAACTTCTTATTGTTTATAAATTAAAACCATTTGTAGCCTTTTTTTAGCAGGTATGTTGCATATATTCTTACATTTATGCATATTTAGTGGCTATTTTCCTTTGTTAAATGTTGTACTCTCTAGTGTTATTCAGGGAGCATTTCTAGGTGCTGATCAGTACCTAGTGGGCCATGATTTATTCTGCATTTATTTATTCTACATTATGTTTATTCTGCATTTAAATGTGTGGGAACTGCCGTCCCCTTGTGAGCTAATGTGTGAATCCTGTGAGTAACAGTATTTAAATGCCATTTTCGAAGTGTGGGTTAATGTTTGGAGAGAAAGAGGAATATTTGTCTGGCAAGAATAGTCTAGCGCATTAATGTGAATATTCAAAGATAGTTGTTTATCTTATTGCACTCAGAGGTACTTACAATAATTGCAGAAGTTGTTTTAAGGCACATTTATTCAGAGTGATTACGTTTATTGTTGCTTTATGAATAACATACTCTGTCACATTAGATTTTAAGTGCCACAGTTTGGACCATACCGGGGTATTTTCTACTTTATGAATTTTACAGTTGTGCATGCCAACTGTTTGTGGTCAATGTAATAATGAGTAGGAGAAATTAAGAGAGAAGCAGGGGAGGAGATAAAGAGCTCCCCAGTTAAAAAAAAAAGATGATGGGCAAGCACTGTGCAGCCCTTAGGGCTGGCTTGCCCATCCCTTGCTGTTGGATGCTGGCAGGATTCCTGTGGCTGGCGCTGCTCGGTGTGGCTGGGCACAGCCACTGCCCCTCTGCCTGCTGTAGGTCGGATATCAGGCTGCACTCCATCAGTGCTTGATGTGTGAAAATGCTCGTGTTTCCTCCAGTCTGCTGGGAGAAGATCTTCTGTACCTTTAATTTCACATTGAGCCTCATTTGCAAGAGATTATGAGATCCCAGCAATAGGTGCTGCAGCAATAGGGGTACTGCTTTAATAGAAACAGGGCTTGTATGGTTTCATTAAGTGATCACGTAAGTAGAAATGCCAGTTAAATGGCACGTATGACTACCTCTTTGCTGCATGGTAACTGTACTTTACAGATTTGTTGCTTTTGAATCGTGTTAAGGGGGGAGTGCAACACGGTGTGCAGATTTTGAGGCTTAAGAGATTGTCATTAAAGCTACTGTGCTGTGCTTAGTTATTTATTTCTTGCTCAGAGTGATCCAATCAATAACAGAACAAAATCAAATACAACTCCCTCCCCTCTGAGGAAAAAAGACAAGCTAAATAAAGATGTCCAGGAGAAAATGCCAGCAAACGACATATTGATTTCCAGCAAAGGAGCAAAGTGTAAATGAAAAATATTCTTCTGACACAGTTATTAAGTGCCAGCTAGCACGCGAAGAAAAACCCATTTACTCTTACTAGAGGCTGAGTCTTCAAAGGGCAGCTGATTCATCTCAGATCATTTGAGTCTCTAACTTTCTGAAACACAGGCTTCCCCTTACTAAATGTAAAGGAGTTTTCTGTATTTAGGTTTTGCTTTGAGAATGTAAAATGTTTACTAAAATTCTGATTGTATGCCAAGGAAGCAGAGAAGCTGTTTTCTCCCATTTTATGGCAATATAAACAGAAGCACAAGGAAAGGGGTCAGTTTTGCTCATGTCAGATAGTGAATTTATGACAATATCAGGAAAATAAAATCAAGTAACGTGGGCTCTGATTCAATGTCCTTGGCAATTTGGACTGGAGCAATTTTAAAAGTTACAGCATCCCAGTGATCTGCCCTGTCCTTCTCCTGGTGAAGTATGGAACATTTTATTTTTCAGCGAGTGTAGTTCATAGCCCAACACATTAATAAAATTATTTCTGTGGCAGTTTAAGGTAATACATTAGAATGTGTGCCTAAGGGGCTAGAGCCCACACCAGCAGGATGCCAAATTCTGTCAATAATCTGGCTTTTTCCTACATATCTATTGGAATCTTAATTCAGCTTTTGCTTCCTGTGTCCTGCTTTAAGCAGATGCTGAGAAGAGCAGGAAGTTGAATTTTATGCTGCCTCATGTGTTCTTCTGGTTGTTTCTTCTGAGTGGGATAATGGCACAGGGGAGAGCGCTCTGAATCTATTTTCAGACTATTTCCTGAAAGAAGTGTCTTCCATTTGAAGACTTTTGGACAAGGATTGGGAAACATCATTGTGTAGATTGATGTGATATTCAGAAAGTCAGACTCCTGGGCAGTGTTTGAATTTCAGCAGATTGTCCTTCCAGCAGCTCTCACTGAATTTAGAGTGGGAGTTGTGGAGTCAGCTGTAGTGGCTTGATTTTTAGCATTAAGCTTTTTAGTTACTTTAGTTCATATGGGCACACCTTCTGTACCTTTCTTAGGGAGTTTTCACCTGCTTCACCACCATTTGCCTGACTGTGGTTATATAACAGAGGACTGATGGTTTCTGTTTCAAGTAAGAGTTTCTTTCAATAAGAAATAAAAATATAATAGGGAAGGAGCACAAGCTGTATCAAATGATGAAAAGTACACTCAATGTGAATATTCTTCCTGTGTGGTTATTCTGAGAGGCTCTGTCTTCAGTGTATAGACACACAACTTTCATCTTCAAGGTACTTCTTTGGAAGAAGGAAAATTCATGTGGAAAGTAGAAATTGGTCGATAACAGGGGACAAAGAGTCTCCTCTCACACCAAAGCTGTATCTTTTGTATTAAAACCAATAAATGGTATTTTATAGCCCAGCTCAAAGCTCTTGCAAATCTTGATGGTTATATTGAATACTCTGGGTAAGACTTGCCAGTTGATGCTTTCCTAGTTCAAGACGAGAAGAGCCTGTTCTGTTAGGAAAGGAAAGAAATAGAAAAGCAAGTGGCTCTGTGGGCATATATAATCAATAAACAACCAATCTAGATTCATGGAAATGAAGTTTTATTTATTTATTTAGCTCCTAAATAGTATGTAATTTCTTCAGGCCAAGAAATAAATTGAAAGGATTTAGGAGGATTTACTTATCAGCAGAACACCACGAAGAATTACATTCCTTATGCTTTTGGGAAGGTACATTGAAGTTGGGTTAAGCTGCTGTGGTTCAATACTTCTCTTTCCCCTGTCAGGGTGCCTTGAACAACAGATGAATTAATCCTCCCCACTTTCCTTTCTCCCCTGTTTGCCCTCCCTTCTCTTTCTCTCTCTGCTCTCACTGCCTCACAACATCATCACCCTTCCCACTGCCATCAGACAGAGACAAAAGGCAGAAACATGATTTTTCCCTGTTGACTTTCCACAGCTCAGGCACAGAACAAAGTCTCTGAAATTTGGCATCAAACCTGGTCCAGTAGAGTCAGACTTTACAGTCTTAATGAGCTATTGATTTTAGTGAGACAGGCTTTTGGCTTTCAAAGGAATAATTCAAGCTTTCAAAGCTCTTTTTAATCATGACTGCCTATGAATCTGGATTGACATACAATTGGAAGATTATTTTTTGTTTTCTCTTACTTAACTGCCTAGTTCCTTAATCTGTTGTCTGCCATAGTAGTGGACAAATGGCTGATTTTGTTGAGGGGTAGCTCTCTCATGATCCCTACTTAATGCTATAATTTGACAGCAAATAGCTTTTATATCCAGCCAGGAACATGCAGCCAGGGGATGCACTTTTGCTGGGCTACTGTTGAAGGCTATGTTCCTGCTGGTTACCTACCAGCCTCTTGGTAGGTAACACACCAGCCCCAGTGACAGGACCCAAGGAAATGATATCAGAAAGAGGTTCTGTACCCAGAGGGTGTTTGAGCACTGGAACAGGCTCCCCATGGAAGTGGTCACAGCACCAAGCCTGACAGAGCTCAAGAACAATGGACAATGCTCTTGTGCTCATGGTGTGATCCTTGGGGCTGTCCTGTGCAGGGCCAGGAGTTGGACTTTAATAATCCTTATGGGTCCCTTCCAACTCAGAATATTCTGTGATTCTGGCTCTGAGCACAGCTAACTGAAAGGCTGGATAGCTTTGCTGCCTACTTTGCAATGACAGAGAGAAACGTGTAATGTGTTTGTATTATACAGTGAGGGAGAGGATGCAAATATGGACTTGATTTAGAGTGAATTAGATGGGACTGAAGATAGATGGAGCAAGCTCTTTCTCCCTAGGGCACATACACTAATGGTATTCATACCTGGATGTCTTAGGCAGCTGCTTGACCACAGTGCTCATGGTTTCTGGTATTTCTCTGTGGAGACTTCTGCATAGTTGGTAAAGATCACTACTGAGATTTTTCTTGGTGTAAATAACACTTTTTTTTTCTTAATTTTATCTTTTTTTAAAGCACTCCAAATAGTTCATCTTTCTTCCTGTGTGACACCTGTAAAAATTTATCATACCTTAAGTTCTTGTTAAGTCAAGTTCTAATGTTTAGTTTTACCAAGCTGTCTCATTCATATATCTCTCAAGTTCTTTCCTATTTTCAGTGGCTCTTCTCTGAATTGGCTAAAATTACTCCTAATCTTTTGGCATTGAATTGTCCAAAACTAAATGTAATGAGCCATTCTCTCTTGCAAGTTGCTGCAGTCTGCTTGAAATCAATGCAATTTAAACAAACAGAGGATTTGGTCCTCTTGTTTTTGTATTTACTTCAAATGAGCTATATGAAGAAAAATGATTAGTTTCATGTTCTTTGATGCATTGCCTCTGCAGAGGCAGATACAACCTCAGCATTAGTATGTGGGGGTGCAAGGGGCTTGCATATATTGTGGCCATGTCTGTCGCATGATAAGAAAATACATGTTCTATCTGATGCTAATGAGATGAAGAAGATTAATATGCTTTAGCAAAAGACAGGAGATCCAAGACTCTCCTTAAAAGTTTATACAGTCCCAAACCACAGCTTCTTTTATAATACTTCATTATGATTTTTGCAACATTTCTAATATTTTTCCATTTGTATGCAGATTATTTCTATCTGTGTATAGTAGTTTGAGTTTGTCCAGACTGAGTCTCTCAGGTCTGCTATACTGTAATGACCTCTAGGGTATTTTGCAAATAAAGATTAATTAAAAAGCGAGAAACAAATGTAACGTGTAGAAAGGACAGATGAAGGATTCTCATTTAATTGAACAGTGTGAACAGAATACAAAAAGTTCTTTAAAAAGCCCAGTTACTAAAGTACAAAAGATGGAGGTATTCAAGCTAGAAATGGCACCTAATGAGACAGACACTTCATCTGCTGTCTTCTTTTGGCAAGACAGCAAATGCCTTGAGCCTATTCTTTGCCAAATAGCATCGTGGTTTCTAGAAGACTGAACAGCATCACTAACTTTTTGCTATTCTAAAGGGAGCATTTATACTCTATGCTGTTATGCATAGAAGAAAATACATAGTCTATACTCCATAATAAATTTGAGATATATAGAAAATACAGCAGTATGGAAGCAGTGGAGGGAGTCAAATGATTGTATTTAGGTAAAGTTTGTTGACTTTCAGCTCTGTACATTTTAGGTGTGAAAGGCAAATGCAGTGCCCAGGTTAATACAACTGTATTTCTCTGCCCTTGGGAAGATATTTGTCGTATTTCAAGAAGTACTGTAAATTGTGGTTCCTCGGTGGCAAATAGATTTACGCTTCTCTCACAACAAAGCATTAAGTGTTGCTTTTCAAATAATGGTGTTGAATTGGAAGTAACATGTATAGTGTGCAGAAGAATTTCAAGAAAAAGGCAAGTAGGAAAATTGAATCCTACTTTACTGAGTGAAGCAACTGCCAAGTGTGTAATTCTGCAGGAATTTGTCTGGGGTTTGAATTTATGGGTCCTTGTCTTTTCTCTCCTTCTAGAAGGGAGAACTCCATCATTCATGGGTGTGTTTTTTATAATTTCATAAAGCTGTTCTGTGACAGAGCTTATTTTATCCGCATGTTTAATCTTTCTCAAACAGTGGTGTACCCAATCAGCAAGGTGTCAAAAAAAACTGCAATTGGGAAAAGGAAAATTCAGCACCTGCCGTTTTGTGTAGAACGAAGGAGCAAGGGTTATGGATCTGATACATAAATTAGGGCTTTGGGCAATTTAGAGATTGGACAGGAGTGGAGTCATCTTGAGCAGGTCTTGCCACACCATGCCAAATTTCCTTGCACTATATATCCCACACCAGTACATACAGTGTAATGAACAAAGATTGTGGAACCATCACCGTGTCAAGATTGAAGAGGCCCTTGGAGTGAATAATTAGGAGGAGGTGATTACAGAACAAATAATTCATGGAAAGGAATGGGGAGCCAATTCAGTGAAATTGAAAGAATTTGAAGGTAAATATGCCCATAAATCCTCTGGGATGGACTCAGAGTTTAGCACTTTCTCCTACCCTGGTTTTATTCCAAAGCAATTTCATTAAACACTAGAGAGAGGGAGAGAAAAAATAATAATATAAATGCCATAAAAAATCTTTCAGAGGAAGGAATAAAAAGGGTTCCTGCCAGAGAGAAATTTTATTGAAAGTTATTATAATACCTATCTTTAGTTTTATGGCCTTTAATACAGGCCAAGTAATTTCAAAGCTGGGATTCTTTAAAAATGAAATACATATTTTAAAATAGTATAGTGTGACTTATTATTTTTAATATAGAATTTAGCTAATATAGGGAAGGGAAAAATATTTTCTCTCTCATGTTCTTTCCAATGAAAACACAAACATCATTTCCATCACAGCATATGGAGAAGTTTCATTACTATCCTTTTGCCTGTACATAAGAATGTTTAGCATTTACTATCCCTAGATCACTGGGCAGACACTAAAGCATTAATCTGCTTACATCCCCTGGGGCCAGTGGGTGAGTATAATGAGAACCATTTCAAAAACAAGGAAAAGGCACCAGAGATTGGGTAGTGTTTTTGCTTACTACCTCACAGTGAGCTGTTTCTGATGTGAAGAAATTATGTCAGTGGAGAGATTTCCAGGGTCTCTGCTCACTAGCCTCTCCTATCTTGTGGAAGCAGCAAGTTTTAAAACATCCAGTGAAAATTCTCAGTTCCAGGAGGGTCTTGGAAGGTATAGATTCCTGTTACAAGAAATAATGGTCTTCTGGATGTTTCCTTGACCCTGTTCCTGTGGTCAGGAATTTGCTGTTCTTTCTCACTGAAATAGCTCTATTCCTTTGGGGTGATTCAGATTTTGGTATCTGAGCGGAAGGTGTATGGAAAACCAATATGTGGTGGGACTAGAAAATCAGTTAGTGATGAATTGTGATGGAAAGTACTGAGATTAAAAATACAAGATAGGAAATGGCAAGACAGATTAGTGTACTTATCTTTTCTGTGGTTTCTAGAAATCTTGTTAATGACCTTGACACAATCACAAGCAAAAAAAAATGGAATATCAGGTGAAATAGCATGCAGTAGAGATGGGGAGAAAAGATGGAGATTAACTGATAAAATCATGTGTGGAACCAGTCATGAAAAAGTGCAAATAGAGGTTGGAGTTGACAGGGTTGGTGAGTACTGCTCATCACAAATTTGCATTTTGTCTGAGTCTGGCTTACTGTGCTCTTCTCTGTTCAGAAACAACACAAGCTGCAAGAGGATTTTATAGCAGGAAATCTAGTACACTTATCAGAGTACAGCATAAATATGTTGCATGTACTGCCTTAAGCTGCTTCTGAGTTGGGAAATTGAAAAGAGGAACAAGGGCCAGGCTTCATGACTTTTCAGGTTGTGGTACAGGGACTTCCCAAACT
Source organism: Eopsaltria australis (assembly GCA_034509425.1). Classification (NCBI taxonomy): domain Eukaryota; kingdom Metazoa; phylum Chordata; class Aves; order Passeriformes; family Petroicidae; genus Eopsaltria; species Eopsaltria australis. Next base: position 328,007 of record JAVTVJ010000007.1, read on the forward strand.
AGATATAGGGTAATTAATAGCTCTGGAAGGATGTTTTGACCCTTAATTTGGCTGATCACTTCCAAAATAAACTAATGTTTAACTAATATTATCTACCAGTATCCTGTTGCAAGGAGGTGTCCAGCTAAAAAAAAAAAAAGGCCTTGTTAACTTCCTGGTTTCATATGGTGCCCCTAATATGCAAGAGGAAAATATAGTTATAAAGGAACTCCTTATTCTTTACAAATACTGAATCACATTGTCAATTCGATTGGATTTGATTCCATGTTGATTTTGCATGAAGCCCTTAGATCTGAGCAAGTAAGTGGGTAATCAAATAGGTATAGCAGCTGATAAGTTGCAACAGCACATTGTTATAATTTTAATGTTTATTTCCTACTGGAGTAAATCATCACCAGTTTTCTATGAGAAGTGTGAATTGTCAGATCTTCAACTAAGAGCAAAATCCACATGATCTAAATTTAACCTGGAAATCAGAACCAATTGCCAAGGTTTTAGCACTGCATGAGCAAGGTCTTCTAGCAGTGATGGATAGTTTATTCTTTATTCACAGTGCTATCCTTACCCTTAGACAACTACAGTAAAAATGTCCGGTTTCACTAACTACATTTCATCTGCTTAAAAATTTCTAGCAGTATACCCTTGCTTACTAAATTGTACTAAATTACTTTACATTGGTGCAATTAAAAACTAATATCTTTTTACCCAGGGGCATCTGCATTTCACTGTTGGAGGATGTGATCACTGTATAGGTTATAAAGTTTTTGGGGATAAATAACACTTTCTAAAATATTTATGACAGGACCAGAAGAACTGGAAAAAGTGAATTTCTATTTTGTGCATTCCTCCTTTCTTGTCCCCTCACTGAGCAGACAAAATTTTAAAGCCAGCTTGTTTTAAGAGAAGTCACCAAGATTTCAACAGAATTCTTCCACTCTTTACGACTGAAAGAAGATGCTAAAAAAATGACCTTGACATGTAAGGCAGGAACATATTACCTTCAGTTCTTTTTAATCTTGACTCCCCATGGAAGCAAGATTGTAAAAGTATTTAATGAAAGTATTTAAGCATGAAACTACTGCAAGATAGCATCCCACAAAACATTGCCAAATGACCATGCTGGGTATGACTGAGTAACACATAAAATACTTCATGACTTTTTTTTTACTATTACTCTATTTTTATAATTTTTACGTGCAACTAACCTATCCTGTTTTTCTTTCTTGGCTCAATCTAAGCCACTGAAATCAAGACTGAAGGAACATTAGGTTCAATCTGATCTTTCTGACTGACTTCTTGGTTCTCTTTTTTCCCCCTTATCTCAATACAAACAGAGAGAGGGGAGAGCAAGAACTTCTGGCAGGGGTCAGAGGTATTTCATAGTGCTAGGTGCACAGGTGGCTAAAGAAAAGGCTGAGTTCTCAGAACGCTTTTGTAAAGGGAAGAGGGAACATGTTGGAGACAGCCATGTAAAGAAGACCTTATTTAAAGCTGGAGAGTGTTTTTTAGAAACAAGGATTTGAAAGTCTTTTTGAGATGTGAGATTCCCAGAAATATCCACCTAGAGTACTGAAGTGCAGCTGTCCTGCTCCTGAGTTCCACAGTGCTTCCTGCCTGGGGAGGAGCATTTCAGTTGTTTTGTTTCAGGAGTCATCCCACTGATCCGACTGCTCAGCAGAATAGGCAGCTCTCTGCAAGGAAGAGTTGTTAAGGGAGACAGTCTCATCAGAAGCTGTGGTTGAGCCAATGCTGCTGAGCTGGGGTAATTTTGTATTGTGTGCAGGAACATTACAACCTGTGTCCAGAGGCTGCCACAGGCTCTCCCTAATGGTCTGCATTACTAATTCAACTAATTGCAGCAATTAGAGGCAGGAGATGCTGCTGGGAAGAGACACCAGTACACGTCTTTCTAACATGCCGCAGTACATGCTGCTCATTAATTAGAGCAGTACACACACAGAAAGAAAAAAATTTAAAAATGAAAAAGATAAAGAAGAATAGTAATAAGAAAACATCACCAGCTGGAAATGCAAAGGAATGTGATGAAACCTGTAATGGTTGTGAATGGTCACAGTTTGGTTTAACCCTTTCAGAACCAGACTTTACAGCTGGTCAACCCAGTTGCATCTACATCCCTGTTCACTTGCTAAGCAAGGAGGTGAGGTTGCATGTTGGGCATACCTGACACATGCAGCAATTCTTATTTTGCAACAAGTGAGTTGCACAGATATTTACTGTCTGGGTAAACACAAGATTCCCAGTCCAAGAGGTGCATTAACAGAGCAGGAATTGTGTCTGCCTCAGAGTGGTGCAAAGAATACTGCTAGCTGTCTGAGTGATGTGTATTATCTGGGTCTATCTTGTATATTTTTCTTTGCAGAGAGCATATTCATTCTGAACAGGCTTTACATGGTCAGTCTCTCAGGAAGTGCCTTCTGGCTGGCCCTACATGGTACTGGTGCTTATGGAGGAGCCCAGCCTCCTCCTTGCAGACACATCTGTAGTGGCTGTTGGAGGGCAGTTTGCCAGCCAAGCAGGCTTTGTAGCCCACTGTACTTCATTCAACAGCATCAGTGTGATCCGCTTGCTGCCCTAAACAGCCCAGCAGGTGCACAGCACCTGTGCATATCTGAAATATTCAACAGCACAGGATAAACACTGTTCCTCCGACAGGAGACTCCAACTCAATGGAGGACTCATATACACAGGCAAATATGGAGTTCTTGGTACAACTTAAATATTTTAAAAGTTAGAATTTTGAAGCTTTTTTTTCCTTGTATATTTAGCTGCCTCTGTAATAGCTTCTTGACTTGCAAATATCTTACTTTTGTTTTCTTTTGTTCCTTTGCTTCACATGCTAGACAACAGATGACATCGTTTCATCAGCTGAATGTTCCAGTGATGATGAAGATTTCATTGACTGTGAACCCAGTACAGGTAAGTCAGGTCAGTCGTGTTTTGCTTGCCTTCTGATTTCATTTGCAAAAAACAATGCATACATATATTTTATATGTGTGTGAATGTATACATATATAATTATATATGTATATATGTGTGTGTATATGTGTATATATATACACTCATGTATATATACACTGTATATAAAATAAGAAATTATACAGCCAAGCATCAGATCCCATGGACTTGGCAAGAGAAAAACACTGATATGTAGTCACTATTTGGTTTATATAAAGTTGTTCGCATGGAAATGCAAACTTTCTGAAAGTGATTCCAGCTAATTAATTGCTCATATATTTCTAGATGTTACTTTACTGACACAGTAGAAAAAAATCAATATGGAGTGTGACAAATAATGAGGATTTATGAAATGGAGAGGGTGAACATTTGAAAATGGAAGAGAAACAAAAGTGAAATAAAAATCAGTTATTAGCAATGTTTAATCTTTCTTAATTACTCTGAAGATGGATGTTAAGGGATACATTTGTCCATGGGATTTTGAGTACAGTTAACATGGTAATGTGTTCATACTAATTTTGTTTCCTGTGAGCCCAAAGAAATTGGGGAGCACCGAAACATAGTTTTAACATAACAAAATTAGTAGTAATTCTTGCCTTGTTATCTGCAGTGATGCTTCAAAATGTATCCGTTAAAGAGTCAGAAGGACTGGCCATGTGGAACTGACTCAACTTCTCCCTTTCAGATACATTTTGATAAATTGATGGCTTTTCTTTCTGGTGAGATATATTATGTGGTATCCAGCAGGCAACTGCAGTCTATTTTATTTCTTACAGGCTTTTTCAAGTCTTCTTTTTTGAGGCTTGCCATGAGTTAAGCATTTCTATAATAGAGAACAGACATCATCGAATTTCTGTGTACATTTAAAAGAAAAAGAGGAAGTTTGGTTAGAATTTTTGTCTTTAAAAGTGAAACATATAAATAGTTTGAGGGGGTTCTTTTGTTCGGCTTTGTTTTGTTTGTTTTTGCTTTGTTTTATTTGGGATGATTTTTTTTTCCTCACAAAAAAAAAATACCAAGAAAGTATTATAAATGTTCTGTTTCTAATTTCCTGAAGCCATTTGAGTAATACAATAACATTAAAATTCACCCAAGGCTAGTGCTTTCACATTTCTTTTCAATTTGTCATGCTGTACCTGCATTTTTAGTAGAACTTGGTCCTGCTATTTCCTGAGATTGGCATGAAGTTGTAGCTGGGAATTTCCACCCATACTCTTGACTTCCCTGTGATGGCAGTGAAGGCAGTGACACAGACTGTTGGTAACAGGTAGCTCAGCCTACTTCCTGTCTCTTTTTTCACTGATTTCCATGAGCTTTTCTACTCCCCATCTGGAAGAAAAGCAGTCAAAATATTACTAGATTGTGGAGTATAAACAATGAGGGTACTGAGAGTTAAAATAAAGGTAGTAATGAAATGCCACCACAGTGATTATAATGAAAGTGAGCCATGAGATTATTAGGACAGTGTTACAAAGACAAAGGTACCACAACTGATATGAAAATTAATGAAGTCACTTCATTAAAGCTTCACTAACATGTGAAGACTTCTTTTTTTTTATTTATATTCTGATTGCCTTGTATTTCAATTAAAGGACGAAATGAGGTTTTTATCAGACTCTTGTAAATTTTTGTTTCCAAAATCACAGTAATTTCAGCAGCTAGAAATTGTAACAGCAATATTTTCAGCTTGTGCTGCCAGTGGAAAAATCAAAGTTTGAGTAGAAATTTGGTAAAACAGCATGTTTAGCATGAAATTTTATAGTGCTGTAGAGCAGCATTTCCAGACTAAAAATACTTCCTTCCTGACACAGTTAGAAATCTAGTGCTACAAACAGGTACAAACTGGATTTGTAAAAATGACTCGGTTTTGAAAATCCTGCTAAGCATTACAGTTGGCAGATATAAGCGCCTAGAGACATTTGAATATCTGCTGTGTAAAATAATGTGATTCACTAAAAATCTGCTGAAGGTTCTCTCCTAAACTACTAGACTTCTTGCAAATTTCACCCAGTATCTTTTATTGCACCCTACTCCTCTTGCATAGGAAGGTGGACCACACAAGCCACTGAAATCTGATTCTTTTCTTGGAAATTACTATGACATTGAGAATAAAAGTTAGCTTGATTATATGTAAAAATAAGTCTCCCAGATGGTCCTTGCTGATGAAATCTGCACTTCCAGATTTTGAGTTTCCCTGCTCTCAGAGGTGCTGGTGTACAGAATTGCCAGAAGGAGGAGGAATATGCAGGTCCTTTTTGCATAAACTTAACTCATTCCATCATAATAAGAAGGAAAAGTAGCAGGTTTATGGGGCTTCTCCTTTTCTTTGTCTGTCTTATTGTCTGCATTCTCAGTGCATCCAGTGTCTGCAATACAGCCAGTACCAAAGCACCCACTCAGCCCATTCTGCTCTGGAGCACTAAAGCAATCTGAGCCAGCTTATCAAAATCCAGTAGTGCTGGCTTGTCTGAGCAGATATGTTTGCCTTTACACTTCATCAAGCAAGTCAGAATTCTGGCCACATGCCAAGATCTGGTATTTAAATATGTACATTGTGGAGAGAAAAGATCCAGATTATCTTGCTTGTGTTTTCTAGTGTGTGGCTTCAGACTTTTTTAAAACTTAATGCTAGGGTTTGTTTTTTTTTTAATTGGGCTCATTTGAAATTGCTTCATCCTGTTCTGTTGACAGGTCACTGCCTTCTGCCTTGCCTGATCCCTTTTACAGCAGACTGAAAATTAAATGACCTAACCCAGCACAGTCTTCTTTTTGTTGCTCTGATAATGTATAGCTTTTAAAGCTCTTGAGTTTCTGCCAAATTTGGCCTTCCATCACCCTCAGTGCCATGGTCTAGTAATGTAAAGGTTACTGAACTCACGGCTGCAGCTGTGAGATATGATACACATCACTGTGAACCTGCTGTGCAATAGCCAAGACAAGGGCAGCAGAGAATATTTCCCTGCAAGTCAGAAGTTTTCAGATTTCATATGGGTCAGAATCAAATCCCAATATCTAGAGATATTATTTTGGTCTTGCTTCTGAATCAGATGCAGTATTCTACATGGAGTCCTTTTGAAGCCTTTGTTTTTGGTGTACTCAGAGGCTGAAAATCATGGCCTCTTTGAGGCTAAATATCATGTGAGAACCATTTGGCAAGGTTTCATTGCCACTTGATTCTGATTCACGGTTGTATCCAAGACCTGAATCTCATACGATCTGCATCTGAACACTTGCATCTCTTTTAAAAAAGACTAGTGTGAAGGGGATTCCCTAACTCTGCTCCCTTCAGGATTTTCCAGGCTGGCTTGAAGCATTCTCTGTAGCAGGCTGGCTAACACTTTGTGCCCTCCTTCCAGAAGTGATTTCTTTTGGAATTTCCGTAGAAAAACTTCACTTTAAAAACAGGAGCTGTCGCTGGACCTGTCCTGACTGAGGTAGCTTACAGACACCACCTGCAGACACCTATGTATGCATAAGGAATTATTCTAAGTGACAACAATGACGGCTGTGGATCCAAAACCCCTTTGTATTTTATGTAATGCAAAAGAAACCATTGCAGGTTCAAGGACAGAAACTGCTTCCTATTCATCTTACTGCAGACAAGCCTACATGCACTTATATCTCTAGATCTCCTAGAAGGCTTAATCTAAATGGTACAGGGGGCAAAAAACCTGTTCATCTGCCTTGAAGAAGCATTTACTTAACAGTCAAGAGAAGAGCCTCTTTTATTTCTATGAAAATGTTGCTTGTCCCAGTACATGGCCAGAAAACTTCCTTTTTCTATGCCAAAACATGATGTTTTTCTCTGGTATGAGTTCAGGCTCTCTTCTGGCCTGCTTCAGGGAGATCTGAGGCTCAATTATTCAAGTTCCTCAAAACTCAAGCCAAAGTCCTGAGTCTGTGCTTTTGAGCACAGCTCTATGATGGTGTTTTGGTCACTCAGCTGCTCTCAGAGAATGCAGGATTTGTAAGGAAAATATCTTTTCTGACAAGAAAGGACTAGGAAGCACTGTGAAGAAAGAAAGCATTTATCTCTTTTCAGGGAAATGAGGAGCACCCTTACAATCTGATCTTACTGAGACTTCAAAGCCTTGAGGATGATAATTATGCTTTCCTGACAGTTGTTGCTGTCTCCTCAAGCCATTGCACTGGTTCCTGTTAAGGATGTCCATTAGTGGAGCTCTGGCACCAGGCAGGCTGGATGCTGGTGGCCAGGCAGCTGATTGGGATCATAGCCCAAGCTGCTCCTTGGACTACTCAAAATAGTGAGACCCAAACATTCACCAATTAGCCTTAAGCCCAGAATACAGCCTCTTTAAATGGTCTGTAGAGCTTAATCCTTGCTCCCTGGCTTCACATATCCTCACTTTCTTCCCTGGTGCAGTTGTCAGTTTTCCCTTCCTATCAATTTTCCCTTGCTATCAATTTCCTATGTGTTTTTTTTTTTCCAGAGAAATTCATTCTGTGTTTCCCAAAAGACTTCATGTATGTTAAGGCTTTCATTGTCTAATCAGACTGGTAAGCCTTTCTGATGAGAGACAGGATACAGCAGTGGATATGCCAAAATCTTTGCACTGGAAGTTGTGTAGTGTTTTTTACACTTACCCACACACAGGAGGCACGTTTCCAACAGATATGCTCTCTATATCTATAATTTACTGGCCTGTAGCCATCCACCTGCAGGTTGCCTGGGTCAGAGATTTATTTGCACAAAACAAGCAGAATCTGTCTTCCAAAACAACCAACACAGTACAAAAACCAATATGTTGGAAGTGCAGACTTCACTGAAGAAACCAAAAGAAGTGTTGATTTGGCTGTTGTCCTGCACAGCTGCATCAACTTTCCTGAAGGACCTGAAGGGAATTTTCAATGTCTGCCTAAGAGGAACCCCTCCCCACAATCTAGTGCTCAGTTACCCCCAGTCTTTCCCTCTGACAAGCAGGAATTCTTGCTCATTTCTCATGTTGTGAATAAGAAATGACCTTTAAAATTGTATGCATGCCTCTGAGTACTCAGAGAAAGAGACTTCCCACCTCATAAGCTGAATACTAGATGGACCTCAAGGACAGGGGTTCACCCACCACACTTCCCAGGGTGTAATAGCATCCCTTGTTTGATGGAATTTCCTAGCTACAATCTTACAGCCAGAACAAAATCAAATGAGCAAGTTTTACAATCATGCAGATGACTGACTTTGTTTTCTTTTTGGTTTTGTTTTGGGTTTTTTTTACATTAGGAATACTAAGATTGGTTTTCAGCATATTGGTCTTTCTATTTATGTAAGCTCCAAAGGCCCCACCCGTGAGGATATTTTATCTATATATGCACTATATATACACTGTGCATATATGTCTATATGCTAAAGTAATAAATGACCAATATCAGCAGTAGCCCCTATCATCCAATCACATGTTTACACAGAAATTCATGCCTTCATCTAACCCTGGCATCCGCTGGTGTGGACAGATGCATGATATTGTTATTTCTTGGTGAACAAAGCACGATAATTTCTTTTTTGTTAGAATTTTTTCTTTCTTCCTTTTATTTATTTCTTTACTTTTAATTGATAATTTCGTCTACCAATTAGCCTTGGGGTAGGGTGGGGCAGGGAGAACAAAAAAATTATACAGGTATATCGATCAATATATACACACCTACTCCGTGTATATATAGATAGATATATACATTGTATATATTTGAAGAACATTTTCTGTCGTTTCACCTCATCTTGTGCCGCATGAATTTTTGGTGATTGATATTTTAGTTACTTTTATATTTCTTTCCTTTTGTTTTTTTTTTTGGCTCGTAATCGTGCCATACTGCTATATTTTAATTTTTTAAATCATCGCTGTACTTCTCAATTTATATTTTTGGAGTTCTTCCAACAAAATAATGATTTAATCATCTCAAGAATGAGATATAGATCTGCAAAACAATAAAGGCAACAAAATCTTTTCTTGCCATCCTCAAGAAACCCACATTTTTGGACATCCCAAGAAAGTTGTGTGCAAAAGAATGAAAAGTAGTACCCCTCCTTTATTTTCCTACTTTTTAAACTTCTGCAAAGTCTCTATCCTGTTTTTTCCCTTTTCCTTTTTATTTTTTTTTTCAATTGAGTTTAGAGGAAAAAACACCCAGAAGAAAAAACCCTCCCCTTTACCCTGCATATTCCCAGGAAAAACTCTTCCAATGTAAAGAGCCCTAGAAACTGCAGATGGCATAAAAAGAATTTTATTGCAATGCAGACTGTCTGTCGTATCTTTTATTTCTGGGTCAGTGCAAGATCATTTTTCTGGCATGCTGTAGTTTAGCTGATGTAACTAACCATGGCCTTCATTAACCAGTGCATGGGCTGTGATGACACCATCTTATGTTCCATCAGAGCTATGCATTCAGGCTAACCGAGCAAGTCTGTAGTGTATTATTTGGGGGGATATTGTTTTGATTTTAATTTTTATTTATATTATAATTTATTCCTTTTGGAAGAGTTATGCCAGTACCCTTGGCTGCTTCTTGCAGCCTCAGAGTTATAGATCTACTTTTTTTAATGGGGTTTCTTTGCTTTTTTTTTATTTCTCAGTAGTGATTTTGTGTCTTGTTTGTGTCCATCTGTCTTGTCGCTGTGTGTTGGAGTCCATTGGTCCAGTGTTGTTATGTGATTCTGTTCTCTGTAAGCTGGTGTTCAGCTCCTCGGCGCTCTGTCATCCCTCATCCCCTTCCCTTCCCCTCTTCCCTTCCTCACCTACCCGAGGGAGGTCCACAAAGAGGCACCAAGCTTTGAATGATGTTCTGAGTGTCTCCCCGAGGTTTCAGGATGGATGTTACAAGATGTCCACAGAGCTTCATGAGACCAAGTTTGCAGCTGTTCTGTTTTCAATAGTTTTCAAACTCTGTTATCATTTCACTGTTAGAAGTGGTTTACTGGCATAATGCTAAAGTGACTTCTTATACAGCTTCTTAAGGGATTTGTGTGTACATGCTGATGTCTTAGAGTAAGAATTCCTGCTATCTGTGCTTTAGGCACCAGACAGGCTGTGTGTTAAATGGGATGTACCTAGGACTTTTTATAAAAGTCTTGGAAAAGAAATATCACTGTGCATGTGCAGATGAAAGGATATCATGTGAATGTATTTATAAAATCCACAGTTCATAGTTTGTTTGTAGTTAGCAGAAAAAGGTCTAAGATGTACCTAGGATTTCTAAGAGTAGTGTGCGTTCACTCTGTGGGGTCAGTCTGTCAGTGTGTGATGTCTGTCTCCTACTGATGCTGGTGAAAACGGGCTTGCTGATGTTTACTTGTATAACTTGAACACAATTCTGGAATCGCATCTGGAGTGTCTTCTGCCGTATGCATTATAAATGTGCAGTAGTGCGTAAAGCAGAGGAAAACAAGCTGAGTTTTCAAGCATCTGCATAGACTAGAAACACTATTTAGAAAAAATATAGTTTGGCTTGTCCAGTGGTTCATTTCCTGGTACCTTAATTCAGTTTTTGGTGAATGTACTAGCCACATTAATAGCACAGGAAACCTCAGTGCATTAGGATACATCAGCTGGCATCAGTGGATCAGCTCAAGTTAGTGGAGGAAAAGGCAGAGAGTTTTCATGCAGATAACATTCACAACATCACAAAAAGCATTCTTACACATACCTTTAGCATAGCTAAAATTCCAGTTGTGTTGTTGGAATTAGTTTGTTCTGAAGAGAAGATGTTGAAATCTGTGAACTTTTGCCTCAAGACCATGACGTAATACTTACCTGTTTAGCGTAAGAGTTACCAGAAGAGGGAAGTGATGGGATGTGTTCAGGTCTCCAACATGAAATTATTTCATTTAACTTACGCAAGATATGTTTTCTGTACTTGCAGAGAGATAAAAAGAAGATCACTTTTCTTTCTCGAGTGGGAACCAATGATTTATGCTCAGTTTAGTTTTTCTTAATTCTTACATAATCTGAGAAAAATCACTGAGTGTAATTATTACAGCAGAAAATTAATCAATATTTAAAGCTGGCTTGGTTTAGATTTTAGATCTCATGTGTTTTTCATAACTAGTAATTCCTACTGAAGCTAAAGCTTTTTCTTGGCAATTGCTTAAATAAAGGAACTGCTTATAAAATTACATTGTAATCAACAAGCTCGTAGTTTTGTGTAATACTGCCCTCTGGCAGAGAGACCAGAGCAGTCCTGTTACAAAGCAAACAGCAAAAGAAACCAGTTTTTTAGAACAAGTGGCAGGTTATTGGAGCAGAACAATTGGAGTTTTAGCCCCCTGCATCATGAAGTTCAGGGTAACCTTCAGACTGGAGTAATGTGACAGTCAAGTGTCCAGGCATCAGAACAGTAACCTCCGGGCTGTGATAAAGCTGCTGTGTCCTACTGAATGGGGACTTCTGTTTGCCTTATGCAGCCTCTGCTGAGCCTGTGACCAGCCTTCTTCTGCAGGGGCAAGGGGCTCACTCAAGTGCAGGAGATGCTGTGAAAGGTCCCATTGGGCTCTCTTTTATTCCAATAAGGTTATATATGGATATCTGACACTAGAAATAGTTAGTTCTTATTTTTGTTTTCTGTCTCAGGGCAGGCTGCTAGGTTCAGCTTTTGTGACATTTGTCACTGAGCAAGGGGAGGAGCTGAGAGTTCAGTTGTTTAAGCCAAGAATAAAAAGCCTGAACTGTGGTGTGGCACTTCCAGTTCTACTGTTGATTCCTTCTGTGACTGTGTATGTGTATTGTTCATTTGCCTACCAGTAAGGCAGGGTAAACGAAATGCTTCTAGATAAATGAGGTAAAGATGAACGGAAAGGAGATTTAATTACTATTTCAATGGGCTTTGATATTCAGGTGTGAATTGCTGTTCAACACCCTAAAATGGTTCTGTACTTTTACGTACCAGAAATGTGCAAATAAACTGTGTTATTGTTAAGGTTTTATTATTATATGCTATCTTGACTTGCCGTGAGAAGTAATATTAACACATATTTTTATAAAGTAGGTAAAATTCCTAATCTGCTAATGCAGAGAGAATAAAGTGAGGGATACAAAAGTCAAGTATTTTAATGTCAGGGATCATTGGTGAGACATTATTTTCATTAAGTATCACTTTTCCTTCTAGAATTAACACATGCATTGGAATGAACCATGCTCAGGCTACATAAATTCATGTCATGAGTGGACAGCAATATACAGATCTTAAATATCAGCACTTCCATCACTTGGACTTGCATCCTCATAGAATTTTCCTTTAAAAACTTAACCGTTTCTCCAGCCTGATTTAGCTGCTGTAAGTTTCCCCAGTTTTGCATTTAAGATCAGGAAAGATCAGAATCAGCCCCACAGTCTGGCTACCTTGTCCTTGCTGCCTTCCAGTCTTTTTTTAAAGCGTTTTCTCTAAACTCAAAGCCATGTGCACTGTCACATTCTGGCAATCCCTCTAGTTCTGTGCCTATGTTATCAAGCTGACACATGTCTAAAATACTAAGATATGATATTTTCAACCTGCTGCGACTTGCTTTTTGTCCCTGTTAGCTTTGATTTTCAGCTTCATAAAATATATGGGAAAGAAAATAAAAATAGCCAATGACACATTCAGTGGAAGAGAAGAGCTAGCACATGACTCAGAAACAGATTTTGTATCAAAAGCAAATATTTGTTTATTAGAACCGTAAATGTCTATAGCAACTGATTAGTTACCTTTAAACAAGAAGAAAGTATCTGATTTCTGAAAGATAAGTAATGTCTGTTACAGAGAAATCATGTTGAGCGTTTACAGATGCTAGGGACAGAGATAGGCTTTTGCTTCTAAAGGCTTTTCTTATAAATTTCCATAGACCTAAGGGTGCCTTATGTACTAGAAGCACAAAGGTACTGATGTTCACATGAACTGTAACACCTGGAATAATACCTCAGTAGAGCAGGAAAACCTATTCTGTTGTCAACCCAAGTAGATTGTGAGAAACCCAAGTTTATAATTACATCAAGGAGGTTATTACTTTGTCTCCGTTTTGCCTCTCTGTTTCAGTTACAATTTTTTATTTACAAGTTCTAGAAATCAGTGCTTTCTCCCAAGAGTAAGAAGTGGGGGTTCCCAGTTCCTAGGGGACCTGAAGTGTAGTATTTCTTTAATGCCACTTATCTTAAATGCTGTGTGAGGAGCAGAAGGCAAAGACTGAACTGGTATGGAAATGAGGTATAGAAGCAAAAAACAGAACTGGCTTGATTTGAAATATCAGTTATCTACTAATTTGAGAACCTATTTTATTCTGCACTTTCTTAGCACTAACAAATACATTATTAACACTTTACAAAAGACCAATCACCAAGGACTCTCTTTTTCTACTTCTGCTGAGTCTTGTAAAAATTAAAGTTCTTTGGTCCCATGGGATGGTGTTATAAGGATCATGAGCTCCTCTTTTGACATTCAAGAGGAACTACAACTATTTTGCAAACAAAGTAAAAAAATCTCAAAATTAGCTTCTATTAGAGCAACAAGAAAATGCCCCCAATTTTATCTTCACTGGTTTCACTCCACCTCAGTGTCAGAAAAATAAATGTCAGAGGCATTAAAAGAGGGGGAAAGGTTGCTCTTTGAGGGACAGCAGGAATGCAAAAGCAATTTTAGCAATTCTGAGCTTTTTTTTTTAATAGATGTCCATAATTCAAGATTTTTTCCTAGTACTGAAACCAGTATGACTGATTTTAGACACTAATTTTAGCAACTACTGATTTCACTGCTGAAATCTTAGGGAGTTCATCAATTTTGCATTTGACCAATGAAAAGAGAAAAATCAGTCCCGTAAATAGCTCAGGTTATTTTGTAATCAATGTAATCAAATGTATCAAAATATAATTGTAATCTCGTCTTCTGACCTCTCCATTCAGAAACAAATCTACTGTGGAGTGCCTGGAGACCAGTAGTTCCCCTAGAATCCACAGTTCTCCTGTACTCCAATTTTTTTAGTGCTAAGACAGAGATTATAAATATATTGCAAAACGTGCTCGCACGCTCACTTTCTCTCTGTACATATATGTATATTTATACATCTGTTAATGCCATGTTTATGTTCTGGCTAAAAGAAGCATTTTGGGGGACTGAAATAGTGGAATAAACTTGTTTAGGAGTTTTATAAGCAAACGTGGAACAAATAGATTGAATCTTGCCTTATCCTCTTTCTCATGCTCCTGTTGTGTTCTGTTAGTTCAAGTCTTTGGCTTTAGTATGACTCAGAAAGCTGTGAGTACATCCCAGCATTTTAGGGGAGGTATTTTGTGAGTGAGGGCAAGTGTGACTCAGGTTTGAGATCTGGGCACAGTCTGAAACAGAGGAGCCCTGTCATGCATCTGAACTCACAGCAGGGAGATGTCTTTGGTGAGGTTCTGAATCATTTACCTCTGCCAGGGTACCAGGGACTCTCAGAGACCTGTGGAGAGGATTAAAAAGGTTTGACAGCTGGAGAGAAAGTCAGTGCAGTGGGAGTTTGTATGTATCTGAAATAAAATAAAGTACTCTATTTCAACTGGACATATTTCCTGATCTGCCCTTATTCCCATGGTTGATGGGTGGCATTCCCTGGAACATCGTGGATTATGTGCAGTCCACTGGTGGAAGGCCCCTCCTTGGCACTGGGGCTGTTCTTACGCAGATCAGAAGTTTCACCACCACACACCCAAAAATCTCCTCTGCCCCTTCAGTGTGGGGGTGCAAACCTGGCCTCAGCAAAGCACCTGCTACTTTTGCAAATGGCCAATTGTTTGGGGCTTTAACATTTCAGAGTCTCACACCTTTACTTCACATGCTTAAACATGCCAAATAAGCCCAAAAGGAATTCAGAGACTTAAAAGTACTTGAAGATACTCATGCCTTAGTTTTTTTTTAGTAAAAATGGAGATTTGATGCTGTAAAAATGCTGTAGGGACTCCATTGAATCTTTTCTGAGCTGTGTCATATCCAAAACAAGAAAAGGTTCCCTGACCCCTAAAATGATGATTACTATTTTTGCATTTTGAAATCTATGCTTTTAAAAAAGTGAAAATTCCATTCTAACAAAATCTCTAATTGTAAAACAAAGTAAGCTTAAGTTTTGAAGTGTTTTATGGGGACTTCTTTTGTTCCCCCACTTCATTTGTCTCCTTTTTTCATTTCTGAAAATAGGACTACTAAACTTCACCTGTAAATAACCTGGGAGCTTCTTACAGTTCTTTTCAGTTTTTCAATTTCTTTTCTCCCCCATTAGGTTCCCCTGAACATTAAACCATACTTTCCTCCATAGGAAACATCTGTCACTAGCTCTGTACAACTTACGTTAAAAGACTAAAACCTTTGATTACATTTTTCAAAGGAGTTGAGCCAGTATATTTCAAAATTTTCAGTTGTTTTGTTCACAGCATTTCACTGTATTTTGAATAGCAATGGTAAAGTCCACTGAATAGTAAAGTCCCTGAAGCTGAGTGATCTTTCCCACATATGCTGTTTTCCAAATCCATCACTTTTCCCTTGGAAAGAAAAAGCAAACAAAAATTATTTTGAGAGACAGGGAAAAAAGTCTCCTTCACTAAGATTATATTTTTAGAAACAGATGGTAAAACAAACTGCAGATGTTGTGCCTGCAGCACCTCTATTCTAATAACGGGATTGTTGAAAGATGAAAGCAGCCATTTGTGTGTCTAACTCACTCTGTTAGTAATTCTTCCTCCATGCAGGAAGAGCAGGGAAAGCTGGTACAGTAGGTTTTTTTCCTATCTTGCTTCCTCTGAAAAGGTATTTACACAGTTCTCTGCTGAAGAATGAGTGTTCTGGTTGTGCTGTCTACAGCAAACACCAAGATGTGATAGTATAGGACAAATGAATCCCAGTCATCTATACCTCATTTACTATTGAACCAGTAGATTTTTTTATTCTCTTGGTATCTTTTTTTCCTTTGCCTCTCAGATGACCTTTCCTTCCTGATGACAAGCTGCAAGTTTTCTGTTGGCCTGTCTTGTAGGTGGCAAGTGTCCAAACACAAGCTGCCAATTCAGATAGTTTAAGAAACTCTTAAAACCTGCCAGGCTTGGCGTGCCTCATGTAAGAACACTATATTCACATGAAATGTTTAAAGTATCCTGAGGAACATGAACAGTTTTGTTTCTTTTTCCATACCAAACTTGCTTACATTTCATTAAAGCTAATTAATTAGGAGTCTAAGCAGCAAATCAGGTCAAAGCCACTTGGACTACTGTAAAAGCAGACTTTTTATGAAGGCACAGTTTTTTTGTGATCTTCAGAATATCAATTGTTTTTGATACCTATGGCTTTTGCCTTAAAACCCCTATACAAGCAATATTGTTTATTGTATTTTACTGGCATTTAATATCTGATGCCAGCTGCACATTCAACATGCTTATTTAAAATGAATTTTAGTAGTTTTATCCTGGAGATGGCTGCATATGTGAGTGTCCAATAGCCCAAACAACATTTTATAGCTGTATTTCCATAATTTTTTCTAGCAGCTAAGGGGAGCTTCATAGATATTAGAGCAGCTAAGCATTTGCTTCTAAATTTTAGATTTATACACTGACAAGAGATAGTTAATCCTTTTGTAGACCAGGCCCTTAAGGTTTGTCTGAATGGCAGAACTTGAAATAAGATCTTGGAATCTTATTATTCTTTCAGTTTCCAACCTTAGTTAATCTCTCCCCCACTTTTAAACAAAAGTTGTATTTTCATTCTCCAGATTTCTTAAATCTTCAGACAGATACACACACCAGGAGGTCATTTTTCTGGGGATCTAGCCATGTTAGAGCAATGACAGCTTTTACTGCAGTGTATCATATTACATCAGTTTTCTAATTCAAGGGAGATCTCAGCAAGAGCAAACCAAGATGATGAAGTTATCTACAGCAAAGGCAAAGATTTTAGACATCAACTTAGAGCAATTATTGTTATTCCTTGTTGAACAGCAGTTCTTTATCAGTTTTCTCTTTTGTATTGTCTTGTGCAGTTCTATTCTGGTAATGAATAATTTCAGGGGTAGTACTGTCAAAGCCGTGCAGAGAGGCACTGTTATCTCTGCTCCACTACAGTGATGCCTCTGCTTATGCAGCGCCGGAGTTCTGAATTTAGTTGGGAAGCTTAATAAGCATAGGGAACTGGTGCAGGGGAAGGAGATTCTTTGCAAGAAAGGATTAAGGGGTGGCAAATGCAGTTTCCTTTTATAAAATTCAGTAAATTTGAGCTTTATGTCTCTGACTGGAGCACTGGGAAAGGTGCTGGAAATAGAAAGTAAAGAAAATATATCTGTATATATATGGGTGTATAAACATATTTATACACATGTAATATGTAGTAAATATATATGAAAAACCCATAAGTATTGTTCACTTACGCAATATGATTACAGATTTCAGATAGTTCTAGCAAATATCTTAGATGTGAAAACAGAGTGCTGGTAATATCCTGTCCCCAGGAGATGGGCTGCATGTCATATTTTAGGTTTCTCTGATTCCACTGTGAGAAATGATGCACGTGCTGTACCTCTCATTTACTGCTAATCTAGTCAGCAATAGTGCATATAAGCATTACCAGTGTAAAACTGCTGCAGGTGAGTAGCAAATCACACTCTCAAGTTTCAAAAGTAGGTTTGTTTGCCAGAACTGAACATTAGATCAGAAAGAGTGAATTAGGTAATTCATAGCATATATAGGAAAAAACCCAATTGTATGTACAAAGAATTCCTGGGAGACTACATTTGGTAATAGGCTTAAATTACCAAAAGCAGAACTTTTCTGCTACATTCCTCACTTGTTTTATAACTCTCTTCCAAAACCTTTGTCCACAGCATTTGTGAACAGGATATTGATTTTTCTTCTGGAAAAGGAAGGAGTCAGCACTTGGATCTCTATAGCAGCTTGGAATCTGGATGCAAATTAAATACTTTCATAGTAAAAAAATGCAAAAAAACTTATTGCATGCATATTTGATAATTACATTAACCACATGGCTGGAAAAACTGGCAGCCTGATGAGATGTTGAGTGATTTGGGATTAATGAAAGTAGAAAGTTTTTAGCAGTTTATAGTATTAGGGCTAAATTTGTATAGTTATATGTGAAAAAAAAAATCACTATATAGAGTTAGCTAGACCTTAAGTCACAGACTGAAAAAAAATAGTCCAGATGATTTAACAGAGAGGAGAGACTTTAGCTGGAGCATTTCAAAGCTCAGCTGTCAAATACAACAGTTTGTTTTTATAAGGTTCGTATCATCTACATTCTTTACTGTATTTCATTACAATGCTCTACTTTATTCTACACTGTTTGAATACATAAGCAATGCCTGTTGGTTTTCTGAGATCAGGCAGCTTCTGACTTCTACTTACTTTTTTAAGCCCAGCTGGTGCATCTGTATTCTGCACATTAATATTCTTGAAGGGAGTAGAGATAAACCCTCCTTTTGCTTTTTTCAGTCTTTAAAGTAAGCCATTGCTACTTCCATTTTTACTTCTGCACTTGATAATGTTATGGATTTTCGAGATCTTATCTAACAGAGCACTCAGCCCTATATGTCAGGTGAGGTTCTTTGACGAGGAATGCACTGTTACTACTTCAGTGGCATTGTTTATCTCAGATTTGAAATGTGTTTTGCAGGTATTAAAAAGAAGCTTTTCAGACCTTTAGTAAGAGTGAAGAATACTATTGTCTGCTTTTCATAAATATCATAATCAGAGACATTAAAAGGATGGTCTTAGGTTTCTCACTAACAAGATTTAGTTGAGAGAAACATGGAGCAATACAGAGAGAAAATTATTTCCAGGGCATGCAACAGTTGCAGAGGTGGAAGGAGGATAAACTATTGCTGAGTTTAAAAGAAGAATTGCATTAATAAAGAAGAGGAAATGTTTCTAAATAAAATTGTTTTTTTCATTATGAAAAGCCATATTTGTTTAAGCAAAAGGAATGATTTCACCCATAGCTATACCTGAATGCCATAGATGAGCAAACAGAAAGTGAGTCCTCCTCTTCACTGATCTGGGTGTTTGCTTTTAAAGACCAGTCCAATGACTTTGAAGGTTTTGTGTCCTGATGGTCCCTGTAGAGTCCATGAAGCACTGGGATTAGGGGATGGGTTCCAATCTGTTTTTCACTTTTCCTGTGGAGTAATTTACCTCAATATAAAAGTTCAGTCAGTCATAATTTTGTGAGATCACTAAAGTCAGTAGGGTACTACTACAAGGTTGCTGAGTACGTATGTTAATCTACAGTCTTTCCTTATGAGTGGTAATGGTGGCAGACCTGAACTCATCTCTCAGATCCCTAACTTGGGTTGGCAGCAAGTTGGTATGAAGAATACTTTTAGAGTTGGAAGAAGATATTTTTCAGGTTGGAAAATCATCCACTGAGACATAATAAGCAGGAAACACCATGGTAGAGTTTTTGAAGTGGAATGTATTTTTCTAAGAGAAAGGTGAAGCTGAGGAAAGAGCAGAAACGAAGTGGTTTTTCCAGTTAATTCAATGTTATGTCTCCCTGCCTATGAAGGCAGAGCACATACAGCTGTCATAATCTCAAAGCTTAGTGCTTCTGTGCTGAATTCTGCTCTTTGTAGTTGTATGTTTGAATTGCTTCCCTTTCTCAGTATTTTTCAGCTGAGGTTACCACTACTAAATTACCAGACAATGAAATAAGACAATAATAAGGAATTGTGATGGAGCTATAAGACAGCAATAACAACTTATAATTTGGCTTCTGGCATGCTTCCATTTTGATGAATAATTCAATGCCATGGAAGGTTGTGAAAAGAAGCCACTTTGCATTGAACACTTAAATTTGCCACGAAAGACTAGCAAGAATTGTTTAGGCACTGAAAACAACAGGCAAACCTGCCAGTTCTTCTTCAGTATAATATTGGTCCATGTGTCTGTTCTCATTTGATGTCCTTTGCAGGAGGCAAGCAACAGGCTCAAGTGTCTGTAATGAGTCTTTTGAAGCTGAAACATTTCTTCTAACTTCAAAACAGTGATGTTCATTAATATCCTAATAAGGCAGTAAGTAAAACAGTAAAACACGGCAATAAGGTTAGAATTTGAACACCTTTTTGTTTCATTCACAAAGTTCAAAGCTGCAAGTTTGCCAATAGCATAATTGCTCAAATAAAATGTTTGTTCTATTAACATAATATTTCCAGCTCCATCTCTTTTTTGATTGTGCTTAAGACCATCAATTAGACTAAGAACATGAATAGAAATAATGAATTCATCAGAAAAATAATTCTGCATGAGAAAATTTTGTGGCTCATATAGATAAAGGAAATTAGAGTCTATGAGAAAGTAATAGACTTTCCTATTAAAATCTAACCATACAATGTCTTACTTCATAGCCGAGGAAAGCCTAATATGATAAGATTTTTTTAGCTCCTTTTAATTAACTTTCCATCCTATTAGACTTGATCTGCAGTTAACTTTCATTTCACAGGTATTCATGTTTTTTATGCTCCTGAGAATTACTAAACCATGAAGCTCAGACATGATGGTTAATAGCTATGCAGTCATTTTTCAGTTGATTTTCTAACAATGACCCTGAAATTTAAATGTAAATACTTCAGGCAGTAAAGTAAGCAATAATATGGAAAACATATTCAAATGTATGACTATATATCCCTTTAAATAGTGATTCCACAGCAATCTGACCTGCCCTGGTCTATGAATATTAACTGTTGGTTTAAAAAAAAAAGCAAAATACACACCACAACCCACATCTCCCCATCCCATCCATTTTGAAAGGTAGTGCTTCAGCTTCTCTAACAAAGAAAACAAACTTTTGGGAGAATGGGATATACATTATCTTATCATGGTGTGAAGATAAGGGAGAAAGAATGTCAAGGCCTTCCAGCTTACAAATGAGGTAAGCAGAGTTAATCAATAGCAAAAAGCAGTCATCATGAATTTTTGTTTAAAAAGTCTGTATGGACCTGAAGAATTCTGGTGTCCATCTCCTCAGCTTTATTCATTAACATATTGGCTTTACTTGTGGTTCTGAAATAGATACAACTGTCATAGTATAGAATCATGGAATTGTTTGGGTTGGGAGGAACCTCAAATATCATCAAGTTCCAACCCCTTCACCATGGGCAGGCACACCTTCCACTAGACCAGGTTGCTCAGGGCTCCATCCAACTTGGCCTTGAACATTTCCAGGGATGGGGCATCCACAGCTTCTCTGAGAAACGTGTTCCAGTACCTCACCACCATCACAGTAAAGAACTTCTTTCTAATATGTAATTTAAATCTACCTTGTTTCATTTCAAAGCCCTTGTCCTATCACTACACACCCTTATAAAAAGTCCCTCTCCAGCTTTCTTGTAGGCCCCCTTTAGGTACTGAAAAAAGGTGCTGTAAGGTGTCCTTGGAGCCTTCTCTTCTCCAGGCTGAATAGCCCCAACTCCTTCAGCCTGTCTTCATAGGAAACAAGCTTCACCTCTCAGCTCCGTCACCATCCTCTGGACTTGCTTCAACAGGTCCTTCTTATGTTGGGGGCCCCAGATGTTAATATCATCAATATTAAAGTAAGTTAACTTTTGGAATGAGATCAGTTTCTCTTCTAATCCAATCTTTTATGAAAACAGAGCAAATACCCTTCCCAGGCACTTTCTTGCTGTAATGCAACCTCTGATAAACAGCTTAAAGCATTGGCTTCTGAATCACAGTGGAATTTATTCCAGTCATTCACGATGTTGAAAAAGAGGATTCAAACTTGCCTGCAGCAGCCTTCCATTGCTGTAATCCTGAACTTTCAAAAGAAAATTTGCAAAAACAGCACCCTCTATTTCTGCTTCTGCACTTCATGGCTAGTATTAAACTTGCCTGTAAAAACAAACAAACAAGAAGTCCTGCCAAAAATCCATTCCTAAATGCTTGAGTCACAGCACCATCCCCTCTTGTCTTTTCCAAATGATAGACAGAACTAGCTCACATGTTGAAAGCTCCTATACAAAGGATTCCCCCTGCAGTGCTTCAGAGCTAGATAGCTCATATGTTAGTTAGCTCTATTGTTTGTCTGATGCAGTTACAAGTGCTGCCTAGTAGGAGAATTGACGTCAAACCATGGATTAATAGGCATTTGCCATTCTGTCTCCAAACACCTCTGCTTGAGATCTCAAGGGGATTCAAGTGCTTTTAAACATCATTGCAATCCAAAGGAAAGAGCATCTCACATTGTCTCAACTGGTGTGAGAGAACAACACCTAACATACTGCTCAAAAGCTTGGCACTCCATTTTTCCTTTCCAGAGGAAGAGTTGGGGTTGCATTTATTTATGTTTTCAGATTATCAGGGTTTCTACCTAGGATTTTCTACCACTTCCCAGTGGTAATTTTGTAGAACCTGTCAGCAGCCTATTTGGTAGTGAACATCTCATTAGTAGCAGTCTTTAATGCAGCATTTTTCCTTTACAGGTTACTGGGTCTTAAAGCCTTAGTGTATGCAACATCAGCTCTTTTTACTGATAAAGAACTTGGCCTAGCCTTTTAGGATGGCTGTGGGGCAGTTCTTGTATTAATTCTGAGGACTATTTTGCCTTGCTTTTGGCTGAAAAGGAGACTAAAGACCAATAGTCCTAGAATTCAGTTCTGGACTTCCAGAGGCTTCTTGTAACAGGACAAAAATAACATTATAAGCACGGCTGTACTGCTTCCATCATTTGGAAGATGAGTTTATTAATCCCTGATTTAGTGCAGTTTTTTAACATGTGCTTGAATAGGTCATTTCAGTTCTTAACTCGTACACCCCAATTACTCTAGGAGGGAACTTAAAATTGCTCAAACTTAGTAGAATAAAACATGCCCTATGAGGATCCCTATCATGCCCTGTGATTGATAAAAGAAATAAGTTTAGGTGTGAAGGCACAGGTAAATTAATCTTGTTCAAAGCCTACTGGAATAAGCCTCTTCCCAACCATCATACTGTAAATTCTCTTCACTCTACATTTTACAAGGAACTGATGTTCGCAATGCTGAAAAGATGGTTCATTATTTCTTCTCAGTAATTGCACTATTTAGCTTGATACAATTACCAAGGAAATTGTGCATTGTTGTTAGTTGGAATTCATCACCATGTTTGTATAGTCCAATTTACACATTAACGCCCTGTTCATTTCTAGAACTTGTCCAACACTTTCCTTGGTAGTGTGTGTACACTGTTAAAGTCTATGGTTGCACTGATTCCCATGTGTCCTCAAGAATAAGCTGTAGCTGCATCCGTGGAGACTTCTGAAGTGGAATGCTTTAAATCTTGAATGTGTTCCAGAGACATAAGTAATGCCTGGAATGATCCTGGGTTATTTAGCCATCCAGGAAGTGTACAGCACATTTCTTTGTGTGGTTTTTCTTTGCTTTATTTTGTTTACAACTCCAAGATAAAAAGCACAGTATCTAATCTCTGGATACGAGCTGCAAATGCAGGTTCTTCCCTTCTAACTGATGAATGTCTGTAACAGGAATAGGAAATACTACAAGAAGAGGGGTTATTGAGGACAGAACTAGAATCACTACTTTTCCTTCAGAAAATAAGTTAAGTTCATTGGAAGAGAAACCTTTTACCAGTGATTCTACTATGCTTTGGGTTCTCCTCTCACAAAGCAAAGGAGGAAGTTCCATCCACTGAGTTACTTGTGGTTGGACTAGCTGCAGACTTTGAAAATCTAATGTGCTTATGCTGTTTTAGGGGTTAATTAGATTACTTTGTAGGATCTTTCGACACAAATGGCAAATGTAGCCTAGTATGCAAGTGATTAAAAATATTGCACTGAAATAGAGCTTTGCCTAATTCTGAAGTACACAGCCTCCTTTCAGGGAGTTGCAGAGAGTGATAAGCTTTCACCTTAGCCTCATTTTTCGAGGCTTAACAATCTCAGCTCCCTCAGCCACTCCTTGTAGGGCTTGCCAGACCCTTCACCAGTTTTTGCTGTTTTTAGGACATGTCCCAGCACCTCAGTATCTTTCTTGCAGTGAGGGGCCCAAAATTGAACACAGAATTCAAGGTGTGGCCTCACCAGCACAGGGAGACAATCACTGCCCTGGTCCTGCTGGCCACACTGTTTCTGACCCAGGCCAGGATGCCATTTGCCTTCTTGCCCACCTGGGCACATGCTGGCTCATGTTCAGCCAGCTGTTGACCAGCACCCTCCAGGCTCTTTTCTGTTGGGCAGCTTTCCAGCCACTTTCCATTCTGTAGCACTGCCTGGGGTTGTTGTGATCCGAGTGCAGAACCCAGCACTTGGCCTTGTTGAGCCTCGTACAGTTGATCTCAGCCCATTGATCCAACCTGTCCAACAGCATATGACTTCTTAGGAAGAAGATATGCAGAAGTCATGAAGCATTTAATAGCATTTGGACAACCTGATGACATGTATTTTTACCTGTCTGCTTCATAGCTGTATACTGAAGAAAGGAAGAGACACTAATATAGCCTTGCTGCTCTGTTTGTGGATTAGGAGAAAATTATGTACGTTTTAGTATTCCATAAATATGCAGAAAAATTTTGCTGCATGTGTTTAGACCAAAGACTGTAAACTATTCTTGCTCCCACTCAAGTTATTGGATGGCACTCTGCTGCTGAGTTTTTTGGTATGAGAATCTGGTTTTTGGCTGCAAAATCCCTTCAGAAAGACTTCTTTCCATGTAACTGACTTTTAGGATTAAATAACTTTGGCTTTACATTAAAAAAAGAGCTTTAGCTAGGCTAACTACAAATATCAATCTTCAGTCTTTAAAAAAAAACACATCAGATCTTTTTCCCTGGAGAAGGAGACGGTTGAGTAGAGATGCATGGGAAGAATGCTTTCAGGCCAGTGATATTGGTTGGGCTGCTTAGCACTGGAAGCATCAAATACTCTTTGATTTGGAGGACTGTGAAAAAGATAATAAGCTTATGGCAAACACCTGAAAAATTCTTTACTGCTGTGGCAGTTTAGCCCTATGATTTCCTTAGCTCTCAGAGCTATAGATGTGCTTTCATTTCTGATGATAGTTTTTTAGCTCATTCCTATAAAGAAGCCCCACTAATTAACTCTTACACAGAAACCCAAACAGAATAGCATGTGGGACTTTGCCAGTCATTCTCATATAGATATTCTTACTATGGATTGCTTTTTTACTTCTAAGCTTCACATGTGCCTGTAGGCTTAGAATGAGAGAGCTTTTTACCAGTACAAGCAGCTGGTGCAAGGGAAGTCATATAAGTAATTTATATTCTTAGGCTTTTCCTATCTCTGTTTTGTAGTGGATCAGCTAATTCAATACACTTGCAGTTTAAATTAGTGCAGATAGCTGATGGGAATCACAGGAACAGATTGTTATTGTGAGTTGACTGTAGGGAAGAGGGTTTGCTTTGAAATTTGGTATTTAGTCCTATTAATCTACAAGCTATTTGTTACCTGTGGTTTGCTAAGCACTTGTTTGGCTGGATGTCTGAAAATCACTAAAAAGGGTTAAAAGCATGCAAGAATGAACAGGTTGTTTTGGGGGCTAGTACAAGCAGGAAGAACCAGAGTTGTGTTGCAGTGGACAGAACTCAAATAATGTGAGATTCAATGTGTTAGGGAAGAGAGAAACTGTCAGCTTTAATGGAGCACAAGGACATGAAGTTGCATCAGGGGAGGTTTAGGTTGGGTATTAGAAGAAGATTCTTCACCCAGAGGGTGTTTGGGCACTGAAACAGGCTCCCCAGGGAAGTGGTTACAGCACCAAGCCTGACAAAGTGTTTGTACAGTAGTCTCAGGTGCATGGTGGGACTCGTCTTGGGGATGATGCTGTGCAAGGCCACAAGTTGGACTTTGATAATCTTAGTGGGTCCCTTTCAACTCAGCATATTCTCTGATTCTGTAATTCTATGATTTTATGACTAGAGTGGTAAAAGATATGGAAGTTCCAGAGGTTAGCATGAAGCTGGGTACAGTAGTGCAGCCCTAGATCCTAGTTTACATCCATCTTTCATACTTCTCATTAACACACACACACACAGAGAGAGAGAGAGAGAGAAATGTGAATTACCTTCACTTTTTTATTTCCCTTTAAAATGCAACTTAAAAAGTAGTATAATAAAACTTTATAATTAAAGGCACTGAGCAAGGGGCTTTTTGTATAATTGTGTCCCTGCTGATACATGGATTTTTTCATTTAAAAACACTGGCTATCAGCTCAATCCTTCAAGTGAGAAACTTGTAAGCTTTGATAATACAGATGTTTATACTCCCAGTCCTTTGATATCCCCAGTACTTTAAGCTTTTGAAAACAACAACAAAAAAAAAAGCTGCACTAGTTATGCTTTTTAGTCTTTGTTTTTCTGAGAAATTATTTGCTAAATGTTCAGTAATAAAAAAGCATCTTGTAGCTTCATGTGGAAGCATTTAGGATCCAATTTTCAAATTAGGACATCTAGTTTTGACTATTAACAGCTAGAAAAGACTGGAGAAGCTATTTAAAGACTGGTGAAGATTTTCCCAGCCTCAACAGAAATTTCTGGACCCAGATTTTCTGAAGAACTCTGCTTCTATTCAAGCATCTCCGTATTGACCAAATAAACAATTGCTTAGCACCCTTCAAATCCTCCTGTAAGGCTAACATCAAGATTTCCTTTACAAAATCTTGTCATCTCTTTAAGTGTCTCTGGCTCCAGTTGTGGTTCTCTCTTTTGATCTTTCAGGCAGTTAAAGGCTTTTCCAGACCCTCATGCAATGAGTTAGGAATTTATCATCAAATAGGGCATAAGTATTTTCTGGAGAGGCCTGACATAGACTGCACAGTTGGCAACCAGACTCATGCCTTACAGTCTGTTTTGCATCAAAGAGAAGGCACTCAATTCTAATGTGCTGAAGGGGGATATTTCACTGCTCTGAAAATCCAGCTGCAAGTCATGACAAATACTGATTAGAATTCAAAGCTTAAATGCCTCTTTGTGAAACTCCCTAAGTACAATTAAACCAGAGGCTCAGAATCCTGGTGGGGAGTGATGTCCAGGGACACTAGCCTTGTAACTTTGCCAAACAAAAATCTCCACTGAGGTATGAAAAGGCCTCGCTTCTGTAATTTTATTTTTCCTATTCCTAACCAATTTTTTCTGATCCCCAAATTTTCCTATGTAGACCAACATTTTGCTTCCTGAAACCTGCATGTTCTGTCCCTGAGATAACCCTGACCAGGTTTCCTCTTCTGTGGTGTGACCTCTTCCCTTCCTAACATGTTTAGCAAAGGGATGTAGGAGATAGGTCCAGTGTAGTCTTCCAGCATAGGCATGGTACATTCCAGCTACAGCTGCACTGTGCTGTTAGTCAGTGCAACCTCATCAGTTCTGAAGTGAAGCTCTTATATAACTCCTCTCAGAACTGGAAGCTTTTCAGTAATACATTTAAAACCAATCCAGGCTATTTAATTTTTGTGGAGTTTATACTTACTTAATATTCCCCTGAACTGATACTGATCAATCAGTGGCTTTAGAGGTGCTACTGTTCTTCATGTTAATAAGTATCAAAACAGCCTACCTGTTTGTTATCGTATCTACATAAAAGTACCCCTGGCCACATCTACAGGGAGGATATCCCCATTATTCCTGGAAATTCAATCTCAAGATAGCTCCCACTTCAACTGATTGGTGGTAGCATGACCTTATGATGGCTTATGGAATGATCTTGCTGCCATTCCTGATGGAAAGCCTAAGGTATATGTAGTGCTTACAGCCTGATTTTCCCACCTCCTGGAGTGATTCATCTTAGGCAGAGTCCAGAGCTTTATATGTAATTTTTTTGTCTTTTAAAACACCAAACAAAACAGGTTGTTTGACTGGGGTTCTGAGTTCCTTCTTGGAAGGACTCTGATATCAAGTTGATGGTCTTCATGCAAGAAAAATGTAGACATTATATGTGTCATTAAGGAATTCAGAGGAAGCTGAGGACCCCTCGAGGACATATAGTGTCTGGGGTACAGTTTTAGGAAAGAACCAATTAGTAATATCTGCTTGAACTTTTAATACTTTTGTAGCATAGGAGAAAGTAATCTCTGTCTTAATGCTAGCAGTGGCAGCATTTTCTGCCACTAGGTGGAAAAATAAATGCCATTGATTTCAGGTATGCCTTGGAGAGTTAGAGTCAGAACGAGGGATGGAGTCTGGTGTTTTCAGTGGATTCCAATACGTCATAGTCAGGGTGAAAAGTATATCCTAGCATAGCTTATAACTTCTCCTCACCCTTTCCCCCTTGTGACTTCCCCCAGAAATGCAGAGATCCTGCTGGAATGTGCTTTGCCCTTTCTGGAGAGGCATGGATGGTTCACCCCTTGCCCGTCCCTTCCCCTCTGCCTGCCCAACCCCCAAATCCTTGCTTGCTCTTCTGTTTTTCTACTTTCCCTAAATGCAACTTACTTTAAGCATGCATTATTATTAACATCCTACAGTAAAATTAAGCTATTATATAACCCATTTGTCAACCTCAGCCAATTTCTTCTATCTTTTTCTATGTCTATTTATGACGTACATCCAGACTGCACGTCTTTTTTTTTTCCTCTCCATGTTTATTTTAAAAATAAGTGATAAAAAAGATGTATTAAAAAAAAAAGCAACACTCAAGAGTGGTGGGGTTTTTGGCCAACAATTGAAAACATATTTAAATGGGAGGGGGACAGAAGGAAAGAGAATCCAATTATTTAAAAAAAATTTCAAATTATGAAAGTGTCCCTAGACTTCTTTGTCTGTTCCTTTCAATGTGTGCATCTGGTTTGTCCATCTTTGAAAGTGTGTGGAATAATTTTTTCTTTAAAAATAAAATTTCAAAATCCAGCAATTGTTCTTATCTCCCGTCTTCCTGGGAACAAAGTGCTCTTTTTCATTTTTTGCTTTTTTTTTTAGTATATCTCTACATAGTTATATTTTGCTGTATTTCTTTTCAATGGTTGAATTTCTATCTTAGATTTGGTTTGTTCCAATCTAATAATGAAAAAAACAAACAAAACAAAAGAGTTATGAATTGTTTTCTGCAATTTTTCCCTCTATTTCTGTCTTTAAATAAGGAACTACTTCACTGGCAGAGTCCTACAGCTGTAGTTTTTAGATTCTCCAGGGAATCTGAATATAAAAGCAGTCTTAATTTGACAGTGGGGACGGGGTGTGCAAACACAATCTTTACATTCGAAACAGTCATTTGATGTACTCAAGAAATGATTGTCTCAAATTACTGAGAATACTGATGTCAATTTGATGGACTTCAGAAAAAATTATTCTTAGAAGAAGAAGGCTGTGGGTAGCTGCAGATGAAGTTGTTCTTATTCCAATGCATAAAACTAGTTTCCTTGGTTTTTTTGTTTTACTCTCTGGTTATTATTATTATTATTATTATTATTATTATTATTATTATTACTATTATTATTATTAGTTTATGTATTTTTACTGCTATTTTTAGTAGGGAAAAGTCTTAACTGTTTTTATAATTTGAGAACCTTTAATGAAAATGTAAATATTAATACTATAATTATTAATTTTTTTGTAATTTGCATGTTGAAGAAGTTGCAGCTTAGGGTTTGTGAGATTGTCAATGTTAGAGTTCTGTTCTTTCTTTTTGTTGATGGGCATGAATATGCTCATTTGTTTTTGTATATTGCCCATCCCTTCCTTACAGCCAGAAGCTCTAATGCTGCTAGATCACTCCGTACCGCCCTTACATGGACATGGCAACTGACTTACACATTCACTCCCATCATCTTCATCTCCTGTGTAGTACACTCATAGATTTTTACACTCCCACTCCATCCACCCTAAGCATTTTTTCTTCCCATAAGTTCCCCTTCACCACCCCTTTCTTTAGCATTGTTAAAATTTTATGTGCAGTCATCCATTCCTTAAAACACACACACACAAAAATTATAGAAAAAAAGAAAATGTTTAAAAAAATATATATCAAATTGACCAAAAAAGGCAAAAAAGCAACAAACTTTGCTTTTCAAAAAACATTATCTGTGTAGATATGCAAACAAGCAAAAGCAAATTCAGTAAATTGTACAGGATTTTTCAACTGCAATATGCTAACAACTTTACATAAGAGAAAAAAATTACAACCAAAAACAGCAGAAAAAAAAAAAAACAAGTTCAAATTTGTTAAGGTGCAAGATTTTTTTCTTTTCATGTTATGTGGTGTGGATGTATGTGTTGTTGCCTCCCTGTATCGCCCTTTGTTGTAAAACAAATATATTTAAAAAGAAATAATAAACATTTTGCTAAAAAAGTTTTTAAGAAACAACAGCGAAAAAAAGCAAGTTACAAGAATGTGGCAATGCTACTTGTCCAAGAGCATTCTTACACAACTTTCTTTTGTAAATTTTTCCTTTCATGCCAAAAAACATGCGGGCAATTTGTTGATGTAAGTTGACTGTTATGAAATCAATGTGGTATGCTTTCTAAATATTTTTATGTATTTTTGGTTACTTTTTTTAAAGGAAATAATGTTTTTGATTTTCATAATTTTTTTCAGTTCTCATAGGTTTTGATCTTTCTTTGGCTGATAAAGTGAATTACTTGTTCTGTTTTTCCTTTCTCTGATCTTGTTGCTGTGGCATTTTTATTTTCTAGTGTGTGGTTTTGTTTTAGGAAAATATATATAAGTTTATTTATTTTTTAATCAGTTTGTATTTGCCTTTATGTTATGTGCTCTTTGTATATTGTCGATTGCCATATTGTATTGTGCATAGGACGGGGTGAAGGAGTCTGAGGCAGTTTGGTTCTGCTCTTTTTAGTCCCCCTCTAGGAACTTTCTTTCCCTTTCCCCACACAAATCACCAGTAATGCTGCTTCTTTTCATGCTACTTAAATTGTATTTAAGCTGGTGGTGTAGACTTCACGTCAAGCCAAAATTTATGGGACTTCTTTAGGATTTTGGTAGTTCTCAGGGTTTTCCTACTGCAGCTCTACACCATTCTTACATTATTCCCATGAAACTATTTTATTTCTATGAATTTTTTTCATTGCTGATTATGTGCCTGATGTCCAGTCTAAATGATACTCTCAAGTGTACTCTTACCAGGTAAATGCACCCACCATATTACTATTAGTATCAGACTTGATAGCATCATCCAGAAATTATGCATTGGGCAGACAGATATGAAACTCTAAAATTTCCTTACTACAAAAGAGATTTGCATTAGTTTCTTCAAAAAGCAGTGACTACAAGTAAGAGAAAGCTGTGCTTCTGTATAAGTACATATGTTTTCACCATTTCTGTATAGCAATGCTGTGCTCAGCAGATATATTAGGTTCAACCATCAAGTCCCTGGGACAACTGATGCTGCAAACACAACAAATAATGATACTGAATAGGAGGCTGTCACCAGGTAATCATAAAAGTTTTAAATAAGGGTGGGAGATAAAAGAGGGCGTGTTTCAATTGGTTCAGAGAAGCTCAGTGTCTGTGCACCAAAATACTTGGTTTTGCTCTAGAATTTTGCTTCTAGGTAAAATGTCTAGGACCTCTCTGGCAGGTTCTGTTTCACTGAAACTCCACAAAGGTGAGCAAGAATCTGTATCAGTGACAGACAGCCCAGCATTAACTTTGGATTCATGACCTCTCAAACCCTGTGCCTTCCTGTTGCTCATGAGCCATCTGTTGGGAAACACTGCATTTACTGATGTCTTTTAATGTAGTTGGGGGGATGGGCTTAGGAAACTCTTTTCAACCAACTCCACCAGAAGTCCAGTTTTATCTAATCACTTTCTCTGAAAGGAAGAGGAGCTATCTGTGATTAAAAGTTGCAGTATTCCATTGTGGAAATCATGCTTTTCTCTTCACTACTCTCTGTCAATTGCAATTAATTCATACTGCAAAAGTAAAAAATATTGAGAATGTTCATCTACTAGGTTTCGTATTAGCATCATCTTTCCTCTGAATCAGAGACTATATTCTGAATAATTTCATCTTTTTATCCTCAGAGGACTCAAAGCAGAATTAACTAAATACCATTAGACTGAAATTTATGAACTCAGTCTTTTAATAAGGAATTATTGTGTTGATACAGAGAGGGAAAAGGTAAGGAATTATTTCACCAGCAAGTATTTCATATTGAAAATGGAGACAGACTTCAGAGGAACATCAAAAGAATAGAATAAAATTTGCAAACTTGGGATGCAGAATTTCAAGTACCTGCAGGAATTGTGCAGCCTTTATGGATGACATTTTAAAGCTCCTCAGTTGCAGCTGGAAAAGAGAAAGATGATAAGGTGTGTTCCTTATCAGCATCAGGAGAAGATGATTCTTTCAAGCTTCCTTTTTGTGTGCCTTTGTCCTGTATCAATTTGGTGCCTGAGACTTCACTGAAGCATTTGTGGCTCTAAAGATGAAAAACAGCGGCTGCTACAGTTTTTCACGTTGTTTTATTTATCGTATTTTTTGGTGCCCTCTGCATTCCTGGCTTGCCCACACCATCCTCACAGTTCATAAGGCTTCTATTAAATTTTTAACACTCTGTCTTTTCCAGTGGCAGAGGACTCTGACTGGAGATCAGCTCCAGAGGTATGAATTATGTATCTATAAATACACTCATAAAGCAAAAAGCAGGGCAGCTCCAAGGCTTAAGTAGACCTTTTATATCCCCAGTGCTCTTTGTAGTTTAAAGAAAAGCACAACTCCATGAAAGTAGTATATGTGTTAGATTAAAAGGTTAATTTTTAATTAATATATGCACACTTTCTGGAATGAGAAGGCCAAGCAAAGCTCTGGGCTGTTTGGTATAAAGTTTCCCACCTCACAGACTTCGGTTCTCTCAGAGGTCCCTCCAGTTTGGTGTTAAGTTTTTTGGGGTTTGGGGTTTTTTTTTCAGCTACGCTGTTGATGAGCAAATAAGTTTTGCATCTATGTCACTGCAGAAGAAACAATTTTATCTGTTTCTCTTTTGTTTAGTTCTTTGGCATTGTGTTGTCAAGAGGAGCTTTTTAATAAACATATTTCTATTTGAGAAACATCTATTCCCTGCTTAGGGGAGCAAGCGCAAAGTAGGTGAAAAATAAATCTGGAAAATCCTTGCGAAATCTTTGGATTTCTAAAGTAATCCTGAACTCCCAGCATACCAGTGAACACTTTTAACTGGTGCTTAACAACAAACAGAGAAAAAAGGGGAAAAGAAACCTGTGACTACCAGAAACAGCCTGTATCATTCACAAACAGAATCTAAGTCTTACATGAATATTTGTTTGAAAGCCATGGCCCAAACTGGGTTGCAGTCTTGCCGTATTTTTTTTTTCATAGCACAGAGCAACCTGGAAATCGAATCTGTAAGTTTTATTCAAGTCTGCAAAGCATTAATTTTCCAATTGAAAAATGGATAGACTTTGTGAGGAGAAAACTTGACAAACGTGAAACCTCTGTCAAATGTATTTCCCTTCGAGATTGTCATGTAAGGTTTTTCAGGGGCTCCTCTTTAGCTTTTTCAGAGGTCTAAATCTATAAAACATTTGCATTCCACAGCAAACCGTTCAGGATCCAAATCCTGCATAAGACATTCTTGACAACCAAGTGACCGTTTTGTCTTTGAAATCTTTCAGTATTTACCTTTAAACTAACATGGGGCCTGGGCAAGAGGCACCACTATTCCACCATCAAAGGACCACTGGCTCCAGGCAGCTTCCTGCACCCTCAGCCATTTATCTGTGAAAGGTGGTTCCCCCTGCACACACACTCATAATCTGCTGGTCATCAGACTCCTTCTCACGTCTCTGGCATGTAGAAATGTAGTACCAGTTACAGAGTTGTTTGCAGGTATGATATGAAGGTTTGCACTTGCTCAATAGATGTTGGTGATCATATTTCTCACTCTTTTCCTGGGAGCTTTTCAGGATTTACATTTCCTGTTATCCTTAAATAACACATTTCTCTTAGACAGAGTGGCATTTTTATCATGTCATTTTTAAGGATGTTTTTATTGCTCTGTAAATCACATACCCCAAGAAGTATTCACTGTGCTTGCATCCTGGTAGACCTACAGCTTCAAGTTTTTTGTGAGTTTTGCATAGATGCCTAGGAATTCAATAAAAGACAATCCAGATTTGATACCTGGAGTGCTTTTTCTAACTTACTGTCACACAGCTTTTTTTGATCTCAGTTTCTTCTGTTACAGACAATAAAAAAATTAAAAATCAAAACATTATTACCACCCGTGCATCTACCTGATACGCCACAAAAGTAAATGTAACAAATTAACTCCTTGATGGAGAAGTGATTCCTAATGAAGGACTTTAAACAGTCTCTTTATTTCTTGACTATGCAAGTAACCATAGTGTGGATCATTGGACAATTTGGAATAAAAACTAGAGATGAGATTAAATAATTGTATCAAAATTAATCCAGTGGTCCTGGTATGAAAGTTATTTCTCTCCTCACATACATTGAGAGATGAAAGCTTTGTAAAACTTAGTCCTGACTCTGTCTTACTGTCTTCCATCCAACAGACTTCATGGCATTGAAAAGCTCCATTATTTTCTCCATCACTTATGTAAAACCCCATCTATCATAGCAAGTCTATCAACTTTACTTAAAATTTCAAGAAGGCTGTGATCATTTTTATAGTTCCAGTACTCTTGATCATTAGCTCAAGTCCTCAATAGCAGCAAAAACTATATAACTCTGACCTGATTTTAAATGCAAAATTTACTGGGGCAAAAGGAAGGTCTTGATATTAAATGTAAGATATGTCTGATTCATTCATGAAAATTAATTATTAAGAGGACCAAAATAACTTCTCTTTGGATGAAAACTACCCAAAATATTGTTCCAATGGGTAGCAGATCAACTGCATACTGATGCTGTAGGCCAGTATAGTAGCTTTCAAGAACAAAGGCTCTTCAAGATTCCAGATGAGCAATTAAAAGCTGACAAACTTTTTTCCTGTTGAGTGTCACAGATGGTGAGTGAAAATCACAGATGAATATTGCTATTGAACAGGAAAACACTGATCTTAAAAAATTGTTTAAAGGAACACTATCCCTGACTTTCTGGAACTTAAATTCCAGCCTCATGCGATTTGATGCAATCCTCACTTAAATACTGTTATTTTTATTCATTTTTTTTTGCCAGGCTCAGAGATGATCTTTCCCCCCAAGGCATACTCCAAGTTCATCCTGAGACCACCTGTTTGCATAGATTATAGATGCTCTACTCAAGCCATGGATAGCCCTTCTGGACATATATAAATCATATTACATGCTCTAGTTTCTACACTGCTCAGAAAACAGCTCAGATGCATGAGCTCAAAATGCTGTGTAGCCATTTGGCAGACTGCACTTCAGGCTTTTTTACATTTTTTTTTTTTGAAAGCATGTAGTTTGGAGACATTGATACTTATTTTTTCATTCTCTCTGCAGTAACAAAAGAGATATATGAACATACTGAGGAAGCCCAGAAAACTAAACAACATATTCAAATTGGCCATTTGTATCTTAACTTAAAACTAGCTTTGCATGAAAGTATGCAAAGTACTGCATTTCTTATTTTGGCATAATTTCTACCCTGGTACCTCTGAGAGAATTCCAACTGTTTCAATTGATTAAACTGTGTCACCACTTAGTTTCCCATTAAGGAAAAGAATAAGCCATATTGCTATTTCAGCTATCCAGATTCAATCAAACTGTTAAGTACCTTTCTTAGTATATTGCTATCTTCAATGTGTAATTTGTTCAAATATATTACTCTCCAAATACATTTAGAAGGGATGTTGATTTTAGGCCATATTCCTTATAGACATTCCATGGACATTACTGGCAGAATTCAATGGGAAACACATGCATGTAATATGTAGGGTAGATTTGAGAGAGCAGAATTTTGACCCTGATGTATTCAGCATTGTAATAATGCCAAACTGTTCATTAGCAGTTATTAATACATAATTAAAACACAGAATTATTTATTTAGAAACTATAATTCCTTTTGTACATCCTCCTTAAGCAATGGTGAGTATAAATCAAAATTTCCTATGCATTAGGAATACTTGTTACTGAGTTGCACTCCTTTGAACAGATCTAGATGATTCTCATTATGTCAGCTGAACACCTCAATTTATATTTTAAGCCGCTTATTTAAATGGCTAGGCAAAGAAAAAGTACCCAAGGGAAAATTTATGCACAAACTTTCAAAAACAATATAGTTCACTGAAAAAAAATTGTTGATGACCCGTATGTCAGCAGAAGACTATATAATCAGAACTAAAGGAATTAGATAAATTAATAAAATTCCACGCTTTTTTTTTAATCCACAATATAAAACAGTGGAGCGTTAACTACCACAGACTCAAAAGTAGAGGCGCAATCACATTATAACATAGAGACAAGACAGGGCTATTACCCTAAAAGTAGCAATATTGCTGCTCAGAATCCAAATCATAGAAATGATGCACAGATTTTCTTGTTTCATTTGCAGCTTATATTGTTGTAAGATAGAAATTTTACACCTATAGCTTTATTGTTCAGCTTGAAGAGGAAACCACAAGTCCACCTTGTTTTCAGACCCATAGGCAGGTAACCATCATGTTAGAAATCTGTAGAGC
Source organism: Eopsaltria australis (assembly GCA_034509425.1). Lineage (NCBI taxonomy): Eukaryota > Metazoa > Chordata > Aves > Passeriformes > Petroicidae > Eopsaltria > Eopsaltria australis. The sequence continues at coordinate 364,506 of JAVTVJ010000007.1, forward strand.
TGATTGCAACTGTCTGCCTGTCAAGAAGTAATAGTAAGTGTGAAGACAACTTCAGCAGTACAATCCCAGGCTCAAGTGTTAACTTGGTTCATCAAAGTCCTTATTCATTTTTTTGACAATCACAATAAAATCTATCTTAATTTTTAATCAAATTATAGTAAATGAATATCAAGAAGAATGAAGATGAAGATAGCATGGCACTAATAGCCCCAAAAGATGCAAGGAAAGGGACATTCCTAGTGTCAAACAGAATGCTAAAGAAAGATTAAAAAGAGATGAACATTGAGTAGAGCTCTGTACCTTCATTGATCCAGTAAGTACTTCGTTCTTATTTCATCCCTCACTTCCATGAGCCTTCCCACCATTTAAAAGCCAGACAATGATCAAGAAGAAATTGATGGATGGAAAATGCCTTAGGGAAAGGACTTACATACTGCTGCAGAAGGTGAGCATATTAGAATGGCAGAGAAGAAATACCACTGTTATTTTAAATAAAAATAATAAGAAGAGGAAAAACTGGCAAGATGAGTGGTGGAAAATATATCTAGGAGAACGCTGGTCTATGGCAGTCTAAAGTAATTAATTTAAATAGTCTTCTAACCAAATGCTTGAAAAAGATCACTACCAAGAATTGATAACCACAGAGTCACTTGAGAGTATCTTCAAAAATCAAAAAATTTGTGTCTCCAAAAATTCAGGGTATTTCACTGTGCATCCCTAGCATAGATAGGAAATGGAACATGCACTTTACCAATGTCCAAACAGGGTGGGAGGGAACAATGAAAGACAGCCCCAGAGAAATCTGATCCCTGACACGTTTTCATAATGCCCAGATCCTCTCTCGCCCTTAAGTGAACTGAAAATGGTGCATTGTGTCATTAAAATGTACTAATCTTCTTTTTTTTCTCTTTTCCATCCCAGGAGGTGAATTAGTTATCCCTCTACTTGTAGAAGACCCTTTAGATATCCCTCCTATTGCTACTCGTGCACCTTTCATTACACTTCCCCCTACCTTTCGCCCCCTCCTCACCATTATTGAGACCACCAAAGATTCCCTGTCCATGACCTCTGAGGCGGGGTTACCTTGCTTGTCGGACCAAGGCAGCGATGGTTGTGATGATGATGGCTTGGTGATATCTGGGTATGGCTCAGGGGAAACCTTTGACTCTAACCTACCCCCTACTGATGATGAAGATTTTTACACCACCTTCTCCTTGGTAACAGATAAGAGTCTTTCCACTTCAATCTTCGAAGGTGGCTACAAAGCACACGCACCCAAGTGGGAATCCAAGGACTTTAGACCTAACAAAGTCTCCGAAACTGGTAGGACTACTACCACGTCTTTGTCCCCTGAGCTGATCCGCTCCACAGCTTCGTCCTCGACTGGGATGGTTCCCAAATTGCCAGCCGGCAAAATGAATAACCGTGAGCTCAAACCCCAGCCTGACATAGTCTTGCTTCCGTTGCCCACTGCCTATGAGCTAGACAGCACAAAGCTGAAGAGCCCGCTAATCACTTCCCCCATGTTCCGTAATGTGCCCACAGCAAACCCCACGGAGCCGGGAATCAGACGGGTTCCGGGGGCCTCAGAGGTGGTCCGTGAGTCGAGCAGCACAACGGGGATGGTCGTCGGCATTGTGGCTGCTGCCGCCCTCTGCATCCTCATCCTCCTGTATGCCATGTACAAGTACAGGAACAGGGACGAGGGGTCCTATCAGGTGGACGAGACGCGGAACTACATCAGCAACTCTGCCCAGAGCAACGGCACACTCGTGAAGGAGAAGCAGCAGAGCTCAAAGAGCGGCCACAAGAAGCAGAAAAACAAGGACAAAGAGTATTATGTGTAAAAAAGAATACTTATTTATATATAAATATATAAATACTTAATGAGATTTAACTGAGATATCAGAACCATTGCAGCAAACAAGATGATTGGGAGATATCGTTTGTGGGAAAAAGTATTGGGAAAAAATTTCAGCAGTGACTGTTAATGTCTAAGTCATCACTTGGAGTCAGCAAACTTTGCCCTAATGTATTATAAAGCACACTTAGCGTTCTGGAGATGGCGCGCACAGCTCTGCTCTGTTAGTGAACTTGGACATCTCCAAATCTCCTCCTCCGCTGAACTTTCTGCAAAGGTAGAAGACTTCATGGCTTACTTGTTTCATATCTCCAAGTGAGTCTTTAACAATGTTCGTGATTCCTGACTGTATCAATAATTTTTCAGTTTACTTATTTAAAAAAAAAAAAAAAAAGAAGGAAAAAGAAAAAAAAATACAAACATTATTAAACAACAAAGAAATATTGAACAAACTGATCTGGCCGTGTCCAGCATACATATAATTTTTCGAGATTGGAGGAGGGGAATAAATGATTTTGGAGATTGTTGGTTTTTTGGTTTGGTTTTGTTTTGTTTCTTGGGTTGCTTTTTGTTTGGTTTCTTTGGTTACTTCTGGGTGAGGGAGGGAAGAGTGGAGTGGAATGGTGTGGGGGGTGACCCAGGACATGACTCAAGAAGAAATCTCGGAAAAAAAAATCCATAATAAATAAAGAGAGACTATTACCATATATGAACTCAAAAGCTACCCATGGTGTTTACTCTGCATATCTGGTTGTATTGTCTCTAGAATCCATCATCTTGCAGTAAGTTGTTTGCTAACAATGCATTGAAAGTGTCTGATGAGTGGTGCTGAGGAAAATTGTCGTGGAAAGCTGGTTCTGTTGGATCTGGCTCCAGTGTTTGCAATTGAACTGAAGAACAGATGGGTTTGGGTCTGTTCTGATCAGTCATTGGCTTTATTTGAGTATAACACTTAGTATGCATTAGACAACCAAAGTATAGTTAACGGGATTCGGAGATTCAGAAAAGAGTGCTTAAAAGTTATTAACCATTCTGAGCTGAATATACTGTGCAAAAATTAAGGAGCCTTCCTCTGGGTTCTGGTTCTGTGACATTGCAATGCATGCAAAAATAATAAAAAATCAGTTTAATAAAGAGATCAGAAAGACACTGCTGGAGTTCAACTTGTGACAAGACCCATAAATGTCAGAAAAGCTAAACACTTGTAAAAGAATGCAAAATAATTAGTTTTTTTGACATATAACTGTTTTTCATATGTAATATTTTAATTTTGTAGCTTGACATTTCAGATCATCTCTGTCTTTCCATTTGCCCTATTCTCCCTTTTCCTTCTCTTTTATATAAAACGAAAAAAATAAAGCTGCTGTGACACACAAAAAAAGAAAAATTAATTTAATAATATAATATATATATACACACAGATATATTTATCATGGTATGTTTGATGGGATGGCTGAAACAGAAGTTCTGTTCTGGTCTTAATGCGGAATGAGAATGTTCTTGAAGAACAGAGTAAAAAGAAACAGACAACAAAAGCAAACCTTAAAATGTGAAGGGAGTGTGTGTTTTAGCTTTGTCACAGTTACCTGTGTCAAAAAAAAATCTGAAATTTTGTTTACATATTTTACTACTATTTTTTTGCTAGTATAATTTCTATATGGATACCCTGATGGTGTATATACTGTTTTATGGTTAAATTGGGAATGTCTTATGTTTTATTTAACTTATTTTATTTGGTTGTTTGGTTTCTACATTTTCCCAGTTATTGTGAAAAGGATTATCTTACTGTACAGAACAATAGTGAGGTGGTTTGACGGCCATGCCTATCATGTGCAAAAAAGTAGATGAGAGAGAGAGAGAGAGAGACAGAGAGGGAAACAACAAAAATCAGGATGGGTTGAGAACCCTGGGATATCAGAAATGAAAATTTTGCTGTATGCGGATGAAAACTAATCAGCTGTTTAGGTTTAGAAATCTACTCTTGCTGGTGTTTATAAGTCGCATGAATATTTGACTTTGAAGAAGTGTCATCAGATACACACACGCACATGGGAACTTAAATTCAAAAAACCAGTCTTCTCAAACACTTAGAGAAGGCGCTTTCATGTTAACAAATACTTTCAGTGCGTGTATGTGTGTGTGTGTGTGGTGCGTGTGCGCGTGCGTGAGGTTGAGCTTTTTTCTTTTTTATTTTTTATACTAAAAAGAAAAAAAAAGACAGGTTTTAAAAAGGTATGAAAGCACGATTTTAGATGATTTAACTGGCCGAAACTATATAAAAGTTGATTATATCTTGATGTCTGTAAAAGATTGCTGTTCTTGGAGTCTTGGAGTCTTGTGAAATGATTTCCTGCTTTCTTTCTTCCTTTCGTTTTTGCTTTCCTTTTTTAAGTTAAAGGAAAAATATTTACACTTTCCTTTTTTGTGTAAGTTTCTATTGGACAGTTTTTGGGACATGTGCATTTCTGTATGTGGGCTTCTACCATATCCCTGTTGCTTTATGGACAACCTGGAGAATTTTTATTTGAGTTATCGTGATGTTATTGCTTTTTTTTCCTTTCTTTTTCTTCTTCTTTTTGATTATTTTTCTTTTCTTAGTTGCATTTTGTTTAAAGATATGCTTAGCAATAAAATGTTCTTCCCAAAGCCCTGGATGTTGCTGCGTTTTTATTTCCAAAATTGTTCAGGGAAATTCGAGACCTTTAAAGGTGAAAATATTCTGTGGTGTAAGTATCCCCCATCCCACAGGAGTGTCTGGCCACCAAATTACAGAATCGCGTTCATGTTTGCATTCTTCTGTTAGTCCAATTAACCTTTTTTATTTCCTTTGCAGGGATATAAATTCACCTTGAATCTGGAGTCTATCTCATACCACTCCCACCACCTCAGTGGCATAGTTGTCTGGAAAATGGGTTTTAGTTATCTCAGATAAAATTATACTTAGGACATTGACTTAGTATGCCCTTTCTTATGTGTTCCCTTTGCAGTGTGTAGCTCTTTCCATGATGTTTATGGGATTCTGGATTCTGGATTCCTCTTTGGCCAGGAGTCTATGTTTGATATGCTGCAGCAGCTGAATTCTTTTGGGGATTTAGATAGCTAATTTGATGCAGAAAAATGTTCACATCATTTTATATAAGGATCTAGCTTAGGTCCTCTGAATTTATCTATGACCTTCCACATGCTACCTAAGGAACATAGTTTATATATTTTGGGTGTTAGGGATCAAACTTGGTAGATGGTCTGAGTATTCACTTCTTTCCAGGTAGACCCTGAGGGTCCCAAAACCCCAACTATGGTACTGAGTGTTCTTTGTCCTACTGGGCATTAAGGTCTGATTCTGGCCATCATGCAAATTTTCCAATATCTTGTCTTGTTTAGTAAGTTGTGTGGGACTTCAGTTCACAGTAGTAGTGTGGGATTTTGACAGATTCAAACTTCCCAAGCTATCTGCAAGGTTTTTTACTTTTTACAGGCATCTGGAGGTCAACCAAATGAGTGTTTCACAGCCCCATCATTTTCAACTGGGGATGATTTCACCTTTTTTCCTTCTAGGTGGAATTCATAGTTCTTTTGAGCAACATTTTCCATGGATTTAATTTCCAACCAAATTGAACTTAGGATAAAATGAATGTTTGAGTATTGCCTGTGATTTTCTCCTACATTGTTTTTGCTCACATTTGCATAGGCAAGAATGTGTATGTGTACATACATGTGAGGTTCTTTTACTGTTTTCAGTTCTTTTGTGTATCATGTTCTGACAACTTACAGATTCTCACACATAGCAAACCCACAGGTTCTGGTCTAATCTTTACTCATTTCCCTCCCAAAATCATTAAATTCCTGGGTGATGACTGGTACCTAATATTTCCAGTACTGGAGCAGTCAGCTGGCAAGTGGGAGATACAGATCTGAACCTAAATATCTCTTTTAATATTGCAGAAAATTTCCTTATCGTCAAGCAGTTGGTGTTCTGAAAAAAATATACCTGTTATACTTCATATCATTATGAAATATTATGTGAAGCAAGAAATTTGAACCTGACTTACCCTAACCCTCTGGCTATAGTCATGCTTTTTCTCATTTTTTCTGTCACCTAATGACCATTTTATTACTTAGGCTAAATGAAAATGTCAGAAAGGAGATTTCATTGCTGCCTAAAAGACTTGGAGTTATTGTATGTCTTTGGCTCATCACAGAATCGTGGAATTGCTGAGATAGAAAGGGAGCCCTGGAGACCATGTAATCCAAGCACTACCACCCCAAAGCAGAGTCAACTGCAGCAACTCGCCCAGGACTATGTCTGTTCTTTTTTATATCTCCACATGTAAATGCCACAATCTCTGTAGGCAACCTACTCTGTATGAGCACCCTCATTGTAAACATTATTTTGTTGTGGTTCAATGAAATCTAATATTTCTTAATTTGTTCCCATTTCCTTTCACCCTTTTTCTGGGTACCACTGAAAAGATCCTGGCTCTCTTCTTTACAACCTCCCTTGAGGTGTTCATACATATTAGTAAAGATCCCCATAAGCCTTTGCTTCATCTGGCTGAGCTGTCCCAGCTCCCTCAGCCTCTCCTTGTACAACAGATGCTCCAATCACTTATTCATCTTCATGTCTCTATTGGACTCACTGCAGTGTCTGGAGCAGACACAACTGCCTTGTCACCATCACTGAGCTAGGTATATAGCTCTTTTCAAGGACCAGGGCTGGGCAGCTGCTCCTCTTCCCACCATTTCCTACTGGTAAATAACATCCCAATTACTGTGTCCCTTTTTGAAGATCCCTCTCTTAGATGCCTAGTTCTGTGTTTCCAAAACTGTTCAGCATATTGCACAGTTGCCGAGATTCTTCACTGAGACAAGTCATGAAGATCTGAGCTTGAATGGGCTGTAGCTTTCCCAACCCTGGTGTTGCAGGAAAGGACAAGTGAGGAGCAATGCCAATGCTGGTTCCTTTTCTAGGCATTTCTGTCTGTGCTTCTTGTCTGGGAGGGAGGGCAGACATGCTGGTCTCTGCAGTTGCCATGCCAGGCTGTTTTTCTTCCACAAGAAGTGAGAACATACTGATCAGACAGTTTGGTAATAATGATTAAGGACAAATACCATTCTTGTCAATTCTGTAGTGAAAGTATCTTCAATAATAAGATGGTGATGACTCCCAAGGAAGGCAAAGACACATGAATTATAACTAATGGATGTGACTTGACACTTAGAACTAAAGCTAAGCATGTTACTTCTATGGAGATGCAGTTTTTAATGCTATCAGTCTGTAAGGCATTTGCAAGATCACAAAGTTCTGTCAAGGGCCCTGTGAGAGCATAAAGTCACATGCAGCTGTTGCCATTTTATCATACACGCTCCCTAGCTGCCAAGGTTGGCACTGGCTCCCTAGATGTTTCTCATATGCTAGAACAAATCACTGCCTTTCCCTTCCCACATGCAAGCGATAACAAAGAAATGGTACAGCAAAAAGACTTGCCTTCCAGCTGTCAACCTCACTGGATCTTCTTGGTTTGGTAGAGATACTAGCATGAGAAGGAAGATTGTTGCCTGCTGCTTCACTCTCTGGATGGGACCCTGGCTGAGCTATGAGAGCACATTTACCAAGGTGGTAAAAAAGTATTGCAGCCAGGGGTGTTACGATAAATGAAGCAGGTTGGGATGCAAGGTCTTGGCTGATTCTTAATCTTTATTGGTGAAAGTTTCCCTACAGTAGCAACATTTGTTGGGTTATTTAAGAAAAAAATAACCAGAATCTCTTATTCAATTTGGTAAAACACTGCCTTATATAGAGTAAGCTATCACACTGTTATCTCTTCAGATAATACACATTGCACAATGCTATATCTCCTGTCTGTCCCCAAACAGTTCCCAATAACCCCATTTTTCCAGAGTGCCTATTCATGTTGTTTTTCACACGTCAGCAAATACAGTGCAATTCAACGAAAATTTTCAATAAATGTTGGTCTGCAGGGATTTGATGTTTATAATTTTGGCACATGGATTGCATAAGAGAGGGAAAAGAGCACACTCAAGAGATTATGTTGGACTGCATATACCTAAAGAAAGGCTTAATTTTTAAAGGTATTAAGCTGGCTAATTCTTATTGGAAACAGGGAAAATCAACTACATAAACACCTTTAAAAATTGAGGCCATTTCAGTGTAGTAGTCAGATAAAGTTAATTAGCTAGTGTTAATTGCTTGGGCTTTTGCAGTACCAAATGGTGTAGGCAAGTGGTGAAAAAGGTTCTGCTTTTTCTCATGAGGCTTACATAACTCACCTGCCTTCAGAGTGGGAGTAAAAATGAGAGATAGTTTAGATATGCTGTAAATTGCCTGGAGACAAATCCATTTCAGCATGCTAGGATGAAGCTGCATGAGCATGCTGTTTCCTTAAATTCAATTGAAGCAGACCAAAAAAAGAAAAAACAACTTAGGCTCATTTAGGTACCTTGTAAAAACTCAACAAATCTGTACTTCTGCCACCAAACACAACCAAAACCACTCAGCAAGGGTTTTCATCTATCACGCCGTGCATCTCTTTAGTCTGCCTGTTTACAGAATACAGCAAAAGGACAATGTCCACGTGGGTCAGAAAAATCCTGAACACACAGCTGGAAAAACTTAAGGCATGCTTTTTTCAAATGGCTCATAAGCTGGGCACAATGCCTAACAGCTTTGGCTGGTGCACATGGAAAATTAAACTCACTGGAAAAGAATTATATATATGCATTTAATAATGCTGCCAAAGCCTTTGTAACACTATGAAAAAATTCACTCAGCATTTGGATTTCAAGGATACTTACATAAAGTGTTAAAACACAGAACAGAAAAACAGGACTGAATCACTGCACAAAAACAAAAGTGGAAATGGGAAAAGTAAAGGCTCTGTAAACCATTTGTAATTGTATCTGCATGACCTCCTTGATGCACACAGTTCTCACAGTTTTCAGTCTTCTAGTCTGGCCCAGTAATTTAAAGTTGTTATTACTATCAAGTGATGGTAACAGCAAGTCTTTAGTCATGTGGGGAAAGAGATAAATGGAAGGATCACTCACAAGGTGATGAGGTCCCCCTTTTGAGGAAGAGTTTCCAAGAGCTCTTTGTATGGACAGATGAAGAAGGAGAAACAGAGCCTGCATGCTGTGCACAGCAAAGCACGTGAAGAACAAGATTTTGATTTCCAAAACCAAGAATACTGAGCTGTGCCAGGGCTAAGACTCAGCGTAACTTGAATCAAGCCCTTTTGTTCACATGCATTATGCACTGGAGTTTGCTTTTACTATGCAGGACACTTCCAGTAGGTCTATTTGAATTCTTTAAGAATTTAATCTCTACCACTTCTTCTGCATCATATGATTATTCATTTCTGCCTGTTCTCAGAGTCACAAACATTAATTTACATCCATGGTTCCCTCGTGAGCTGATACTAGTATCTCCCCTGTGCAAGGATGGAAATTAAGACAAAGAGACTTGCCTATGGTTATATAGAAAATCCATGGTTGTAAAAAGATTAGCCCTCACAGCTTCCAGACTCTCCCACTTTACTCATGCCTCCAAGGTACACTGTGGCACTGCTAGAGGTAGAGCACATGCAGTCCTCCCATTAACACTAGCTTGTTCAAATCAAGAGCTGGCTTGACTTGGTTTAGCTTAGAAAACTTAGAGCAAATAGTATAAATGCAGGAGCCTCTAAAAAGAGAATAAAACACTTTTAACTAAGAACGAGACATTTAAAAATGGAAACTATTAGGTTTCTGTTCATTCAAAATGTCCTGGGTTTATACGTACTGGTAAATACGCAGGCACATGCATGCATTTGAACATCCAAAGCAGTTTCCAATCTGTTAATCAAGCCCTTTTCTGCCATGTGTATTATGAACTAGAGCTTACTTGTACTGTGCAAGTACTGTACTCTAGCAGTACTTATCTGCCAGAGCCTCACTTTGCCATCTGCGAGCTCCTGCAGAAAATCACTGCCTGCATCTGCAATATTTTGCTACAAACAACTTTTTATACCAATTACAATAACATCAATGACAACACAATTTTATTACATGTAATTATAGGAAGTAAGACTAAATGCCATACCGCAGCCCTCCTGGGTCAGTGAGAGTTGAAGTTGATTGTTATCTCTTACAGTCTGCACTGAAATACATAGTGTTGCCAAGATTTTAGATAACAAAGATATTGTTATCTGGATAAATTGAGTCATAACTCTTACAAACATTCAAAACCTACTGAAACTTCCTTTGAAGCTAATGGCAAAGCTTCCTGACAGTAAACAGAGAGTGCTCCCTTTCCATAAATCTCTGAATCTCTGCAAGTTTTGCTGAAAAAACTGTTTGTGTCTTTCCTTTTTTTCCTTACCTCATGGTGTTCACTGATTTATTTTTTTTTAATATTAGCCACATTTCGATCATAAAGAATAACAATTATGGTATGCACTATAAAGGCTTACTTTGTAACAAGGAAAGTTTCTGAAGGACTTTTTCTGCTTCCTCACAGCCTTTTTAACACAAGGATTGAGAGTATAGAAAACTCTCAAGCACCTCAAGGGTTTTTCTGTTCTCCTGATGTTTCTGGGCCCTCAAAAACAAAATTCATTTTAAGTGGCCATAATAACAAGATTTCTTCTACAGAAAGGAACCTACAAATAGATTTACAATTCTTGTTTTTCATAGTTGACTGCCCTTCATAGTATTGCTTTCTCATTGTCTAATTTGCTTAGCAAAATGGAAGAAAATAAGCTACAAATACAGTGCATCTGGGTAAATAAATGTAAGCCAAATCCATCAACAAGACTGTTGCATTTAACATAAGCATGGGCTCTTGCGCTTAAGATACATATCCAGAGTGAAGACATCAGACAATACTATTTAGCACTGAGACATATTGCAGCTTGAGCACTTGCTGCTGAAGTTAAGAAATGCTTTGCCACTGATTTCAGAGAGCATTGGAGCAGCTCTTCAATGAAATATAGTACAAACTCACCAACCAAACATATAAAGGAAAAGTATGTGCAATTCTGAAGCCAGTTCCTGATTTCCTTACATAATTTGAAGGATCTATACTTTTCTTCTCAATTCTCAATCAACAGAACAACATAATGTGTCCCATGTACTAAGGATTATTTCTTGCAGTGGCACCTGTGCAGCTTTGTTGAAGCTAAAATTCTTAGACATCCTTGTCAAATAACATGAAGTAGAACTAGAAATTCTTGTTTATAAAAGCAATTTAAAACTCACTAAATTTGAAATATGGATGCAAAATGGTTGTTTTGCTCCAATTAGAGCAGTTCCCAGCTAGGTTAATGTTTTTGGTGATATTTGCATAACTGAGGGAACTCAAATTCCATTTCCAGACCTTGAAGACTCCACAACACAAATACATGTGTATTATTTTAATGCCATTACATGGCAACGTTTGTGCTGAAGAGTCTTAACCTGAGCTTGTTATTTGTGGGGGGAGGAAAAATTGGCTTCAGCTTACATAGCAAACAACGTTGAGCTGAGTCAAAATCTGGCACCTAATAGCCATTCACCCATCTAACCTGTAAAGATTTTGCAAACTAATTCATCAATAAAAAAATTTCCTGAACAATTTCCACCTTTACTCAGGGGATTTCTGAGCTATAAGTAGTAGCCCCCATTTCCTGTCTGCCGCATAGTTTAGGGCAGCAGAGCACCAGTAGCACCAGGCGCTACACATCTGCACTGCTGACAAGGTCTGTATGTTCATGAAATACCGGACAGACCTCAGGTGTCTTTAGATGCCGAGACACCAAAAGTAGAGGAGCAAGTCATGGCTTGAAGATTACAAAAAAATTATGGTCACATAACCTGCAGTGTCACTACCTATTTTTGGAGGTACAATGTGCTCTTGCTCCTACCCTTTCATAAGCATCATTCAGGCTTTAGTAATGACAACAAATTAAATAAGTTTTAGCACTTCACTGCCTCGGCATTCACTGTCTCCACATTTCTGAGCTGTAGCCCTTTGTCTGCAGTGCAGACAACAATTAAGACAATGCAGCAGCCAGGAAACAGCCACAAAAACATTGAGCTCAGAGGCTTGTTAAGTGCAGAGATGTGGAAATGCATCCTCCCACAAAGCGCAAGACCACATGTATGGCTACTAAAACCAAAATCTGCAGTGAAACTTTATTGAAGCAGAGGGCATGCCAGTGGGGGAGCATTAATCCCAAGCATTTCTTTATGACTTGATTTTCCTTTTGTCTTAGCCCTTTCTGGAAATAATAAAAATCCAAACTGAAGGCTAGTGAAGTAGGGAGCTAGCAGACTGTACAGATGGAGTGCTCATCAGTTTTGGGAAGGAGGGGAAAAGGGTCTGAAACTGTCTAACACACACAGTAAACATAGATATGAGAGGTTTATGCTAAGAACATTTCTGTTTCTGTGCAGTTATCTCTTACTGCCAGAATAGCCCTAAGGATTAAGATGGTTTATTGGGATCAAATGCCTTACAGATTATTATAGTGCTGACTGTTTACTTGTTCGCATTAAAATACAGATCTACACTTATATCCCTGTGTGTGCATCTCTCAATCAAAAATTATTTTCATTCCCTAAATGGGTCAGTCCAGATTTCTAGACCATCCTATTTTCCATATCCAAGATTTATCTCCAGAGACATCTTGATACACCTTTGTAGGTAGGTTATGCCTTAAAAACATTGTCAGCACTCAGATCTCAGCACTTGCTGCCAGCAATTAACACAAAACTTTTGTTTTTTAGGCAATGAATGGGTTAGAGGCTGTATCATCTCAGGGTTAAAGTAGCTGAGGGTTGGGAGGGAAGGAAATCTGGAGCCTGGAATATTCTTTCCTGCAGGAATGTCAGCTATGCTTTTAGAGGTATGAGACTTTGAGGCCATTTAATTTGTCTGGTGTATAAAATAGGTGCCTTTTAACAAAAGGATGGGGAAAAAAGTACAAGCCAGCCTCTTGCTGTCAGCAGTTAAATTTCCCTTTAGAACAGAGCTGAGGTTCTGCAATCTCACCTGGTCTCAGACATGTCTATGTTCTTCCTGAGCCTGATGTGCAGAGCCAAGCCTCCCTCACAACTAGATACCTTACGGAGCCCAGTCTGATAAGCGTGGTCTAAATTCAGATGAACTGACACTCATTTGTCCTGTCCTGTGGCTGAAAAGAGCCCTGTTCCATCTTCTTTACACCCTCCCTTTCAGTATTTATGTACATTGATGAAAACAGGACTAGACCCAGCACTGACCCCTAGGATTCCCCTACTGCTGGCCACTGGCCTCTAAACTACACTTCCTAGCACTGATCACCATCCTCTCAGTATAGCTGTTAGGTCAGTATTCAGTCCACCTCACTGTTTGCTTATCAAGCCCATAGCTTCAAAGCTAGTGTTTTAGGTACTTTAAATGTGAGAATGCCACTTATGGTGTCCGACTCTTGCACAGGTGCCTGATGGTTCCCATGTTTAGGAAGCTGTTGACATGGTTTTGATGATGACCTGTTGCTCTGTTATGTGGTCTTTACTCCCTGGATTGTTCTGCATTTTATCCAGAAACTATATGATCCTACCTATGATATAGGTCAGGAGTTGGAGATTAGGCCTTCTCACAGGTATTTTAGTAGCCTCAGATTTTTTTTTTTTTTCAGTCTTTGCTCCACAGTAGTTTCATTACAAAATGAAGGATAGAAAACACCTCCACTTGCATAGTTGGCAGTACAGTGATTCAAGTGCTGGGAGTCTGGGTTTCCGTGTATCCCTCAAGCAAGAGAGACTTTAGCATTCTGTGAAATCATAAGCTAATCTCTGCAGGGCTTGCCTTAGTGCTTGTGTATTTTATCCAGAAATCAGGACATTCGTGTTGAAATTAACCTAATAATTCAAGAATCTTAAATTTGCATAAGTTAATAACACAGGCAGAAAGAGAACACCTCATCCCTGCCTGAAGCCAAGAAAAACCTCACCCCTTTCTGAAGCCATGGCGTCCAAGTAAGAGGGTACTGATGCATACTGTAAGCCATATAAACTGATCTGCCTTGATACCACCCAGGACCTCAGCACCTGTTTAACATAACAGCCCTGTGAACGTTGGCATGAGCTGTTTATTTGCATCTCCATATAAGATATAGGCAAGGGTTCAGGATAATGACTGAGTGTGCTTCAGGTGCTAGAAAAGCACAAGCCAGTCTCACAAGTTTTCCATCATATCGAATATGAGCTAAGAAACAAGCAAGGTTCCTGGCAGCTAAAGGCCCAGAGGTGGGCTCACAGCAGAAGGTTGAAAGAGTGGCATTTTACTACAGACATCTTCCAAAACAAGTTTGGTGTGAAGCTTTTCTAAGTAATATCTGACAGTTGGATGCAGAAAAGCAGGAAGACTTCCAAGTGAAGTACCTGAGGTGATTAGGGAAAAAATGTAATTTGTGCAAAGATAATTTAGTCAAGGCACTGAGTGAAATAGTTCTGCAGTTAACAAATGTGTCTCCAGAATGTTAATAGATGTTTGTGTCTGGGTCTCAAGTCTCACAGCTCAGCCAAAGACAGTGAACTTTAATGACATAATAGAGAGATTTGGGGGGAGGAGAATGGGTTTGTTTATTTTGTTTTCTTTCATGGATAGATACTGCAGCTAGAATCAATGCGTGATGCTGTCTAACACTAGATTTCTCTAGACTGGTGAAAGGATGAGGGGCATCAAGTCACCTGGGACAAATTTTTTGTGATCAAGTGCTGTTTCAGTGTTTCTCAGAATAATAATAATAATAATCAGGTTATTAGTATTCACCTAATTTAAATCACATTTCTCTTGAACACCCCAGAGAGTGAACCGGGACCTGTACACAGCGCTGTCTTGCAGGTGTTATGTTTGTGACACAGGTCACATCCACTGCAACTGAGCTCAGATTCACTAAGTAACACCTCCCAAGGAGTTAAAAGCTTATGAAGACTTTCTCAGTGCTCTTGGTTTAGCTCTGACTTTGTCAAAGTCTTCTCTTACCGAATATTTTGATGAATAAATATTTTTCAGTAATATAAGAGCTCTGTAAAAGTATTCTGCAAGTATCCAAGCAACTGCACATCAAATTGTCTGATCTGATTACACTTGCCAACCCCACAGAAAGAGCAGTCTTTTCTAGTGTCTTTAGCAGAAACTGGACACAGGTGCTCAAATTTTTTCTGCTTTTGAGGTAGACATCTCAGACCTCACAAGATAGAAATCTTTTTGAACAGACAAGCTTGATATCAGGCTTCAAATTTCAGTTTATAAATATGGACTTTATATAGAAATTATAACAAGAAATTATAAGAGTAACAATGAAGGTCTGACATTAAAAAAAAAAGGATAAAATTCATAAAGTTGAGTCCCAAAGGTTATGATGTGGATCATCATTTACAGGGACAAATCACAATGGATGTAATCCACTTTAAAATTTCAAAGTGTTTGAGAAAAGATGACAGAATCACGAGGGTTACATCTCACATATGAGGAAGCAGCAACATTAAAAAATGGGGTTTGTGCATTCTTGCAGTTAGATAACATCAGAAGCCAGTCTAGACCCAAATCTGTGATCCCCAGATTTTGTCCATATGCTTTACTCCTAGATAAATAGGTCATATTCATTTTTTATTTACTTGTTATAAGCAGATGCAGTTATTCCAAAATTAATATGAAGTCAATTAACATAATTCAGAGGAAGGCAGAGATTTAATCAGGAAGAGCTGTTCATAATTAAACATATACTTTACTTTAATACATATATGCTTTTATTACTTCTGAATTGATCATCAAAGGATCTGCAATCTCATCTATAAGACAGATCAAAAATTACTGGGAGGAAGGAATCAGGAAATAATTGGCAATGAAAGACAAGTTAAAAGGCTCCGAAGGTTTTGGTAGGCTATTTATGAACTAAAAGACAGATAAAATTGTCATAAAATAGATCTCAAAATCATTCACCATTATTTATTCAGCCTACTTCAGAACTGTTTTACAAGGATTAGGAGGTACTGCAAATTCTAAACCTGCCACTTTGGCTCCTGTGATTTATTAGACACCCATTGTTTTTAGGGGTTAAGATGCAGCTGCAAGGCAATGATTCAGTGCAAATTAAATAGCTCATGTCATACTCATCAAATTAGTGCTGTTCAATGCAACATTAACTACTGGAAACATCATGTTAGCTCATTTTAATAGACAGGTATACTCTGCATCTCCACACATCTCTTTTATGCTGGGGAGTCAGGAAGAGGGGTGAGGGAGGGGGTCACAAATGGCTGTTTCTTTTTGGCAGTCCCAGCCCTTACCTGGGAGCCCTGCACTGCCAGGGTATTTATTTGTGCTTCTCTGCAGCAGAGGATGGAGCCACACCACCTCCTGTACTGCTGCTCAGGCTGCAGCCAGCACCAGGGGAAAGCAGAGTCGGGCTGCGAGCTGGCAGGCCACCTAAAATGGCTCATTAATTAGGTCTCTTCTTCTAACTGCTAATATAAAAAATATCAAGTTAATATAATGGATGATCTATGTTTTTACATTAAAACTTTTTAAATTGGTTAACTTTGTTTTTACATTATAATATCACCAGGCCCTAAGAACTGTTCAAGAGTAACAGTTCTAAAGCCTTGGAAAGCACTAAAATGATCAAATGATCGTAGGAAACAGTGTAGAACTGCAGAATAACATAAGTTTAACATTTTCAGTTAGTAAACCTGGACATGAGCAAGATAAAGAAATAACACTTTGCAGAAATTAAGTTTATAATTTTAAATATTTATCTGTATATATTATTTATATCAATATATTATTTATTTATAGTAAATAACAAGCCAAATTAAACTTCTCACAAAGCCAAAATTCACATAATTCTTATACTTCTAAATATTGATATTAGCAAAATATTAGTAAAATTTCTTCTGATTACAAAATATTTTTCTAAACATTTTTTTCTCTAGAATATGAGACTTATATACACACTAGTACACTGTGTACACTGGTTAGTTATTTCATCTACATAATATGCTTTAATCTAGAACTTAAAAATTGTATTTCATACATTCTCCATGAAAAAGTGGTTATGTCAAACTTTTCAAAACTCAAGGAGACTTCACTAATGGCATATAAAGACCCTTGCAACCAACACACATCCTTTATCTTGTTTACAAACATTTTGTGCACTGCAAGGTTTAATTGCCAACGTTGTTCCATTACTAGAAACCATGTTTCCTTCACATATCAAAGCTAACCACTATACACTTACGTTATAATTCAAATTCTCTTATAATTGCTTCAGAATCTAACAGAGCTTTAGCAACAAAAATTATAATTGGTTTCAACAAAACTTATAATTGCTTTCTACCCGTCTTATTTTAAGAAGTCTTCTGTAAGAAGTTTATAAACAGCAAGTTCAGTACTGCCATACAGATCACTGCCTTGGAGTCTACAGCCAGAAAAGCCTAAGAAGTCATCATTTCTGCCTTGTGTGTGCGTGCTTATGTGAGCATATAAACATAGTGTAGGTATATCTGTATAGAAAATGTTACAGAATTTCCCCCTCTGCTGCCCCTTTCTGCCCACCAGCTTGTGTAAAACTGGAACAATTTCTCTAGAAAGGTGCCAGTCCTCATATGAAGACTTGCTGGAGACTCTCTTTGTGTCTGATTAGTCTCTCGTCAAGCTTAATCATCTGGTTTATATCCAGTTTGGATGTGCCTGGTCTTAAGTCGTCTCTCTGCTAAATTAAAGGCCCTTTTGGTATATGGTATTTTCTCTTTAGAAAGATATTTATTCACTCTGTCCAAGCTCCTTCTAAAGCATTTTAATAATCCAAACATGCTGAGTTTGTAGCTTTTTCACTGCAGGATGCTTTCTCCTACTTTCAAACCACTTTTGCAGTTCTTTTCTATCCCTTTCCACAATTCAGTGTTAGGAAAAAATATTGGAGATAGAGACCAACTGTACAGGTCCACTGCCAGTCTTCAGCATCTTGCCAGAAGATGACACTACCACCCCTATTTCAACTCATATTTCACTCTTCACATGTGAAAAGAACAAAAGCAATTGCCGCTAAAACGTTCTCCCAAAGGCTTTTAAATACATTCCATTGCCATAACATTTGATTTCCCTGTGCTCTTTAGGGTAGGATAATCATGGAAATACAGAACATTAACGATGGCCCCATCTCTTGCCCTCTTCCTAACAGTACTCTGCAGACAAAGTTTTTAACTCTGTTACAGGATTTTGAAGTATGCTCCGAGGGTTCTTCTAGAACATCACGTGATCCAGGTGCTCTGTGCATCACTCTAGGCTAAATGCTTATTTTATAGTCACCTGCAGTCCTAAGGAACTGAATTCAATGGCGCAGGCACATCTTTCCAATCCTATTTACCCATGGCTTCAGCTGAAGACAAGTGTTTACCCAAAGCAATCAGCCCTGCCACCGCCTGAAAGGCAGAGTGCTGAAAGCTAAATCACCACCTTCAAAACCAGTTAAAGATAAGTTTACATTAACATTTATTTTTATCTCTATTACACATGCTGTAACATAACTATAACATTAACATTAGCCTTCACTGTATATTTTTAAAGTACATTTATTGAAGCAATTAAAATTACATTTAACCAGACAAGAAGCATGGGCCTCACCTCATCATTGCCATAGCAACACAAAAAGCAGTAAAAAGGGTGGAAGGCTCTCATTCTCAATAAATAGCATGACACAGAAGAGCTAAGACAAAGGATTCACTCTCACTTCACACTAGTGAAGGCGAGGATGGTTTGAGCAGAAGGCAAGAAGAGAGGGAATAGATTAGTTTAGGACATAATCTAGACTGAGCTGAACTTTCTTCATTCCTCACATTTACAAGCCCCAAAAAACACTGCCTCAAGAAACAGAAAGGAGAATAATCCCTTGGATTTCACTTGACTGAGAGTTGCCTCCAACAAGCAGATTTGCAAGCTGCAGCTTCCCTGTCTCATGTTCCACCACTACAAATATCTGCTTGCTCCTATTAAGCCATTGCATGGAGTGAGTTGCTAAGAGTTGGGGCAAACACAGTGTCTGTTTTGCATTACAGCACTTTCAAGACACACTGTACATGGCTAATTCACTGTCAGTTATTTTCAAATGTAGCATCTGCTCTTGGTTTATCTCACCAGACAAAAGCTAGGGTCACATAATGCTTTTGTTATTGTTCTTGTAAAGAACGGGGGCTTTTCTCTTAATTACTTTGGGTGTGTTCTTGTGAGGCACAACTGTTGAGAAAACTTTACATAAGGTGAGTCAGAAAATTATAAACCAAGAAGGAAAGTGCAAATTCTATACATAATTTTCACATCCCACAGTTTTGAAGAGAAGCTGGCAGCTGCCCCCAGCGAGAAAAGCAGCTTAGGTTAGCTGTGCAGCATCGTACCCGATGGGGCTACCGCAGTGCAGCTATAGAAACTGTAACGAGGAGCAGGAAATCCAATTTCATTCCCTCCTCCCTCGTTGTGAGATAAGAGAGTTCTGCTATTGCAGGCTAAAGATTACTGATCATTTCCACATGCACACCCATGTCATGCTCTTTTAACGTTCTCATATGAGCACTGGAGATAAACTCCATAGCAGTAGAAGTTAAAAACAGACTTGCTCCACTGCAGCAAGAAGGCACAGAAAAACAATAGCTGTAGCAAGAACAATAGAAACAGCTAAATTATTGGAAAATGTTTGGGATGGGACACACTTTGAGAATCAATCAAATGTAGATAGGTATGAATGATTACAGCCATTTTATTTTTCTTCACTTCTGACTCCCTTGTACCAGGCCACTTTTTCCCCCTGCTGTCAGCAGGGTGGCACCTTACCACTGCCTGGGGACTCAGGATGGTCTGCATCAATACAAAGGGCAAGTTAGACTTAGCACCATCACCTTATATGGCTCCTCCATTTAGTCTGCCAGCAATTCAGGGTAGATGATGACCATATCTTGTTCTAGTCAAGTGCTTGTCCCCTAGGACCTGACAGGAGGCCAATACCTAATGCCACATGGATGGTGCAGATAAAAAACAACACCCATTAATCTCAGTTCCTGTATGCCAAATTCAGACCTTAGCTGTACTATTGATAAAGTTATTGCCCCTCTTAACCTGCATTGCTGAGTTCTACAAAGTAGATCAGCAATTGTATTAAAGGCATCCTGGGGATGGACATTTTGGTTCATTGCTACCAACAAT
This sequence comes from Eopsaltria australis, assembly GCA_034509425.1. NCBI lineage: Eukaryota > Metazoa > Chordata > Aves > Passeriformes > Petroicidae > Eopsaltria > Eopsaltria australis. The sequence goes on from JAVTVJ010000007.1 coordinate 384,584, forward strand.
CCAATGATATCAGTCTTGTAGCTCTGACTTGTACAAAATCCTCCATCACCTGTCTGAGACAGCAACAAACAAGGACACTGAAAATTCAAGATCACCTCAAGTACCACAGGATTGCAGGTGAACGTGCCTTTCAGCCTTTGTTATTCAAAGCTCTAGGAGTGATGAAATGAAAATTACCTGGTTACCTGGTGTTGGGGTGATCATTATGCAAAGTTAAGGTCCACCACTTCTGCAGTGATATTTCAAATTTTTAAGGTTAGAAAACTGAGCAATAACATGCCACCTAAGATAAAACTATACTTCACCTTTGCAGAACATAACTTAGGCTAAAGCCGGGGTCTTAGACATGTTCATTATTAAGTGCAACTGTTCAGCTACTTAACTGTGAGTCTGAATGCCTATAAAAAGTGTAATTTTTTATGTAAAAATACAAAGAAAACAAACCACATTCATCAACTCTGTCACCATTTTAGAAATCCAAGCAGGTTGAAAAACAAAAGGGGAAATGATGGTTTACAAATAATTTGCTGGCTGAGGGAAAACTAATGAATAATTTACTTGACAAACATCTCATAATAGAAAACATATTCATAAATCTTCTTAATTGATGGGAAAAATAATTGAATAAAATGTGCAAAAAGAATGTGATGAATTAAAATGAAAATCCTTTGTCTGGTTTAAAGTTTTCTTAGGGTAAGATATTATAGCTGCAAATTCAGTAATCTGGGGTAAGGACCACAAAAACTTAGAATCATGTTCCTTTGTTTCCCCTTTTGTTATTGCCAGGACAATGAGGTTCTCAATGTTTCACTGACATTGCACAGATTTAATAGTCAGAAGGCATCAATAGGTTTTGCTTTCATAAAGTGCTGTGAGATGAAACCCTTCAGTCACCCTCCCAAATGTCTAGCAGGAGTAATCTCCCACCTTCCAGCTCTGCAGTGACTCCCAGTCTTCTTCCTGCCTGAATTCTGTGTTGTCAGGGTTTGGTCATGCTGCTAAATGCAAGAATTTCAATACACTTGGCCAAGTGGCCAAAGAAAGGACTATTTCTGACTTGACTGGGCCACTGAGTGCTCTCTGCATTACTTCTTATGTAGTTTGAGATTCAGGTGGTCACAGGGAGGGAATGGGCTCACTCTTTTTGCTTGGGTGCTCTTCTATACAAATCCTTTATATCTTAGTCAAAAACTAGGCAGGAACCTAAGACTACTAAGGGTTTGAGATCTGCCTTGCTACACCTCTGCTCCCTGGTCCTCCTCTGCTCCACCAGTCTTCAGATGGGTACAGATGTACTACATTCTGTTAGCTCCCTCTTTTCTGGTGCATCACAGTTCATCTAAGTATTTATGAAGCCTTGTTTGGCTGGGAATATGTGAAGAAATGCAAAAGATCTGAAGCAGTGCCAGCAAGGACTGTATTTCACAGGAAGACAAAGTCCTTTGCTTTGCAGAGAATATAGGTCAATGAGTTTGCTTTTGATGCACCCACAGACATCCCCACACAGACTGGATTCCATAGCCTTTATTCTTTATTACTTCTATAGGCAAATAATTTTTTTTTAATTGTTGAAGTATATATTCATCTGCAATGGGTAGCTGTTTTTCCACATGATCCATTCTACTGGATGAAGCACAGCATCAGCACATATGTGCTGTATTAAACAACTCTTTCCTTTCCTATTTCTCGTTTAATTAATAATCCAATTTCTCGTTTTGTTGCCACTATTTTTCAATGGCCTTTATCAAAATCACATCAGTATCTATTTTATCCTATTTTGCACAGAGTAAAAGAATCTCCCTTTAAGTATGTCTGGTTCCGTTCTGATTGCTCTTTCCCAGTTTGAAATTTTGAAGGGGTGGAAGCAGGAAGCAAAAGGATTTCATCCATGTAGAAGAGACTGTTTTATCTGTATCCTTTGGAATGCTTTCAACATTGTATGACCCAAGGACGTGTGTGCTCTGAGAGACAGAAATCATGCACAGGTCAAACAGAGGACAGAAACACAATGCTTCGTGGTGCTCTGCACCTACTGAGTTTATGGCAATGCAGGGAGGTTTCCAAAATATTTTGGCACTGACAAATGCGGCAGTAAAATTCTCAAACATCTCATACGGACAAGAGTTAGAAAAGTTCTCATCACTTAGAAAATCTTACTTTTAATCTCTGAGTGTCTCAGTTACCACGTAATAAAACAAGATTATCTCTTGATGATAATAGACATTTTATTACTAATTTCAAAGGGGGGGGGGGAGGGGAATTAATCTCATTTTAGTTACATACTTAGAGATACCAGGTTTCTGCAGCTTTTACTGATCTTCCACTCAGCAGTTAGATATCTAGAATCTCTACGTACTAGGTCCCAGGCCAGCAAATCCCCCTCTATGTGTAACTTGCTGCATTCCATTCCTTAAATTATAATTAATTACACATTAAAAGTTTGTTACATGCTAAAATTCTAATCTTGGGACATTTTACCCTGAATCATCCTAGACATCAAATTCCTCTATAAGTTGTGGTGTGTTGTAATTTTGTCATTCTGTTTCTGATTAACAAAAGGTTTTGCCCCTAGTGGTCTGTGCTAAATTAACAATAAATACTCTTCTCCTGTTTCAGACCTCAGAAAATATCTGAAAGCATCAAATCTGTGTTTAGATGTTTCTTCCTCTCCAAGCTCCAGTGAAGCTTGCACGGAAGACAAGAGTCTATTTGTCGTTGGTAAAAACTTTCACCAGTCTCTTCTAACCTGATGTAAGACCAGTATTCTGACATTTTTTAAAGTGCTCAGAGTAAATTGTACTCAAAATGGAGGCACTGTAAGATGTTAGGAAACCAGTGGCTGAGAAGTACTGAAGAGTTCACTGTCTCTCTTGGAAGACAATGCAGGAGACTGAAATACTACACAGAGGGACCTCCAGGACCTCTAGAGGTAGGCAGCAAGTCTAAAGAGAAGAAGACCTGAAGACTCACAGGTAACTTCTGTTCTTTTCCCTACCTGTGAAGTACTCCTTGTGGTTCTGTGGATCTTCATGTTCTGGGAAATGGGGAAATTGCATTTCTAGAGGATTTATCCCAAGCACAATGTGGAAATGACAGATTCTACTTCAACAAAGCATGAGTGCAGGCAGGCATGTTAGTACTGCCTCGGCACTGGCCCTACACACAGTGGTGTCTGAAATGAAGGCAGGTGTCTAAGCTCAGGTATCACATCTGCCAGATATCTATGAACCATTCCAGAGACTGTTAAGTATTCCCAGACTCTCTATAAAGTCTGTAAGTCCACAGAGATGTCTCAGAAGCATCACACTGAGGCAACTGGACCCAAAAAAACTAGCCCTGGAAGAGACTATTGCTGGAAGCAAGCTGTTTCCATGAACAGCTGTTTTGGTGAGTCTATAGCCAAGATTCAGAGGACACTACAAAGACACACACGTTGGTTGAACAGGAAAATGATTTGTTCAGCAAAGTTCAAACACCCATGGTAGCCACAAGCAGGTTGGGCAAAGGAGCACCTCCAACATTTTTGCAGAAATTGTTACTCTACCACCTAAATAAATCAAAACAGCTCTTTGGTAGCTGGATGTGTATGAGTCATAAATATCCCACCAGGTGGGTTTTGCACTGGGCTGAGACTTGGTATTCCACTGGCTGTTTGATTTTCTTATTAAAATTGTAAAGTTCTGTACTGTGTTGGTTATATTTTGTAGATGGAAAATGTTAGCCTAATTAATATTACTGCAAGGAACATTAAGGCTATTAGTATTCAAACTTTCTGGTATAAAATAAGCATCAGTTTAAATGAGGAAGAAATCTTCTGGAATACAGAGATACAATTGTTTATGCTGGGGAAATGTTACACCTTTTGATGAAGCATTCAGATCCAGCTGCTGTCAAAGTCTAAATGGGCTGTTGATATGTTACAGCATGGCTGCTTTTACTTCCTTTGGCAGCAATTTATCCTCTCATCAGACATCCACTTAACAAGCAATTTTTTCACTCTTAGCAAACAACAGCAATCTAACATGTAAAAGATCCTATCCAGGTATTATGGTTGATTGCATAAATGGTTAATGCCTCTAGCTCAAAAGAAGTGATTAGTAAACTAAAAGCTGTTAATGGAAAGCCCTGAGCACAGATCATGACAGAGATCAGATTCCATTTAAAACAAAAAGCCACAATGATTCCTTCCCAGACACTCAAGATGAATTTGAGAAATAAAGGTATCACAACAGGGGTACATTTAAATTGGACTGGCTTTTGAATGTGCTCAGAATACCAAGACAGTAGTGGCACTGGATGAAAGAGCTACACTACTGAGAACAAACACACACATAAGAGAGCACATACAAAATAACATCATAAACTTGGACAGAGCTGTACTGTCATTCTGTGTTTTCAGCAAAGGGCAGAAGTGCAGCCCCGTTGGGCTGGGTACACAGTTGAAGAGAACCACAAAAGATTTGGTGGCAGTGTTCTCCCCTTTCATCTCATCCTAGCCCAGTTTCTTTGTTTAATACTAGAGACCACAAAACCCCCTTCCTAGACACTGTAATCTGGATACAGCCCTTGACAATTACTCAGTTTTAACTGTGTTACTGAGGAGTATCCCTTGATTTCAGATTGTTTGATGGCTTAATCACTAGTTGCCTTGAGCAGTTTTCCATAAAATATGTAATTTCTAGTGTCACACTTCCAGTGGGTGCAGTTATAAACCTAGATTCTCATTTCTGCTCAGACACATACAATCATTCTAAATGCTTCCGGCTCCCTGTTGCAGACAGTTACTATACCTCACCCTGGAGGGAAGTAATACAGATTAGTGAAAACTTAAGAAACATTTTTTATCTATTTACATGAGAGCTGCTATAAAAATACAGAACTGATTTCAACATTATAGAACTACTACCAACACTTGATTATTATATCTGTGTTGTTTATTTCGAAACACCTTTGAACACAGACACATATCTCAAGTGGCTCTAAATTTGTGTCTGTGACAGTAAATCCAAATAGTCAGAAGAATTAGAAATCTGGGCCTGCATTCTCACTTGTGTTTCCCAAGTTTGCCCCATTGTCCTCATTCTTGGCAACATCTGCAAACTTCACCAGCTTGAAATGGCATGCTTCTTTGGATCACTTATACCCAAGGTAAAGATAAGTGTGGTCCTCATCTCACTAACTTTTTCTAACTCTTATCTTTCACTGACACCCCCTGTGTCCTATAAGTCTCCAAGATAATCTTTAATCCGTGTCACAAGTCCTAACCCTTCTGTCAAGCTTACTGACTTACCTGATCAATCTTTTTGACCTGCTGTTTTTTCCCCTTTGCTGTACCCTTAGCAAGCTACACAAATATCCTTCACATTTCACCCTTGTCTCCTCCTTCAGTAAGGTATTTAGAGGACCTGGGATCTCAAGTGCATGGGCCATACCTGGACTTTTTTTTTTTTTCCCTAGGAAAGCTCTTTTTCCAAGCTGTTCTTAAATCATGCCCAAGATAAGTATTTTTATCTTGTGTTTTCAAGCAGGGACTCAAAGTCAGACTTCTGACTGATGCTTACTTTGTGTGTGACCTTAGATAAGCCAGCAAGCCACTGCTTCAGTTTGTCATTTTGTACTATGAAAATAGAGACCACAAGTTTCAGAATTAGTGGAATTAAAAAACCAGCTTGATATACCTTTAAAAGAAACTCTGAGAAGTTAGAAGACAGGAGGACAGCTTGTTCTGAATATGAGACTTGTTGAGATGCTGCAGATGGATTTTGGTAGGAAATTAGGAGTCTAAATGAGTGATCTGAGTCAGAATTATTCTTGTATCAAAATTCGAGTTCTGTACTATTTTGCTTGCCATATAGATGGGGTAATCGAAGGACAGTGACTGATTTCTCCCAAGTCACCTAGGAGGACATTGGGAGAGAGAGGGAGAGAAATAAAATTCCAATTTGGAAAATTTCACATTCATCAGATTATATTCTCTAGTAAAATGTATATTTTCCTGGCAATCACTAAGTAAAATGCCAAGAATCTGAGCTGCCAGCCTTGACCCAGATTTTTTCTCTGACACTGTCCAACAATTAATTCCTTTCCTGATGAAAAAAATTAGAAATCTTAGACTCCTAAAATGACTATACCTTTTTGGCATCACTAAGCTTGAAAATTGCCCTTCTCCACAAATAAGGAGCATACGGTCATTAAAATAATACAGCCTTTGACAGGGGTGTAAATGTTAGCACAGAATTCTTACAGCTTCTCAGCACTAAAACACTGGCTGTCACTACTGTCATTTGTAATGTTCTGAAAGAGGCAGCTCGATCCCCCTTATACATTTATGCATTTATGTTGTGTATTTATTGCATATTTCCAATATATTTGAACCATTGTGTATGTATAAATTGTACAAAGCATTTAGCACTGTCTTTATATTTCTTTCAGTTCAACTGATAATTTGGCATTATTTTAGGCATTCTACAGCTTTGCTGTATGTAGATTCTCATACAGAGAGAATTTCAAAGAAGTATTATTTTCATATTAACTCCTTCTAGTAGTCTGTTTTTCAGGCTGCCTTGGCTTTGAGTGCCTGCCCCATGAGGCAAGGTCATTGCAATATTTGAATAACAACTTTTTGTAGCCAAATCCCCTCTCCATACATGGAGGGGATCATGCACTGCACAGAACCCATTTATTGCATTGCCATCAGCCACCAGCTCCAAGGAGAGGCAGCACTAAAGACAAGTGGAAGAGACAGGAAGAAAGAGGGCCAGTCCCTGCACAAGGCCACATACTGAAATGCATCAGAGAACCAGAAATCCTCAAGCGTTCCTCCAGGGAAATTCCTCTCTGCTTTGCCTTTCTTCGATGTCCCAAAGTCTGACCTAAAGAGCAGGTTCAGATAGAGATGAATCCCTGGCTATGAACCTGAATCAGAGAGAATTTTCAGAGGTTGCAGGAAGGGTCCAGCAAAATAGTGATGCTTTGATAAGCAGCTTGTTCTGCAGAAGAGAGAGAAAATTCTTAATGGTTTTTCTCTATGGTTTTTGGGTTTCTTTCACTGATCTCAAAAGCTTCCGAACTTTCCATGCTCTGCTTCCCTCATGGCATGTTATCACTGAGAGGCCTCCAGCCAGGGGAGCAAGCAGCACTGTCCATCAATGCCAATCTCAGAATCAACAATAGGGACCTGTGCAAGGAAAAAAACAACTACCAGCTACTCAGAAAGCATCTAAATCCTTTTCCAGACATGCAAGCAAAGAGGGAGAAAGCAAAATGCACAAAAAGCAGCAGCCTCCGAATCAGCTGGCACGCAGAACCAGCCAAATCCAGCATCCAGATGTTTCTCTTGTTCAGAAGCTTTTTCACAGAGGAGCCTGGGCTCCAGCACAATCATGAGTTCTTAGTTCAAAAAACTTGACTTCTTTCAGAAGAACAGCAGTTCCACAGAAGAGTGACTTTACAATGAAAGCAGGACATCCTGAGAAATGTCCTTCACATGATTTAGTCCAGGGACAATACTCTTGGGAGCTGTCATGCAAAAACACAGATGGGAGGGAGAGATGAGAGAAATGTTTGAAACAGGGAGTTTTCTTGCAGTGTTGAAATGCTTACTGAAGCACTTTACTCTTATAAAATGTAGTTAGCAGTGGCAGAAGCTTTTCTTTTTATTTCGTCCTTTTTCCAAAGTAACCTGGTACTCACATTAATTATTCCCATCACCAGCCTTCTGGGCACAGTCTTGAACTCAAGGACAGTGACTTTGCTTACACATCCTGGGGAAGTTATGAAATAGCTCTTCGGTGTATAAATTAAAAAGAAAATCAAAAGTCAAATAATTTGACCATATTTTCTCAGCAGGACTTTATATCCAGTGGGAAAACCTGCCGTCTTTCTGCTTTGTTTTGGCTTTTTATCTGTGATAGCTCATTAGACCAATACTTTCTTCAATGCAATCACTCTGTATCTCAGCTCTAGCCATCACTCCAAAGGCAGGGCCTGAATAAGCAGACAAATGTGTGTGAATATACATTTGCAATCTCCCTTAGCTCCCAAGTTTCCTGGGCTGCAGAGCTATCCTTCCTTGCTACATAGAAAACCACTTAAATATCCCTCTTTCTTGTCTTTAGAAACCCCCTGTATGGCAGAGATACCAGCTGCCTTTGCTTTTAGTCAGAGAAACTGATTCCTACCTAGTCCTAGACCAAACCTTCCCTTTTGAAAGGGGAAAAAAAGCACCGTTTCATTTCCCACTCTTGCTCCTACGCTCAGTGTGTGCCTATCTACACCCAGTGACCTGCACCATCATTGCTCAATTCTAGAACGTGCCTTTGAGTCTGTGTGGAGTCATCTCATCTCAAGAAAGCACAATACTTTGCAGAACTGGGCGTTCTGAACAGTCTTGAAATGGAGGGTGAAAAAATAACTCTAGGAGTTACTCAGCATTTTGTATGCGTAGACCTCATAATAGCTGAGAGAGAGCTGCTTTTATTATGGGAAGATGTGTCTAAATATCTGTTAGCATCAAGGCATTTCTTTATTCTGCATCCTCCACATTTTGCACTTTTCACCTGCTGCATCTAGAAGAGATTTTGGAGTGTATTTAGTAGGTAATTACCCTGGAACTGCAAATGCAGTTATAAAATGTGAAACTGGCCATATTTTCACTCTTCCTCTTTATGAATAGCCACAAACCATGCCCTGTCCAATCAACAGCCCTTAAACCTGAGTGATGATATGTGACCAGCTCCACTGAAGATGTTATCCATTCATGCGAGAAATAAGCAGACACAATTGTTGGTGATAATTAGTTTGCACTCTACAGACCCGTCACGATCCCTGGCACTGGCAGCCACTTAACCAGAGTGTGACAGCCTGTTATTCTGAGAGCAGGGAGCTTCTGCACGCACCAGGCCATGCAGCAAATGCTCAGCATTTTCATTTACGTGCTTTCTCAGGAGAGCCGCGCTGCAGAAGGTGTGACCAAAGACTGGACTTCACAGCTGCTCTCTTCAAAAGAAGCATTCACACCTGCTCACTGGGAACTGCAGGTGTGAATCAGAAGTAAATCCAGAAAAATCAGCATGGCTATTCCAGATGTACTTCAGTGACAAACTAAAAATGGCTTCAGACACCTAAAAATACTATTCTTAGTTGAAATGACAAGCTTTCATATCTGAAATATTGATATATTTCATATTGATATAGCACCTGAATGTCATGGTGGATGACAGTGAACGTGAAAGGTAATAAGGAGATTTTCTAATCTAATTTCCATTTCTTATCCCTTCACACTTTTAATTCCTTACTGTGACAATGAATATTGCTCAGTCAACATCCCAAGTTTTCAGTCAGTTTCAGTTTCCATTATTCCCATATGAGCAGTTACACTGCTACTTCTTAAACTTTTGATGACATTTTGTGTCATGAAAACTTTGTTTAAAATGGATATCTTATTGTATGTAACAGATATAATGGCAAGCTCTGTTTAAAGTGGATATTTTACTTCAGACAATCACAAAGTTCTATACACTGTATTTGGGCTTACACACTACATTAAGTTTACATCTAAAATCCTCACCCAGACAATATAGAAACACTAGCTTGCAAATGCCAGTGCTGTCAGATCTTGGTAGTTCTTACCATGGTTATATTTTTTCCTCATGATACAGCTTCTAAATAAATTTAAAAAAAAAAAAACAAAAAACCCATATGTCTAAAATACTAAAAAGGTTCTTAACCATTTTGGACCAACTCAAATAAGTATAGGGACTATTGCACAGAAAACTGACGCTTTTTTTTTTTTCTGAGGTGTGATGCAATGGGGAGACATATTTTTATTTTAAATTGTTAATAGAGACAGCAGGCATTCTTCTAAACTCAAAACCAGAGCTCAACACAGGCTAGTAGCACATACAGCAGGAGCATTGTACTTCACCTCTTGGAGGGGGAAGCAGGAGACCCTTGTAAAACATAGCAGTTTGGAATTGGGCAAGCAACTCCAGGGAAATACTAAAAGGCAACAGCAAAGGAAAAATCATGAAAGTCATAATGTTATTTTAAGGAGCCAACTACATGCTGATGCTCATGATCATAAAAGGACCCCCATTGCACTGAAGAGATTTGTTCCAAACCTCTCTCTACAGGAAAGTCATTATGACGATATAACAGGTCCTGACTCCTGAAATTTATAAGATATGTCCAAGCTGTGAAAAAATGAAACATTCCACAAATCAGTTTAATGGAGGCCATCATAGAAATGATCTTTGTGAACTTGAAACTGTCTGACTAAGCATGGTGTGCTGTGGCTTGTGATGGAGCTGCACAACTGCATGAGGGGTTGTTGGCCACCAAAAGGCTTTAACTCCTTTGCCCTCATTTTGGGGTTCACAGTGTTGGTATTACATCCCATGAAACCCACAAAGTTTCAAGTACATACCCTCAAAGCTAAATTATCAACAGTGAGTAGTTCAGAACCTTAATGCCAGTAAGACATCTACCCATCTTAGTGCTGCTTGTGTTTTCCAGCCTGCTGCAACAACCCCTGTCAGGCTGGGCCTGTGAGCATGCAGACCACAGAGAACACAAACATTAAAGCAGAGTCCTCAAACACCTTCAGATGTCAGTGAGCTCAGGGCCAGGCATCACATCAAAATGAAGAACAAGGACAAGATTTTTTTCCTATGGTAATTCTGCTGAAAGACTGTAGGTGTACAGGTATAGCTGAGATAAAAATTTAGCTTTCAAATTGCTGTCTGCAAGGAGTTAAGGGACAATCTCCTTCAGTTTAAGCATTCAACTATTACTTTGAAATTAAAGAGCTTTTTGTTTTAACTTCAGAAGCAAGATTTGCCTTAACTTATATAGGAAAACCCTCTTGATATGACTGAGCCCCCACTTCAAACACAGCGAGCACTGACAGCCATTCAGAGAACACACACAATGGTAAACCTTTCTTTCCATGGCAAGAGGGACTGCACAGCACAGGTCAACAAAATCTGCAAAGCTATTAAATGACATTCAGTTTGCAAATATAATTTCAATAAATATTTGTCTTTTCAAAGATCCTAGAGAGCTTGTTTAGTTTACGAAGGAGAACACAAGCATCTGCTGGGAGACAAAACAAGCAGCTTTGAAGCAACCTGAACTCCCCCTGAGCAACTTACTGTTCAAATATCAAAAGGCACTGGGTTCTGGGTATTGGTTTGCAGGTTAAGATTTGCTCAGAGGTTGATGTTCTCCAAACTGAAGCAATCAACTCTGAAATCACACTTACAAGGCCAGATGAGTAATAGTCAGATACCTCATTTGCTCTTTGTAGTTCAGGATGCCCTGGCAGAATTTAATCCTATCATTAATACTTTCCTATCATGATTATTTACTCTTATTCCTTTTCTTTTCCTCCAATAAAATTTTATGTTGCATCCCTTTGGGCTTATTTCCTTGGCATAGAAACAGACAGGGGGAAAAATAATTAAGGCTTATTATGAAATCCTAGAGGATGCAACTTCTCCGTTTTTTGGAAGAGAACTTCAGGGGAGAGGGTCCCAAGTAAAAATTGCTCAAGCCTTTGAAGTAGACTATCAGAGATTGAATCTAGCACTTTTCTTGATGTCAAACAAGACCTGAAAACTCATGAACAGCATTTTAAGGAAAAGAGGTCTTCAGCTGAACAGTCATTTCTATATTTTTGTGTAATACCCTGGCTATCAATTGCTAACAGCCCTGCTCAAACCAGAACTGGTGAACTTTCACTGCTGCATGGCACTGGAAGAGCCAGCACAAGGGAGAAAGGTTAAGAAAGGAGCTTTTCCACTCAATGAGGAAAAGACATTCAAGATGGCCAGAGAAAGGCCAGTTATGTGAAGCATAAATTTAGTGTGAAACTATACATTGTAGCTATCTTGACAAATCAAAAGAGCAAGTGTACAAGACTTGCAAACATTTTGAAAACAGTTTCTCAGTTTGTTTGTGTTGAAGGATTTTTTTCCCCTTTCAGAAGGGAGCAGATTCAGAATAAGTCACACTCATTATTTTTCAACAAAGTTGACATCAGAATAGGTCTAGTAATAACATCCTCATACAAGGTTTAAAAACGAGCTTTTTCAACCATAAAATTACTAATTGTCTGCCTTGTAAAAAGATAAAGAAAATGAATGTTTCATTACTGTCAAGTTCTTGATATCTTGTTTTATACGGAGAAAAATTAACCAGTTTCAGCTACACAAATGTGAAAATTTGAGATATGTCATTAAGCTTTCCTGCAAGAAATCATAAAAAGCTGATTGTCTCTATTTTTTAATTGAACTTCTTTCAGTCTGGCATACAGCTCCTCTCCTAATAACTGTGGCACTGGAGCAGTTTCTGAAAAGAATGCTGTCAAAAAGTTATTGCAAAGGGATCAGAGGGCCTGGATATTCAGTCCTTTTTTCAGCTTTGTGCCTTTGAGGGAATTGTTTACCTTCTCTGATCTGTTAGAACTGAGGATTTTTTGCAGAGCGCATACCAAGAAAAGAAAAGTTGGTGCAGTGCAGCATGCAAATGACAAACTCATGTGCAAGAAAGACCAACTGCAAGATGTATCTACTGCCCTGAGCACCTATGAGGCTCCAACAAACTGCACATCTGATTAAAAACCACAGAACTGAAAAGCAGCTATGGGAAGGATTGCCTGAAGGGGGCTGTATTGAATTTGACCCAAGCGGTTTTCAGCCTTGTGCTCCCCCTCCAATGTCTCATTACAGCTGCCAAGCACAGGCTGTGTGACAGCCACAGTGCTCAGTTTTTGTTGTTGCAGACTCTGACTTCTACACACCTATCTGGGCTGGTTTAAGTCTTTTGCTTTCTGTTTATGTGTGCATTTCTGATAACTACATCACTGTAAATAGTTACAATGTTAACCTTTTGAGACTTTACCACCACTACTGTCAGCGATATGGCATCAGTAATACTTTTAGCCATAGTATGTTCCTGCAAATTTCTTTGAAATCCTCTGATGAATATAAGCTGTAACCTTCCAGAAAATTTTGAAGGGTCTATTCAGCATTGAATTGTATGATCTGGCATATGCAACATGGATTTGCAAGAAGCAAAGGAACTTAAGTACATGTTGAACACATATTGACATCTCTGTGTGTTGTGGAACCACTCTGGAACCACTGGAAATCTTGTCCATATACACTCGTTAGAGTTTACACTGTGACTGATCTGATCAAATAGTTTGACAACAGTCTTCAGTATAATACTAAATTCTAAGCTCCACATTGAGGTCAGATCACACATTTATATAACTATCTCAAGTATGGAAGCCCGCACTCGCGATACTTGAATTTATTAATACAATCTCTTGTTCTTGACATGCAATATTTTGGTTTGGATACATTGTCCAGTAGTAATGGGAGCTGAGAAGCCTAGCAAGTCTCCTTTTTTCAATGTAGAGTTTCTCTTTCAGTTTTGCACAGCAAACATGCACATCTGTAAAACAGCAATCTGTTCCAACTAGCTCATAACAGGGCCTTTTTAATATGCAGCTGTCTACATTTTACATACCCATCCAAAAATATTGATAGCAAGCAACAGCACTTACATAATACAACATTTTAAGTAGTTAGGCTATAAGCAAATTTGCAACATAGAAATGGTTGCCAAGTCACCAGTACTGCAGCATGGAGCTTGGGTAGATTTTATGTACTTATATCCAAAAACATGATCCAAGAAACCTTTCTGAGGTTGTTACACAGTCCTACCTTGACCAGCACCATCTCTTTGACAGTCACATCAGCCTCCCCGAACCAGAGGAGCAGGGTGTGAATTGCAGAGTTTATTGCCAATTACCCAGCTGCAACCAGGTGTATTAAATAAACAAGTTTATTTAAAGGGTCCATTTATACATTTATGCAGCATGTATAATTTTCAGCAGTAATGGGTTCAATGCAAAACACAACAATCAGAAGGCAATAAAAAGTGTAGTTCAAAGTTCTATTGAAGTGATTCAATTTAGGCCCATGTGGTAGTTTGAAAGCAAATCATTGAGAGACTCAAAGTCAGAACTACAATTTAATAAAAAAATTAAAATAAATGCAATAGTACAAAAACACTGACAGAGTCAGAATACAACCTGACACCCTGTCAGTTAGGGTGTTGGTAGCAGTCCAATTAGATGGTGGCTGCAGTCCTCTGGAGTGACAGATGTGGTTCTGTTGAAGCAATGATCCTGTGAAAGGTGTAGTTCTCCTCTGAAGGTCCAGTGGTGGTGTGGAAGAATCTGGTCTTCCTCTGGGAATCCATTGGAAAAAGCTGACTTGTGGTGTATCAAATTCCAGATTATATCCAGACAGGGATGCTTGGTTCCCTCCCTTAGGCGGAGCATCTCACAGTGGGATGAAGTAGTTTTATCAGTGGGACTCAATGGCCCATTAACAGAAGATATCCCCTGGAGCCATCAGGGATGAGTAAGGGAGAATGCCCTACCTGGTTTTAACAGTTTATGAAGATGGTGATAGAATACATACTATTGTAACTTAAGACAGCCCACTGAATAAAGTTAAAATATTTCTCAATATAATATTATATACATTTACACATTACAATAATTGCTTCATTTATTTTTACATTACAGCAATTAATATGTCTGGTGATGAGTAAAGCCAGAACAAAATTTTTTAATTATCTTTTTCTTCAGAAGATTTGAATTATGCAAAAACTGATTTTCATATCAGAAAATCATTGCCAGTACATGATCCATTGTCTTGTAGCTTATGGCCATAATAACATGATTCAAAACTTAAACACTGTGAAAAACCAGCTTTTGAAGATACTAGCTATAGTTAATAAATGATTGAAGGGGAAGAAAAGAGTTTTTCTGAGTCAAGAATGAGTGCTAAAGACTTTGGAAACAAGATTGTCACAGCTATGACATTACTTGACATGACAAAATGAACCAAGTCAGAAAGATGTGCAGAAAGGGAGCTTTAAGGGAAGAAGATGTGTCAGCTGCAGGGTATGAGCCAGTGTGTTTGAGGCAGCCTTTTGCCACATCCTGACAATTATGGGTGGCTTTCAGATGGGTTAGCCATTATTGTCAGGCTCCCTGGCACAAGCACTTAACTGGATTAACAACATTAAAAGGCACTCAACTGAACGGCTACTTATCCCTTAAAGAAATGGTTGGTGAAAATGAGCATCCAGTCTTGCAGACAGAGTCATCACCTCGCTTTTCAAAGAGAAAATTAAACACATTTTCTGTGCAAAATGCCTATGAAACATCTTCCCCACAGGTCACCCGCTCATAATATGGTGACTATACTGGCAGTCATGTTTGTGGAGAAAAAGAGAGCAAACAAGTCTAAAGAACCTTCAGCAAAATAATTATTTAATAAACGAAATTCTGGTCCAAATGTCAAATCCATATAAAATCAGGAGATGTTTACCTATGAGAATTAATTTTGATCTGAGCATGACTTTACTATTCTGATAGCAAAGGGTTACTGATTTTTAAATAGGATGGTGTGGACACTGTATTTGATTTCAGGGGACTGTAAGCCAGTAAAAAGGGAAAAAATTCTCATAAGGACAGGCTTATTAAATACTGGTTGTTTACCCCAAGGAATAAGTCTAAAAGCATCACCACCTAGGGTTATTTCAGACACAGCTAGAGCAGTACCAGGTATCATGACATTTTACCTTATGTTGTTGCTTCATTCTCCACAAATCATAGACCAAGTTCCCCTTGGGATAAAAGGTAGGGAAAGAAATGCCACACAGTGTGTTGTAGCTTGTTACCTTTCTCCTGCAATTAGAGCACAAGCTTTCTGCTGAGAAATCATCTCTGCTGTGGTCCTATCAGAGCAACAGCTTTGTGGTCGTGATGCAAATACACACTTTTCAGATTTTAGTTAAAAACAACTGTTTTCTTGGTTAACAATTCATGCCGTTTTTCTGATTGCATTGTTTCTTCTTGTATTTTCAATTGGTGTTCAAGCATAAGAATCTTAGTAGTTCTGTTGCAAATCCATATGGGTCCTTCAAAAATGAGAATATGCACTATGAAGATCTGGTGGAAGACCTTTTTTTACCGCAGCTGAGATTTCTGATCTCAAATATAAATAGTTAATTTCATTTCGTCACTGAAGTGAAAAGACATATTTTGCTTGTCTGTTTTAATGGGTCAGACCTAGAGCCTTCTGAATGTTAATGGTAGTTTGGGGTTATTTTTCCACATTGATAGGCTTTACTCCAGAATCTCAAAGCTTAGTTTATCATTCTCATGAGCAGTTAAAAAAACTTTTTCATGAAAATTTCCCATCTGCAACTGGACACCTGGAATTCTGAAAATCAGGAACACATTCCAACAGAAGAAATAGTCATACTGAAGTGCATTAAAATCAACAAGAACTTTTGCCACTGAGATTATAGGTTTGATAATACTAGAAAATGGAACACCCCATCTGTCAGTAAGATCAGAAGGAATCTGAATTTTATTTTGGAAGAACAAAGTGCCAGGGAGACAAGTAAAGTGAAATGTAGCAGCTGTGTCTGAGAGGATACACCACAAGAGAAATACTGGGATTCTGATGGAAAAGTAATATTCCGTGTGGCATAATGCTGACTGTGCAGCTTTTGGTGTGAGGAATGAACTGCTGTGGTGCAAAAGGTGGAGATCTATTAATCTTGCTTCTTTGAGGTCACATCAGCCCAAGAATCTCAACTCCTACTCCACAAAGGATCTAAGCATCTCTTGTGCCAGTTGGGCTCATATATTGCTAATAGAAACTGAATCGATACCCACAGTTTCTGAAGTGAAACTTGCTAATGGCAAAGCAAAACAAGTACTTGCAACTCTGAAAAATATAGGGGAAAGTAGATTCATATCATACTACTTGCCCTAACTGGCAGAAATTTTCTTAGCAGCGTAGGAGTGGCTGAAATCCTATTGTTCATGTGCTAGAGAAATAGATGACAGCAAAACCAAATCATGTATCTGTTTTCTGAGTCAGACATCAGCTATGTTAGAACTCAGAAAAGCAAAGTGTCTAATGACTGGAATGTAATGTCTCATTTTTCATGGAGATAAAGTTCTCTAAGATTTTTCAGGGAAGTGATGCAATTATCAGGACATATTCGTTTATAGCTGGACGTGATTTACAAAGAAAATATCCTAGAATGACTGACAGTGTTTTTATTCTGAAGTTAATACAGGACACCAAAATTTAACACAACTACAGAAACACTTGCTTTAATGCAGTTTTGCAGTTGCTGCAAGCATTATTTTGAAAGCTTGGAAGCTTGTCTGTGGGTTCAGACTAAGATTAACAAATCTAGCTCTACTGAGGGAAAGAGAAAAATTAGAGGAATCTTATGCAGCCTGAGGGGCAGACTGAGAATGCAGAGACATGGGCTTCTTTTTTACAGCTGTGTGAGTAACTAGACATAGGATACATTGAGGTTTGGTTTTGTACCTTCCCTCCTGTTTGCTTGTCTTGAAACTCAGCTCAATGTTCATGGCTCTTAGACAGACTTTTGTTTGGATGAAAATTGTTTATTACATTAAAATTAGTTAGATCCAGAACCTGAGTCCAATTCTCTCCCATGTCATGAGCACTTGGAGACAGTTTGAAGCTTGACTGAGAAGTGGTCTTTCTCAGTTCTCATACCAGAGCAAAGTGACGCAGTAGTTGTGTGTCTCTGTTGACCAGCAACGTAATTATCTAAGAACATGAGAAGCTTTTACATTCAATTTGCTCCATTTCACAAGATCCACAGAAACCTTCACTTATCTTCAGCTGCTGAAAAAAACAGTCTAAAAAGATGTAGTTCAATTGTCTCCATCTTATAGTTGGGAAAACTGAAAATTGAAAAGATAGATTCTTAAGAGTTCACACTGATTTGGTGGCTGAAACAGTAAAAAGTCTCCAAGCCCTTAAACATCAGCAGGATGTGTTACAATTTAAACCATCTGTCAAGAGGAATAGCTTGTCACATTTTATTTTCTTTACTGTTTATTATCAGGAAAGATCACTGACTCTGCCCCCAGCTATGAGAACAAAAGCAGTTTCTGCTGGGACTTTGGCTTTGGCTTCATATTCTTTAGCTCTTTTTTCAATTGCCTTTTAATTCAGTGTCTTTTGTGCTTGGATCCTATCTAACCTAGCCCTGATCTTACAGGATTAGAGATCTTGTGAAAATAATTCATTAAATATCTCTATTACAAGCTGGAAAGAATCTGGTGTGGGTTCCTTCTTATATCCTGGGACGCAATTATGAGAGTTACCACTTTCTTCAGGCTTTCTTACCCTCTGCATAATGCAATTCTCTTTGTGCCACAGCAGCTTAGGCTCTTGCTGGGTCACACTCGTGTAGGATCACACTGACTGTGTTTCCAAGTCTGAGGCTGAGTGATGAGATGTCTTCTGCATTCTTTGAATGCAAATATCCTGAAATCTCAGAATTTGGAATTAGGCTTTCTGGAAGGATTCTGGATGCACCAATTCTATGTTAGAAAACAGGATTTTCTGAACTGGGAGTCATGAACTGCTTATTCTGTTACTTTCTACAAAGACCTGCTACCAGCTACCAGTATAGCCAACAGCCTGGATGCTACTGGAGATTGAATAAAACTAGAGTGACCGATCCTAGAAAATAATACTTTATTTTAGGAAAGGGAGTTAGTGGTCTTGCTCAAAAACATTTCAACCAGAGTATCCTTTGAATTTCATTCTAAAATTTGAAAAGGGAAATAGATGGAAAATGTGAGACATTAGATTGCTCAGATTGTTCAATTCCCTCTTCTACCATAGCTTTATTACATGTTTTAGAAGCATCTTACTGGCACTTGCACGTGACTGATACTTCTCAAAGAGGATGCTCTGCTTCTTGCTTTGCTACTCAGAGAAGATGAGGTTTTCATGTTGGTTTATTGTTCAGTTACTTATTGAACATTTTCTGTATTTCAGCTTCCATTTATCAAAGGTAGTTATACAGCAGACCATTATAAATTTTAGTGATGTTTGAGATAGTTTTGAAGTCCATCACGATTACAGTCTGATGCAGCAACAGTTCTACTTCCAACACATGCAAGTTTCATTCTTGCTGTGTATAATTTATCTCTAACAGAGAAATCTTTGAGTACTCTCGTCCTGAAGTTTTAGGTGACTCTTTAGTTATCAGGCTCAGATCACTGAGCATCTTGAGATCAAAAATTGGGGCAGTGAAGGTGTTGGTATTTTATGGCAATCTAATGTAGAGTAGGAATTGCCTGTGCTAGTAGCAGCACACTGCTCCCAATAGTGTTGTTGAAGAGACAGGTGGTTGTGGCTGTATCAGCAGTGTGATGCCCATATCATTACTGCTCATCAACAGCTCACAAAGGCAGAGGGGTGGAGGAAGATCCCAGTGATACAGCATCACCTCAAGAACTTTTTAATTCCTTCCACTCCTTGTCCTCTATGCAGACATACTATAGCTTGGACCCATATGGTAACTCAAATTACCAGTGTCACTACAACCAGCTCCAAATTTTCCCAAACTCTGAAATCTTATTCACAATAAATACATAAGACTGAAATCTGAACCTCGGGCTCACCATGGTAATTCAGGGTAAATCCATCCACAGCTAATGGCTGCAGGCTGGCAATGCTGTGGAATACATTACAGAGGAACCTGCTGTCCAACCTAGTTTGAAAACAAAATCACATTTCCCAAAAATGTGCTGCTTGACTGATTAAACCCAGTTGATTTTAAACAGCTACTACAACCTTCCACCTGGCTGGTGTTGAGAGCTCTGCACTTACAGTGTCATATCCCAGGAAAATTGCTACTTGCTTGTTCCCAGGTATCTAGCTTCATTTTCATAATCATATCCCTGTTCTTTTCCAGATTTAACAATATATAGCCCAGCATGTTAGAATGAGACATTTGCCTCCCAGCAATAACTTCTACACAGAGACTGTACTCCCTAACTTTAGAATGTTGGAATTTTCTTCCTATGCCAATCACTTGCAGTGATTCTACCCGTGGGGGACTCTTCCATAAACAGCTTTCGCCTGTCCAGATGTAGGATGCCATGTGACAGATGAATTGGCCTTGGACATCATTTCAGCAAAGAGGTTTAGCTCCAAAATTTTATTCTTTGACAGCTGCAATAGATACCACCTACAAAAAAAAAATCTCTCTATGTATATTCTGGTTTCAGAAGGAATATAAAGGGAAATAAATAATATGACTCTTGTTGCTATCTTCTTTGTTCTACTCTCCAAGAGCTGCAGATGCTGCTCAACAGCTGCAACCAGTTTTTGTTTACCTTCAGATCTCAAGAACATTATTTTCACCACTGTAACAGTGCCAGAGGCAGATCATTCTACTGACATTCAGTAAGAACTGACAACATAGCAAAATTCAATATATTTTGGAGAGTTCAAAATATTCAGCTATTTTGAGGGGGGAATACCTCTTCTTAAAATAAAAATTTCATAAGTTGTGTGTCAGTCAGCACTGTTAAGCCAAGCACAAGAAAATCAAACAGGAGAGAATCAAAACACTGTCTTTGTAGGACTACCACATTGATAACAAAATGAAGTCACCAGGAAGTTTAATGGCATAGCTTGTCATCAGAAGATTTTTCAGCACTCTTTTTTCAGCCACAGATTTGGCTGAGCTTGAAGTGAAGAAGTTCAAAATTTCTGTTCTGCATTGTTAGCAGTTTCTCCTGTAGAGTGACTTTTTAACTTTCTATTCTAAAAATATTTATATTTCACTTTATATTCTAAAGAGGTTTATAAAAATAATGATCTCAAGAGGGAAGAGATATTGCTTAAAATTAGTAGATCTACAATATGGTTTTATTTTTATTTTAAAAGCATATTAAATAAGGGGAAAATGTCATCGAAAAGGGGAAAAATGTAGCTTTTAAGATTTAGAGAATAGTATACAAACTGAAGCAGCTCAGAGAACAAAAGAGTCATTGACATGGAGGTCAGAAATCTTAGTAACAGAAAGGTATAGAAGACAAATACCTGAAGGGAGCCTACAAGAAGGATGGGGAGGGTCTTTTTACAAGAGCATGTAAAGGAGACAGGGAATGGCTTCAAACTACAGGAGAGTAGGATAAGATCAGATGTTTGGTAAAAAACCTTTACTGTGAACGTGGTGCAGCACTGGCACAGGTTGAGAAACTGTGGATCCTGGAGGTGTTCAAGGCCAGGCTGGATGGAGCTCTGAGCAGCCTGGTCTAGTGGAAGGGGGTTGGAACTAGGTGATCTTTAAGGTCCCTTCCCGACCAATCCATTCTATGATTCCATGAAATACATTCCAGTCGTACTGTGACTGAGATGAACACAGCAGATGAGAGACAGGTGTAGCAGAACAGACTAAAATTAGAGGCAAGAAGGATATGTGTTTGTGATAATTAAATCCTAAGCTATAATTATTCAGCTAAGTGAATGAAGTATATAAAAATGCAAATTATAATAGATAATTTCCATAATTACTAACTATAAAACACCCCAGCTATTGCAAAAAGTCCGTGTTAGATTCTCAAAGGTAGTTGGCCCCTGCAACCAGAATCAAGCATTGTACAACACCAACATTTTAGGACCTTTTTTGTCCTATGAAATCCACAGAAACACAGATGGTTGGGCCGCCCATCTGGCAAAGGGGAGACCTGAGTTCCAGAGTCTGTATAATTTCAGTGAATATACACATAAGGTTAACTGAAGCCAAATATTTTTTCCATTTCCCCTGTAGCTTTGTAATTCTGAAGCAGTAATTTCCTTGTCTTTTCCCCATCCAGATTTTCACAGTCGCTTATTTTTTCTGTATGCACTGGTACAGTTTCAAGGGAAAAGGAGATTATTCACCCCATGATATTTAATTGACTGATATTCAGACCATTAGTGTGGGAGATGCAGCTTCAAATCTTCTCAGGCAGAGAAAAAATTAATCTCAGTCTCCCATCTCTGAAGTGACAATTCTTATGACTAAGTCACTGGAAAAAAGGATGTAGGGTAAAACATTCATCTTGGTGCAGGGATCCATGTGCTTGCTGTATTCCAAAAATGTCTTGCATTAGCCATTAAGGAGCAGATAGGTGAAGTAACAGCTGTACATCAGACCTCAGCACCGCTGACCCTCCACTCAACTCATTTCTAGGCATTACTAAGAGGAGATATTGTTTCCTAGAAAAATTCATTAAGGAAAATTTAAGCACGTAAAACAAATGAACAGAAGTTGGATATAAGCAACGACCAGCTGATCATGTGTGCATACAGGCAAATCTGCCATTTTTTGAATGAAAGGCCTTGCCCATGCTCTTTACAATAGGCAGCAGGTGGCCATACAATGTCTCTTATTTAACAGATAACATCTGTTATATATCCAACACCAACTCCATGAGGTTCAACAAGACCAAATGCCAGGTCCTGCACTTTGGTCACAGCCACCCCATGCAGTGCTCCAGGCTGAGGACAGAGAAGCTGGAAATCTGTCTGTTGGCAACAAAGATGACGAAGGGTCTGGAGCACGTGCCTTACAAGGAGTGGCTGAAGAAGCTGGGGTTGTTTAGCCTGGAGAAAAGGAGACTCTGGGGAGATCTTATCTCTACCCACAACTATTTGGAAGGAGGTTGTAGCAAGGTGGGTGTTGGTCTCTTTTCCTAAGTAGCAGGTAACAGGACAAGAAGAAATGACTTCAAGTTGCGCCAGGGGAGGTTTAGATGGGTTATTAGGAAAAATTTCTTCACAGAAAGAGTTTGCAAGCATTGGAACAGGCTGCCCAAGGAAGTGCTTGAGTCACTATCCCCAGAGGTCTTTTAAAGATGTGTAGATGTGGTGTTCAGGGACATTAGTTAGTGGTGGACTTGGCAGTGCTGGGTAGATTGTGAGACTCAATGATCTTAAAGGTCTTTTCCAACTTGAATTATTCTACAATACTATGTTGTCTATATATATCAAACTGATGTATACATTTTTATCCCATTATGTCTTGTGAAATGACTCAAGCCATCTTTCAAGCTACATTTTCTAAGATGAAAAAGTAATGAAATAACCCTTTACATCCTAAAGCCCAAACAGGTTCAGCCCTCTGTGTGCAGATTCTCTGTGTGTTATGGTTGATATAAGATTGGAAAAGGCTCCATTGCAAGAAAAACATGTCCTTTGATCCTGTAGGATAATAGGCTGCAGTGTTCCCAGGTTACTGTCAGAAAGCAATCTCCAAGAGGCCAGCTAACTGGAGCAAAAAATAGGTTTCTATAAAACTAAAGTTAGGGAAAAACTTGGAGTCCTTTGAATTCAATCACTTCTGAAGGTGTTCACCTCACTGGCATCCAAACACAAAGGTGAGAGGTGTGAAATAAAAAATGAAATAGAGCAGAATAGTTGGTCATTAGAAAGTCACAATGTGAGGCAGCTTTTTCTGGAACACATTAGCTTCAGTGATAAGTAAACCTTAACAGTTCAAAAATCAACTTCAGTTGGACAATCCAAAGTTCAGATATTTCTCTTACTTCTTGGACTATATTCTTCCATGGAACAACCAAGGAGAGCATGTTCCACTGTCATTTACATAGTATAAATTAAAGTAACAGACAACAGGTATTTGCCTTTTAATTCCAGTAGCATTACACCACTGATTTATCTGTCTCATCAGCCAGAACATCTCCTGAGAACAGACCTCCGATCAAAAACATCATTTGGTTTAGAATCATGATAGAAATATCTGCCACTGGAAAGTAGTACTAATTCTATTTCCAGCTCCAGCTCCAATTTGAACCAGCAAATTCACAGAAGGCAGTGGAAATGGACTTCATCAAAGAGATATTTATTTACCCGGTTTTTGTCAAAACCTTGCAGCTCAGGAGAAGACACAGGAAGAACCATACTTTCTCCAAACCACTTTCTCATTCAGCTACATTTTACATCAAAAGCAAATAGATCCTGACTCCATTTTTTATTACTGTAACAGGAATATCAGGTTAGAAATGCAACCAAGCTGGAAGGAAAGAATATTTGTAGTCTCTGAAGATGGTTGAGCACCTGCTGAACAGGGTCTGATTCAATAGCCTCTACCTCCAGGAAAACACTGAGTTTCATCTTTGCTGCATCCTTAGACCATACTTTCTGGCCCTGCAGTGTTTGCAACAGTGGCTTTCAGGCTCTGGTTGAGAATAAGCTCACTAGAGAGTCACACTGGAGCATCCCACCTGGCAGGCTGAGGCAAAGCTCCAGTGCATCTGTGTGCGTACATGGGCACAGTTATCCAGCAGGCAAACAGGCACCAGCTGTCCCTGCCCAGCTCACTTCCTTACACCCACTTCAGCCTTTCTTGTAGCAAACCTCCTGTGATTTCCAGGTGTGTAGGATGGGCTCTGGACTGCCCTCTCAGGGCTGCAGTGCTGTGCTATAAAAGCACACGGGCTTTATGGTAGCTGATTACCATAGGCATAAAATGTGCTCAAAGTTAAGCATATGTTTAATTGCTTTCTTGAATCAAGAATCAATCTGTCCTCCCAACACTGATTATGGCCCAGGTCTTGCAGTGCACACTGATTCATGGCTTTGGCTTCATGGAGGTTATTGGAGAATCAGTGCTAATTTCCCACATTTTAGAAATGTTTAGGTAGATGAGTGTAGGAATCAATCAATGTACTCCCTTAGCCATTATAAATCTTAGCTGCTATCAACATCAAGTGCCAAAAGATGTGAAATAAAATATTTCACTCCCCAAAACAAATGTGAATGCCTTTGAGAGGAGAGGTCAAGTGTGGTGTGGCATATATTGTACATGTACACACATTTATCATTGATAGGTAGATTAGTTCTCTATATTGATCACATCATACTTTCCTAACTGGTAGATTATCTAAGAAAATAATCACTAAATTATCTTGAAAGTACCAGCTTCCAAGCAAGATTAATGATACATAATCTACTTTATGAAGGAAGCAGGCATCCAATAAATTAGAAAATGCACACCACCATCAAAGTAAATTGTTAAGTACATCCAGCACTCACCTTACTGAGTAGCTGACAAATGGCTTTTACATTCTTTCCATCAAATCGTAAGTATTTTCTTGTCACCCACCTCATTGTATAAGCAAATATCTGCTGAGCTCCCACATACACGCTATTGACACAAAATTAATTTCAGGGACAAAGTGTTTGCATTCACATATGGTCATATGGACACACAGTAAGAGACATTCAGAAGAATTGAGATTCTTTTAGCAGGATCTTAAATTATGACTTAACTTCATGTGTTTAGATGGTTTTTACCAAAATGAAAAATAGATAGTCATTCAGAGGAAAGATTCACCTTGAAGTTAAAAATACAGGGCATCCAACTCTGAATAACAGTGTCCACATGTGCAGCACTAGAAGCAGCTCTGATTCTGAGAGTAAGAGTGTCCTTCTCATATCATCCTTCTCATACTGTCATAGTCTTAGGACTGCTGAAGATAGGTATTTATGGACCTTTTCCCTAACTTGTTTTTCCTAGGGATAACCCTAGGTAAATTTTAGATTTAGAGTTTACATTTTTAAATTTATATTTATCATTTGCATGCACTGAATAATTTTGCTACTAACATCATCAGAAAATAATTACCCAAGCTAGCTCACTTCTGTTGTGGTGGTTCCAAGTCCCCAGAAAACCCCTTTCCCCCCACTAGGAAGGCCGGGGCTGGGGACTCCCCTGGGGCAGAGCCCGGGGTGGTTTGCCCTGTAGATGGGCCGGGCTTCCCGGGGGCTGGCTACCCTGTCCCCAGCTGCCACTCTCCTGTCTTATCACCTTTAGGCTCCAGAACTCAGTACTTGATTGTATTATCCCCTGCCAGTCTCCCCTTCTCCTCCCCCTTCCCTTCCCAGTTGATTCCAGTCCCCCGACCCCTCCCTGGTTCCTCCCCCGAGCCCATCAGTGATTGGTTTGTAATCCCTCAATAAAAGTCTGATGCAGAAGGTGCCCCGGGTCTTTTGCCTGGGTGCCCAGAGGGCTAGCAGCACGATGTCTCTATTACTCCAGGCGAAAGAACCCTCCTACGATACTCCGGCTCCTCGGTTACAGTGCCCACCTTAAAGGGAGGCACAGCCTGCGGCAAGGAGCGAGACCCGACAGCAGGGAACCCGCTCAGGTCGGGGACGCTGGCTGTAAACGCCGTGGGGCTGCTGTCCGAGACCCTGGTGGGTGGCTGGCCGGCCCAAGCCAACGGCCACAAACTTCCACTTTTTAAAGTTTTTAGCCTCTAGCATTCACAGTAGTTATATTTTACCTTTTAAGGCTTTTTTATTTAGTTCTAGGTGATTGATTGTTACTGATTACATTTCATGGTACTGTCACAGGAAAGAAGGGATTATAATTAGCCCTGGAAGCATTAATCAAATATTAACCAGCCTTCACTACCTCCTAAAAAAGGGAAGCGAGTTTCACAGAGAAACTGAGGCACAGAGAATGTGGCTTGCCTGCAGTCACATAGTGAGCAATTTATGGAAGTGCAGAATATCGTGGTGAACATGTCATGGTGTCAGGCAGCACAGCTGACACTGAATCTGTGGTCTCATGGTGAAGGGATAAGCCTGGGCAATCACTGCTTGGCAGGCAAGAGAAAACGGTCCCTGAGGCTTAGCTTCACTGTTGGAAGAGCACATTTTCTGCTCCTGCCAAGTAAAGAAATTATTGGGAAGAGTAATCTGGGCTCCCTGGAGAGACTGAATTCCTCACAAGCATTCATACCTGCGATGCCACAGATGACAGCCATTCCCTAATGGCATCAGCAGCAAGAAATTTTGCTTTACAGAGCTCTGACACTGAAAAAGGAGGCAATGGGCCTACACTATCTCTCCAGTCCTGTTCTGCTTCACTTGGTCCTACATCAGCCCTGATAGATACAAAACAGAGAAGAAAGGGACTGTGGTCCCATCTGGAAGTTTGGAAAGTGTTTACAAACTCCCATCCCAGCAAATAATACTGTGAACAGCACAAAAAATTAGGAAGAATGGCTGACAAACTGGCTTAGTTAGAAAAGGTTCCCAGAGACGTAGTTAATACAAACTGTACGTACAAAAACTCAGTTGGGATAGTATTTCCATTGTCTGGCATATTTTGCAAAATGTGGCATAGTTCAGGCTAATAAATTCTTTGATACAGTTGTTATGAAGATGAGCTTTCTGAAGCAAGAAGATTTAAATAATACAGCTGGTGGTTTCTGTTGGAGGTTCTGTCTGACCAGAAAGCTATCTAAAGAAGCCTTAATGATTAATCTTTAAAACTGCAACTCAGTAAGACAGTACTGAGAGGAGTTTAAAACCTGGAAGCAGTGTAGAAGACTAAAACTCCTCCCCAACAACAGCAACATGTGTACAGTCATTTTACAGCTCTGGAGACTTGCTTGACGTAAACAGGAAGAAGAAGCATTTTTAAATGTAAAAAAATCAAAATATTCAAAATATATTAAAAAATTGATAAACAGTGGCAACACGTTGTTGCTTCAGCATTATGGAGATAACACAGAAGGAGAGTTCCACATTCAAGGAGGCAAAGAACTTTGACATATTACCTAGCTTGTGCAGAACACACATTTTCAAAAATAATGGCTTATTTCTCAGGGAATTCTATTACAGCCTGCAATGTTATTTCAGAGTATAACCATTAATGCCAGGCAGCATTTTCATTTGGCAAAGACCATTTGCAAAGAGGACACAAAGAGGAAGGTACAGGAAAAGTCACATATTACAAAAGGAGAGAAAGGGAGGGAAGAAGTTAAAAAATGGATGAGTTTTCATCATTTTGACTGAATGAACAATGGGTGCAATTACACACATTCAGGCAGATTGAATCAGCACACTGCACGCTTTCACAGCCACTGTTCTGTTGAGTTCAGGCATTTGCAGGAATAATATGTTGTGTTGCCTTCTTGCTTGGCTTTGTGTGCTGTTTCTCAAGAGACTAAACATTTGTGTGCACAGCAGCTGTATCCACCTGTGCCTTCTAAGTCAGGGTGCCAGCGCCTAAAATTACCCTTAGATGGTGGTCCCCAGGGCACAGTGAATTTCACTGCTGATTTACAGCATGCCTAATCTGCAAATCATCAAAACATAAGAAAAAAAAAAAGAAAATGGACACTCTGAAAATATGAAAACGGTGAATTCTGTTTCCTTTATCAAGAAAGCTGTGACAGGCACAGCCTTCAGATGGATTCCAAAGAATATGACATTGCAAATAGAAAGTCTACTTTCATTACACACAGTTTTTTTCCAAAACAGCTGATGAAGAGCTAGCATCAAGGAGAACAAAAATGGAAACTAGTGGTGCAATGGTGTGCTAGCCACACAGTCTCATGCCCTGTATACCTTCCAAAGTGCAACTGGCAATGACAGAATGAAATAAAGGCAGTCAGACCTGGTTCTCACACACACTACTGAAGCAGAGCCATCTGATACAGAAATTGAATGAGAGGCCAGCAGACATTGGAGCACAGCTGTTACTTTATGAAGGAGTTGGCAATGTCACACTCCAGGAGTGCAAAGCTCAAAAGATATTTGATAACACCAGAGTCAAAAGGGCCACTTTGAGACACAACCACTGAAAATACAGCTATGAAATACACATGTAAATGTCTGTGTCCTGACAGTCCACCCTGGGTTACAGAGACAGCAGCTGGGCAGAGGAGTGCAAATAAAAGGCTCACCATTGAGCCTTGCAATACAGTTGCTGCATCAATCACTTCTTAAATAAGATAAAGTTGGTCTCTTTATAATCTTGGATGGCAGAGATGTGCATAATGGATCAAATGAGAGGGCAGCATGCTGTCTGGGATCAGTATTCCTTCATCTTCCCAGCAATACCCTTATTCACATATTGTTGGTGGAGGGAGGGCAGGGGGTGTGGTAAAAAATAATCCTGCCCACTTGGAAGAAGGTGGGAATATTGAGCCATTTATTTCTGACAATAGTGGAAGGCCTTACATAAGCAACAAGAGAAATAAGCCAAAAAGGCACACGATGACCCAAATGTGGTTCTGCTGAGATCCTGTACAATTCCATTGCCCTCTGTGTATGATTCTTCTGATTCATTGTTTAAAAGTGAGTCACTTCTTTGAGTCTCTACATACAGATATAAAGGCCAGGTGAAACATCCCTCTGCAAAAATACTGGTTTGAAGGCTTATGTCCATTGTGTCTTGCCCCAAAGAGGCACAAAGCATGCTCTATATCCATGGACTTCACGGCACCATTTGGCACCTCCTGAAATGGCTTCCATCTACAAGCACCCATAGGCCCATGAAAACAGTTTTATGCCCACAATTTCTCCAAAACCAGCAGGTTCAGACTGGGGAATTGCCAGAACTGAGTTTACTACTGTCTGCCAGCTTTGTCTCATTACCTATCATGTATAATCTCTGCTGTGAGCTAGCAATAAGCGGTCTTCCTTATTACCATTGCAATGTTCACATAATTAAATTGTTCTCAAATTGTAGGCTATAACAGCTTACAGACTTAGATGAAATTGTCGTGACAATTCAGAAATGCTTATTCTCGCTAACCTGTTTATAGGAAGAGACACATCCCAATTGTATGTGAAAAAAAAGCTCTGATCCATTAGAAGTCTTGTCATAACTGAGTATGTTGATTGGACTGCTCATCAAAGTTAAAAGTTTTCGGAAATCTTTGGAAGTATAATTATCATCACTGACAAAAGGGTTGTCTAAGGAAATGTGGAGCTCTAGACAAAAGTTAAGTTTTGGAAAGAAATTGACCCCTATTCTCACAAGTTGTAAAAATAAGCTATTTTTCTCTACCAAATGAACTTAACAGAGGAGACCTAAAGCTCTGCTTAAGTCTCAGGTAATTATGAAATTCATATCCTCTCTTCACTTTTCACATCTGGTAGCTAATTTATGTTCTTTGCGTTTCACGAGAATAAACTGATTTTTTTAGTATTGTTTCCAGTTTCCAGAAATTCATGTTAGTGGGACAATTGTGAGCTTCACATTTTCCCAGAGGGACAGAAAGCACGTCAATGTGTAAATATATATGTTACCTACATTACTTATAGAGGAAAATATACTTTACCCAGCTAGGGGCAGTCTGACAGAGGGTCTTTCAACAACTCATTCATTTGGAGGAAGGCCACTTGGCCCACTGAGGCAGCAAATGTCTTCTATGGCAGAAGGCTTTTCTTTAGCAGCAAGACAAGACTTGCTGCTAGACACAAGGGAAGATCTGAGCTTCAGTGCTGTGCAAAGCTGGGACACAAAATGCTTCCTATTTCTTTTCTCACTTTGTCTCTTCTTTTCTCTTTGCCATTTATACAATGAGAGGTTGGAGGGGGTGAGAATGTCATCCTACAACAGCATGAGAAATAAGAGACTTCGGAGAAAGAATTAGTAAAAGGATAAGCTATGCCTTTGGGTGTTACACATGAAAAATACAAAATTAAATAACATCAAGGAGGGAAAACAGAAAAATTTCTGCATCTTCCAATTTTTGCAGACAAAGAAGCTATTCAATACAGGACTTTTAATGATTAATGAAGAGGATAGGATTGCCTTTCCAAAGCTGCTCTGAGTACTAAATCACAAATGACCTTTAGTGCTTCCAGCTGAGGGTGATTTATCTCATTTTACCATTAGTGTCTATCATTGCTTTTTATAAAAATTGGGTCTATCTACTTCTACTAATATATGTTGCTCCCCTGGGGATGGTTCAGGACCCACCCATCAAGACCTCCCTTCTAAAACCACAACTATCCGGCTCAGAGAACTGCTCTGTGCACTCCACCCTTGCTGTCCTTTGGTCTAACACCCAGGAGGGAAGCAGGAATGAGGTCAGGTTTCCTAACCTTTCCCCAGCTCTCAACAGGACTTCTAACTCTTCCTTGGATCTATCCTCAGCTTTAAGGCTCCACATTCTTGGGGAAAATGTGTCTGAGAATTTATAGTATATTAAAAACGCTGCTTTTTAACTTTTTATTTCAAACCAAGAAAGCAGAAGTATAAAGGGTAAAGAACTAATTTAATGTATAATACAAAACTAAAAGGACCAGACTTTTAAAAATAAGCTTTCTCAATCAGCTTTCCTTCATATAAGCCCCTTTCTGTGTAATCTTTCCAATGCCATTCCTTCCATGCAAATCAAAGTGCCTTTTAGGATGAGGAAGTCAGGCCAAGCAAATAAAAGATCCTTCTCTAGCTTTAGCACAGGATTAATCAAGAAAAGTTGGGATATAATACAAAAAAAAAAAGATAACAGAATTCTACCCTGAGTTCCCTGCCATCCTCTTTCACAAGGCAACCTACACTCCCACACTTTCTTCAAGAAGGGTAAACATAGATGCAGACATTAACAACACTGGAGATATGGATATCCTTGATACAAAAGAGAAGCGAGAGTAAAGTTTAAAGGAGTGGGTTCACAAGTAGGATTTTTGTCATTGTTATAGCATCTAACTTTTTAAGCGCTCTTTTATTTTGTGTCTTGAAAGCAAAGATCCTTACATAATGTGGTGAAGGTGGGGACAGGCATTCAGAAAGAAAGGACAAGATTTGCAATTTGGACTTTTATCAGCATACTGGAGCTCACATACATCACTTTGTGTACTCTGAAATCGCTGATACTCACAGAACCAAAGAAGATTAAAGGCATGAAATACCTGTGATGATGTATGCCAGCAGTTATTATTATTATAATCTAAGCACTTAGCTGATGCTTGAAACCACTCCTACCAACTTCAAGAGCAAGGAGCTTGCTTTCAGCCTCCCTGACCCATTCAGCTTTTGTCCTGCATGCATAGAGAGAGCAGCTAGCATGTTAAAATGTCTCTTTTTAGGGAGACTATGCAAATATCATAAGAGCAGTATCTCTCGGTATTATTTCCATAAAAACATAAAATACATGATACATAATGAATCATGGAACATAATGAAAATTAAAATGGCAACAACCAAGAAGAGTAACATGATTATCAGTATTTTCTAATCATAAAACTTAAGCTGCACTAAGCTGAAAAGGTTTTATTTTAGAAATGAAACAAAAAGAACCCAAGGCAAAAAAATATCTGTTCATAAAGGTCAAGGATATTCCTGGGCTCTTGTTTGCAGTGTCAATTTTTCCAGTAGTGATGCTGCTTTGATGAAAATACACTTGCTACACTGTTCCAGTGTATATCGTATCTGGTACAGATGCTGTTTTGCATCAATTTCAGTTTCATATATTTTTATAATTTTAGTTAGCTATGTTTTATCACATATGCTTACTTTCAGAGCAGGATTGACTTTTGCATATTCATTAGCATAATTTTTTACTGTACTACTAAACTTCGTGCTTGTTTAGTATCTTATACTAAGGACTTAAGCCACAATTTACAGACATGAAATGACACATAGAGAAGTATTTAACCCATAGAGTGGTGCCTCACTTCGTGCAAAATACTTAAACACAATACTAGTCAGCAAGACTAAATTTAAAAATTGCTAATAATGAAAGGAATGCTGTAGCGAAGATAGCAATAAAACCCATATTACTTACCTTTCCCGTAGACTCTTAACAGGGTTAAAATTACTTGTATTTAGTATCATTAAATCTTGTTATCTCATGCCATTTCAACTTAGAGAGGTATCCAGCTATTCACAGTTATTCACACCTTTTCAGGAAAGAAAACAGCATCTCAGATATAAAATTAGCCACAATGACCTACATAGATGTCATCTGCAAGACTGAAACTGAAGCCTAGTCTTGGAAGTGTTGGCAGGAATTGCTGCTTCATAGAAACCCATGCATTTCACATGTTACTGGCTTCCCCTTTTGCTTAGCTGCCTCTTTATTGCTACTCCGTATGGTACAGATTTGCATACAGGATGTGCATTCAGGAACGAATAAGGTGGGTCTTCAGGGAAGTCTGGGCACCAACACACATCCTCCTCTAAATCATTTTGGTGATGTGCCATCGTTTTGTCCCACCTAGAGTTTAATCTTGCACCTGCTTAATGTAATACCTTTTAATTATGGATTCACACTATTAGAAAGGAAGGCAGTAAGAATCCTTTCCTGTAATAAAATACTACTCACTCTGAACACAGAAAACACGTTATTCTATAAAGAATGCTGTGTCCATATGAAGAAGATGAAATGTAATTCTTTGTGTTAATGAAGTGTAAAACTAAAAGGGACATTAAGGTAGACTTTTCAGACTCCCTTTGACATAAAGGCCAGAATTCTACCCAGTAACCCCTGCATGAAGCAACATCTCTTGATTGATCTAGGATGTATCATTCAATGGCACATTTTACCTTGTCTAAATAACTTATGAGATGGAAAAGAAATGACTCTTAAAAGGTTTGGCTAACCTACACCCACCTTTGGCGAGTCTCCCTTGGCAAGTACAGAGGAAAAGGTTCTTACCTTGTGTTCATCAGTAATCAGTTAATGTCAGTTGGTTTGTACACTGAGTAAGACAAAGCCTGGACTCTTCCCAGACATTTGTTCTAAGATATAAACCACAAATGCTCTGGCAATTATCTTACTCCAGCAAACAAATACTGGTACATGCAAGTTCATTGTTTGCCACACCCTCTCTGATTTCCAGTCTTGCTGGCAATCCTTTCTTCTCTCCTCATTGCTATTAGGACTCGTCATATGCCTCAAATATTAACTTTCATGTGTTTCTTCCTCTGCTGTTTTCTCCCTTTTTCTCTTTTCAGGCAGCTAGATCTTTCCTGGTACCCACATTCTTCAAAATAGCTGCTTTGTTCACACTTTTTTAACAGTTGATTCCTGAGGGCTCAAAAGCCTACTCTCTTCAACACCTTATTTGTAAATTTCCTTTCTCCAATACATTATCTGCTACTCCAATTCCAACATATTTACCAGCAAGTACTCAAGAAAGAAGTCTCTTTCTTCTAAAAATTCAGTTCATATTCATATCCTGCTCTGGGTTTAGCTCTGGCTGGACATGAAAACAATTCTTCTGCAAGTGTTTAATAATCTTTCTATTGATATTAGTTTTAAATATTATGGACAGTTCCATTCTATTAAATTGCTCTTCAGCAGTTCCATCAGCTTCATTTCCTTCCAGAATGATTTCTTCTTTCCCTTACTCTTACCCATTCTCTTTGCCTCCTCTTGTCTGCCTTCTTCTATTTCCATGCTAGTTCTTTCATTGACTAAAATCTCAGCAGCTTTACCAGTGTTTCTTATTAAGATATTTACCTGTTTCCTATCTCGTTTCTTCCCATTTCTACCAGTGAGTGTTACAAAATTCCCAGAGGATCCTAATGCAACCTTCTGACCAGTTTTGGAAAAGGAGTCCTTTGTTACTCACATCTTCTTTAATCTGGATGAATTGAGTGTTTTGGTCAGGGTAGCAAGAACTCCAGACACCTACCCAGCTTAAAAGCTACCCAAAACTGGGGTTCACCAGTCTTTGGTCCTTTTTCCTCCAGAGAAATCACTGTGAAACTCTTAATGCATTTTTGTCATCCTTCCACAAGGTTTTTTTTTTATTAGGCAGCAGACAAACATTCTTCTCCAAAGCAGTCTGCAACATTTCCAGCTACTCACACTATTTTAATTGACAGATTTCCATAGCTTATAAGAATCTTCATTAAACCTTTCTGATCTTCTGCTGTCTCTATAAAGCAAACACTATCCATTGCATTACTATTCTTTGGCTGCCTATTTTTCATTCTTTGGGTATCTCTAATTACTTCTCTGTCTATTCTGTCCATCTAACTTTGTGGTATTAGCATCATTTAATGTAAACCATTCTCTGGAAAACATTCATGGGCAGCTGGGACAAGAAAATTTTCCCACTTCCTGCTGCTCTCCATGACATAAATGCTACAGGTTTCTTCACTTCCATCACAACCTTGATGTCAGGGTTGATTCTAAGTTTTCTCCTGCTGTGGCTAATCTGCTTCTGTGCTTTTATCTGTATTACCCCACTAGTTTCTGATAATATTATTTTCAATAACTTTGTGTCCTCTCATCTAAGGAGATTGAACCTTCTCCTGGTTTTATCAAATCCCAGCTCCCCACTGCTGTCTATGGATTTTCCTTTACATAAATTCCTCTTCAGAAGTTTTAATTCCTTTCTTGCTCGTCTTGGAATACAATCCAGAGATAGAGAGCAATTGGTTTAGAAGTTGCTTCAGCAAAAGTTTTTTCCACTGAGAAAACATAGTTAATATAAAAATAATTTCTCACTGCAGTAAGTTAGTGCCACAATGAAATTTTCATCAGCAAAAGGTCCTATAAATACAGCATAAAATTCACTTTGAAACTAGCAGCAGAGAGGACCTTAGTGTGGCCAGTTATTCTGTAGAAAAAAGCCCTACTCACATCCCTGCAATTTCTGATTATTTTGAAACTTAAAATTTGGTGTATATGTAACAGTCACTCCATACCCACCCAGCCAAATTAACCTCATTTCTTTCTTTGGGTTTTTGGGTGGTTTTGGTGTTATTTTTGGGGGTTTGTGTTCTTTTGTTGGGTTTTGGTTTTTTGTTATTGGGGGATTTTGTGAACATCGCTTGAAATTTGCTCTGCCCAGTTTGGCAGATAAGTGGTCTCAATTTTCTTCTGATACCAAACAACAGCAGTGCTGCAAGGGTATTCTCCTGTGTAGTGATCTTCTGAATTTCTGCCCATTAATTTTTCACCTGCTCTCAGACATTACTGGAACACCTTTCACTCCCTTTCTTATAGTTCTGTCTTCCTCAGTACTTTGTTACTTATTTTGTAACCTAATGAAGAGTTTTGCTGTGATAGATGTGGTCCTAAAGTCGGGTTAATTGTATTCCCTTTCAGCAGGGCAGTATTCCCTATTAGGATAGCAACCAGGACATTAAGACAAATTTGAATTTTTTCTCTACCTCACTATAAACACCTTCACTACAGTGAATACAAATTCCACTGCATGCAGACTGTAGGAAAATACACAACACAAATGAGTACTTCCAACTTTCAGGGAGACTCCAGCAGGGCTCTGGCTTTGGCAAGTGAAAGATTGCAGGCAGTACATCTTATTACATGGGTGGTCGAGTTATTGAACTTTATTGACAAAGGGCTGGATTTTCCAGCAAGACAGAGCTTCATTAAAATTCTGCAGAGACTGAAAATTCAATAATCTCTCTCACAAAGCACTGCATGA
Source organism: Eopsaltria australis (assembly GCA_034509425.1). Taxonomy (NCBI): domain Eukaryota; kingdom Metazoa; phylum Chordata; class Aves; order Passeriformes; family Petroicidae; genus Eopsaltria; species Eopsaltria australis. The sequence goes on from JAVTVJ010000007.1 coordinate 420,703, forward strand.
GTAGGGCTGATTAGGCAATTTCTCTCTCATTCCATTTCTTTTGCTAAAAGCGTTGTTACTTCTTGTTGGTACAAAAAGACAATCATTAAATGAGCATTCGCTATACTTGATTAAGCAGAAAGTTTTAAAGGTGCATTGGCACTTTTTCTCTAGAATTAATTGAGGCCTTAAAAAAGTTGCAATAACAACACCACCACCACTTAATCTTTCTGAGCTGAATTACTTAAAATTTGGATCTGATGAATCCATGTATGGTTCTTTGTGACTTTCAATCCTCTGTTTTCATAGTTACTTGTACACTTGCAGCCAGGTCTGCTGGATACTGGGAAGAGTGTGTGAATTACTCTCTACTTAATTTCCTTCCTTGTAAATCACAAATTATTTGCTCTCATTGGGTTTCAGATTAAGAGACCCCTTAAGAATAGAATGGTAGGACCAGATTGAAGATCAGATACCTGATTATCTCTTTTTTGGCAGTGGCTATCAGTTGTGAGGAGGGGAAGTCGCATAGCAAGATTACTGTTATACTTCCCTTGGGAAAGACATGGGCTTCAGCAATCCATCGCTGAGGGAATTCTTGACACAGAGTTTGTATCCTCATATTTAATAACTGTTAGTGGATTTTTCTTCTGTGACTTTGTTTATTCAAGTGCCCCACCATCACCTCTCCCTTGTACGACATGATGGTGCCCTGCTGCTTGCAGGAATGTTTTCCAGTAAGCAAAGCCAGTTTAGAGACTAGGAGATCTTATAAATCTGCTCTTAAGAGTCTGTTCACAGTAATCACAGAAGCAATTTCCTCTCTTTTTTGCTTCGTTGGTTTTTTGTTGTGGGTTTTCTCTTATTTTTTATTTTGGTTTTCAGTTTTGGTTTGGGGTTTTTGTTGTGAATTGAGAGGAGGAGATGTTAGGATTTATTTTATGCAAAGAAAGATGATGAAAAAGATCCAAACCCTACAGGATGAAGAATTGAAAAAGAATTAGAGGACTTGTATTCCTAACCATTCCACTTATCATCTCTGCTCTTGATTAGTCCAGTATCACTGATTGTTCTTTTTCCTAAAACAGTTTAGCTGCATCCAAAATAGGGTGTCTAATACCACAGACAATGTCAGTATGTGCTTGCTCAATAACATTAGTTATATAACCTAGTTTGGGCCTCAAAAATAAGGTGAGGAAGCTGCTGCTGTAATTCAATATCTTCTGCTAAGATGTTTTTGGAACACAGACCAATCCGCTCTGACCCTGACTGTATTAGGAAAAAAAAAAAACCAAAACATCCAAATACCACAGTCCTGATTCCAGTTGTATTCATTCTCTGCTCAGCTGAACTCCCATTAACCTCAGTGAAATTTTGTCTAAGTTAGCACTGAGAAAAACAAAACAAATAGTCTTCTAAATATGGTCCAGGTACATAAAACTGTGCATTGAAGTATGAATGCAAAGCTTAGGTACTGCTGTGTCTCTCACCCTTTGATCACCATGCCATTTCTGACAAACTGTGTGATATTTATCTTGATAATTTTTTTCAATTAAGGGTACCCAAATATATTTTAGAGCTCAGGGTAGTGAGAGACACAGGCCAGGAGAACAGATGTCTAGCCCGAGACATCTGGCTACCAGATGTGGGTGCAAGAAACACCAGGTGGCAGCAGGACCGAGCAACACGCCAGCAGAGGCTCAACACACACGGGAGACCTGTCCTGCAGAGAGAAGCAATAGAGTAGAAAGGCTTAACTAATGTTTCCACGCTTAATTCCTGAAGATACCGTCCTTCATATTAAAATTTTGGACACAGTTATTGTCAAATCTGAACGTGACACATAAAGAGACTTCCACCAGATCTACCATCTTCATAAGGTTGTGTGTTCTGCAGCCTGGAAAAGCAAGTTTCCAAGAAGCAACTTCTCTTTGTTAATGGCTTGGGAGATACTCCAGTGCAGGACTAGACAGCTGTCTTCATATGACTGTCCTTTCTATAACACTGTTCAGCACATCTGCTTTATCCGGAAACTCTTGCACGTTTTTCTATTTTGTTGTTTCTCAGAGCAGACTTTTGAAAGACACTTGCTGGCAGTGCTCACATGTCTGCACGAGGGGGCAGGAGAGGCTCACAATATCGGTAGCAAAAGCTGCCTGTGATAGGCGAGTAAGAGAAAAGTGACTTTTAGCACTGCAGGTCCCTCTGCTTCTTTACCCTTCTCTCCTTGAAGACAGCCCTTGCTTCAAGGCTGTTTCGCAGTAGTGGCTGGAAAATAAATATGACTTGCAGCAAAACTTGTGTCAACAAAGGTCTGCAGATTTGTCTCAAATGCACATAAGTGTCTGAGATCGTTAGTAGGAAAAGACCATTTTTTCATAGCAATTTCCATTCCTATAATTACTTTGAAATAAATACCAGTAAGAACTGCAGTTAAAAGACAGATCAGAACATTCCCTTCCCTTATGTTTTTTTTCTGACCATAATTAAGACACTGAGCTTTAAAACAAACACCATGGCCTTGGAGATGTGAGGAATAGGGTTGCAGAAGAAATTAGTAGGATGCCTCATTGCAGTCACAAAGTAGTCCAGCAAAGTGGAGCAGAGCTAGAGTGAGCCAAGCCGTGATCCCATGTAAATCAACATCATTCTCTTGATGCAGTAATACACAATTTACACCTAATAAAGAGTGGCTCACATTCTTCTGTGGGTAAAAAAAAAGTGCTGAGAAGAAAAAGCTCTTGTTCATATGTTTACCAAATCCAACTCTTTGCTACAGCAATAACCACTAAAATTTGTTTTGGACCACTAACCTTCAGTCTTCTCATCTCCCATACATTTTTGAAAAAATAAGGGCACAAACAAGAGCCATGAGAATGTTTGATAGATTTGAAGCCGAAACCAACTATTTTTTTAAATAAGTAATTTAGTCTTGCAATACTTTTAGAAGGCAGAGGGCTATTCTTTTCCTGTAAAGAGGCAAAAAGAGGGTCTCATGAAAGTGGTGACTTGACATGGGTTCTATAAGAAGACAGAGTAAATGGGGAGTTAGTTTCTTGTTACTCAGATTCCATCACAAATGCTGCAGTTATTACCTTCCCTCATCTGCACAATAATCCTCAGTGTCTCAGTCCTGCAGCACTATCCTACATAGGCAAGCATGACATGGACAGGGTAGATCATTAAGCTCTGAAAATACAGGTGGTGCTACTAGGGCAAGAGGTATAAAAAATGTTGACCTTGCACAAAGTGGCTACACTTCATGTCTAATTCCTGATAGAGAGAGTCCACCCCCCTGCCACAGCTGTGGACTACTTCTGCACTTTCTTCTGTGCCCATTTCAATGCTTGTTTTATTTGTGAGCTAATTCAGCTTCCTAAACTAGCTAATAATAAAGTTAATAAAGTACCAAGTTCACCTCTTGTAAAAAGAAATGAGATATCAGGCCAGCTTCAGTGTCCTAGAAAATCTCACCCTAGTGTGCCTCAAAAGCCCATCAAGGTCAAGTCACCAGGTTGACTTTTGGGAATGCTGCTACACCTTCACAGAGCAGGAGACCAATGAGGAAAGCATTAAGATTGAAGCCATCACAGACAAGTAGTCAGATTTGCCATAACAAAAGGAAGGAATTTAGCTCCAGCCTCCTATTAGCTTTCTGCATCTATAGCACTCACTCAGGTAGAGGCTTCTGGTCTAGTATTTAGTTCTGGGACTGCTGGTCCTCTTTAACCACTTCTTCTTCATCAGTGGGCTTATTTGTTCCAGTGACTAACTCGGCGCCATTCCTGTCAGGTATTCCCTTCAAGGCCATCTCTTTCTTCTATTTCTCTGCCAATAAAGTGCTTTGTTTCAGATCCTTCAACAGAACGCCTCAGGGCTAAAGGGTCCTGTCTTCATCCCACAATGGTAAGGTAATGGTAAGGTAATAGTAATGTAGTATCACTTGAGGGTTGCTAGATGCGGGTATGGCTATTCTGATTATGCATTTTAAGCACTTGGGTGAGAACCTACTTGATTTTAAGCACCCAAACAATGCTCCCTGACTTACACAGGCTCATAGGGTGACTTAAAATGAAGAATGTGTCTGAAGCACCTTGCTAAATCCAGACACTACTGAGTGACATTGCCTGTAAGGGATACAACAATAAAAAAATCCAGCTCTTGGCACCAAGGAAACCTTCTTCATGCTGGGTGGCCAAGACCACATTTTCAAGGCACGGAGATGAAGGCTATAATTGAGGCTTCCCATGCGTGTTAAAATCAGAGCCGTACACAGAACTGTTAAAAGCAATGAGAAGCCTTGCCCTGACTTTAAAACCTTTTGACTAAGACTGTTAGTCAAGGCCACTACAGATTGGCACTCAGACAATAGAGGTAGATTTTAGGTAAAATCAACCACTTTGGTGCAAACGTACCATTATTAAATAGCCTGAAACAAAATCTCATGCTTGTGTGCTGCATCCTGGGTGCATCACAATTATTTGGTTTGGAGATCTCTTTGTATTCCACCAATTCAACCATGCAAAAGAACAGATTTGCATAGTGCTGAAATCAGTCATTGCCTAAGTTCATTGGTTTTATTATTAAAGGCAAGGGCTCTATTTTGGCTACATTTTCCTGCAGAAAAAATTGTATTCAATGGCAATTGCAAGTCAGCTGCTGAGATAGAGGTGAAACAGCAATAGTTAAATGCCTCCCTCCTGTGATGGTATTAGCATGACTGCTAGGAAATATGTGCTTGAAAATGCCAGAGAAAGTGATTTGTCTGTGACAGAAGCTGTTTTAAGAAGAGAGAAAATGAAAACCACAACCACACTAAAATAAAGCCTCTTTTAATGAGCTTTGGATGCCTTCTGGAAAATTGAGAAGAGATTTTTAATGCATAAATGGTTCTTCTGGTATATCATTATATTTTCTGTTGGAAAGTTTTGTTGGGTGGTTTTTTTTGTTGTTTGGATTTTTTTACCTACCAAGTATATACTTTTTTTTTTTTTTATTTAACTGAGAACAAGACTTCTGTTGTTAGAAACAGAAAGCAGGAAGAACCAAACTGCTCTAGTCATCAGAAGAACCAGTGTGAGAGATGTTTACCTGAACCTAACCTAAATTCCTGAGGATACCCACCAGTATTTCCTGGAGGATGGATTGGTAATCAATTTAGCTTTGTGTTGCTGAGCATGAGTCATTGGAAATCATAATGATCAAGTGTCTATGTCATCCCTAAGCTGAAAGTAAAAAGAGGAAAGTACATGGAAAAAAAAAATCTAATATGCCTTTGCAGACCCTGCTTATGGACACAGAAAAAGATAGAGCAAACTTACACCTCTTGAGGGTGTGATGGTTTTCGGTCTATTTGATTGTGGCAACCGAGCTGCATGCCAGTCTATTGCTCTCCTGTTGAACTCTTCTTTGTCTGCTCAGAAGAACTGACATATTTATGCCATTTTTTGTCTTATATTATCTGTTCCTTAATCTGTCTCATTTTATACCACTAGAGACATAAGTGGGGTCCCATTACTGCTATACTAGTTGAAAAACCAGCACTTATTCTTCACTCTAACACTCAAAGTGCAGCCCTGTTATTGAGGAAGTAATCTGAACTTGTTAACCAGCATCTGATAACTTGTCATTCGTATTTTTCCAGAAGTTGTATGAATTTATAGTTCTTGACTTAAAAATGAAAGGAACAAGTAAATAACTGAAAGTTATCAACAATTTCAAGGTGCAAGCACTGTGCTATTCAACCACACTGTATTTCTACTTGCTTTCCCATGCATCTGTGCACACTGACCGAGGCTCAAGAAATGCAGAAAGTTTTCCCCTGTGAGTTTTCCCCTATCATTGCAGGTAAAAGGTCTATACTCATCTTTAACGCTTCCTGAATGAGCAATCTAGGTATGAAACAAGGATTGTTGAAGGCTCCTCCTTCAAACAAGTTTGTGAAAAAAATAGCTTTTACCCAAAGCATACAGGCCAGGCATTTATCTGCCAGAAGCAGTTTCAGAAGCTGAATCTCCATTTCAAAATGCCACCGCTGAGATCACTCTCTAAATCCAGGCAATATAGAGAGAGGTCTCATCACGTTGCCAGTTGGCTGGATCAGACTTTCTCTCATCCCCTCCGTTCAGTGTGACTGCTATTCTTAGACACCTAAATTCACTACGTAATGATCCGAAGTCAGCCCTGTACATTCGTGTGCTGTAGCCAAGCTTTTGAATTGGGGAAGAGGGAAGGAATTCCTCTACTGAAAGTCATGATGCCTAAATCCTGGTCTGGAACTGCTCCTAACAAAGTAAGGCCTCAAATTCCCTTCTTAAAGGGGAGTTTGTCACACTTGATGACTTGAGCTTGATATTTTCTCAACTCTGGCTGGTCATTTAACATGCAGGCTCTATGACAAACATTTGTTCTTTATTTTCCTTAAGTCCAACTGCCCAATTACACCTCAAGTTTCCCTTTGCTTATTCCCTGCTTATTCCACACAGTGGATTTCCAGGGTAGGAGGGAATATGAGGCACTGCTGCTGTCTGCTGTATAAACAACACAGAGGATGGGAAGAGGAGATCCAAGAGAAACATCTTACCTATGCAAATGGTATGTCACCAGTTTTTCTTTTTCTTTTTTTTTTAAAAAAAAGAGCTCTTCAATAATCAATTGCCCTAGGAGAGACATCTGAAAGCATTTTGTCTGGCAAAAGAAAGATGTTCATAGGCTGCACACAGGGTCAGGTTTATTTTATTACTTCACCTTGTGACTGACACAAGTCAAAATAATTTGTAGTGAGGGTCTTAGAGACACCAGAGATAATGCACTCCTTGCCCATTTACAAACTTCATCTGCCTCACGGTAAGATGAACGTAGTGCATCTTTACAAGACAGTTTTGTATCATGTTTCATCTATCCTTAATATCTTGTCTTGAAAGCATGCTCAGCCATACAGGCTTTTGACCACACATTGCACCAGCAATGTGTAATTGAAACCCTCCTGTAATTAAATAATCCACTTTTCTCTGAGCTGTGTCAGACACAAAAGTGTCACTGAGACTCAGATCCTTCCTCTGCTACCCTTTTGCCCAGGTTCTCTGAGATCAATCCATATCCATTCTGCTGACATCTGTCCTGTGACAATCACTCTTCACAAGACAGAAGAGAAGTGTCTTAAGGTTTCAAGCTGCCACTTTCTCCCACTGCATGCTCAGTCTTTAGCCTCCATTTCTAATTTGATTGCCAACAACAGCTTCTCTAAAAGGGCTGAAGAGGAAAAGGCTTATGGAGGAGACCGGAAGACCTGGTTATTCAGCATCCTCCTCGTCTTTTCTGCTGTGTCCCTCTGTACCTCCATCTCTTTCTGCCTTCCTTCTTTTCTTTTGTCACACATTTGTTCAGCAAAGAAGGAGGGCATTTGTCAGGTGGAGGCCTAGGATATATTCTTGTCTTCTCTTCTAGGTGCTACCACACTCTGAACCATTAATACATAACAGTGAAACAAGTCTGCAGTTTCACAAGCTCATCTCATCAAGGACTGAAGAAGTAGCTCAGTTGTTAACTTCCTTGGCTGTTACTAAACTCTTCCAGGCATCAATGAGAAGGAGACAAGAAAAGTCCTTGGGAATAGAAAATATCTGGTCATAATTATAATGCAGGTGCCTAATCTGTCACATGAGAATTCAAGACCAAGACTAAATGTTTGAACTCACTCTTGAAAAAATGAGACCCAAGCTTACAAAGAAACAACAAAATCTCTACTACAAAATTATCAACAGAATCAGTGGACCATGATAAGAAACAGCCGCTAAAGAATAAATTCAAAGAAAAGCACACATCTCACTCCCCTTGAGTTGCTTTCCTTTTGCTTCTGTCTGTCTGCATCAGTTAATGACCGCTCAAGAGCTTATCCCTCCAGCTGCCAAGATACGTCAAACCCAGAATCATTTTTTGCCTATAGCTGGCCAGCAGATCCCCAAAAGGGTGAAAATCATCACACATTTCAATCACGTGCAACTTGAAAGTGGTATCCTGTCTCAGCAGGATTACACCAGTTGCTCATGCATCTGGTAGTGTTTTTCTCATCCTTTCTGAGTGCTAGGAATTGGAGAGGGGCAAGAGACCACAAGGCCATAAAGTTCACAGGAAATGGTAACAAAATCTGCTGCCTTCAATCCAGAAGGCAGACACACATCAGTGATGCATCTATTGATCCTTACATACCTAGCAAAAAATCCTCTCTGTTACTGCAGCAAGTAGGTGCATTTACAAAGAGGGCTTTTATGAAGATTAAAAAAATTAAAATGAAATTCCTTCCATGCAAGGTGGTGCACCATTACTGGTTCCACGGATGCATAGCAGCTGCTAAATCCATGCAGGGCCTGATGCACCAGCTGCATCTGCATGCTGATCTTGGCCCAAGTCCAGCTTCTGTTGTGTGTGGGTGCCAACACTGCACCCACACTGCTCGCTCTCCGTAGCCTCATCCCTACAAGCTCTAATAGGAGAGTTGCAGGAAGTTTACCTTAAAGATAAACAGGTGTTAACTCCCTCCATATATAAAAGAAAGGCACAGGGCTTGGGGACTAGCTGTTTTTGTATTTACACTCTGGTTCATCAACCCTAGTACTTAATTGCTTTTTCCAAATTAAAGCAGAGAAGAGAGAGAAGTTCAGTTAATGAATAAACTGTTCCCATTGTTAATTAATCAGTGACAGAATAATGATTCAGAATCAGAGCTGCTCTGTTCTAGCCATACTCAAAAGGAGATCAGCTCACCTCCTCCCAAACACTTGAGAAAGGCAGCATTCAGAGGTTGCCTAGCAAGTGAGCCAACGCAGGCTGAGCTACAGAGTGTGCTGCCACAAACGTCGTCTTGACGCACTCCCAATTCAGCTCCCTCGTCACCAGCTCTGGGTATGTGACACTGCAAAAATGAGCATTTCCCAGGTAATCAGGGCCTTAAACAGCTAGGACTAAATTTTGGCCCCCAGTCCTGGCACACCACCCAGATGGCAGAAAGCTAGTCTGCAGTGCTCCTGGTGTGACATGTAATAAGCAAGCCACTACCACCATTACCTTCCACACTTGTCACACGCCTCAAATGCTCTCAATGTTTATCTTCATTTGCTGGACCCATTAGAGCAGCCACAGTAGCTAGTGCTGGACACATTCAGGTGTTCCCTTTGAAACCGTTGCCCTGTGATTATGTTCTACAAAGAATTAGATAGAAACTTTTTCCAGATCAAATTATGTCAGACCTGAGACTATCTGGATAGCAAGTAGTGAAGAGCAGCCAGGCAAATTGCCAGGAGGGGAAAGCATGTCACCAATGGAAGAGGAACAGCTCACCTTCATTACAGACAAACAGAGAGGGCATTTGCTGCAGGTCTGCCAACTGCTCACATTTCCCTGCCTTGGTTTCACCTGTGGCAGCACAGCCAGGAGAGTTGGCTTTGCACGTGGTCAGGACATTTTGCTTTGTTTGAGTACTCGGCAGTCCATTGACCTGGCATTTTACAACGAACTCAAAGCACATTTATCCAGAACACTGGGAGACTGGGGCTGGAGGGCTATTCCAGGAGCTGAACTGACAGAAGTTGATGTCCTCATAGTTTATGGCTTAATCAGTTTAATCATTGTGTCACCAGGACATTACAAAAATATCACTAGCTTCCAGACTGGTCGATACTTTTATAAGGTTTTTGTACATTGACCTTTTAATACACAGCTGACTGTGTAATCTGCCCTGATGGAAGAAAATGCATTTTTTCACATTTTAAAAAAAAAGTTTTGGCATGGTATGCCACTCTACAGAGACTAGCTAAACTGAAGTAAGCTTATAACAAGTGTACTAATTAGAGGATGAAAGGAATGGATACAAAGTCAAAAAAAAACCCAGGAAATCAAATTTCCAGGGATATTTGCAAGGCTGTGGGTGTTTTCTGTGTGCAGTAAGACAGTGCTGAAACATCCACAAAAAGCAAGACCTCCTTTCCACAGGCTTCAACAGATGGCTCAGATTTAAGTACTGTGAAGAATGACATGTGAGGAAACAGGGAAATTTGAGGGAGAGGTGAACAAAATGGTTATTCAAGCAAAGAATGAGTGAGGAAAAGCTTGTCACATGACCCAGCCAGTGGATGCTAAAGAAATTAAGGGCAGGGATGATCTGGGAGAACAAATTAATTTTGGAAGTCCATGGTCTGGGGACCAGGTGCACAGTGACAGAGTTAAAGGCCTGGGACACAAGTGGATTAGACAGTAGTTTCTGAAGTAGCAACAGCAGGAAGTTTATGCAGGAAATAAGTAGCAGACAACCTCTTCAGAGACAAATATCCTGTTTTCCTACAAACTTTCCTAGTTAAGAAAAAGAAAGAATCCAAATAAATCCCATATAACGAAGTCATCAGATTATTTTTTTTTACTTTTTAAGTAAACAAAATGTTCTTTTAAGTTCTGTGAGAGGCATTAGTGGGTTTTAAAATAAGAAAAATTAACACCACATTTCCCACAACTGAGCTTGCACACCACAAGAGTTTTACTGCCCACTCTGGTTTCCTTTGTTTTGTTAGTTGTGCTCCACATCAGAAACAATGAAAGCTTTTTTTGTTGTTGTTAAGAAACATCTTTCAAATTGAGCTGTAAACCACTCCTGGTGTATGTGAGCATGGATGTGTGGGGGTGTGTGAGCAAGCTTGTTTGTGACAGAGGAAGAGTGGATACATGTGTAATAGGGGAAAAATGAGAGCTAAGAAAGAAAAATCCAGTCTAGAGTGGAATTAAGCAGTGAAAAACGAGTTGTGAAACAGGATTATAACAAGATGAGGTTATTTTTGTGATTTTAGGCCAGTTGGGGAAGTGGGAAACCTAGAAATTCTCTCAGTTAATAGCAAGGCAATTCAGAGTTCATTAAATGCTCTTGGTTGTTTGGCTATTTGTTTTAAATCTCCCAGCAACAACTGGAAGAAGATTTACAAAAAACTATAGGCAGAAAAAGCTCCATGCGGTTTAAAAAAAAAGGAAAAAGGAAAGAAAAGGAGAAAAGACTCTATCCATATGAAGAAAAGCTCTCTCTGTGCTGGGCTTCTTTTTACAAGCTTTATTCTTGTAGGTTTCTATATTGTAACAGCTGGGCTGCATTTTTTTTAACCATTCCTTCTCAAGCAAAAAACCCAGGGATTTTAGTGGGACCTGGTGCAGATTACAGTAGCTCAGGGTAACTAATCAACTGCTGCTGGGTCAGAAAGAAAAGATCCACTGCTGAGAAATGGCAGGAATTGTTCCCCTCTTTCAGCTAAAGTGGTGCTGAGTACTGCTTCCTCCTGGCAGTTTCTGTGCTACAATTTTTTCTTTTAAAATTTTATTTACTTTTTCAGCAGTGATTTAGGCAGTTACTTAAGGTCCTGCAGCTAAATCAAATATTTAATTTTCATCTAGTGTCAGTGAAAGATAACAGAGCTCGGCAGGTACTCAGCATGAACAAATTGAGATTTCGATTACTACAAGTACTTCTGTGTTCTCAGATAGCCATAGATACAGTCTCTCCAGACAATGGGTACTTAGGAGGAGAGACATTCTTCCTAAGGATGGTCTTGCCCTGCTCCTTTCCCAAGGCTGCCAGCAGAGCTAAGTGGTTCCTTGCAAAGCTAACGCTTGACTCCATTGGGCTCAATTCCACCACGTCACGCAGCATTTGAGAGCAATCTGCCCTCACTGCTGGGCCAGCACAGGGCTGCAATACTCACCTACAGGTTAAGCAGTCAGCGTTCCTTTTCCAGCCCTGCAAAGCCAGCCAATTACTCACCATGCAATTACTTGGTAGTCAGTAAATAAAATTCACATGATCAGAAAAATACTGCTTTGTTAGGGAAAGGAGGAACAGGATAAATAGTAAATTAGAGGGTTCTTTTCCAGTAGAGAAAAATATTAGTTTCAAAATTTGTATCCATCTTTCTTCTCCAGTTCAGGGATGTTTGTCTGGATCCATTTCTAGCCTTAAACTGCAAGGATGACTTACCATCTAAAAAAAGCCTCACATTTGGGCAATGTGTCTTAAGTCCTTTTCAACTAATTCAGCCTGCAGATTCCAGAAGTTGGGCCACCTCGGATTAGCTCCGTGTGCTGTTAGCAACTGGCAGTGTGTAAGGGAATAGAAGTATTATACAAAACCCTAGTAGTGGCTGAATTCTGCCTGTTAGCCTTAATAACTTTTAAAAAATAAAATTACTCAAGCCTAGCAAATCTGTTGACTCTCCAAAGCTGGAAAGGACCCAAATTTACTTTCTCCTAAGTGCTTAAAGCCACTATTCGTAGACAACTGAAATAACAATTTTAAAAAATTAGCACTAGTACTGGAGCTAATTTTAATTCTACTGCCCACATTAGATACAATGCAGAAAAGCCAAACCCTCATTGTAAAAGATACTTCAGGTTTACTACATACTCCAGGTTTACACAGGAAAAAGTGGTATGTTCAGCTTTGTAGTATAATGACCTATGAGTGCTTTCTACATGGCAGAGGCAGAAATGGTGGTGCCACTTTCATTCAGGCTCAGCTAGCTTTGGGGATCTGAAAATCTAGTTTAAGTTTAGATAGCTGTAAGATTTCGTGGAAACATTGGGTAGAAGGAGTGAAAGGAAAGTTTTATAAGGATGTGTTCCCTGGAAATCCCACCTATTTACATGGGAAAGTGCTCACAGTGATCTGATAAAGCAAGAGAACTGGGCTCCAGAGTTTTTGTTCAATGCGAGTACATACACCATGCAGACCACTTCCCTGGCTCAGCAGGTTGTCCCCCAATTCCCTTTCTAGTAGAGCAGTGAGAAATGCTTTAAAATGCATGTAGGCAGATTCATTAGATTGTCTGCAGATAGGCCCTAAGATATATAGGTACCTTTCTGGTGTATTTCTATTCAAATGTTGACTGTCCTAAAGAGCTGGGATTATGCAAGTGTAGTTGCAACTCAGCTGAACACATTTTAATTCCAGAATTTTTCTTATGATGTTCCATATCAGTTTTCCTTTGCTTATATTTATCCTGCCTACCCTCCTAAATATTTCCTTTCCCCAGCCCCTCTCTTCTTAGTATTCATGTCACACAATTTTTTAAGACTATTAACATCTTTCTATTTCAGCATCCCAAAATTAAACCAGATTTAGAATCTTCCCTCATAAATCAAACACAACATAAACAACTAACACATCTCTTAAAGGTGGCTCCTCTTACAGAGCTGGACTTGAGAGGCTGACAGATTCACAGCCTAGGACTTCACAAACTAGGTCAAACAACTGTAATTTCTGCTGTGCTTTTCCTGCCTTTTTTCCCTGCATGAAAACATACATTAATAAACTGATGCTGAGGAACTCCAAAGAGCAAATCACAGAGTTTAGCCAGCTAAAGAAAAGGCAGAACCTCAATTTGAACACACAAATCTGAAAGTGTTTTTACCGTTTGATTTCTCATCTTTTTTTTGGGTTTTTTTTGTGTGTTGACAACAGAGGGGAAAAAAATCCCCTCTCTGTGACAGATGCATGATATTATAGAAATTTGCTTCTCTGCAAGTGTGAAAGCACTATATCATAAGGGGAAGGCAGATGTCTTTGCAGGTTCTAGCCTACTATTTCCTATTTATCATGTAGACTCTTTGGATTAAGAAGCTGGCATGTCTCAAGCATATCCTACTTGCTTGAGTGCCATAGTATTGGAAGGAAACATTCAGTGCTTCATGTTTCTTCTGCATTACAATAGTATTAGTTACAAACCGTGCATGGAGACCGATTACTTTGCCCCAGAGCTATTTGGCTCTCCAGGCTAAACAGCCACTAACTGTCTCAGAACAAGGACAGAAATTAAATGCACAGCTGACTCTTTGCAAATCTTGACTAAAGGCTGGAAAACAGCATGTCCACCCTTTCAAGCTTTCAAGGAGGTCTATGAGAAAATAGTGTGGAGGAATAAAGGAAAGGCATGGGAATTACTTTGCAAGACAGTATGATTCTCTAATTACTCAGGAATGAAGACATGAGATGTAATTAATTGCTACAACTAATTCATTGTTTAACCTTGACAAAATCCCTAGTGATTGATTCTGTGCTCAGGTTTTCCTGTACACGTATTCAGAATATTAGCTAATGCGAAGCAAGAATCACCCAGATATTTAAAGGCCTTTAGGAACTCTCAAAGCTAACAACTATCTCTGAGAGTACTCCACTTTTTAGGAGGTAAAACACTCATTTATCTGTAGCCACATTACCAAGTCTTCTCACACACAATTTCCAAGCTTAAGTACTAGTTGCAAAGAAGTCATACCCCAGATATGAGAGCCCTTTCCCACTACCTCATTGTTCCTTCACAGCACAACTATTGCAATAACCCTGAGGACAAAGCCAGGAAGTCTGTGATACACCCCAGGCCACCACCATTACAGATTTAAGCTGAAAACTTTTGAGGGCAGTCAGTCTGAAGCAAGGGATGATAGTGACTATCATCTTTGTTGTGGGATATTTGCTCGAATGCCAAATGCTGTTTTAAAGACTGTTATTTTAGCTCCCTCGACAGGGCAGAACTGAATTTTTCGGTAGGAAAAACGTTCTCCTATGGAATGCAGTAGAAATAGGCTAGGGGGCAATGCATATGAAAAGAAGTCAAAGCTCCTATCCTCTTTAAATTTCCTGGTCCCAGCCACCATATTGCCTGGAATTGATTTGGTATAAGCAATATGGTCTTTCAGATTTGAAAGAAGCCATAAGCCCAAAAGATATTCACTGCCACCCCTACTCCCTAAAGAATGGCCCAAGCCTTTTTCAAGAGTACCTACCTTGCACTGTGTCCAGACCTTTATGTAAAAAAACACTAAAAAATAAAGCCTCTTCTTGTATGTCTCTGCAGAGGCAGCTGCACAGCCAAGCCCTCAGCTGGAGGCTATAGTGTAGGAATCAGAGTTCTTTTGTGCCTGCTGTGTCGGGGCAGTGTAAATTTACACCTGCCTCAGGTTTAATTTAGCAATTAGCAATTATTTGGTAAAATAAGGAAGGCAGGAGAGTTTCCTCTCAAATAGAGCTATTATTGAATAAGTGAAAAACTGAGCACTAAATGAACTGAGCATGTTATTTCTGCCCTCACAGAGTGCCAAACAGACTAGGGTAGGTTTGTAAAATTGTCGGGGTTTCATTTGCAAAAATGTCTTTGTGTTTTCCATTCTCAACCTTGCTAATGCTGTGGCTGACATTTTGCTATGAAAATCCACTTTCTTTCAAAACTTTTCTTCTGTCTTGAAAATCTTGACTGGCCCAGCCACAAGCAATAGTCAAAGATCAAGTCTTTTTCCAAAGCTGACCAGCATCAAGAAGCACGTGTTCCTCTGTGGTGAACTGCACAGCTCTACTTGGTCTAACAAAAACAGCCCCATATCATTAGTATCTGAGGATGTCTCATTTGTTCCAACTAATGCATGCATGTATCTTTATTTACCAAAACCGGCAGAAGACAGATCAGATCTAGGTTAATACAAGCAGGTGCTTTTTGTTGGCTGAGTATAAGCTCCGCCTTATCTTTTCAGTAAAACAGCAGCCCTTAACTTTCCTGTACTGAGCAAGGAATTCAGTTTGATGGGGAGAGCTCAAAGGGAGGGCATTCACTGAATGACAAACCCCAGGGAAAGGCAAGGATTTAACAGGTCTGATGAGATTTCCACTTGTTCTGGGCTGCAGATTAGAAGAAATTCAAAGCAGGCCTGTCAGTGCATAAACAAGAAAAGGGACCGGTCTGCTGCCATTCAAAGTAAGAAGCATTAACCCGTATTAAGGAAGACAAGAATAAGTCTAGGGGCTTTTCCTTAATGCCTGACATCTGAAACCAAGGTTCTTCTTACATCATTTCCAAATATTTTTTATTTTGGCTTAGTGTCTGTTTGATGTAGCAATAAAATGAAGCTCTCATATTTTGCATACACAGAGAACTCCCAAAATACTAATAGCACCATCTCAGTCCCATTTATTTCAGTTCACAAAACTGGCAGGTCAGCCTCTTCTGGGAATGTGATCATTATGAAATTAGCTGCATGGAACCTGAACTTACTAGAAATTCAGCCCCTTAACATACAAAGAGCATTAAATGCCTTTTCATGTATGGGTGTGCACATGTGTTTTAGGGTAAGCAGTAAAGGATAGTAATATTTGAACAGATTGTGTCCAGAATTAAAAAAAAAAAAAGAAGCATTGTAAGACAGTTTCACAAGAGTCAGTTAAAAACCAGTGAAATCTGTAGGCCTTATAAACTGAGGGCCAACAAAACAAACAGCAGTACTTTGTTCCCTATATGTGAACACAGGTTCTGATAGTACTATTTGTTTTTAAGCCATAGGCTATAAACTTGGTAGGTCTTCCCTTCATTGGCAAAGCTTTTTGATGCACTATTTCTCCAAGTTTGGGTTAGGGTTATGCCAATTCCACTTGATCTGACCCTTTTCCTACGCACAGCTCAGCATGTGCTGCCCAGGCAGCACTCAACACTGCTTGTCAGCAGTTGTCCTCTGACCGCTGGCTACAAAAGGGCAGCAAGAGCCAGTCCGTGTCTGAGCTTCACATGAAAGGCCAGCAAGAGCCAGTCCGTGTCTGAGCTTCAGAGTGCCAGGACTGCAGCTGTAATATGCAGGACTGAGTCCCTGCTTGGCAAGAACTGGGCAAATGCAAGGAAGAAAAAGGGATTTGCGCAAACTAATACTTTGAAAGAGAGTGGGGAAATACCACTCCTCTTGTGCAAGCGTAACAGAAATTCAGCAGTGCCCAGGGTCAGTGAGGCCTGCCTGGCAGCAGTCTCCAGACATGTGTTAGAGGATCTCTAGTGCAATACCAATTCAGAGAGCACAGTTCCAACTGCTGGGCCACTGATCATCTGACATTCTGCAGCTGCCCAGTTATTCAGAAAAAAAACAAACCCAAACTCTTAGAAAATGGATCAGAATGCTGCTTAACCTACAAGGCCTGCCTGTGCCTTTTGCATGAAAGGCATGAAAGGTAGAGATCATAAAGAACTGTCCAGGAATAATATCAGACCTGGAAGAACTAGAATTGAAAAAGATACTATGTGGTGTTGCAAGAAATAAACATTTATTTTTAAATAACAAAATCATCCAAAGGAACAGCTACATTTTCCTTGCTTCCCTGAATAATATTGAAGAGGTGGTGGAGAGGAAAGATTCTCATATTTTATGGAAATAAGTCCAAAAATCTGAATTCTTATTGTAAATGTTACTAGTATCAACGAACACTCTACAAGTAACTTCCTCAGCATAAGAAGATATTCAGTGAATATTTAGCATGCAGTGTTGTCTGAATTACCAGTTTCCTTCAAAGACCTACAGTGGCAACTTTAACACTTTTTTTTCTTTAAACAGAGGATAGACTACCACAAAATGTCAACTTTGCATCTGAAGCACAAATAACCTCAATTATATTTGCAAATATCTATTTACAAAAGACCAAGACAGAATGTTGCCTATTGATTTTCCTACCTGGAATCTTCAAAATCCTACAACTACTCTAAACTTTATTTATATGTAAGTGATTTTTAAAATAGATTTTGGACTAGTCAGTGTGGTCTAAATTTTAAAGGAAAGGGCTGAGAAACAGGAAACGTGGGAGAATTGGGTTGGATGAAAGCCTAGATAAAGGCATGTGGTTTGTTTGCATGATTTTTAGTTAATAACAAGGGAGATTGGGTGTCTCAGAAAATTCAAAAAAGGAAAAGAAACCTTTATTCAACAGAAAAAACAAATCAAAATGAAGATAACTTCATATGAAGGTAACGGAACTTGCAAATACTAACGGAAAGTAGTTATGTGTCTCATCACTTAAAATTGGAATGGAGAAAGCCCTAGAAAATGTTCTCCAGGGAATTCTCTCTTGAACCAGAGAATCATAGAATGTTAAGAGCTGTAAGGGACTGCAGAGATCATCTAGTCCCAAACCCCCCTGCCATGGGCAGGAACAGCTCCCACTAGATTTAACCCGGCCTTGAACGTTGCCAGGGTTAGGGTATCCACAGCCTCCCTGTGCAACCTGTTTCAATAAAGATTTTCTTCCTAACACTAGCCTAAATCTCCTCTCTTTCAGTTTACACCCATTACTCCTTGTCCTGTCACTACAGTTCCTGACAAAGAGTCTCTCTCCAGCTTCCCTGTAGGCCCTCTTCAGATACTGGAATGCTGCTATAAGGTCTCTATGCAACCTTCTCTTTTCTAGGGTGAACAGCCCCAAATTTCTCAGCCTGTCTTCATAGGGGAAGTGTTCCAGTTCTCTTACCACCTTTGTGACGCTCCTCTGGACTTGCTCCAACAGGTTCATGTCCTTCCTATTGGAGGCACCAGAACTCTATGCAGCACTCCAGGTGGGGCTTCACAAGAGCAGAGCAGAGCAGAGCAGAATCACCTTTGTCATCCTGCTGGTCACGCCTCTTTTGATGCAGACCAGGATTGGGGTTGGCTTTCTGGGCTGCAAGGGCACACTGATGGCTCACCTTGAGTTTTTCATCAACCATCACCCTAAAGCCTTTTTCCACGGGCCTGCTCTCAATCACTCCTCTGCCTAACCTGTAGGTTTGTCTGGGATTGCTGTGACCCAGTTGCAGGACCTTGCACTTTGCATTGTTGAACTTCATGAGGTTTGCATCTGCTCACCTCTCAGGCGTGTCAAGGTCCCTCTGGATGGCACCCATTCCCTCCAGTGTCAACTGCACCACTCATCTTGGCTCTGTCATCAAATTAACTGAGGGTGCACTCAATCCCACTGGAGACATTGAACAGTACTGGCCCCAGTGCCAACCCCTGAGGGACACCACTTGTTGCTGGTCTCTACATATACAAGAAGCCATTGACCACAAGTCTTTGTGTGAGGCTATCCAGCCAGTTCTTCCATCCACAAGTAGTCCTGTGTCAGTTTGCAACAGGATGCCCTAGAAGGGGTGGACCTGAGACTGCAGCAGCATTGGAACAATATGAACAAAGCTCAATCAACTGAGTGTTCTTGTCCTCCCACTGATACTAACCAATGATGCAAAAAAAAAAAAAGCTGTGCAAAATCCTTTTAATGTATTATGGAAACAGTAAAAACAGTTCTTTTACTGTTTTCCCAAACCTGCTCTTCTATGTGAGATAGGTATACGAGGTCTAATGCGCTTTGTAATGGTTAACCTACTTAGGGCACGTTCAGATATTGTTTTCTGTGTGTGTGTGTGTGTGTGCACAAAGGTCTGATCTTTTGACAAATGCTTGGAGAGCTGCCCATTATAAAGGCAATGTTTTTTTTTTTTAAAGGAGACACTCCAAAGATTCAGGAATATGTCTGCAGGAATATGACATTCAATTAATCAAGGTAAAGAAAGGGCTAATTTTTTTTAGCATTCTGCTGTTACACTGCTGATTCCAAGGCTGTCTCTCTTCTTTGATCCTCTCTCATGCTTGCCCTCCTCCTAAACTGCAGACCAACACGAGCTCCAAGCGGTTGAAGGGAAGAACAAGGCAAGTAAAGATACAACATTTTGATGACTGCTGCCAATATGCTTTATGCTTTTTTCTTACCGTTTTTTCTTAATACTAACTCTGTGCTCACATTTTTGTAATAATTTCCCAGTTTAAAAAAATTAAAATCAAAGTTTTGTTTCCTTAATTAAGCACATATGAGTGAGCCAGCCTTCAGCCATACTTCTCACTTTCCTTGAGAATGGAATACCAGGTACTTATTAGGATTTATTTGCAACTTTAGGAATGAGGACAAGAAGAATTCATTGCTCCTTTCCTGAGAAACTTGTGATTGAATCAATGATCATAATTTTATATCACAGCAAGGCTTTTTTACCTGAGAAATATGAAGGTTAATCACATAATTTCACTACATGAAAAATATTATTTGGTATACTTGACATCTGTAGAAACTAAGCTAACGTTTTACCACTGACAAAATAATTTGCCAAACAGCCTTTCATTTTGAGCCCCTCAAGGTGCAGGCTCTACAGGCATTAAAGGCTTCACCTTAGAGGTGAGAGTGCTAGCTCTGGAGTGACTCTGGTACCAGATGCTTAATTTGAATCTGATTCACCTAGTGCCTAAGTTCCAGGTATTTTCACATGATGAATTCAAGACTTCAAATTAAATTTAAAGGTTTTTTAAAGGTTCAGACAAACATTTTGCAAAATTAATAACAATTATCAAAATGTTTACATCTCACTGAAATGCGATTATTTAATGCTAGCTTACTAATCATGTTAATATTGTTGATTAATCACTAAAATATTGTTGCTGAAACTTCAGACTTTCTGTTGATATATAGTTAAACTTATGATAATGTCAGATGAGTTTCTTCTGAAAATTTTGGTTTACAGTTTACTTGTCTTAACTTTGTCACATTATCTAAAAATTTTCTTGTCTGAAACGTCAGTGTACAATGTCCTCCTTAAATATTACACTTTGAGTGTGTAGACTGTAAAAAACATTTCTCAATGTTCAGTTAGGGTAACAATCATGTGAGGCTGCAGGATCACTGTATACCACTGGAGACAGTTAATGGATTTTCGTGAAGGAGACCTTCACTTGTAGGATTTTCCTTTCTTTCACTCATTCCTTCATATTCGGGCAAATTTGCCCATTTAGAGATGAAGGGAGAACACAGAAGAAAGAAAAAAGTTAGTTTCAGCAAGATGTTACAGATATAACTAGACAGAAATTCATAATGAAAGTTTGGCTTGCCACAGGGTTGATTTCACCCATGGCAAGAAAAATCTTCTGAAAACAGAGACACACTGGGTGGCATGTATTTTCCTTTAACATGCTCTGGGTTCTTATAGAATACTTCCTTTAAAGAAGTCACCCTCCATGTTCATGAATGCCTTCATCCTTACGATTAGAAAACCGATAAAGTCCTAGCCTGTGGAAAGTACTGTCACAAACTTAAGTTTGCATTATGTGGTTGCTTTCTCAGAAAAAAATGCTCATCTGCAGGTATTCAACAGCTTACATGAGTGTTGTTTTTCCTGAAGATTCCTACTTCAGAGGTTTCATATGCAGTATATCAGGTGAAAAATGTCAGTCATGCTTGGTGTGGCCATCTCCTTTTAAGTGTGATCATGTCTTCTTTTTTTACCATGGGAAAAATACGTGTCTGTGTGTCTCTGTGTGGATGTATCTCTATTCTTTACCACATTCTGAAATAGTAATGTAAAATGTTTTGACATTTTCCACAAAAGAAAAAGAAACAATAACAAAAAACCCAACAACTTTGGAAAGAGTTCATGGCTGGAATGTTTCTGGGAAAAAAATTCACAGAAGATTATATTTCAAAAGAGAGTGATGAATAATGGAAAGTATGAACTGTGAAGTCCTATTATATCAGTTGAATTTAGGTTAGCCACATTTAATTTTTTTAAGCCCATAAATGCTTAAGAAATTTTAATCACATGATGGACTTATTTGTAAACTCACATACTGCCCTGGAGGAGACACTGATTGTTGCATTCTGTTGTGACTCATGTGAATCTCTGGTTCAGGCTGCCAGGAGTCAGAAAACAAACTAAGTAGTATGTAGTGACTACATTTCCAATAGAGTTATCCTCAGGACACTCCACAGCATTTCTTTTAACACAGTAAGATATGAAAAATAAAAAGAGGGTAATATAAAACAGTCTTTAAGATTGAAACTTAGCACTGTTTTATTTCATTTTGTTAAAAGTAAAAATTACATAATCTAAGCACACTTACATTCTTAACAGGAATATCCTATATTTTTTTGCCCACTATATTCAAAATAGGTATTCCAACAAATGTACACAAAAATCTTTAAGAGAATAGCCTTTTCCTTAATAAAAATACTACTATTACTTCTGAATTTTTCTTCAAAATTCAAGTATCGCCAGCTTTACAAAACAGTTCTTGTTCTTCAAATATCAGAAGTAAATCTGCCTGCATGCTACATCTGAATAATATATTTTTTTTTCAAATTGAATTCTTTATTGCATGTCAATGAAAATATAAGTCTACAGTGAACTCAAAGACACATCAAAGTATCGCCATCTGTTTCTTTCTTCTATTGACAAGACAAAGAGGTTTAAGATATATTTAATTAGAGCATGATCAGTGATTAAATACATCATGAGTTACAACATATGGTAGTAGTCACAATTAAAAAATAGTTACTTGTGTTCTTATTTATCTGTCAAGTGAACTGGTTTATCTGCTGATCATAAATGAATGTCAGATGTAATCTAATAGCTTTTTAATAGAAGGAAGCTTGACAAAATACTGGCAGATGGTATTCTGGGTAATGATCCTGCAGTAATCTCAGTAATGACTTATCTATTTACCTGGCCCCAAAGAAAGAAAGGAAGGGAAGGGAGGGTCACAAAAAAGATTCGAGTAGCCTGGGCTGCTTTGGCATTGTAAATGTTCAAATCACTGAAGCAGCACATTCACTTCTGCAGTGGAAGAAAACATGAAATTGATTAAAACAGTATAAATGCAACAGGAAGATCTTCCTCCTCCGCAGTCAGTTTGGGAATGGAAACTTACCTAGTTCTCATGGACGTTTTGGGTTTTTTTTTCCGGCTGTTGCTCTGAAGTGGTCAGTTGAGGGGAAACTCTGTCCTTTAAAGGAAAAATATCTCATTGCGCCACTGGGCCACCCCAGCAGGCTTTTTCTCAAAGAGTGGTGACCCACTCCAAAACAGAGGCAATAATGTTAAGGAAGGCTTTAGAAACCACAAAGGACTACAGTGTGCCCTGAAAATCTTCCTTTTGCTTCACATTGACATGGATCATGATACAGGAAAATTATTATTTTTCTGCTTCCCTCAACAACTCACAGAAAAACACTCTAAACATCCATCATGAACTTTAAGGAGTATCGCCTGTCTTTGTCACAGTTACAGTCTCTGAAACCTGAAAAAACTACTTGTGTCTTGTGAAATTCCTTTTCAGATACTGAAAGTTCCATTGAAGTTAGAATTTTATGATCTAAGTAAACACAAATGGAAGTCTCATGAAGATTTTCATTCATAACTAAACATATAATAAGAAAACTCTTGCAATTAACATTAAATAGTAAGTCCCACTGTAATAAAAAGATCTGTTGAACTTTTCTTCTCCTGAGCCTCACCTACTGTTATACTTCCGCTGCTGAAAATAGTGCTGGGAAACTTGTTGATCTGTTGACTTGGAAATATTCATCCCAATAAAAAACAAGATGACCTGAACTTCAGCTCAGCACCAGTGTCACAGCAAATTAAGAGGTCACTGCAATCTACTCAGGAGAAGCTGGGTGTGATACTGGACTCTTTACCATGGTATTGGACAACAGAGAAGCAGCCTTAGGCTGAGGTATACAGTTGTTGGTGTCAGGCAAGAGAAATATCCTGAGGAAACAGCTCTAATGTTTATATGCACTTTCATTCAGGCATCCAGCCTAGCTGTTATCAAATTAGTCTATAGTAGACTTGTACTTCTGTTTTTCAGGTGCTTTGAGAAGCACAGGTGACAAAGTTGTGTTATTTTCCATTAGGTGTGTTCAATCTTTACATGAACTACTGTGGACAGTTTTAGCACTGCTGTTCAGCCCATCTGTGAAGATCTGCAAGGATCACTTAAGAGACAATTTCTGCAGCTAGCAAAATCTGCTGCTCCTTCCATATAGCAGCATCAGCTACAAGCTTTCCTTTCTCATGAAGCAAGTGCTTTTCATTTACAAGCATAGTCCACCAATTTCTGTTTTGGAAGGATTGCTCTAATTTCCTGTGAATCTCTGAGAAAACTTCATAAAGATTTGTCTCTTAAAACATCTGCTCAGGTCTAACATATGGGAGTTACTGTGCTCAGACTTTCACTCTGCATGAGGCTGGAGTGTTGTTACGAGTTTTTACAAAAAGTTTTTACATAAGGCAGACATAGGGAAATACAAACTCTGGCTGAGCTGAAAACCTGTATGTTCACTCTCAGTCTGCAGAAAGCTTGTATTGCTAAATCTGTCCAGAAAGCCAGTTTTAGCTCTGCAGACTGGCATGCAAAAAATTATGTTTGAGAACAAGCCCACATGCAGATGATCTGCACTGAGAATAAACAGATAAACAGAATAAAATACTGTATTCTCCCATATCTCACTTGACCTTCTGCCAACAGACCTACTGACATCATACTTGAAATGAAGACCTCAGCTATTCTGTAGTCTTAAGTAAACTCCTCAGAACCAAAGACTGAAATGGGGGAAACATCACCAGTGATGACAGGTTCAAGGAAGATGGGAAATCAGGTGCAGGAAGGCTATAAGGAAAAAAGAACAGGGTTAAAGGACATCAAACCTGATCAATTCCTAAATAAGATGAGGCTTTTAAGAAAACTTCCCCTCCTGTTACCTTCACACCTAACCAATACCCAAGTCACAGTAGCTTTTCTGTGGATAACAAAAATATACATATTGAAAATATGGGAAATACTGACTTTAAAAGAGCATTTTTCCTGCCTGCTACTTCTTTAAATTTAACAGTCACTTAGAGACAGCTAAAACTTTTGATGTATCTTTCATATATATTACCTAAATTGGATTCTCCTTATCTAGTCAAGTCACATAACAAAGCTTATAAATCCTTAAGCCTTAAGGATTTGAACAAGATGCCAATTCAATGTGTTTCCATTTCACATTAGCCCTCTAAGACACATTTAAGCTCATTGATTCACTAATATGAACATTAGAAGCACACAGACATATACAGACTTGTCTGTGTCAGAAAGTATGATCTTGAGCAGTAGTCAATCATCTTGAGACACTGCTCCATAGATCATCTATTTTCTTTTTTGTACATTTTTTTCTATGATGGACATCATCTATTCCAGAAAAAAACCAAAACACTCTCACAACTATTCAGGAGTATCCAGCGTCTAATTTTTGTTAGCAAGTAATTTATTAACGTTCCTATTTTCTAATAAAACTGTTCCTTCATCACATCTGCCTTCACCTGATTTACACAGCTGTGAAATAAAAAGCAAGACCTGAAGGGTATTTTTATTTCTTCCAGAGTACTGAGTAGCTCCTTACAGCAACAATTGATATAATGGTCATAATCACTAACAGCCAGACTACAGAAAAATTCTCACAACCCAAAATTCTCCTTTCAGTATTTTGGGGGTTATTTTTGTGATGTGAACCAGATAATCTAGAGAGAGTTATTTATTTGGTTATTTAAGGAGCTATAAAGTGTACTCTAATGAACATTTCTGTTTGGGGAACTAGGACATAACCTTTTTCATGGTCTTCCTTTTGGTGATTTGTTTTGTTCTTTCTTACCTACATTCACAAGCAGTGTTTAGATGCAGGGTCCTATAAAACTTACTGTAACAAAAAATGACAAAGAAGAGGGAATTTCTAAAGTACAATTAAATCACAAAGTGAGTTTGTTTAAAAAGTTGCTGAACATTTTTCATTTGATTTTTTTTTTCTTGTAGCAGCTATTCAACTGTGGTTTTAATTTTATTTTTGATCTTTTGCCTGTACATTAAAATGGGAGTGGCATTTATGGCTGATGAATTCATAACCAAATTGCCCAGGTTTCTTGTGCTGTGTACAGCTTGGCATGCTTTCTTCATGCACCTTTTTTTTTTAACAGTGTAATTCTGTACAGACTCAACTACTGTCCTTGTAGCTCTCTGTTTCCCTCCCCTTTACCATTCTTAAAAGTTGAGACTAGTGAGATAGTAAATTAGTCCCACCACTTATAAGGGAGTTTGCTTGCATTGCTTAAGATCTAGCCAGGGTGGCATAAGCTTTTGTATTAAATATAGTTCTGAGTTTCCTTGGTCAAATGTCAAGATGCCCCTGTGTATTAGCAATCAGAATAAAACACAGAAGAGGTATATTTTCCTTTATCATTTATTATAATACAAGAAAAACAAATCTAGAAAGCACATTTAATGGAGCACCATATTGTAACAAAATTTTGCTGGCTCTCCTGCAGTGTATTTTTGACATTTAAACAATGACACACACATAGTACACACAGGCACCTACACCACGGCGATCTTATTAACAGACCCAAAGAGACGCCTCTTTCAAATACAGACACACCAAGGTGCACAGAGGAATGCCAGTGTGAGGGCATCTGAACGCTAACTGAGTTAATCACTCTTTTATTAGCGATCTTCATAAGCACACAAGCCTCCCCTGTCTCACCCCAATATCTCTTCACTGAAGACTCCAAATTGGGCCCAACTGATTATGGATTTGTCACAGACATGGTGTCGAGTTGTACAAAACTGGCCAATATTCCCTACCTGACACCTCTTATTGCTTTGGTTATAGTACTGAATGAAAGTCTTAAAAACTCTTAAATCTATACTCCACATCACAGAAAAGCCACTTTCACACAGGCAGAAACATAACTTCCCTCCACACACACCTGGATGCATAGCACAAATACTTTTTTAAGAAGCTTTGTAGGTTTCCCCACCAAGATCATCTTCCTAAAAATCACTGTATTTTGTTTTTCAAAGTGTTCAGACAGTTGTTCAACAACATATTTTGTAATATATTTTCTTCTTTTTAATAGATGGGGCATGTTTTCCTGCTGCCTTAAATTTTAGTCATTGTCTACACAAGGAAAGAGCAAAATGCTATAGTTTCTCATCTGCACAAGAAGTTTTGCATTCCTTTTATAGAGTGTTAAATACAGATGCTAAGCACAGAACAATGTAGAATGATAGCCCAGAATAGCTTTTTACATTGCTCAAAATGAAAAATACTGGATGTTTCCCATACTAATGCTGAGACACAGTATTGGGGTCTCTATTATATACAGTAGCCTTCCAGAATGCTTTCAGGCACCTATTTTGTGAGCTGTTGCTCAACATGTATGTCACACTGGAGCACCTCAAGTAATATGGTATAGTGCCCTGACATAGTGAGGATGACACAGAAGCAAATCCAGTATCACAGCAGACTAGACCAACTGTGAAGTACAAGGCTAGCAAGGTAGTAAGATCTCTACCTGGACTCAAAACAACTGTTAGAAAAATTTGGGGTATCTGACATATGGTGACTTTTATCATCAATTGAGGACAATGTGTGACACTTAATTTAAAACCTTTTCAATAAAATGTTTTAAATTTTTAACAAGATGCTATGTTCTATCATCCTCCTAGAAATTCCTTTTCCTTTGTTTTTTCCTTTATGCCCATTTTACTTTGAAGAAAGCCCTGCTTTCCTATCAGAACTTTTCTGGGGAAATCCAAGGTTTTGCAAAATGTATTTCTGTCTTGATAATCAGTGAGGCTGGAATATCTTTAAATTTTAAGCAGGACAGTCATACATCTTGCCAAGAAAGAAATTAAGTTATTGTCTGTTTTTATTTGTGGAAAATCAATGTGATTTTCCCATTTACAGGAGCCAATTTTATAATTCCTGTATACTATGTGATGAAGAGGCATCTATGAATTACAAGGCAAAATAATGGAAATTCACAAGGGCAGAATGGACTTGAAAAATAATTGTACCTTTAGATATGCAAATGGGTATTAACAAACTGATTTACTAATTCAGACTCTTTCCTCTGAACTAAAGGTATGTTTCAACAGCTGTGTTAAACATTTGGCTAGCATTTCCCATATAAACAGTTCAGACTTCAATGGTATAATGAGGAAAAGAAGAAAACATATTAGTTTAAGTTTTACAAAGGCTATGGAGTTACTATGGATTAAAAAAGTTTCAGCTGACTGAAGAATAGGATCTAATAAGGAAAAGATGCTGTGCTGCATATATCAACACAGATTTTCACTTGGATTAATGTCTACATCTTTACTCACCTGAGTAAAAGGACAGTATAGCAAAAAGAGAAGAGATTCAGAGACAAGAAAAGAGTACGAACCTGTATGAGAATATGAGTTATTGTTTGTCTTAAATAAACAAAAAATATGCAAATTTCTATATAGATTATATAATGACCGACATACAGAAGAAAAATTGGGATTGCTTATGTTTAGTGGTTTAACATATAACAGCAAGAGATGAGAATGACATTGAAAAGCAGCCTATTTAAATATGAAAGAAAAAATCTGTTTTCATTTGGTTTTCTTTGAACTTAAATGGGATAGGTTTTTTATTTTAGTAATCCCCACCTCACAAAATATTTAAATCTCAAAACTCAGAATCAGCCTCTCATAGGGATGATGAGACATCAACAATCACTTTAGATGAGCAAAAATAATAAGGGCTGAAGTTAATAAAAAATTCTGTAAGTTAAAAACTATTGCACCTTCCCCTGAAGCATCTGACACAGTCAGAGGTAGGACACTGGATTAAATAAACCATGTAGCTTGGCTTTGTTACTGTTGCTATGATAATAGGTGTTTAAAATTCAGTTATATATCCCAGTTAGTCATGAAGATCTGTAACAATCTTCCACACTGTGCAGTGATTTACAGTAACATTAATGAATGGTAGGACAGGACAATTATTAGTGGTCTTAGACACCACTTATATGTGCACGCATATGTATAGACATACATAAAAATGTATTATATACATATGGATGCATATATAAATGCACACACACACACACAGACACAGGCCTTCTGAGAAGTGGGGCTCACCAGGAGATCTGAGGACCACTCTTTACACCCTTCTCCAATGCACATTGCCAACTGTGCCTTTATGCTTAACAGTGTGTGGAGGAAAATGTGAGAAGAATGGGAAGCATGAACCTGAGTACGGGAGAAATTACCCATGTTACTGTCATTATTTCAGATCTGTGCTTGAAAACACATTTCTGAATTCCTCCTACATTGGCTAAGTTGACCAACAGCC
Source organism: Eopsaltria australis (assembly GCA_034509425.1). Lineage (NCBI taxonomy): Eukaryota > Metazoa > Chordata > Aves > Passeriformes > Petroicidae > Eopsaltria > Eopsaltria australis. The sequence goes on from JAVTVJ010000007.1 coordinate 449,498, forward strand.
AAGCTAGAGGAAATACACAATATTAATGGGCATTGTGAAAATTAAAACACTTATGTATTTTCTATTCTTTCCTATGTCAGTATGAACACATCATATTCCTGATGATGGGCAAGATGAGAAATTAAAAGAACTAATTTGATTTTTGCCATTTATTCAGTTTATCTGTTTCATGTTTCTGCCAAAGATGAGAGAAAACTTGGAGAGTCCATCTCCATATGGGTTTTCATTTATCAGCTCTAGTAGGTTAGCTTACTGTAAATCTGCCTCTTCATCAGGCTTGATTAAATAATTTTAGTTTTAGAAATACCTAAACTTAATGTGTACTCTAAGTTCACAGTATGTCTTTAAACATAACAATCAATTCCTCATACTCATTCATAGGAAAATTCTGCCACTTTTACACTTATTCACATTAATTCAAATTATTTTTCCTCCCTGTTTCTCTTTTGGGAAGGTTTTCAAGAGCATGAGCAAAACAGACTATCAGCTCATCTGGTTGCAGAACTGCAGCTAATCAATTTTAAGGCTGCAAACAACTTAACTTCCAAATCAACATAGCTGTAAACTAGGTTCAGATATCTAAGACAGTAAAAGCCAGCATGACTATATTTAACAGGGAAAATGACAGGATAGGTTTCCGTTTCAATGAGGTAAAGTTGTGCATAAATTCCCCCGTCCCCAAAATACACCTGCAAGGTCATTATCTCACATTAAAAAAAAAAAAAAAAAAAAAAAAAAAAAAAAAAAAAAAAAAAAAAAAAAAAAAAAAAAAAAAAAAAAGAGAGAGAGAGAAATAAGTTATTTTTTTAAAGCTAAAAGTGAAATTACCTTTAAGCCTATTGCTAGACAGAAAGAGATGGAGGTGGGTAAAGAAACAGAGATGAGAACCAGAGAATGTTGATAAATGTGTTGTCAGCTCTCAGAACAAGGGCTTGGTTGGCATAAGCTGAGTTTTGCCTCATGATGCATGCTCAAGATGGTTCTCAATATTATGTTATAAATAGTCAAGGTATTTCAGTTTTCAAACGGTAATGGGCTTATTTGATCACCTTTGTCTTTTTGGTCCAACTCCATAGATTTTAACACCTTTCTCAGCAGGCACAGGCCTGCATGCTGGATGCAAACATGTAAGGTAGCATTACATAGTTAATATGCTGTGCAGAGGTGTCCACAGAGAGTACAAATACCAGTTGACAAAGGTTCATCTTGCTCTGAGCAGCCAGTCTGCCTGTGCCATGCATTGCATGTGTTCCTGAAGTCTCTGAACAATAAATTTTCCACCAAGAGAAGAAAATCACCACACTGCACTGCATTTGTATGCAAAGTAACTGCAAACCCCCTTCTCCTCCCAGGTTCCTTGCATTGGCCACAGGGGTGTAAAGAAGCATTTCTGGTGAAATATATGGCATTGCCTTTCCATGGAATGCCTTCCAAGCAGAAATGTTTTCTCTGCCTCACCCCAGGACTGGGGCTTCTGGGATAGAGGTCTTATCTCACCACCCTACCTGCTTGTCAGCAGCACCTTTTTGGGGAAGCCTGTTCACCTCTTCTGTCCCATAGCAAGAGCAGGAGTGGGACCTTTTTCACTTGACAATGTTTCTGTGGAGCTAGATTTTTGTTTTATTTTCTTTTCCTAGTTAACATTCACTTGACATTGTTATCAAATGTGTTCTCCTGCAATCATCTGAAAGATTTTATTCAAACTAGCAAATATTTTCCTTTTTTTCCCTTTTGCATCACCTTAAAGGGACACATCTGTTGACATAACTCCTGCAGAGAATGGATTTCATCTTTTGCTGAAGTTTTGTTCCAGCCAAAGCCGAACCTCTTGAAGGTTGTAGAAAAAGGGGCCTTTGCCTCCCAGGTAGGCAATTTTTTGTCTCTGCACAATGCATACCCTCTCAAATGAAACTCCGTAGGCCACATTGGCATTGTTGTCCATGCAGTCAGCCACCACTTGGCACTGAGGCGGCAAGGAGAAGTGCTCTAGGAGCTGGTGAGCAGCTGCACATCTCTCTTCCTGACTTCTGTGTTTCTTAACTTCGAATGAAGAGGGAGAGATTCCAGGGGCAGCCCAGCCATCTGATGGGTGAGCTTCATCGATGTAGACCAACAGAAAGTCAGCCACACCAGAGAACTCCTCCACCAGCTTGCTGAAGGCTGACAGCTGGCTTGTGAACGGTGGTCAGGTAGCTGAGCCAAAGTTGACCACCAGCGGCCGCTCTGAGTTGGCAAAATCCAGAAGGTGGCATTTGGTACCACACTTGCCACCAACGTTCTTCCAGCTGTCACTGCTGCCATCACTGCCCTTGGCTATGTGGATTACACTGGAGTTTGGGGCTTCTCCTCCCAGTTTGACCTGATGGCAGAACAAATTAAAACATAGCAAGTTAGTGTGACTTGCTTGAGCAGTATCCTTATGACTACTGTTTTCAAACAGCCACCTGTTCAGAGTACACCTATTGAGTCACATGGGGACAGAGCAAATCATCAAAAGCAGCAGCTTCAAAACAGTCATCTTGTCCACCTGCACTCACAGTTCAGGAAGATGTGGAATTCCTGACAAATATGCTACTTCATTCATGTTAGAAAATTTGATAAGAGGTCTGTCCTGTCCACTACCTACTTGGTCCTGTTCACCCTAGCTTTCAGACAGACTCTCAAATTTCTTCTAACTTTCCTCTGTGAGACATGTTTTTTTTCCACTGGCATTTTCCATGAGTTCTCTCCACTTGGTTCACATTGTTCTTGAAGCTCACTATTCAAAACTTCAACAGTGTTTTTACTAATTTTCAGTATAATCAGACAATTACTTTGTGTAATGAAGTAGCTGACAGACTACACCTGTCTATATATTCTAGATGTTTGCTTTTTATGAGACACCATGAGTGTTTTGGAAAAACAGTAGCCTGTTGATTAGGGATTAGCTAGTAAGGTGTTATAAAGCCTAGATCCCTTTTCAGCCTACAGCCTGCAGTTCAAGCCATTTTCCCAGTTCTCAGAAATCATTCTGCATTATATTCCTTCACAACACACACAGTGCCTCTCAATTTTGAGAGATTTTCAGATTTGTACATTCTCTTCCATCCTGCAGTCCAAGAATGAAAATACTCAAGAGTACCAAACACAAGAGATCTCTGTAGATGCCCACTTAATAGATATACTGCTTTGACAGTGAATCATCCAAGATGCTCTCTAAAATATCTTCTAACCCCTTTGCAGTAATTTCATCTCTGATTGAGTGACACATTTCCTTCTACTGCAATGTTTCTTTACAAGATGATTGGGGGAAGAAAAACAGCAGGAAAACGGGAAGGTTTATATTATGGGTGAAGTAGGATGAGGTGAAAATTAACTGTTCTCAGCTCCAACTTCAGATGTAACTCAGACCCAACAGACAGTGGTGGAAAGGTCATTTTGCCTGACCATTTCTATTTGCAAGCCTATAGAAAAAAAGACAGAATAAAAACAATTCACAGGAGGGAATGACAGAATAAGGTGGAGCCTGCAGAGGGCTCCAAGATCCTTAGCGGATAACTACTACAGAACCACAGAACATTATTGCATAATGCAATTAATTTTTAATGAGCTCTGCCACAGCAATTTCTGTCTCTGCCTTTAACATCAACCTCTAGTACAAAAATGCAATTATCCTTTTGTATTTTCCTGACTTTTTCTATCTCTGTCCCCCAACTATTTGATTATGTTCAGAATTGTTGCTTTGAAGGAAACGCACAGGGGCAAATTCTGAAGTCCTTTACATTTTATGTATTTCTTTCTAAAGCTACATTGCAATTAAAGTCCATAGAAGTTAATACTACATGAGAACTGTGTAAAAACTGAATAAATAACTGATTTTTGGTGCACTTCCATTTTACATTGCATTATAGGATATCAGATGCAAAGACAATTAGATTGCTGATACTGGATCCTCCATTTCTCCCTCAGAAACCTGACTACCTTGAGCAAATCTGCAGTTGTTCATGACTCTTCACTTTTTCATCAGAATAGCAATAGAAGCAAGAGTCTAATCAAAGAAAAGTTTGTAAGACATAGCCATTAAAGCTTCCAGACTTCACAGCTATATGAGAATGTCTCACAGCATGTTGGCACATGATTATGAGCATTATTTTGACTCTTTTTGAGAGGGCAAATTGAAACACAGCCATGCCACCATTCTCACTCAGAGATCAGCAAGGAAGATAATCACAGAAAGAAAGATGGCCTGAGACCCACAAATCTCTCCAGGCCAAGTATGTGGTGATCATGCCACTGGAAGCAGAGGATATGCAGCTGCAGCACTTCAGTCAAGAGAAACAATGATGCTCTGGGAAAGCAAAGCCTCTTTTGCCCCCATCCCTGTAAATCTGCATCTGCAGCATTGCTATCTGCTAGAGCCCTAGTAACAGTTTAAAAAAAGCCTTGTGCTTTGCCTTTGAAAGCAAGAGGCTTGAAACAGTTGAGTTTAGGACCTGATATGTCAGTGTCCTGTCCACTGAGCTCAAAGAAATAAAATAACTATATCCCAGTTTTTGAGAAGAAATTATCTGTCTGGAGAGGCAGGCTCAGAGACTCAGGCTCTTGCATTTAAGAAGTAGCATTAAGCATCTCACAGAATTTAAGGCCATCTACACCTTAGCAGGGAGCAGGCAGTCTTCTGTTCAGCTGCTGATCATTTCTCTTGGCCATTCTGTGACGTAAGATAGGTAAAGCAAGAGTAAGGTAAAGGGCTGCACTTGAACAAAGAAATACACAGGTCAAGATCATATGGCATCCATATAATCACCCTGCGAGTTGCATTCAATCCAGAAGCCAGCTAAACAATTCAGCAATTTGTGATAAATTGGTGACTACCAAAAAACAGTAGTCACCAATCTCAAGAAACACAACACATACATATCTGCACAAGTACTAGATCCCTCTTTTGCTAGAAAGCTTAACTGTTCCTGACTACCATACATGCTTTTTCAGAGCTAGCTTCTTCAAAATGTACCTTTTGGGCAAGGCCTGATGTGTAAGTATTTGTGCTTTACCCAACCCCCTGGATGAATAATGGACTTTGTATTTAAGAGTGTGTGCTCATCCAGTCAAAGAAAAGAAGTAATGACATGTAATTTATCTCACAAATCACAATTAAACAGCACACTCTGAGCTTCTGATATTTGCTCTCACTCTTCAGAGGAGAAGAAAAATAAAGATAAAAAGAAGTACCTGTAAGTCAGGACTGAACAGCCCTGCTTAGGACCAAAGAATCATCTGAGCAGCTGTTTCTATTTACTCCTCAGGTTTTATTTTAACAAAGCCATCATGACTGAAAACATTTAGCCACTACTTTTGAACTGGGAAACTACAGCTGATCATTTTAAGCAGAGAGGCTATATATCATAAGATCCCGTTATCACCTCCTCACTCAGGTCTACCAAATCCTTTAATTTCCTAGGCCAGTTTGCAAACCCTGAAGAAACAGAGTAATAAAACAACTTCCAGCAGACACCAACATGGGAATGCCCTTCAAGTCCTATTTAATATTTATACCAAAAATAACAGCATATATGCTGTTCTTCAACAATACAAGTTTGCATTCTGTCTCTCATATTCCTTATGGACTACAAAAATAGATGGAGTTAGGAAACAATGTACAAAGAAGCCCTTATCCATCTATACAGCTATCCATCACCTTACAGCAGTTTCTCTTCATTTCCCACAGCTATGAAGGAAGCCTCATGGCCGCAGGTTACCTATCATTTTAATTTTTGTTTCTAGGAGTGCTTGTGTTGGGTTTTTTCCCCTTAATGAGACATCCTTGCCAAGCAGGCATTCACAAGGCATTTTCTGCTCTTGTAGAGAAGTAATTAGGTCGGTGCCTTGTTCCATGCCAGTGTCAGGCACTCCAAAAAGCAGTCCTGCCCAGTCGTTAACGCTTAAACATAAGCAGCAGCGGCAGATCCACTAATTGGTCTTGATGAAGCACTGACGTTCCCAAGGGACTTTTTATTTCACCAGACTCTGAACCGATTGACACAGGATGACAATATCATCCTTGCTTATCATCTGCATTGTAGGCCTTGGCCATCTTTGTTGTTATTTATTGAAAGAAAAAATAGCTCTTGGAAAAGAAAATCCATGCAATGAGAAAACAAACAAAAACACTCATGTATTCAGCCAAACTGCTTTTGAAATCTTACACAAAGGCAGGCAAAATATAAATTCTGAGAAACAAACCAGCAGAATTCCCCTCACACGCAATCCAGCATTTCCATAATCATGTACTTTTGTGCGTGAATACGTGGCCATTCGGTGCCAGCCCTCTGAATGAGGTAGAAACTGAGCAGCACGCAGGCTCCCCCTCCCACGCAGCCTGCATGGGACACGCAAGGTAGGCCAACCAAATCTGCCAGCCAGCCCAGCCATCAGCAGGGGCAAGCAGCAACACCAAAGCAGTGACTCGCATCATTTGTGAGAATTCTGTGTTTGCCTGACAGCCTGTTCTCAGTCTGTATGCAGAGTGAAAAGGGAACAAGATTGCTGATGCTTTAGCACACAGCCTGCAAAATGAAAGAGACTTAGGAGTAGGAGAAAAAGCCGTATTCATAAACTGCAGGCTAGAAATAGCACATACTGCTAAGTTTGTAGTAAATTTTCCATAAGGACTAGGTAAAGCCCCACAGACAAAACATTGCCTCCTCATTTACCTTTTCTTTTTTCCTGTTTTGCTTTTATCTACTTCAGCATAATCTTCCTGGGATCCTGCACACTGGAATAAAGCTTTCATTCCCTGTATCAGGGATTTTCATACAGTTTAGCAGACTCATCAGATTGTGTCAACCCCCTAAAAAAAAATAGGTGCTGCCAGACAATTAACAGCTTATGATATTAATCATTTGAATATGGACATATTGTGTTTGAGACTTCAGTGCAGCACTTGGTAATGAACTGAACCCCTGCAGCCTTTAGCATTTTTTTCAAATTCTCTGCTTTGATTTGGTCCCATTCAGCTAGGTATAGCTTCATCCAAATCATAATTTGATTCTGGTTGGCAAATTCTACAAATTATTACTTTTGTTTTCTTTATTTCATGAGCCAGAGTTGTGCAGTTCACAAAAATCACAAGAGAGATTTGTCTGGAGTAGAGTAAGGGTGCAGAAGTTCTTCATTTGTCTTGGGAAGGTGGCAACTTGAATTACTCGAATTGGAGAGTTGAGACTAGAAATTACTCAAGCTTTCCTGGAGTCTTTTATTTAGGATCAGGTATGTGGAGCTGACGGAGGGAATTGGAAGACAAACTAACAGGGCACAGTCCAGATAAAAATAACTAGTCAAATGTTGCTCTCTCCATTTAAAAGCCACCAGTCCCACAAATGAGTATGCATGGCACAAGAAAAGCATAAAGGAGCCTTTTGCCTTGCACTCTTACAGTTAATTTTAGTTCCTGTGATTGGGGAGCCAAAAGCAAGCTTCTTAAGGGCTTTCTGTTTCCCTCAAGATGGGAGCATGGCCTACTGCACCGTGGCCACTGGGATCTACTCACATGTGACAGAGACTTTCACCAGTTTTTGTTACTCAGCACATGAAGGGAATTTGATATTGATTTATTGATTTTTTTTTTTTTTTACTTTTTTTCTTAACTCAGCTTTAGCACTGTATGAATACACAGTGGTGGTTTTGACAGAGAGGTAGAGCCAGCACGCAAGAACCATGTGTGATCCTCTTCCTGCATACTGCCCAGTAGCTAATTTTTTTTTAGTCTATCACAGCAAAAAGGGGTTTTCACAAGGCTTTGACAACAAGGCAAGAATTCCTTACAGTCAGTTTTTCACACATAGGTTGAAAATGGAACAGTAAAGAGGTGGTATGGAAGAAGTGAATTTAGATCTGCAAAACTAAATGGGATGAGACCCCATGTGGGATAAAAGTCCTCAAATTCCTTTTCCAAGTCTTTGTCAGTTTTGAATATTTGAAGTCTTAAGTTCCATGGAACCAATTGTCTGCTCCTCTTGTTGGGACACTGCCTAGTATAATGGGTCCCTGGCCTAGGTTGGTCCTCAGACACAACTGTAACAAACATTATTATATATTAATAATAATGACAAAGTTTTAATAATAATAATTACAATGTCAAGATCAAATCCTGTTGAGTTTATGTTCCCAACTTTGCAGGAGAAGTTTTAATTGTGGTTTGGTTCAGTTTTGTTTTTCTCACTTCTTTCAAGATTGTTTTGATTTGCAAATGTCAATGAAAACAATTCTGCTAAAGCTGAACTTTGTAAAACCAATAAAATATTTTTAATACCACACAATGTCTAGTTCTAAACCCTGACATTATACAACAGACTTCCTTTCACAAATTCCCTTTATCACTGTCAAATGCAGAGAGAGACACTTCCTTACTTTGCCAGACAAAATAAATACAAATAGTAAGTATGAAGCTTGTGTCTTTGTTTCAACCTTTAAAACATTTCCCCAAAAAGCAAAGAGTTACTGGAAAGAGCGGGTAGAGGATCACGCTTTTATATTGCTTTCACACATATCTTTGTGATAATGTTGTGCAGAATGCATTTAACATGTAAGGTTTGGGACTGTTTTGTTTTGCATGCTGATTTATTTTAGATGATGTACCAACCAGGCCGGCAAAAGCAGCCAAAGGTAATTTAACTGCCTGCCCGAAAACCGAGGGAAATCTCACTGGGGGTTTGCTGAACCACTCTACTTGCTGCTACCTCCAGAGCTGGGCCTACGCCATGAGCCTGGGATCCTGTGCCAGCCATTCCCCTGTGTTGGGACTGTCAAGCCAGAGCTTGCTGCTGGCCCATTCTAAAGACAGTAAAAAGCTGTACAAGTACACACACACCCATCACCTTCCATCAGCTGAGATACCAGCATCCCTGTGAGGCCCATGACGCAGTCACACACGTCTCCGTGCGTGTGCACACATGCGTGTTGCCCCCACATGTACATCACAGCATTCCTAAATCCTGGGCTGCTGCAGGGACAGGCCATTAAGGTCTTCCCTCTAACCACCCTACTGTGAGGTGGAGAAGAGGGATGATTTCCTCAAGGATAACATTAAAGCTTTCTACTGGAGACTGTGAATGATAGCTCTGCCTTGCTGAAGCACAGAGCTCCCATCTGGCACTGGAAAAGCTCCCAGCACAAGGCCTCACCACTGGGCTTCTCTATTTCCCAGTACTGCCATTTTGGAACCTATTTTAAAAGCATTTTAACATAACAGTTCCTCACCTTTGGTATCTTAGAAAACACATTCATCCCACTACTAAATAAAATATAGAACTTAGGAGGTAAAAACAAAGCTTTTAAAATATTTCTTTTCAAAACTTCTCCAGCTTTCTCTCTGGATTTTTGCAGATGTGTGATACATTCAGTACACATGCTTTAAGCTAAAACAAATACCTCACTGGTATTAGTAGAAATGGCCTATGTAAATCATGGTTACACTAACAACCTCCCAAGTCTTAGTTTTTCCCTCTTATCAATAGGTGTGACTTCATTCATATCTGTATGTATGTGTACACACACACGCATATATGTGTATACATGTATAGAGAAATGAGAGAGACTGACTCCTGGAAAAGTAGATTATATATGCTTACATATGTGCATATATAGAGACAAATGAGTATATATAGATCTTTATACATGCAAACATATAAAATTGTAAATACCTACCACTCATGCATATATAAAAATAATATTTAAAATATTAGGACTCTTTCAATTACAAAATGTTACTGTAACTTGACTACTAGCTCTATTTGTCTCTGTTGTGATGATTAGTTTGGTCCTAAAGACTCCGTTGTAATGCAAGACACACTTGCCTCTTGGAAAATAATAGGAAGATGGTCTATAAATCACAAAGCTGGTGCAGTGTAGATAATATCAACACTGAGTCTGACAGATATTGAGCTCAGAGCTAAGGAAGTAAAAAGAAATATATTATTCATTAGTAAAATTTACATTAAAAATTTTTTTAAAACCCAAGAAAGCAATTATTTTGATTCCAGTAGGTTTTTAAAATGTGGAGAAAACCAGTCATATATAATGTTCCAATAAAAAAGAACACTCAATGTACTTTACATACAATACAACAAACTTTGCATAGTTTCCCCACTGAGGATGATAAAATCTTCAACTGTTGCTAGGTAATCTTGCCTATGAAATAATTGCCCATACCAAAAAATCATGTGCAATAACACTTAATAGCAACAAAAAGCAGGAAAAAAGTTGAAATTTGGATGAGGTATTAATAAGGTTTTCTAGACAATGAAAAGGTAAATCAGAATAGCTGGTTTGAAATATCTTCTAACTATTACAAGATCATTTCTTGTATACACTAGCCTTGAAAAAAAAAATCAATTCTGGGACAATGCATGTTTTCAAGGCAAAGGTCCTTTCTTGTAATAAATTTACCTTGATTCAGAATATAGTATCTACCCACGATGTTTTTCTGGAATAGCTTCCAATAAATTTTTCTTTGAATAGAAATTTTACATCAAGTAATTCTGTGAAAAATATTATGAAATGTACTCAGGAAGAATTCTGTGTGAGTGACACAAAACACGGTAATACCAAGCACAGTTACTTCTTTGATCCAGTCTTCTGCTAAATGGCAGTCTAGCTTTGGTTATCTTAGACATCTGCAATTCTGTAATTCTACATGAAAAATAATGATTTTCTCATAAATACTGCTCAGTGGAATGAGTTTAAGTGCTTTTTTAAGTAAATTGCTAATACCTGGCTTCAGGTGGTAAATTGGAGCAACAAGCAATCATGGTTATGGTATCAGCTATATAGATATGCTGTATAGAGCCCTGATTCCATAACATTTTCATTTCTCACTTATTGTCTCAGATTAACATATCACAACTGCGTAACTCTATTCAGGATTTAGAGAACAGTGATTTAAGGAAAAATCTGCTTTCCAGGACATTCTTTGATGTATTTCACTATTTCTCATGCTTTTTAAATACATTACAAAGCAGGGTATGTTTCAATCTTTTTCAAATCTACTAGTAAAGTTCTTTCCTTTTTTTTCCTTACAGAAGCAGCAGGAGATTCTCATCTATTGTGGAGGTGATGAATCTTCTTCCAGTATTGCTCCTCAGTTTATTTTGTCCCCTTTATTATTTGATTTCTATATTTAACTATCTTTCTGTGATAATCAAGAGTTTCCAATGATCTTCAGTCCTAAAAGCCCATAATTCTCTTAAGTGAAACTGTCTTTCCATGAATTATTGGTCAATTTGTTTTGTCTTAAGGATAGCTGCCATGAATGGACTTTTTCCTCTTTTTGGAACAATGTGATAAAATTTGGTTATGTTTGTATACATTTTTCTGCTGAGTTCACTGAGGCACAGAGTTCATTCTAGGAACCTTATAGCCCGATCAATCTGAACAACCCAGGTGATTTAATCATGATAAGAGAGAGAATAAAGTTACCAAAGTTCAAGGTATGAGTTTCTTTGCCAACACCAAAAATAGCACAGTCACCATACCTGCAGCTTCCATGGTTAACATCAATAGTACTGAAAGAAAGGCAAAGCATAACTTTGGAAACTACAGAAAGGCATGCAATATCTTAATTTTAAATAATTGTGTGTAATTTAAGCAAAAAGAGATTGAAAATATCTCATGGATATAAAGTTTCTTACAGCTTCACAACTTCTCAAGGCCCCAGGCCACATATAGGTCACAAATATGGGAAATCAAAACTTGACTGTTGCGGAGTTGTGCTACCAACTTCCACTAGAGCCTTGACCAAGTCATGTGTTAACTGTCCTTGCCTTGTCTGTAAAATGGGAACAATTGTGTTCACTGACCCATTTAACAAGGCCACTGTAAAATGTACTTACTTAATGTCTATGAAGAGAATAAGAACAAAGACTAGAAGGGGTAGGAGAATAGTGGGCTTCATTCAGCATTATTTAATTTGGGTAGCCAGCTGGATGATTCCTGGAGTGGCAGCAAGAGGTTGACCCATTTGGCAAAAGCTAAAGTTATTTGTATTTGTATTTGTCATACACTGAAAATTAACGTCCCCATGGCTTGGGTTTCAGGCTAAGCAGATGGTATTCCATATCACAAAGCCAGCAAACACCAACATCACCAGCTTTTCACATTTTTAGATAAGAGCAAATACAAAGGCTATTGTAGAGGTGTGAAAGTGAATTGAGGGGAAGGCAACACAAAAAGAAATATTTCAGTAGAGTATCATTTGGACAGGACCCCTATGACATCACATTGGGTATGTTAAATTAGATGGTCTAAATAAGACAACAAATTAACAGACTAAGCAAGTACTGTTTTGAAAGCCACAGAGCTCTGAATCCAGTTCTTCTACTTACTAACTGGGTGGTCTGTGCAAGAAATTTCATGGTTTTGGGTCCACCTTTTCAATCTATAAAAGGGAATTCTAGTTACCTCATGAGACCTGGGCAGTACCACTGGGTAATATTTGTAAGAAATCTTAGAAGGAAAAGTACATGTTGCATAACTGTTACTGGCTTTATTAATTTAAATCACCAGGCAGCTGTCCGACAGCTAGTCAAGTTCATTTTTAATCTCTGACATGTCCCTCTGTCACTGCTTTCATGGAGGAAAAAGGTCACTATTTCAATTTGTGCACAGTTTTACTATTACCTGGATGCTTCCTCCAGTATAAAAGTTAACATATGAGTAATAGAGAATGTCAGTATAATGGCAATGGCTCATTTCTGTATTTTACTCTAGGTAAAACAACTCTAGTTACATAGCTAGCATCTATCTATGTAGAGCTCTATCTGAAGATGCAGTCTTTTTATAATATCTGAGGATCTCACATGGCAATAATAAACTACAGCTGTGAAAACATCTAGAGTATTTTACAATTACTCTTACACGAAGATCTTGAAATACTTTAAAAACATGTAGATTATTATTCATGCAGTTGAGGAAACTGAGGCACACCTAAACTAAGTGGCATGGCCAAGGCTGCACAAAGAGGTAGCAGAGGGAGTCGGCAGCTCCAGAATTTCAGGAATCCTTAACCCGGACTTAGAAGTACCGCTCCTTTCAGCTTATACTTCTCCCATCAAACTTAACATCAGATAGGTGAGAGTCTGCACCCCGCAGTCATTCCCTTCCCTTCTCCGCTGACGAGCGGGATGCTCATCTCAGCTCACCCACCGCAGCCTCCCCGTCCCCATCCCCGCGCACTCACCTGCTTGTAGGCGTCCAGAAGGAAGCTGTTCCAGACGCAGCGCAGCCCCTCCGAGGTCAGCATCCTCCGCCACTCACCGCGCCCAGACTTAGAGCGGCTCAGAAACAGAACCATGTGCTTCAGGAGAATCACAGAGTCATAGAGCGCAAGAAAGAGGCAATTGGAGAAAAAGACCGGCAAGATCTGAAGCGTGATCAACAAATCCACACTTAGCAGACCCATCTTCCTTGCTGCTTCTCTTCAGCCGGATACCTTCAGTCCTCTTTATTGCTCTGTACCCTCATTTAAGAGTAAAGCAAAAGGCATTTCAAAAGCCTCATTACCCCTTTCACAGCTGCTCTCTTTAAAATAAGCAGAGATAGTTAAGTATGAGCAGGCTGGTTAAAATCATAACTGCACGATACTCATTCAACTGCAAGCTGCTTATTTTTCAGAAATTTAGATGTTAACAAAAATTCTTCTCTTAACCAGGAGACCTGATTCTGCTGAAGAGAGAGGCAGCTGTGTTTCCAGCTCCCTGCAGTTACAAAATTTAAGCTGAGACTGTTAATTGTTAACTTTCCTGCACTATCCCATTGTTTCTCGGATATTTAAGCACTGAACAGACCTCTCATTTCTGTGTCAGTAAAGCTAGCTACCAGGTGCAACAATACTTTTAAAAAAAGGTTTATGTACATAAACTTTCTGTTCCTTCCTCCCTGCTTCCCTCCCTCTCTTTCCCTCTCTGCCTCCCCCGCCCCCCCCCCCCCCTTCTGCTCCGCGTCTCTGTATTCCTGCCTTCCTCCTCTCGCACTCTCTCTTTGCTATCTGCCTATGGTGCAAAGTGCTCTCCCCACTGGAGTCCTAGCTTGCTTCCCTGAAGCCTTTTATACATTCCCTAGCTAATTGCTGCAATAGAGAAATGAAACCCTAATCTTAGTAAAGATCTTGACGTCAATGTAAAAGAGGGCTTTACTTTGGCCAGGACTGCAGTGAATAGAAAAAATGAAATTCTCAAAACTTTTTTTTTCCCCTTAAGAGAGAGGAGAAAAAAAGAGACAGAGAGCAAGGGTGGAACTTTGCTTTACTTTGAAAAGGAGAAAGAAAAAGCCCAATATGTTTCTGAATGTTCTTACAACATACTTCCAAAATTTGGAAGAAGTTTTTCATGTGACATGAAGGTGACACAGCAACACAGACTTCTCTTGTTGATAGGTTTTTTCTCATGGTCGTTTTCTTTTTCTTTGTCCTTTTTTCTTTTATAGGAAGGTGTGTGAGTTGATGCATCCCAAGAAAGGGCACATTTCTATAACATTTTTCTCCCACCTGCCTGAAGTACATGTATAGTGTTTAAATATCTTTTGTTGTTTTCTTGGTAACATAAATGAATACCTAGGACTGATTTCATCTACTAATGTGTAAGAGAAGGAGATAAGCAAGAGAGAAAAGAAGTTTTTTATGGATTTGGGTTTTTGAAGCTAAAGTTCCCTGCCTAAAAATATGTATGCTTCAGCCTTAAATGCTGTTAATCAACTGAGCTTCAAGGACTTTAATATTTCCCTGTGATAGCTATTTACATCCACTAGTCTACTAAGGTTAACTTTTTGGTTAAAAGCTTGTAAAGAAAAAACAGAAAGAAGTTTCCTGTGGCAGAGCCATTTGTACTTTAACAACTGCAAGTATCCCCTACAGCCCCATGCTGAAGGGTTTTTTGTTCATTTGCACTTCTCTTTGTTTCATCTTTTTAGTCCAATACTTAGTCCTCTTTCCACATGATTTTTTGGGGAGCTACAGTAGTGTTTGTTTGGGGCTTTTTTAGCATGGTTCTAAATACTTTAGGTAAATATTTCATGTATGTCCTGTTGCAGACATCCATCATTTTGGCTTTTAGTGGATGTCTTCACTATGTGCTTACGTAGGCTCTCCTCACCGGATACATTTCATTCCCAGAGATGCCAGCATGATATCTAGCCTCTGTCAACTCACATCCTTGATGAGGAGTACAAGCTTACTCCATTAATATATCTTAGTCTTCATCAGTCATCACTATCCTTTCACTGCTAGCAAATGCAGAAGGTAAACACCATCAATCTTCCCTACTCTGGGGTCTTTAATTTTCAGACATTGTAATATCACTTGGCCTGTCATTATACTAGGATGTACACCTCTAGAAAAGCCATCCCATGTCTTGTCTTGTTCTCACCAAAGAAAAGTTTGTTTAGGTAGCTTAATTTCAGGCATTTGCAAAAGATATCACCCAGACAGGATATCTTCCAGCAAATATTTACTCATATAAATAACTTTAAAAGGTTGCACATATTAAACCAGTGACCTTCTGCATTACAAGCATAAACAAAACAAAAAAAAAGACTGAGTTTCTTTTTCAAACTATTTTTAAGCTGAATGTTGGTGATGACAGTGTTCTGTTGCCATAGAAGGATTGCAACCTCATAGATCTGGCTTTATTACTAAAACTTGCAAAAACACGTTATAAGAAGGCATTTATATATCCCCACACATGGATGAGTCAGTGTGCTCATGTCATGTGAGCACAAGACAGGAACAAGGGTCCCCAGAGCTGCTAAACTCGCTTACTGTCTGACCTCGGGCAAGCATATGTAATCACTTGATTACAAGCACTCTTAAGCCTAAGTTACTCTTCTGTAGATCCACCACTAAAAAGTACATGATTCTGTCTGGGTAGGTCCCCTTTCTTTACTTTGGGAAGGTCTGCTAAACGGCAGGCCTGGAAATTGTTGATGACAGTGCCAGATGAATCATCAGCCATTGTTTCTGAGAACAGTTTGCAAACAGCTCTGAGGACAGTCCAGCTCAGGCTCTTCCTGTTCCCTGGAGGTAAAGTCAGGCAAGAACTTACCCTGGGAACACAATGTATTCTGGGTTCCTGTGAAACAACTGCCCCTACCCACAGCATGCTTCATGGGTGAAGAGGTTGTTTGTAAGACAGCTGGAGACCAGACAGCTACAGAGCTTTGAAGTGCATCGGGAGCTGAGCAGGAAGCCCATGGAGCACTGGTGTGAGATGGTAGCTCATATTTACTGTGTCACCTTTCTCGCCTATAAAGCAGACTGCGTGGATAGAGTTAAACAGAACTACAACAGATTGTGTGTTTGGGAGCTTCAGACCAGAAATGGATGATAATTCCCTAATACAACCATAAAGTCATAAATCTTTCAGGTAAATAAATGCAAAAAGATCGTTTTTCTCACAACTGTCTTCAGGAGTAGCCTGTCTCTGTAGGGCACAAGTCACTTCTAGGCAGCTTGGCAGTAGAGTCCAGCAGCCCTCAACAGAGAAGGAAAGTTTAACCCTACATCTTGACAGTAGTTAATAGTTTTTCTCCTTCTTGACTGAAACAATTGATCCCTGTGTTTATTTCTCTCAGACATCAAAAATACAAGGGAAACCACTATTTGCATCTTTTGTGAAAGTCAGGTTTTATGTAGAGCATAATCTCGCTTTTGAAGCCAACAGTCTGTTGCTATTTCCCTGCAGATGGTCATGAAGCAAGGACGAAAGGCTGAGTGTTTCAGACCTTGAGACATTAAGAGAGCCTTGAAGTCTTGAAGCCTTCCTTCTTGATGGAAAACTGAATGCATTTGACATATGAAGAAGAATTAGGCACGATTGAATTTACGCATGAAAGAACCGAGGTCGGATTCAGCTAAAGCTCATTTCAGTTACCTGCTCTGCCTTACCTTCCTATATAATTTGGGCATCGCCCTACAATGTACCTCAGTTCTTCATCAGCAAAAGAAAATAAAAGTCCTCTCGTAATCTAAGGAGCAGTCAGGTTCAGTAATGGGAAATTAAACATATCATCCATAATTTGTCAAGGTGGAATGAGCAAAGCCAACAACATTAAAGCATTTACTGTTACTAAACCTTGTATGTGGCTAAAGTCAACAGTATCAGTATAGATGTTCATATTCTGTAATGTTTATAAAAATCAGTGCCATCAAAACCTAAATCATGCATAGCATCATGTTTCTTTCCAGTTTCAACCACAGTAGCATGAAGATTAGGACATGAGTCCCTAGTAAGTTTCTTCACTGCAACTCTTTTGATAACTGTATCTGGACTCAGAAAATTTGAGGTGGAATTACTACAGCTCAGGATACTTCCTCCAATCTCATTTTATAAGGGGATCCATATTAGCTTTCTGCATGTCAGAGAGTGTACTGTACAATCTTCACTTTTTTATGTAGGCTTTTACTTGCTTGTTGCTTAAGCTACTTACTTAAGACAGCTTACTTTCTGTCTAAGCTACCACAGGACTCAATCACACTGTTTCAAGACAGTGTTTGTACAAGAGTACAAACCAAGTAGACTGATTGATATTTTGGTAACTCAGCCTCATTTTCTCCAACTAAGCAAGACTATTTTGAATGCACTTACTTGTTGCAGCACAGTTGTGGAAGAGTACCTCAGAGTGACAGGCAAGCAATGCTGCTGCTCTGGTCCTACCCCCAGGAGGTTCATGGGAGAGATCATCCCAAAGGATTCGGCACAACCTGTGTGCCTGCCTTGCTGCTTCTCACTGCTTTCACTGCCAAAACCAAAAGAATGAAGCGTTTTGTTTCAGAGCTAGTTAGTGTGTCCATGAGCTTATCCCTGGAGAATTGTGCAGCTGCAGAGTGATATAGCTAGAGATGGGGAAGAGAAAAGTTTAGCTTAGCCTAGCTGCCCTGGGCAAAATCTGTTTATTAAAGCCAAACAAGAATTTGTACCTCTCATAAACCCGCATTTTTTCTCTTTGCCAAAAGAGAAAAATCACCCCCATCTCTCAGCAACAATTCCCTCACTTAAAATGCCATTGAACATTCACTGTCTATTTACACTTTTTGATTACTATCAGCAGCATATTTTCTTAAGAGATATAATACGTCTAATGAAAAAAAAAATATTTTTTGTGCACAAGTTGCAGTGTTATCTGAATGGATTATACACAGTGCAGATTCTCCAGGCCTTACCTTCCTCCATCACTCCTGGCCACATCACCATATCTGAATGGAGCACCGTTCATCCCCAGCCCCATTGTGCCTGCTTAAAGCTGCCTCTGCTCTCTACAGGAATTTGCTTACCTGCATTTCCAAGGTGAGCACACTTACTGCTTAATTTATTTACCTTTTGTACAAGCCTTGGTTTTGTTTTATTTGCATTATTCTACCATTGCCATTATGCTGCATAACTGAGAGTTGATTATTTTGTGAAACTGGCAGCAGTGAGAGGTGTTGATTTAGTATCCCACAGACCTGATTCCTTAAGTTTATCTGCAGTTCGGCTGAGTGCAGGTAAGAAGAATGCAAATTGCCCACAGGAGCAGCTCTCCATGACAATTTGGAGTGAAGCAGGTAAAGGAAGTCAGCCCCACTGCCCTCTCAGTCCACAAAGCAGAGCTACAATTAGAGGTCGTTTCATCCAATAGGTGCCAAACTGGGGCAATATTCAAATTAACTGAAGAAGAAAAAGGCCATATAATTGGGTCACTTCTGGATAAGGAAAGAACAGAATATGCTAAGAGATGGCAAGTTATACCTAGATATACCAGGCAGTAACTGAGGTTGTCTTATTATCAAGCTGTAGTTGTTCAGAGAGATCGAAGTGCACAAGGAGAACTGGGACTGCTAAAGCCTCTGCAAAACCTGTTCTGTAAACTTCAAAGCTGTCAGTCTGGCACCTTCTAAGAGCCTGCATTCATGGTATGATGGCAAAATGAAAAAATTTACTCATGGGTGTGGTTGTATAATAGTGACAAATTTGAGACTAGAAGAATTCCTCACATCTCTTCACTAATGGTGCCCAAATTTCTATGCAAAACAAAAATTGTCTCCCTGTTTCAACAAAGCTGATGCTAAAACACACCTGGCTGAGTCAGACTTAATTTTGGAGCAAAACAAAACACCATATCTACCCTAAAAGATAAGGTAGTTTCTTCAAAGAAAAACTGGAAAGCTGATTTATTAATAAGGATAATCAGAAGATTTTGTCAGAAGAAAAATCAGTCAGCCTGATCAGGCACAAAAAGAGCAAAAGAGACTTTTATGTCTTGAATAGAAGAACAACTTCATCTACTTGTAGGTTCTGTAAATTACCTCCCAAATTCCCCAGAAAAGCTGGGACTAGAATTTAAAGTCTACCTCTCCTGTGACTATCCACATGAAATACATGTATGCAGGAGTATACTGGCAGCTAAGTGCACAGCTGTCAATAAGTTATGGTGTTAATGCATTCCTACCCATCCGAACACCAGAGAGACGGAGGGGGGGGAGGGGATCATCTGCTCATGCTTTGTTCTCTACTATCTTTTCTTCAGTTTGAAAAACTGTCCATACAGAACATTTTCTTTGCTACATTAGAAAAAGTTAATTCTATTATCCTAAGACAATCTAAGTGATAATGCAAGAAGTGCCCGTTGTGCTTCCTATAGAGGGATGTTAAATATGTATAAATTTATGTGGTTCCTTCCCCCCCCCCGACAATATTTTCCAGAACAGAGGAAAATATCTCAAGTCAGTCAATTCTTCAAAAAAATAACCCAATATTTCAATAATATTTCATTTTTTACATGAAAACCAGCAAATTTCTGAGCTGTATTTGCACAGATAATAGGGATGCTAGACAGGATACCTACTAAACAATGTGAGCAGTAGAAAGTACTCAAGAGCTATGTAGTGAAAGAAATAGGAATACTTTCTGTCTTCTGCTGACACTGAGTTCAGACTTACTGAAAGGCCAACTTTATTGAAACTTCTGCTTTGATTATAGTGAAATTTAACTTTTCCATTCCCACTTTGGGTTCTTTTGTTGTTTAATTTTGTTTTTAAGTAATTTTAATCCCATTACCATTTTTTGTTTAGAAATCATTTAGGCCTAGGATGCCTTGTAAAAGCATGTTCGTTCAGTCTTCAGTTTCTATGGTTAGAAATCTGTGACACTTGTACAATCCCATGGCTGGCCCCATCCATCTCTTACCACAGTTCCCCACACTAGGGTCATGATTCATGCTCATTTCTTTATGGTTTGTTCATTTCCCTAGTAAATATGATGTTCAAGCTAAATCATCAACTATGCTAAGCCTTGGATTAGTATATATTATAGAAAAATCCCTGCCTTTAAGAGCTTCAATTTAAGTAGAAAAGTTTGAAAGAATGGAGTGGAGAAAGGGGCAGAGTCCCATAGCATTTCAGCAATTTGCAGTTCACAAGCCAGAACTTGAATTTCAGGGTTCTGTAACTCTTTTATTTCAGTATATCTCTCTACCCCTTTTATCAAGGCAAAGAGTCATTACAGCCAGAAATAGAAAGAAAATAGCAGGTTTGATTCTCAGGTTCTCATTTACTTGATGCTGTCACAACTAATGTTCAACAACAGAGGGTCAAGTAAAGAAGATTTTTATGATTTAATGTTACCCTAAAAAAAAGCAAGTTTATAAAATGGGACAATTCAAGTTAAAAAAAAAATCAAAACTTGGTTTTAGAAATAAATTTAACATAACTACAATGTCTAGGATTTTTCCTTTTTATCCCCTCACCATGATCTTTGCTCCAAGTACATTTTGCTCTTTATAGTTGCCTAAATAGCTGTTGTGAGGTCTGTTATGCCATGTTCCCAACTTGAAGAAGCAAAAACCTTCCCAGCAGCTAGCCTTCTCTTGGAATTGGTGAAGTTTTTATAGATGATGAAAGCTGCTTGTTCTGAGGTTCAGCATGACAGACCATTTCAACAAATGCTGTGAGCATGTACCCAGGAACATTAGTTTTCATTTCCTCCTAACAATATTTGAACAGGCATTTGAAAGCAAATGTAGTGATTCAGAAAGTTAAATGTAATTTCCTTTACATCAGAAGAATCATGCTGGTGGAAATAAGCATTTTAGATGGAACGGTAGATTGAGAGTTAAAAAACCTGTCCTCAGTCAGCAAACAACTCACTGTGTGCATTTAAATAAGCCACTGGAAACCTCTGCCATGCTTTCCCTATATACCTATTTTTCCTTAAAGAGTTTTATCAAACACAGGTTTTTATGAAACTTAAGTTGTCTTTTCAAAGCTGAAAAGCTTTTTACATCTTCAGAGAAAAGATGTATAAGTGTCAGATATTACTAACAGCAGTAATCATAATAATTTTGTGCAGAGACACAATAAAAAATAAATTAAAAATAGTATAAATATAAAAATAATGCCATTCACCTGTAAGGTTTCATTATACCTTTAGTTACCTAGGCAGTAATCTATTATTTCCTCACACTCAAAGTACCAAGAATCTCATTGCAAGTGAAAAAAGGGCCTTTATCTTCACTGTGTACAGGTAGGATTAACACCATTAATTTTATAAGTAAAAAAGACTATATCTTATCCGTTGCCACATATTTCTTTTAAAAACTCCAAGAATTAAAATATTCTTCTGGTCCTTCTGTTACAACCAAGACAAAAGACAACTAAGTATGAGAAGTATTTTTGTAGCCTAAATAATGCCATGTAGCACTTACCCTAGAGGTATCCACAATATTATTCTACCCCACTTCTCTTAATTCACAATGTTTCCCTACAGTAAAATTCAGGTTTTTACATCAAAACATTCTGAATATATGTGGATAAGGTATATATACACTGAGAAAAATAGATTAATTGACATATTTAGTGGTAGACTTTTGTATTTATTACTATAATTATTCAATGGCAAATTTAACAGAGTGTCTGTTTTAGGGTGCTAGCAAGATTCTAATTTCACATGAAAAAAGTTGAAGTTCTACCTCTTCCCGACAAAATCAGATCATTTCCCTAAAACCTCCTTAAAATATCTTGCAAAACATTGAAGCATGCATGCACACACCTAACTTTAAGCAAGAAGTATTTAGTCCAGCATAGAAACCTCAATAACCTGGATTTTCAAATGCCCTTGTACAGAAACAAATGTCTTATGACAGCGTTAGCTGAAGTGTCCCATTCTTGAAATACATATGCACAGGAGCAATGCAAGTGCCTTGTTGGTGTCTTCCCCTTCTGACTTTCCACTGCCCTGAACCTCCTGTGACCACTGACATAATTTAGGTGTATAGTTACCATTTTCCAAGGGTGTATTGTTTGGATGTATTGTGTCTGTAAAAAGAATGGAGCAATGACAGATCATGATCATGTGTCTGCACTTCCAAACAGGATCATTATGGTCAAGTGCAGCACAGAACTCATAAGTTTCTTAAAGAAATGTAGCTGCAACTGGTCTCTACATTGGTTCAGTTAGTGCTCATACACTGTCATCACTGCTGTAATCAGCTGTAGTAGAAATTTGCCATGGTTTAAAAAAAAAAAAGTCGAAGCATTTTCTATGTTAATTTTCCTTGAGGACTAAGAAGCTTAACAGCAGCTAAGTCACAGCTAGTTTTATGATAAATGTAAAAGATAATGAGTTGAATAGTAATAACAATTAGCACTTACGTAGCTATGTGTACTTTCAAAGTGCTGTACACCTACTGAATAATTCATTTTAATTAAAAAAGCCTTGAAAAGATTAAAGTACCCTTGAAATAAGTGAGAAGTGTTGGTCATTACTTCAACAAGAGAAAGATATGTCCCTAAATACCTTTATGTCTGAAAACTATTAAGAAACTAACACAGCAACATAACTTAGGAAAAAATAATGCTTCACCACATGGAATAAGCCTTTGAAAAAGAGTAAAACTACTTATACAAATAAAGCTGTAAGGTCAAGCCCTAAATTATACGTCACAGCTTTTCCCTTTTTTTCTCTTTTTCTTTATTACAGAGATTTCAACCTTTCAACATACCAGGCAAAAAGTCCCACTGACTTTACCAGGAGGAGTCCCTTAGTGACTTTTATGTGCTTTCTAAGTTGTTTGCCTTTCCTGAATTGTTCAGTTTCATGTCAGCAGTAGTACTCATACCTATAAAACAAGGAACCACACCTTACTATTTCTAAGAACAGGGCTGTTCTCAGCACTCCTGCCCTGAAGAAAAATGCTGTGCTTCCCATCAGAGACCTTGATTTTGTTCCTTGTAAGAAGGAGGTGGCCAGTAAAAGGGCGATATGCTTCACCGACTGAATTTCACAGTCTCATTTTACTTATTTTATTTATACTTTGCTAGGAGCTGCTCCTCTAGGGTGACAGTTCCATACCTGTTGCCATTCCCCCCATCATGCTGGCCAAAATGTCTGGGCTGCATGTAGCAAGCATGCAAGAGTACACTTCAATTTCTCACAGCTAAAGGCCATATCACCTTGTGTAAAAATTTTCCAACCCTTTTCCTATAGAACTATTCACCCTTCCCTCTTCCAACACGCTTTTTGCTTTCATAACAAATCTGTGTGGACTTGGGATGTATCTCTCAACTTTGCTTTTCATTTTCAAGCATACTAAATTTTAGTCCATAAATACTGAAGTTAAATCCATTAAACTTTCAAAGATAATTTTTCTAGTGCAAAACCATTTTTGTATCTAACTGATCCATGCAGTGCTACAATAATCCCTGCTGCCTCTACTGAGAACCAGGAAAAGATCCCTCTGGATAGTGAACTCCATTGATTTTCCCAACCATTTTCAGCAATCTCTTCCAAAGATATTTTAAGTAATTTTATATATAAAACATCCATTTTTTTTTCTCAGAGATATAGCAGTTTCTTCTTCTTGTGTTCTCAGAGATCACTAGTAATACATGGACATCTGAATGCTTTTAGCAGACATTCTGTAAGTGTTCAAGAGCAGCCAAATCTTGGTTTCTGGTCAGCAGGTTTTATGAAAATGAGCACGGAATTACTGCTTGCATATAAGAACTTATACACTTGTCTATGGAAAAGGTGGGAAAGTGTACCACCTAGACATGTTATGTTCTCTTTGGAGAAGTTGGTACAGAAGAATCATAAAATGGTTTAGGTTAGAAAGGTCCTTAAATATCATCTGCTTCCAACCTCCTCTAAAATGCCTGAGTTAAGCTCAAGCCCAAAGCCCTGGCATTTTGCAAGGCTGGAAAAAGGAGAACTGAAAACTTGAATAGTATTTTCTTCAGGCTATGGTCATATGAAAATTACTCCTAACTGTATGCAGACAAGCCACTCCACCAAACAGATATTGGGAGAGAGAAGGGGGGAAATGGAATATATTCTAGTACTTTATGCTCCAAAATTGGAAACATGAATCCCTTTTGTCCAGTCCATGATCTGCAATGGACTTCCTGACTGATTCTCACATGCAGTACATTCCCATCTTACACCACGGGCAATGACCGATTCAAATCGGAGTTAAAAAAAGATACGAGTATTGCAATTACTTTTCTTATCATGAAGGGGAGAAAAAGGGATCAAATTTGTATAACAATTTTGAGACAAGACAAAATATGTTAAACGTCTTTCACTAGATAAAATTTACATTATCTGCATATTCTTCCTCTTTTACAATCTCTAACAAAGGCCAGGTAGGTTGCAAGTTTAGCACCTCTCCTCCAGGGGCCTTATGGTTAAAACCACTGCAGAGGGCTATAGATCCCCTCTGTCATGGATGGCCTGTTTGACATTGAGTGAGCCAGAGCAGATCTCAAGGAAATAATTCCTTGGACAGAGCTTACAGCGATCAAACTCAAGTCCACTTTTACTTTGTCTCTTCTGGTTTTGCCCTTTGGACTCTACTAATATTTAATACATTGATATTTTTGAGACACTTTTGTCTTATAGCATTTCCAGCCATAAAGGCAGACAGTTCTGATGGGGTCACAAGCAAATAAGAGATGTCTCTTCAAGATGTACAAAGTTCAGCCACAGTTCACAGTCACAGTGACTGTGTTTTCCAAAGCATCCTGTGCAATGCAATAACATGAGCTTCATCAGCCAGCAACAACGAATAACAAGATGTCACTGTAGATGTTATTTCTGAGAGGCAATGATAATTCACTAGTATTTGTACAGATTACCGAGAACAGGTGTGCAGCAAAGTTGATTCCACTCATTTGTATTAATAAATATATTAGGGTATTGTATCTTATCACATTAATTAATTAGAGTGGATTGAGTTAAGGAGTTGACCAGCAACTCATAAAAATTAATGAGGGCCCATGCAGTAAAAGATAATCCTTTATGCTGTATCAGGTAAGCAGTAAAAGAGGTAAGCAATATCTGAGTGAACTCCCCCAGCATGCTGGGAAGGCATTGTTAATCAGCTTTTAAAAAATATTTCAGGCATATTTAAAAGTATGAACAACATCAAAATCAACAAAACCTCCAATTTCAGGTCCGGCAGATGGGCAAAAGATGTAAGGAATGAATAAGCATTCCAGGAACCAGGAAGGACACAGCTAGACTAGCAAACCTGGCTTCACACATTTTGCTTTCTTCCATTCCCCTTGCTTAACCAGATAAATCCTTCACACAATCTAGAATATAAGAGTTAGCTCAATCTGTTTTGGGTAGCAACAGTACAAAGCAAGTCACTTCCCCTTGGTGATTACCTTCTCTTTTTTTTTTTTTTTGCTATTATATTAAAACTTCTGTTTTGAGTCACTGTCATGTACGATTATATCTACATAACACAAATAAAATACTGCTTTAGTAACATGTGTCCCTTTGTGTTGAAATACCTGAATCACAGAAATTTACCTGCACAGGCAGAGACCTGTGCAGTCCACCCCATGCCAAAATAGGCTTGTTCTCTACAATTATTCTGAAAGGATTGTCTCAATTCGTAGAAATTTCGAGGCATGTGACTTCTGCCCCTTCTCTTGCAGAAGATTTGACAAACCTACAATTTCTAGAATTCAAAAGGTTTTGACGTCTATATTTTCTTCTCAAAAGATCACTCCAGGACAGCTTAGTTTTGCTGAGGACTGCAAAATATGGCAGCAAGTTTTCCCCACTATTTATACAGTCCAGTTGCCTATAGATAGTTACACAGAATCACAGAGTGTGGAGATTAAAAGGAGCCCTCAAAGATCATGAAGTCCAGTCTCCTTGCTCAAAGCAGGGTCAGCTAAAGCTGGTTCTTCTGAGCCTTCTCCAGTCAGGTGCTGAATCTCCATGACAGAGACACCACAACCTGTCCCACTATTTGACCACCTTCACAACAAAAAGGTTTTCGCACTCCACAAAGAGCCTCGCCAATGCTGAGTAGAGGGAAGTCCCTTTCTTTGGGCTGCTGGCAGCACTGTCTCTCATGCAGACCAGGAGGCTGATAGTCTTCTGTGCTGCCAGAGCACATTATTGGCTCATGTTCAGCTTGCAGTCCACCAGGTGACTCAGGTCTGTTTCTGTCAAGCTGCTTCTGAGACATCCAGAATTACTGGTGTGTGGGGCTAGGTTCTCCTCTAGGTGTAGGACTTTGTACTTCCCATTGTCAAACTTCATGCAGTCCCATTTCTCCAGACTGATGATGGTTCTCTGAACAGCATGACCATCTGATGTAATATCCCCACTGAATCTTCCTTTGAACAAGGAATATGCCTTGGGCCAGGCAATTCTATAATACAAATTCAGCTGAATTTTATCTGAGATCACACTTAACTTGGCCCAATTTTTGTTGCTCTACTGGCAGAGAAAGATCATTGCGTGGTTTTGCTAAATTATGCTAGACCCTGCAAAAGCCTGTGATGAGGAGAAGTGCCCTGTTGATGTTGATGCATCTTACACTTACCATGGCATAAGTACCCTTTTCTTTTTTTTTTTAATTCAGAATAACAGAACTCTCCTAAAATTGCACAGAAAGGGGAAAAAGCAAATTCTTTTTCAAAAGTTCAGGAAACTAGAAGAAAAATGTGTGCAAATCATTGGCTCACTTTTTGTCTTTGAATAAGCTTTTTATCTCCACCTTTCCAGTTTGATACAAATATGAAAGCTGATGAGAAACAGTAATCTTACTGGAAAATTTATATTTAAAATCTCATTCCTTGAGCATCCTACCCATATCCTCCACTTCTACAAGTGGTCAACTAATTTTCCCAATAGTGAAAGTCTTTTATTTTTTCTTTAGCAGCAACATTTTCTTCAACGTATTTGATTCATATTAAAGAAGCCACCTGCCTTTACTACTCAGCTCACTTAAGCAGCAAGTTAATTATGTGCATAATAGTCTTTTGCACTCACTGTGCCCTGAAGGAAGAGTAATGTGTTTGCATATTGGCAGCAAGTGCAGTAGTGGTGGGCCAAGGGATTTGTTACCAAATAAATCCTACATGACAAATATCCCAGAGACACTCAGGTAGGGCCACTACAGACTAATCTTGGGGCTACTAAAGGGCAACAGTAAAGCAGCACCATACAATTCATATAAAACAGAGAGGCTTCCCACACAAAGAAAAAAATTCAAACCAACTATAAAATCAAAACCCTCAGGGTTCACTGTGAAGAGAATGATTCAGCTTTTTTGCCTCTTCAAAATACAGAAGATTTATTATTTCTAAAGTACTTCAAATTGAAGAATCATAGTTTTGTTGTGAATCACTAATGCTACTTCCTGTGTAACATTGATGTTTTCTTGGAAGACATTCATCCACTTACCACCCAGACTCAACTCTGATTAATTTTTAAGACCTAACAACATACTAACTAGAATGTCATAATGAAAAAATACATTGTTATGATGGAATGAAGTGGCTCAGACAATATATACCAGACCCTGGTCAGGATGAATTTCATGGTGAATAAATGAAATGGTTTCAATGGTATAGAAAGAACGAGTAACAAAAGGCGACAAAGAACCCTATCCTCTAAGGTCCTCGATTACAAGGTATATTATGCAAACCTACTCTTTGCTCTTAGAGTTTACAACCACATTATGTGACAGAGCATTTGAGGAACCTTCTGTGTTCCAGCATAATCATATGACCCAGACAGATACACAAAAGCCTGTTTCAAATTACACTATAAATTCCACATGCATCTATGGTAAGTAACAGCAGAATCATAGTAGGAAAAGCTATCAGGCTTTGCTTTCGGACCAAAGCTACCAAAAGAGGCGACTGGAAAGCTAGAGAGTGCCTGGGCAAGTAGATACGTCCCTAGGGCTGATCTAAGTATGATGTACATCCAGAATTCACTGGGAATACCAGGTGGGGAGCCTACTGTCAACCTCAGTGTCTTTGTTGCAGGAACATAACACTGAAGAGCAGTTATTTCAATCTCGTTCTGCTGTAGATCCTTCTCAGTACAGTTTTGGTACCCCTTTTACTCGAGTGGGTTGCAGTTAAAATATCCTCTTGCAAGATCACATAAGGTCCTCATGTGTGTCACTCTCCATGTTCAGCCTGCTGTCATAATTTAGCCAACAATAACAGCAACTGTCAGCCACCATTTCATTTCAGAATAGCAGCTTCCAAGCTTTTTTTGGTTTTATTTTTCCTGAAAATGTCTCTTTGGGCCCATTATATGCTTGTAGTTCTGAATTTCACTTTTGCAAAACTGAATTTTCAGTTGGCTCCTGACTTCTTGCATCATTGCTATGATCATAGGGTTTGGAACTGGCAAGTTCAGGAGCTAATCTCCAGATATTCAGGGTCAGAAACAAAGAGATATCTGATAAAGACTCGGCAGAAGTCTGAAATTATACTGGAAATATAAAGAGAGGAAAGATCCTGGGGTATGTTGACAAAAAGGTAAAGCCATAATACCTCAGGAAGATTCCAAATTTCATCTGGAAATCCAAATTTCTAATATAATTGTGCCCTCTTGCCAGCACCTCGTAATCTCAGGATGGGTTAATTAATAAAAGACATCCTATATATTTTCTTTGTTTGTGGAGAGGTAAATGATGTTCAGAGTACAAAACTCTGACCTGGCCCTTAAAAAGAAATATAATTAATAATCTGGCTACATTGGAAAACAGCACTCTTGAATCAACCAGGTGTCTTTTTGGCACAGAAGCTCTTTCATGATAAAAATCAAGCTGGAATATTTGGGTGGGTTGTGTTTTTTTCCATTTTGTTTTAATAAGTCAGTTTGACTGCAAGCCAAGACTAAACAGTGAGAAAGAGACAAAGTATTTTACCCAGCTTCACAGTGCCTTCAGGCTATGCCAGCTACAATACCTTTCAACACCATTCTCTGTCCCATTGTGAGGAATAAAAAACTAAAAAGCCTTTTTGGCAAAAGTGGCTGAGTCATTAAGGGTAAAATAAATAGTTTTTAGAAAGAAAAAAAAAAAAGACAAGGCACGGTGAAACTACCTGCAGCTGACACCATCTGCTCTAAAAGAGAAGGGTCATTGAACTCCATAAAAAATATTTGAGGCAATTGTCATCCAAAGGCAATCTCTGTTTTACTGTTTTGTGCAGAAATACTGGCTTTTCTTTGAATACTCAGGCTACTACAATAGGTAGGCAAGCCAGACATTGTTCATGCAGCCTAGGGGATTTCTTTTATCTCTGAAATGTGGCAAAGCATTTTCACTTTTACCGGAGGTGTTTCATTTAATCTGGGAATTAGGAAAAGCAGATTTTTAGGGAAAAAGACCCTGTAGACTAAGTAAATTGTTTGTACTGACCTAAAATTATTTTTGATGATGTTTTATTTTCCCTAAAATTAATCAGAGAATGGATGACTAAACACACAACGACTAATTTCATGCAGTATGATTTACTTACTGCAAGGAATTGTGAATCAAGTTATAAGGTCTAATTCTAACCTTGAAAGGCTTTAGTTTATGTCTCTTACTAGTTCTTTTTGTGGCCTATCTATCAATTTATCTGTTTTCCTAGTGTAAAAATGGACGATTAGTTTTTATTAACTACTGGACTTTTTAAACTAGTCTTAAATCACTGTTATGTCATTTGCCTTAACTCTGCCCCTTATTCTTCGGTTGCCTCTGAAGGTACAGAAGTAATTTCACCACTTACATGCAGATTCTTCTGCCTTTGTTTTAGGGATCTTATAGCCCGATTTCTCCTCACTGCTGTGATTTCACCTCACACAGTGTTTGTGCAGCACCTAATAAAAAAGGAACTTAATCTAGAGCCATCACTACCACTGCAGCTGCCACCACCACAATAGCAAAAACAATGTAAATCACCATGTAACTTACTGATCACTTGTAAAGTATTTTCATAATTTTCACTCAATTTCTTCCTTCAGAGTCAATAGAAATAAAATGCTTAAGCAATTGTTTCATTAACAGGATAATTAAACTGAGATTAAAGGGAATTTTGATTTTTTAAAATTATCAGAATATATATACCATGTTCTGCTTCCTATGTGGTTCTCATCTATGTATCCTGTTTTACTGCCAAAATCTTTTTGATATGGACAATTATTGTTTTAATAGATATCATTAATTTCTTGTTTTCAGCATAATTTAAGTTATTTTAATTAAGTCACTTGCATACGCATTGGTTAATGGCAGAATTTTTTAGAGAATTTTTGCAGTGAAGAACAGGAAAACAGAAGAGGGGGTGGAGAAGAAAACAACCCAACATACATAGGAAACAAGCTCCAGGGCATTGTCTCTTCCCTGCCTAGGCACTTCATCATGATTTCTTGAGATTGTGCAGAGAGATAACATCCCTCAGCCTGACAAGTCCTAAATTATTACATTTTTGCATTATTTATTTTTCTTTCCATGTGCCCAAATCATGACACAGGTGTGAGGGAGAGAGACTCAGTGTATGTCTATGTACACAAACACAATATTCATATGGTTATTCATAGTTGCATCACAGTAGTACTGGAGTTACAGAAAAAAAATCAAAGTCCCTTCACCCATATTCACTAAGTAAAAAGTCCTGTATCTACAACCCACTGAAGGCAGGGAATATAAAGTGTTGGCTGAAGGAGGCTTGTGGCAAGATCAGGAGTTAAGCCTAGATTTCTAGAGGCTCATTCAGATACTTTGAAGGTGACACTAGTTAAGAGAAAGAATGAAGTCAAATAGGAAAGAAGGGTTAAGTACAATGCTGTGTGAACTCAAAGAGCTTAAGTGAAGGTCACAGAGCTCAATACTTGAAGAAATTTAAGAGTCCAAGGATTCAGCCTTCAGAATTAATTTTTTTCCTAGGAGCTGGTTAGTCTTGTATTTGTTGCTCATACATTAAAAGCTAAGCAACACTTCTAGGCTTAAGAAGAATTCTAATTCCAGATTAGAAAAAGTACTATTTCTCTTTTTCCAATGGAGGGGAAGATCATGCCAGAACTGAGCTTGAATCCAGCACCTGTGTATTTAATTTTCATCTTGAAAAAAAGAGACTATGTCATGCTGGAAAGCTGCACACTTTCTGCAATTAAAATCGGAATGATAGTATTTCTCTGTGTCACTAAGGTACTGGAAATGTATACATTTTTGAGCCACAAAATTGTTAATATATCTGGGACAAGCTCTCCAGTAGTTTCACAAATTTGAAGTTCTATACACATAATATAAAAGAGTAGTTCAGACACCAGAGCACAAAAAAATAAGCAAACTTGGGAATATAATGAAAAACAGCCAACACACGGATGCACCTTCCTTGTCCTCCTCACACTTCCCAAGGTCTCTGTCACATACTATACAAACACACTCTTCAATTGTCAGCCGTTCACACAGAGAAAGCCTCCTGTAGTATTTAGCATTAGAAGAGTACTATGTGGATGAGTAAAATTTCAAGATCATAAGAACTCGTTCAAAACCGTTTCTGTACCAATATGTGAAAGAATGAACCCCTTAAAAAGTCAGTAAGATGTGATCCTGTATATCCAAAATCATTTAAATATATTATTACACTTACCTGAACTCGTCAGGTTTTTAGGAATATCTGATATTGCAGATTACTGCCTATTGAGGGAGTCCACTGCTGAAGTTTCAGAAATAAAGATGAGATACAACACATTTCCTGAATGTACATGCTCTTTGTATATCTGTAACTTTACCCTGTGTCTTATCTCAGGGGAAGGAAAAAAAATAAAAAGGTTTGAACGGCAGCACTGCTTTTCATTTAATTAAGATATCAATTTAAATAAAATAAAACTGCTTTTACTTTCTGATGAAAGGCTTAAATAGCAATTAATAGCAATTTAATGGAAGAAGCTAATGCAAACATATGTCATTGTCTTTACTTCTTCCTTCTAAACATCATGGGTCAAACAGAACCAAGTTTATCTGCTGCTTAAATGCCGATAATGTCTCTACTGCCACTGACCAGAACTTAGTTTTATTCTAGAATTTGTAACATCTGTCTAGTTTTCATACCAGTCTCTTCCATTAATTCCCCACAAAGCATTTTCCAAAAATTCCTTTGCACACCTATTTCCCTTTCAGCAAACAGCCAAATCAAAATAGAAAATTATTACAGTAATTGAAATGGAATCAAAATGTAATGTGTCAGCCAAAGTTGAGAAAATTGTATTGTTCCTCATTTGCAGTTAGAAACTAATTCTACAAACAACAGCCAATTAATTAATTACTATAGTACTGCTGTGAAGCGGTGAAGATTGAAACAGTGGAACTGAAATTCAAAGCCTTGATGTCAGGGCAGGAATCTGTTAAGACATTCCTAATTACCCCTCACTTTTACCTCCCGACCTTAAATTAGTGTCTGAAACAAGAGATATTCTGTTTTCATCATCCACATAATTTGGTTTTATTTTTTCTGTTAAGAGGACTGTATCCATAATTTTCAGAGGCAAAAGACAAAGCTATGTGAATTCGTGGTCCTGCCTCCTTTTTTTTTTTTATTTGCATTTAGTGTCTAAAGAATCCACATACAAAGCCCAGAGATCTAATCACACAAGAGTCAGAGGCTAAGCAAAGCAGTTGCCAGTGTACACTTACATTGTGCTCACAAATTCCCATGTATACAGATACCTTCTACTGTGTACATTGACTAAAGCAAAAGCAAAATACAAAAGAGTCCTTTAAACAACAACAAAAAAACCCAAACAAAACCACTAAGTAAGTTTGCCAATACTAAATGTGGAGGAACTGTTGACTCCGTAGAAGGCAGAGAGGCCCTGCAGAGAGACCTGGATAAATTAGAAGGCTGGGCAATCACCAACTGTATGAAGTTTAACAAGGGCAAATGCCAGATTCTGCACCTGGGGTGGGGCAACCCTGGATGTGCAGACAGACTGGGGCATGAGAGGCTGGAAAGCAGCACTGAGGAAAGGGACCACTTGGTGGATGGCAAGTTGAATCTGAGCCAGCAGTGCCCTGGCAGCCAGAGGAGCCACCCATGGCCTGGGTGTATCAGGCACAGCATCGCCAGCCGGGCAAGGGAGGGATTGTCCTGCCCTGCTCTGCACTGGGGCAGCCTCACCTCCAGTGCTGGGGGCAGTTTTGGGCAACGCGATGTAAAAGAGACATTAAGGCATTTGAGAGCATCCAAAGGAGGGCAGTGAAAATGGTGAAGGGCCTTGAGGGGAAGCTGTGTGAGGAGAGGAGACAGAGGGGAGGCCTCATTGCAGTTACAGCTTCCTCAAGAGGGGAAGAGGAGTGGCACACACTGATCTCTTCTCTCTGGTGACCAGTCACAGAACTCAAGAGAATGGCATAAAACTGAGTAAGGGGAGGTTTAGGTTGGATTTTAGGAAAAGGTTTTTCACCCAGAGGGTGTTAGAGCACTGGAACAGGTTCCCCAAGAAAGTGGTCACAGCACCAAGCCTGACAGAGCTCAAGAAGCATCAGGACAATGCTCTCGGGCACATAGTGTGACTCTTGGGGCTGTTCTGTGCAGGGCCAGGCATTGGACTCGATGGTCCTTGTGGGTCCCTTCCAACTCAGGATATTCTATGAATTTATGATTCTAAGAGTCAGTATTGTAGTCTTTGGCTCATTCAGAAAGGACATCCTGCATTTTAGCATAGAAGCAGGTGACAAAATGGTGAAAGAAATTCTACCTGCTCAGACAAGGCAGGTAGAGGTAACACCATGTCAATGAAATAAGGTGCAAAGAGTAGACAAACTGCATATCTAGTCTTTGAGCTCAGTGGCTCTCTTCCTGAATAACAACTACAGCTGTCCTCCTCTGTAGATGAGTTAAACCAAGAACTTTGCCTGGGGGCAAAGATAAGAATCTTGATTTCTAAGAAGCTGTGAAAAAAAGGTGATGACATGGTCCAAAACCAACCAGAAATATATAAATAGCAACATTCTGATCCTTACGCAAAGATGGGCTTGTGAGTACAGTGACAGATAGAAGATGGCTGGTTAATATGATCTAGCTCATTGACTAGTTTTAATGGTGTAGCCAAAACCTTAAAAATATCTGACACAAAAATAAATAAGGACATGCTGGATTCCATGTGCTCAGAAATTACTTTCACCATAAAGCTGTCAATGTTTTGCCAAAGAAGTTGCTCATTGTAATGTCTGCCACCTTGGCTCAAGTCAAATGACCTCAGCAGTGTCACAGCGGCTATACACCCAGCAGAGAAGAATGATTTGCAGTGAAATACAGGCAGGATAAACTGGCAGCCCTCAAGGGGCTGATTATAATCCAGAGTGTGTAGTTCTGCAGTGTAAGCAGTACAGGACAGACCCTTTCAGTCTGTTCTCGCTGTCGTGCGCTCTCAAATCTCCTGGGGTTCCCTGGCAACACTGTCTATGTTTGTTCTCGATATAGGTGGCCCTTATACACGTAGCTCCATGGAATATTCCCAGCAGTAATGACTACTTTCCCAAGAAGGGTGTGTGGAATCACATGTGAGCTTGACTTCAGCTGAATTATTCGTGCATCGAAAGTTAAACACATGCAGAATCGTGTTTCCAAGTGCTGAGTCCAACTGAGGATCACAGTGTAGAGAAAAAGGCTCTGTTTTCAGCTCTCCTACTTCTGCAGTAGGAGGATAGGATACATACTTCACTACAAGTGCCAGTGTCCCCTTATTAATTTGGCCAAAATCAGAGCTCTTCTATCCACTCTAATATTAAAGGAAGCATAGCTGTTTTGTGGAAGGAAACTATTCTTTCATCTTATACCTGCAGGGAGCAGAAAACTGAAAACATTTGAGGATTTTTTGGTCAAAGATGTGATTTTCACAGAAGGTACAACTGTCTCTTCTTCTCTCAAAAAAAAAGAAAATCTAGATTTTCTCGTCTCCACAACTTTCAACCTCACCCCAAAATTACTTTTTAAACACATGCTTTTTCAGGCCTATGTTTAGCAGAAAATAAATGTTTAAATATTTGCTTTAAAATCAAAATTACCAAAGGATAATTGATTCTTGCTTATAAAAGAAGAATGTTAGAATAGTGAATGCAAGAAACAAAGCAAAGATCTCTGCATTTTCAGGTATTAGAAAACCGCAGACTTGCACAAACGTGGGGAAAAAAAAACAATTACAGAGCCAGAGTTGATCTCACCTGAATGCCCATGGTCTCATTAACTTATGAGGGAATCCTATTATCTGGCAACCCAGAAGCTGTTTATACACTTCTGCATTGCTCTGCTTTCTTTAGAAAGCAAAGGAGGAGCAACTTTAAAACTCAAAACTGAAACAAGCGCGTAAGGAAATATTTCTGTGTTACTGTATCAGCCCTTTCAGCTTATCACCACAGGTGGATGCAGAAAAGGTGGTAGAAGCAATGAAAAGATAACCCTTCCTTGGCAAGATATAACATTGCCTGATCCAAGGACAACTCAAAATAAAGTCAGGTCTATTTCTAGCCTGAAAAGCAAGCAAGTCCCAATCTCAGAGCATGTGCTCCTGTGCCTCATGTGTTCATTTATCACACAGGACTAATGTATTCAATGTGTCAGCACTGCTCTTTCCTATTTTACTGTTACTAACCCCACTTCCTATCATCTTCCTATTTTCCACACTCAGATTGACTTCCAAAGTGCACTCCAGTTCTGCCTAAAGCATGACCTCTTATTCCTGTAACCTCCACTCACCTGAAGAGTTCACCATCCTTCATCTAAGGAGAGGTAATTTCATGGACATACCTGAGAGTTTTCTCTCTCTTGCTGATTTACTCACAGTCCCTTTCAGAACACCAAAAAATATCTGACAAAGTTCAACTATTTCCTTTTCTTGCACTTGCTCATTCATTTTCCTTTGTGCCAAAAACAACATTATGGATAGATATAAATTTTGCTTATAGTTCTGTTGGCTCTCTCCAAGTTTGTCCGTAGTCACTTCTCCGGAGCTAATAATTTCCTTCACAAAGTCATTGGATAATACTGGATTTGATTCTCACCACAGTAAAATCCTATTAAAAACTTGATTATTCTATTTTCAGTGTTGACATAAGCAGAAATAGGAGCATTTGCATTAAAATGAATGACCGAGGAAAAAAATAAGAAAACCTTTTTGCTGAATTTTGCTGTTCTTGGCAAAATGCACAGCTGTGACTCCCCAAATTCTTTGGTTTAAGTTCTATTTTCTTTAAAAATATTTGAAAATTCATTTTTTCCCTTCACATTTATTTTAAGCTATAATACATTTAATTATCACCAGATTCTATAGAAAACATAAATTCTCAAAGGAATTTCTGATGCTTGGCCATGAGGGAATTGGGGTGAAAAGAGAGCACTAGCAGTTTATGGGATGTTGGAGATTTAACTTTAGGTTTTTCATTGGAATTAGGCAGATGGCCCTGCACACTGGGCTATACCTGTTCTGCAACTACATTTCACCTTCACTAGAAATTCTATTCCGGATCTACAGCACCTTCCTAACAAAATTGTTGCAGAATGTAGCATAAATCTGCAAAAAAGGTTTTGATTACAACAGATTAATTTGTGAAGTATTTCTTCATCAGGGAGCAAAACATCTCCATTTGTTACCTGTTCAAAAATATATGTGAATTCTAGATAATACATCAGAGTGAAATACATTGAAACCACCATTAATATTTCTCCTTAACTATTCCACATACAAAAAATTACAACACACAGGAGATGCATCATAACTCACATCTTCATCTTTTTGCTATGCCAATGGGCTGTGTTGACAGACTTGACTTTAATCAAACTCATTTAAATCTGCTGTGCCTGTTAAATCTTATCATGAGACAATGTTCCCCATTCAGCCTTTTTTTATAAAAGCACAAGATACTTTGAGAACCAGAGGAAATTGGTGAAGTGGCAGGAAAGGTGTATGGTAAACAAATATTTCAGAAAGCACTCAGAAGGGGAAGAGAATTCCGTTCTGGTTTGTAAAACCCAGGGTGAACAAAAAGCAACCAACTACTGAAGTGCTCCAGGCCCTTCTGAAGCTCCACATAGCTGCAAGGTAGATAATCTACTCTGGATTAACTTTATGCAAGTATTCCTCATCACACAGGAAGAGCTCAGCCAGCACAATGTACAGCTTTGCATGCCTACCTCAGCAGCCATGGTTTGGTGGAGGCAGAAAGCCAACTAAATATCAGAAAGATCTATGATACCTTCTGCACTATCAGTCAACACAAGACACTGCTCAATAAGTTTCTCTGATCATCCAAAAGACAGGTTGCTTTTGCCAAAAAGACAATTGCTGAACTGTCCCCAGAGCTCTTCTTCCACTCTGATTTTGTAGGTAGACAGGTGAGCAAGGATTAAATTGTTATAAGACCCATGATATCGTCTCAGGAATTGTTGCAACATATTCTCATTGAATAGCAATGCTTCATTTGGAAAATATAATTGCAGTAAATAAAAAAACTCTTGTTCCTCTGTTATTATTTCTTAACCTTTTACCTCACTGTTTATGGGAAGTCCACAATGATGACATCTTTTTCTTCAAATCCTACCCCCAACCCATTCTCTAACCTTTCTAAAGTCTATCCCATGTGAGGGTTGTCAACATTTTATGGCATCTGAAAATTACTCCATACTGCCCTTTCCTAGAAGGTCTTAGAAAATTTCCATTTTCTACTCAACAGGAAGACACAAGTTCCCATCAATATTGTCATACTAGGCCTCTTTTTGTAGGACATGCTGCTATCCCTGATCTCCAGCTTGTGGCTTTTGCCTACTTTTAGCTTTTAAGTTAAAGGGAAAGTGTGTTGTTTTGGATCTTGGACAGTTTCAAACTCACAGCTGATATTTAGCAAGATAGAAATAACAGTCTGCATTTTTATTGTATAATTATGAGAAGAATGCACACAAAAGGTCACAGGCTATTGCCCTGCTTCTTAGCTCAACTCTTCAGCTGCCATAGGTTTGTAGAAGCCAGAATCAGCCTCACCCAAGGACAGCCTCTCTTACAAGGTCCAGTGGTTCACACTGAGTTCCAGACAGGACTCCATTCTGGAGCAGAGAAGTGCTTTTCTCTGAGTATTTCAGCACTTCCTTTTCTGTCTGGAACTTCTAAAACATCATAAAGAAGGAATGTAGCAGTGGCTGTGAAAGCCTGACTGAAGCATTTTACCTAAAAATTACTTGCTGTGTCAATGCTAGCTATATTTGCTGCTTTTCTTACAGCTCAGAGTATTTGAAGATGTGGCTACATGACACCCCAAGAACTGGAAAAAAAAATTTATTTTAAATCTTTGAGGGGAGAAAAAGGGTCAAAAAACATTCCCTGAACCTAAGGCTCAAAAGACAATGAAAATTTCCCTTGCTATTTTTTATTACTATTTTTGTAATGAAATAACATGGCCTTAAGTCATGCCAGGAGAGATTCAGATTAAATATTAGATAAAATAAGTTGCCCAGGAAAGTGACAGAGTCACCATCACTTGAAGTGTTCAAGAGGTGTCCAGATGTGACACTTGGGGATGTAGTTGAGGAGTGATTACAGTTCTAAACTGGTGGTTGAACTAGATGATCATGGGAGTTTCTTCCAACCTTAAAGTTTCTGTGTTTCTCTGTGTCTTTGTGTTTTTCCAAGTGTCCACAGTCTCTGAGGACTGATGCACAAATGCTGGGTGTTCTGACCCAGCAAGGGAATACTTACTAGACAATCAGTGAAAATTTTAAACACACACTGACATATAATAGGCCTCACTGCTGCCATGGTCCATGTAGACCAAGGATGCATTTTGGCATTAGAATGGAAATTGTCCACGTATATATTAAGACACTGACAACAACCAACTACGTGTGTGTGCATACATGCTTATCTGGACATACTTACGTTCCATAAGGCAGGTGCCCACAACTAAGTAATGGGTACATTATATATATATTTCCAATGGGGAGATATTATTGTTGCATTAGGAAATCCCAGAATGTCAGGAAAGTGTGATGTAGAAATATCTTTACATTGGCCCTATTCTGATTCTTTTTGCAACCGTATTTGGCCACTGTTAGAGGCATGACACTAAGCTAGTTGAAATACTTGATTTTTTAAAATATTTCCATTATTTCATTGCAAAAATTGTCATATGGTGAGCACTGAAGCACATCCAGCCCTTATAGGAGATGCTTTTGGGATGATCAGAGCAACAGTATCACTGCCTGTACATGGAACCCCAGTAGAGAAAAATACCTGAAGGACTTGGATCTACTTAATTAAATTCTATTTTTAATTAAAGAATGCTGCCATTAAATAGCTATACACTCTGAATAGTAAGAGAGAATTCTTTCCTCTTTACTCCTCCAGTTGGGCAATATAACGCAGAGTATTTAGCCCAAATTTTGAGAATGGTTACAGTGTGTTAGATTTTGATTTTCTGAGAATGTTAAAAGGAAAATAAATGAGATTTTACATGAAGAGGACTATCAGTTTTTTCCAAATCCTTGGGGCATTCACAATTTATTTCTGAGGGCAGAGAAATAGCTTTTTGCTTAATATCTTTGAAAATTATTAATTCACCTTCAGATTCCAGCTGGATCTAATTTGAGCCACTAGTTAATGTGGCCATTTCTGTTTGTATAAGTGGGAATGACCGGACCATCTCATGTGTTGGATTCTGGTCTGCAGCTCTTTATAGTATATTTCAAAAACAGTATTAAGCTTAGCTCTATAGCTCCTTGACCTTTCTTTGAAGAATATTTGCAGGGATGAACAAATAACCCAAAAAAGGCTTGTGATAATGGAACTTGTGGCAAATAGTACAGGGATAAAGCTGCAGGAAACACTCATTTCACCCTCCTGGTTGCATATTCCAATAACTGAAGCTCAAGAGAGGTGCAGATGCAATCTGCTGACCAGCTGACATTCCCATATTAATTTTCTTTTAAAAGGTATCGTGTAGACCCATGCCAGCTGCTGCTGTCATGACTTTTTTATAGGAGTTCTCCTTCCAAAGTCAGATTGTTAATTCAAAAATCCTCGATTTTGATTAAAACATAGAATTGTTTGACAAATATATTCATGAATTCAGCCGTAGGATTGCAGAACCTCAAACACCAAGTAATAACTAAGAACTTTTAAATACCGTTACCTACACTCCTGTTCCATCCTTGTGAAATTACTGGAAGACTGTTAAGCTGTCTGTTACTGGACTATGTGAAGATTTATTTCATGCCTAAACATAAACAAATATATTCGTCTACACTGCCTCTTCATTATTAAAGATTCAGTTAAATATAACCTGCCTCTCACAAGTAGAATTTTTCCATTTTACATATAACTGTTATATTTCTCATTCACAGAATTATGTTTGTAGTATAAAAGTGAACACACGTTCTACTATACAAGGAGTGGAGAATTTATATGCTCTTCATCTCATCGCTGCTTCTTCACAATGTCCACGTGACTATAAAAATACATATT
Organism: Eopsaltria australis; assembly: GCA_034509425.1. Lineage (NCBI taxonomy): Eukaryota > Metazoa > Chordata > Aves > Passeriformes > Petroicidae > Eopsaltria > Eopsaltria australis. The sequence continues at coordinate 490,258 of JAVTVJ010000007.1, forward strand.
TCTTTCTGTAGGTATATAGACTTCAGGGCATTTCCCAATCTCTTTTAATGCTACTCTCAGAGTCAAGCACACATATTTTGAGGTACCTTTTTAATGACTAACAAATGTCAAAGACAGGTGTACCTGTTGGCTCTCATGAGGATGACCAGTCTATTTCCATAAATCACTAAATGTGACTAATCCAATATTTGCAAGGAGTCTATCACTTTGATGTACAACTTTCCTTGGAAAGAACAAAGATATAGCATTTACTACTCATATTTATACAGACTTAAAAATTATCCCCAAGACTATTTTAATGAGCCAGCTGCCAAATAGTTAGCTGTGATATAATTATGCTCTATTCTAGTTTAGCATTTACTTTTGTATACATTTCTATCAAGACAGTGACTCATCAGTAACAGATTACACAGTGAGAATATTTGTAAATTGTATCATACAGTAGGGAGAGGATAAAAGAGAGGAAAATGCACTAAAGATGCAGAATTTAGACCTGACTAATATAAAACTTCAGACCAGAACTGAAGTTCAAATGTGTGCTGAAAGCTAAGATTTGAACAGAAAGATAATATCTTTCCTAAGTATATCAAAAATCTCACAGGACATCTTAGGAAAGTTTCAGCTCATAATTACAAAATCTCACGAAATCCTAATATTTCCACTTTCTTGATCTATCACACCTCTAATTCATATAAAACTGCATCACAGTACAAAATTAAGAGTCATATCAATGTACACTGCTCTGGAAAACTGTATCCTTTTAAGGTTTTCACTCAATCAGAAAAAAACATGAAAGCAGGATTGACCTGAAGTGGTTAAATAGAACTGAAATGCCATTCTGCCTTGTTTTCCTGCCTTGGAAATGCCCTCTTCCAAATTCTACTTGAGCACCCTGCCCTTAACAAAATCCCTGAAATACAGAACTGAGGTTATAAGAACATCCTCATTTGCATCCCAGAACAGGGCTTAGAAGCTGCCATCACTCTTCCACTTTCAACTGAAAACACTGGCTTTTTCCTTGCCTCTCCCTCTGGAATATTTTAATTGTATAGCTATGTTATTTAACTTGGTAGAGCATTTGTTTGGGGAAGTACATGAAATGAAAGACATTATGGAAGTTAACATTCTATCCTACTGCCTCATACTTCTCTGAATAGATAATACCGTTGACACAAATGGCTGGACAAAAAAAAAGTCATGAGAACTGAAGATGTGTGGGCACTGAAATATTTCAAGAATTGAATAATGCTTTCCTTTCTCTGTTCAGTCTGACAGACAACAATGTGTCTTGAACACTTTGAGACTGAATGATGGAGAAGATGAAAAAGACATTTGAGAAATGCCTTTCTTATTCCAAATGTTTCACTTTGCCTTTCAAGAGTGTGTCCAAATTGAGCATAATGTATCTTTTACTAAAGTCAATGCATAAGCCACGTAAATAGTCCTAGTTACAATCTAGTTCCATCCTTCCTGCCCTGCAAGTTTAAACTGGTCTTTGGTTCTGCAGGAAATGTTATTTTATTGTAAGTTCTAATTGTGAATTACAATTATATTTGTAATTGGAGAAGCCTGTGGTTTTTCTTAGCATGAGGAAATCTCTAGCATTTCTAGTAGCCAAAAACCTTCAGGCTTCTAGGAAATGTCCAGATTTCTTTAAAAATGCAAGCTAGGGCCAGAATATGAAACTCCTCCTTGAATGAAGACAGCAATATCCTGCTCACAACAGAGGAGAGTTTGTCAGTGTAGTTTTCTCAAAGCTGAACCCTTAATTTTATATAAGTTCATTAAATAAGAAGGTAAACATTTTATTTGTATTAGTTCGTTGCAGGCCTCATCTTCTCCAGCACAGACCATGATCTTCCTGTGGGCAGTGGGAGTACTTGGTCCCCTCAGTGCCTGGGAACTCAGCTGCTGCCTGCAGCACCTTGTGCACCAGCTTTCTTCCTCAGACTGCCTGCAAGGTGAGCCAAGGGCAGAAGGTGTGGGTCTTTTCCTCACTCATTGAAGATACACAGAGAAGCAGCCAAAATGACACACAAAAATGATACTTTACCAGCTGAAAGTACAGCAACAATGGCTAGAGATCAATCATTGATGGATGTACTAGATTAAGATCTCAATCCTATATACCCAAGTAGCAGCCTACTTTGTACCTTTTTTAGCATTATATTATACATGTTTTAGCATGGTCTCTCTAAAGATGACACACTACACTATTACAATGATTTGTGTAATGATGTGTGCAAACCCACAAAGACTGAAGGACTTTGAATTAGTTAAAATGTATTTTTCATACATAATATTTACCTGAATCACACTGAAACTGAGATCTTTGGTTTCTCACAAGCTCAAGAGTACAAACAAATGTTTTTGGAATACACATTTTCTGTGCTGCCTCTAAAAGCATCTTCCCGGAGCTTGCAGATTCTGAATGAAGTTGATACTTGCAGTGTCATCAGCCAGCCTAGACGGATGGGCTGCTCTGAAATCTCATAGTCCAGAAAACCTGCAGATCCCCATAAGAAGGAATCTGGAAGTCATAGGAAACCTGCTAGAGACAGTAGTCTTAAGGAAACCTGCTAGAGACAGTAGTCTTAAGGGCCTCTGGCTATCTGAACTCAAGGACTTTCAGACATATTATAGTCAATTTTAAGGAAAATTCCCTGTAGAACTGGCAAATTTTAAGACTAAGAAATGGGAAATGCCTGAAAAAATAATGTGAATTTAAATTTCAGAACAAATATATTTTGTCCTTAATTGGTCATTTATTATACTACAAAGAAAGACTTGGGGGTACTGGTGTACCAGAAACTGGCCATGAGCAAACTGTGAGCACTTGCAGCCCAGAAAGACAACCATGTCCTGGGCTGCATCAAAAGAATCCTGACCAGCAGGACAAGGGAGGTGATGCTGTCTATTCCACTCTCAGGAGACCCCATCTGGAGTGTTGCATCCAGCTCTAGATCCTCAGCAGAGGAAAGACATGGACCTGTTGAAGCAAGTCCAGAGAAGTGCCACAGAAATGAAGTGCCTATCTTTTGAGGATGGGCCAGAAGAGTTGGGGTTTGGGAAGACTTTTCTGCAGTCTTTCAGTACTTAAAGGGAATTTATAAGAAAGATGAAGACAGCTTTCTAGTAAGGCCTGTTGCAGTAGGTTTTTAAACTAAAAGATGGTAAATTCAGACTAGATATAAGGAAGAATTTTTTATGAGAGTGGTGAAACCCTGGAACAGGTTGCCCAGAGAAACTGTAGATGTCACATTCCTGGAATCCAGGTCAGGTTGATGAGGTTCATTACAGAGGCAGTTGGACTAAGCGACCTTTAAATGTCCCTTCCAATCCCAGCTATTCTATGAGTCTATACTCTTAGCAGATCTTCCACATCAAAAATGTTACAGAAGCCAAAAACACTACAAGTTATTTTAAGAATCCACCTTCAGTTTGGTTAAGATTAATTTCCTAACACCCTACAAAATATCTCAAGGATGTAACTATTCCACAATATTGTTTTTGTAAAAGTGGCAGCACTGTATTTGCAAGAGTTACATGGAAACCCACATCACCTTGCTTGAGAGATGTCTGTAAAAACAGCTGTTTTTCCTTTGCAGTGCAGCACGAAACAGGGACTGAGTGAGTCAAGTTATAGAAATTTTCCTTTCTAATAAAATTGAGGTTAGACATGGAAAATTATCACATGAACAAATGAGAGCTTGAAGCTTAACAGAAACATTTCAAAGAACTCAGGGAATTTGGCTATCCTATTCCTGAAGAAAAGTGACTAAATATAAAATAATACAATTGTATTTTCTTATGTCCCAATTTGTAATTGTTTTAAATTGCTCAAAAATCCATGGGTAAATCCCATTTTTAAACAAAGACATTTCTAAAAACTTTAGAGAGTCACAATATTTTAGACACTATTGTTACTTGCTACATGTGATCAGTTTTAAGTAGACTATACTTTGTTCTGAGAAGCTCATGTACATTTCTGACACCTTAAAAGCAATTATTACAATCATTATCTCTGATGTTGCAGCAGCATTTACAGATTTTATAAGAAATACAGTATTTTTATTTATGGAACACTTTTTCCCCTAGAAGGAAATTGTTTCCTGTAAGGCAGGGACTTATAAAACGACAAACCCAACACTTTTTTTCCTGTCTGCTCCCCTAACTCTACAGCAAGCCATGAAAGGACTGTGCCCTGGAAAAGGGGAGACTCTAAAAACAGCTTGTGCTTTAGTGGTGGCATAGGCCTGCCCAGTAGATTCAAAAGCCTTTTCCAAACTTCCAATGCTGTAAGTCTTGGTTTCACAGTATGAGCCTGAGACCCTTCCAGCAGGGTGGCAAAGCCCAGTCAGACTGCAGCCCTGGAGTGTGCAGCCCTACCCTGGAAATGCTGCTCTGCAGCTACCTAACCCAGAGCTGCAGATGCTGCCTGGCAGTGTCAAATCTGGCCAGGTTCAGAATCCAGGTCAGGCTCAAATTCTCTGAAAGTTTGTTAAAAATGAGACATTTTGGACAACGCGTTCAAGACTCAACAAAAAGGCATTTTTTAAGTAAATTCTTTTACAGTGCGATTCACAACAAATACCAACTGTGAGTTAGCTCATTACATAAACAGCAAAGGATTGAATTTTGGCTACCTCCAGTAACTCAGTCTATTGCTCTTTCTAAGGAGAATATCAGTCTTTAGTGAGATGCTAATTAAGCTTCTTGTTTCTCTAGATATCTGTGTGTTATCATATTATCAGATTTTTTTACAGTCATTAATAGGTATTCTCACAAAAGCCTCTAGCACAGGAACACAATTATCCCCATTTTGAAGCCAAAGTATAAAACACTGGCTCTAATATACACAGTTGGTACAGGGTATTTGTGGATGCACCAGAGCATTAACCTGATTTTTGAGTTCCTACTCCAATCTGCTTTGCTGACCTTAGAACTTCTGTTTCCATCTTATTTTCCCCTTACTGCAACAGTACAGTCTCAATACCACATTTTTGTCTTTCAGCTGCATCTATTTAATTATGAGTCAGTATCCCAAAAGAAGAACAAAGTGATTATACTGCAATGTGAATTTTCAGAATGTTTATCTGGTTATAGATATATGAATGAAAATAATGTTTGAGTATATAAATAGAAAATTAGAGCTTTATTGTGGCTTCTTTGAAAGCCTGGAATGCGTCTCAGAAGACAGAAACGGAAACCAGAAAGAAAGTCTTTATTCCAGCTGATAAATGTTTGTTCTCTCAATTTTTAAATCCATGGCAGAGAAGGCTAATGAAACAAGCCCACCAGCACTGACTAACTGCATTAATCTAACTTTTATTTTGGACATAAGAATATTAAAAGATAATAATCCAAAACCAGGTTTTTAAGATGTTTAATTAAACAGCATATAGATGAAAATAGGCAAGAATCATGAGTATTAAATGCTGGATTATTCTGAGAATTAATTTTTTTTTTTTTTCCCCAGAAACATTACATTTTTTTCTTTTGTTAGTTGAATGTGGATTTTGAAATAGAGTCAATTCCTACAGAGATGTTTTTGAGGGTCAGAAAAATATAAACTATGGCCTCAGACCATCTTCTTGCATTACACAGTTATTCCCCAACAAATGAAGAGCCAGATCAAGGGACTTTCCAGACCCTTTTCCTGTGATTGTGGATTCAATTATCCCATACACCACTAGCAGTATCTCCTAAATCTAGAAAAAGTTTATTGTCATTCTTCGTTTGAGACTAGAGGTATATAGAGGACATCCAGTAGAGATAAAAAACCAAAGTGTGGAGGCGGATCTGACATGACTTTGTAGGTATTTGCACTTTAGTGACTTCAGTACAGGTTTAATTCCCAGTCCTATGCACCCAAAGGCTTTTGGGGAGACATCGTTGCCACATGTGTAGGGTGGGAGTGTTTATGGAGCTCCAGCCCCATCTCTCCTCAGTGACCCACTTGCCTGTAATGCTGATAGGACATTTAGAAGCAGAACCTTTTGTTCTAGGAGAGGAAGGGCTACAGTAAACCTAATCCTTTGTTTTTGGCATCACAAGAGTATCCACAGCAACTAAATGTGATGTGATACAGAAAGGAATGTGACTTCAAGTGCCAGCAGCTGGTGAATGCCTGAGGTGAAAAAATCCTGTTGTCATGTGGATACCCCCAGCAATGCCATATGCACGAAGCAAATGAAATACACACATCTGAAATACACACTCAAAAAGGCTGGGTTTTGTCAAGTGTTATTTCTGCTTCAGACTTTAGTCTTTAGTCACTTTAGTCACCACAACAAAACACTTCAAGGGAGCCAAAGATGGCAACTAAGTGTTCAAGGCATCTCAGTCAGTCACTGGATGGCTATTTATTTAAAAGTTCAGTGTGAAATATAAATAACTACATCAAATTTCTGCATTTCCCATTGTGTTTTCAGAGCTCATTTATTATCTGTGTTGAATAAACAGCACAGATGAGAAAACCAAGGATAAACCCAAAGCGTGGAGAGCAGTAAACTGCTTACAAGTTGGCCCTAGAACTTTGGATTTGGGAAAGTTCTTTTCCCAGACTCACCTCAGCTTTGCCTTAAGAGTATGACAAAGACCTTTTTGTTGTGTCTTTAGAATACCTAGCACAATGGAGCCCTGATCCATGACTGCAGCCTCTGGGCATTGCCACAGTACAAACAAATAACAATAGCTTGCAGCCAAAGACATTGCTGGGAATTGCTTAGTAGGCAAGCAAGCTTCTTATAGAAGTGTGTGCTCTGAGCACTTGCTCAGTTCACACAGCCTGGGTTTTCAGAGCACTCTTTGTTGAAAAAAAGCAACTGTTGGAAATATCCTCTTGACCCTGAATCAGGGCCAAGAAGATATAAGATATTAGAGCCACTTTTCTGTACATATTACATCATTGAAAGAGTCTTCCAGGATGTGAGTTTGGTGTGTGTTTGACCAAGGCCTGTTCCAATGTCACAGCACTTATGTAAAACACCCATGGAGCAAACACATAGTAGGAAATAATTACACTACACGTCTACCTATTTATGTAGTAAATAAATAGACACAACTGGAAAACAAAAAATCTGCCCTTTCAGGCATTGGGCTGGTACACTGAAAACATGTACCTGTTTTCTGGCTCTGGCACAGATATTTGCATGCCCTTTGGCAATTCACATCTTTCTTTTCCTCCTTAAAACAAAAGGAAAACAAGAATACTTCTCCTGCCTCACAGGCATCATAAAGATTTCCAAGCACTTTTTAACATTCAGATGCTGTGTGATGAAGCCAGGGAGATATGTAGAAATTTAGACAAGTCCATCACTGAATTTGGGAACAGAAGTTAAAGTTACACAGAAAATAATTCTTGGGTTGCATTGCTTCCACTGCATTTTCCCACCTAAATGTGGATGGGTCTGGCTTCAAAAGTATTACAGCCTTTCAGTAATTCCCCAGATCCACTAAATTTTGCATTTCTTCAGTAGTTAGAAAACAGTGCCAGTTTTGATGTGCACAGATTGTGTGAAAACTGAGCAATAATCTTGACTTTTGAAAAATATGGTTGTCTTTCTGTGTGTGGGTCCATTACCACAGGGAGAATATCCAACATATATTTTCCAGATCATTAGACATATTATATACCAAGTCTAACACAAGTTTTTTCAGTTAAATGATATCAATAAAACCCCTCTCTGGAGTGCCTTCACTACTGAGTGTGAGCCAACACAGACAGAGTAGGGCTGCACTCTGGTTCTTACACTTCAGTTTTGCCAGTTTTTCATGTGAAAAAAAACTCCATCTTGACATTAGATTTTAGACCATGACTCTTGTTTATTTCTATCTAGAACAAAGTCTGTAGACAAAGTCAATATATTTTATCAGATTAACTAGCAGCCAAGTTTTCAGGCACACAGGTCATGCCTCTTTTCTCATTCTCTGCCACTGTAGGCCTCACCTGACTTAGTCATTTCTCACAGAGAAAAAAAACACTTCTCAAGAAAGTCATTCCCTGTTGCTGCATCTGCCATCCACTGGGACAAAAAGATGAAAACATGGCAAACATGACTTCCCTATGAAAGAACCAGAGAAATGCCAAGATACAAGTGGGCCAGCCTGTCTAATAGCGCACACAGACTTAGCTGTATAATGGGGTAGCACCATCCTTGCTCTAAGCACTGTTTTTCACTTTCTTGTATGAGAGGTTTCCCGCATGAAAATCTATGAGCCTTGCTTGTTCTGTTCCCTCATACATGGAGAATTTCTTTAAAGCATATGGATATATGCAAAACATTTTTTCCTCTCTTACCATAAAAGATACCAAAGTTGTAGTTTTATTCCCAACAGTCAGCTGTTCTCCCACCCATCCAGCAGTTCTTCCTGTCTCCCAATTATTTCTTTCACAATGGGGTTATCTTGATTGATTTTTAGGGCGTATCTTGCCTTCTTCTGCAGTTCTCCCTGTAATTTCTGTTCTGCAGAGAATAATTCAGGGGTTTTCAGAATGCCCAGGCAGCATATGGGGACCCTGCTTATCCGCAGAGTTACCTCCAACCACAGTGGTGATGGGTGGTGGTAGAAGTGGGGAGTTGCAATGGTACTCTGCTTATGCAGAGGGAGCTGCCCCACTGGGCATTAGAAACTTCTGGCAGCATTTGTGCCTCTCATAATAGAGGCAGGAGACCAAAAAGTACAAGAAAAAGTAGGGATCCAACCTGTCTCTTAAACATAGAATTGAAGGGAACTATGTCTTCCATATAGTCATAGGGATAACAACTGGCACAAAATGCAGACATTTAGGGGGAGAATTAGACTATAAAAGCAGCTTTAGCAGTTTAAAAGACACAGCACCATTAATGATTTTTTTTCAGTCAGACCCAATTACAACTGTTTACAGAGTCCTTTCTCTTTCCCTCAGAGGCTTTGGCTGAATTCCCATTATTTCCGGGACCAAACCCAATTATGCCACTGACCACAGCACTCTGACTGCTTATTGCAATTCCATGGCAAGGACAGGGAACTCCCAGAAACAAGAAAGAGATTGATTTGCTCCACGCTGTACCTGGAAACGGCTTCCAAAGCAACATGTTATGCCAAATAACTATGCCTCAAAGTAGCCAATTAATTTGTGCAATTCTAGATTAAAACTAAGACTATTTCTTATCTTTTCTTTTTGAAAAGCATTTTTTTCCAGGTAAAAAATATTGGCAGAGTTTCCCCTTGGCTGAAATTTCATAGCTCTGTATTTCCATGAACACAGTGGTAGCAGGCAATAAAAAGGTGGTAAGTTGGGGGGAAAGGGTGCTAGGGGTGAAGTAGGATATAACAGGTTAAACTTGAAAAGCACTTGTACATACCAGGGAAACCACCAGCTCTTAGAAAAAGCCCATGTTATCCCATGTCTGGCCCATCTCAACAAATGTGCTTACTCACACTGGCAAAAAAAAAAGTGTTTGAAATGCACTGCAAGATGATTTATTGACATATTTCATACCATCATTTCAGTTTATATCAGCATTCAGACTGGCTGATCTCTTCTACTCAAGATTGTTGTCAGCTTTTCTGTCATTATAGAAAACCATAAGCTATTAGCAACCAAGGAAAAAATACACAGGACAGAATATAAACTCTCCCTTGAAAAAAAAGGTTGAGAGTCCTATGTGAGTACAAGGCAGTTCAGTAAGCACAGAGCAAGCACAGCAGCATGTGACAGCTGCAGAAGGAATGCTCTGTGGAACAGATAGCATTTCAGGAGGCCTTAGTCACAACAAAGTGAGGTGAGAGTTGTAAGAACTAGCATTTCTAAGTGAGCCCTTTGGCAACCTCTGGAAAGAAGACACTTTGAGGGACTAGGTTATGAGAAATACAACTACTGGCTAAAATTAACCCAAGTATGTGCAAGACAGCAGGAAAGTAATTTCAGTTTTTATGCAATGTATAAGAAATGCATAAATGTCTTCATGCACATTGGACAAGTATGAGACCATTTGGTAGTTTTCAAGTCATCTAATTTGATTAAAGAAAATGTCATCACATTGAAAGTGGATGCTTTTCAGATGGGCAAAAAAATTGGCATTTGACAGTTAATGGTATCAGGGACTTTTCCTCCAAATTTTACTTAGCTGAAGTTAACTTTGTGATTTACCTTACAAGGCACAGGACTTTTGGAAAACTATTACCATCAGAAACATGGTCAAGGTTTCACTGCAGCATCTGCAGCAAGGCCAACTGCAGCATCTGAAAGTCTAGTGTCATCACACAATTCTGATTTGTCTCATCTTGAAAGCTGGTCTGACAAAGTTAAATACAAAGACAGAAGCAGACAGTATCTTCTCTATCATGACTATGTCCCAAGAAAGGTTTAAACTATAACTGGAGTATGCATTCTCTTCCACTGGGTTTTTGGGATGTTGTTTTTTGTTTGATTTTGTTTGGTTGGTTTGGTTTGTTTGGGCTTTTTTAGTTTCTAAATCACATTTTACTCACTCAGCACTTCACCTCCTCTCATTTTCATCAGCACTCAGAAGCCAATACCCTGCACAGTCCTAGGTCTGGCCATCACAAAATGATTCAGTCAGCCCAGACCAAGATTCAGAGCTGAATTTCTTGGAAGTCTAGGCCTTGAAGGCCTAATGCTTCAACAATTAATCATTTTTTTCCAGAGATTAGGAAATCCTCTGAAGAGCCCTAATCCAACTAAACACTTAAGTAGGTGCCCTACTTTCAACATGAGTCTCCTTTGTTGAGTGGAACAAAGAAATACATAGGAGAGTATACTTGAAGGCCAGACAGGAAACCTGAAAGATGAGGCAGGAATAAGGTACAAGATTCTCATTCCCACTTGGACATGAAAAGTATTCATTCACTACAAGTTTCTCAAATTACTTCGCTAATAAGCAACACTGAAAAGAAAACATATAAATACACAATAACTTTCTATGGGCTCTTGGGTGTAGTTGGACTAGATCTCACAGAAATCTGAAAAGAACAAAGCTGGTCATTCTTTGATAAATTCACACTTTTTTCCAAAGAGAAACTGCAGTTTATATAAATAACAGGGGTTTATTTTCTCTGGCCTGATTTTTGAGGATTTCTAGTAAGCACAGGAATATTGTCATCATTGTAATCAACAGCACATCAGTTCACTGATAATATTACTGAGGTACAGAGCTGCGATAGCCTGAAGTACAGTACTGCTCACCTGGATGGGCCTGTGCATTCTACCATTACACAATATGTGACCAAGTATTTTATCACATGGGAACTGCCTGAGATGGAAAAATATAAATGTCCCTTCTCACAGCTGCAAAGAACTGGATATTACTCCGGTCTACACTTGTTCCTAAGCAAAAATCAACCTCTTCATGTTGTAACACTCCTCCAAGCGACTATCTGGAAGTGATAAGTCTTACTTTTATCTGCTTTCTCCACATCTGTATTCCTATAATTTCTTTTCTCTCTCTGTGACCCGCCTTTCCTTGTCTTTCCAGTCTTCTTTTTCATTACTCTTTTTTGCTTCAGTTAAAAGCAAAGAAATATATACATTTTCTTTCTTCAAGCTGAGCTTTTGCATGTTTTGTGACCATAGACTGTATGGCTAAAGCAACATTCATGTGCCTCCATAGCTGCAAGGCCAAACACTTCAAAAGAATTTGAAAAGGAATGACTAACTGTTGTAGTTTAGGAATGGTATTCCCCAATTTAGAGTTCTCAGTGAAACACTCCAAACCGTGCGCTGCTCTGCTCGTTCACTCTCCACCTCCCTTTCCTCCTCCCCCTGTGGTGGGCTGGAGAGGAGAATTGGAGGCACAAAAGGTAAAGATCACAGATTGAGTTAAGAGTAATTGACTGGAAACATCAATGAGGTACAAAAATGAACAGTCACAGCAACAAGATTAATAACAGAGTGTACAAGAGAGGTGAACAATTTACACAGGAGTGCTCACAAGATGGAAACTGGCAATACCCAACCACTCTGCCACACTTCTTGACTGGAAGGGACCCCTTCCCAACCACCCCCTGCACATGGTGGGAGGTTGTAGAGAATAATTTCAGGGTTCTAGCCGTGCCCCTCCTGGTTACTGCAAAAATTAACCTTGTCCTGGCTGGAACAAGGACACAGATGAAGAAGAGATGCATCTTTCCAACTCATGGGCAGTGATAATTAGCTCATAGACTGATACTGGCAGTGCCAATTCCTTTATGTACCTTCTGTTCTTTAGACATCATTATAAAATTGTGGCTATTACTAATATCTATGGCCTTTCTATTTTTGTCTAGGTCACTATATTTAGGGATGTTTATCCCTACCTTTATCTCTCATCCATTGCTCTAGTGCTGTTTTACTGGTCTCCTAGAAGGAACACCTTCTAATACCATACTACTGCTTGCCTTTCTGCCCTCCCCCCTTCTCCCTATAGCTTCTTTAATCAGTTTACTTTACACAGTTAAAACCAAGCACAAACATTTCTATGTTTCAGGTGGTTGTATTCCATTCTGTTTGCATTTCTGCTTTTCAGAAGAGAAGCTTCATGAGTCTGTTAGGGGCCAATTTTCGGGGCAATATCAGGCAGATTCTAGACTGATGATGGCATTTCAGGTCAGAAATATAACAATTCATTTAAAAGACCAGTTCTCACATTAATTCACCTTCAAAATAAAGCCCTGAGGCAATGAAAGACCACAAAACCAAATATTAATTCAACATGAGACAATGGGTCACTTCAGTTTTAGTCACTATTAAGATACTATATTTATTCTTCAAACCCCCGCACATACGGTAGAACTTGTTTTTCATGTACGCTGTAGGATTTGTATTGTATGTGTTGAAAGACTTTTTTTTCCTTCCTGGTAGTGGAGAATCTGTGTTATTTGCACATTGCAAAACTTGTTCCACAGGTATGTTGTGAAATTTTATTGGGTATTTCTCAGTTTGTGATTGATGTCATGTAAAAGTTGTCCAGCTCAGCTTTGTGTTTTACTGATTTATGAGTACTGCACAATGTGATTTGTTGTTTGATTTTCCTGGGATGGAAGGCTAATATTAATGTTTAAAAAGTCAACACTAACTTATACGTTCCTTTATGACCCTGCAAGAATTGTTAAAGCACAGACTATCTGTGTGTATTCTTTAGTATGGAATAGAGAAGTATTCAACCCTGGTTGTCTTAAATAAGTGCCTATGAAATTGAACTGACTGGAAATAGAATTCCTACTTGCTTTTATAGAAATATGTGTTTATTTTTGATACTATGAATGGGTTAACCCCAGTAATTGTCTGATTACCATGTGTTTTGAATAGGCAGTGACCGCTGTTAGTGAGTTCCACACAGCAAACTGACGTGTATTGTATCTGACTGAGTGTATAGCCCAAGAATATACATGGACCAGGATACTGGAAATGCTGCTAAGGATCCTCAGTGAAAGGGAAATCATCTATTCCTCTTCATGAACATTCAGGCCTATATTTATTTTCCAAACACAGTAAATCATGCCAACCATCTCTAAGCTTCCCCTGCTCCCTTTCTCTTGTGAAGTGACAAAAGTGCTCATATTTTCTTACTTAGGAAAACTTAGACCATTCTGTAGTTGAAGGTGAGATATGTCTAAGAACAGTAGAATTAATTAAAGTGTTAAGAGGACGTCACTACATTATTTAAAGGAACCTGTCTAAATTATTTGTATTTGTCTCTATTTTTGTGTGTAAAATACAATGAAAAACGATAAGATGTGATGTACCCACCCATCCCTTTTTTCTGCAGTTTCAAGCAAGTCTAAGTTCTAGGCAATTAAAATCTCTTTATTTTAAAATTACCACACATTCATTTCTTTTTGCACTAAATCATTTCAGTGATTGAATTAACAGCCTTTTCAGTTTCATAGGCTGCTATACCTCTAGTCAAAGTATACTAGACCTAATATAATTAATGTCTCCCTTTCACCACTTCATTTAAAGAACTGTGCTTGTAACAGAGCTGTTTTACCATACTCACACTCCAACTGCAGTCCATTATTGGTAGTATCTGGATCACTTTACAGATGCAAACTATTACAATTATTCATGTCTGAAATGGCTTCTACATTTCTCAGTCTCATTTGGAGCCAAACAGGAGCACCAAAATACTACAGGAAATATTTTCTTTGTAGTATATTTGGACATACACCAAAAACTTAATTTTAGGAGCATTAGGCTGTTTATGAAAGCAGGCAAGCTATTGGATTCTCCTTCACCAAAAAAGAGCTTGAATTTCCTTGAAGTTTGTCTACTTCTGTGCTACTAACAAAAAGTTAATTTACATGGGGAAAAAATGAAGGTGTGTCTAAACTGGCTCCCCTTCCAGAAATTAGTAAGCATTTTATCTTACATAAATCAAATTTCTTATAATAGGTCTCCCTGAATAAAGTTGAGAGAAGGTTCAAAAGAGGCGAGCAAAATCAGACCTGACTTCTGTGGCATCCTGGTATCTCCATTGCACTGGCACCACAGTAGGGCTGGTCTTTGCCCAGCGCTTAGAAAAGCATTCAGATCTGGACCTCAGCTTAGGAAAGTGCTCCCCACTCAGCTGTGGAAGGCAGAGAAGGATGACCACTAACTGCAAGCACTAATTTGAAATTGTGAACCTACCTTGTTTCATGATTTCAAAAAGCTAACTCTGAATGGCAAATTTGCTTTCCTTTTATCACCAGCCTTCAAGTTTCCACTCCTAGGGAAGCAGTGGCGGGCAGCCACACATCGAGAAACCTCGCGCTGTCCTAGGCTATGCCAGGTCACAGCAGGCAGGAAACCATGCTGGGCTGTCTGAACCATGACTGCTTCAGGTCAGTGGGTATTTGACTTGCACATACCTGAAGTAATGTGTGCAGCATTATAATCACCCTTCTCAAATGAGTGCATTTTTTTCCTCCACATGTACGCTTTCCCAGAGGGACCGAACCTTTTTCTCAGTATGTGCATAAGATCTGCTGCCAATACATGAAAGACAATGAGCAAGAAGATATTATTGTTTCATTTCAACAGAAGAAACTATTGTTTAGTCAGCAAATGGATAATTATCTTCTAATTAATCAAAGTGATCCTTAATCTGAAGAGGATTTACTTTAGAACAGAAAAGTGTTGAGAAATAAAGTCAACTTCCTCCCCACCCAAACTTTTCTGTTTTTCTCACACTGAACCAGAAATAATTCATTTTGAAAGTTCAGAAATAGTTGATGAACTCTTGCTTCTTCCAGCTCTTCTGTGTTGTGTCTGCACTTCTGGGTTCCAGATAAATCTGGAAGTAAATGTGAAGTAATGGTCTCATGGCATTTTGGCAGAAGCCTCTGGAAACCTCACAAAACAGCTTTTTCCAGACTCAAAGCTGATTTTAAAAGAGCATAACTTCAGCTATTTACGAAATACATTCTTTCTGTCAGAAAACTTACTTTTTCATGTGCCAGTAGGCATGATTAAAAACCATCTAATTAAAAAAGCCATGAAAAAAATATACAAGAATCATGTACAAAAATTTATGGAGTCACCTCTGAGGCAACAATGTTATAACTGAATCTTGTTCAATACAGAGGACATTTAGATGCAGAAATAGAAACTATGTTGGGGTCTTTTTTCCAGTGTAAATCTTAGCCAATCAATCTTTATAATTGTCTGTATCCCCCCAGTTAATGTATTAATCTAGCCATGTATAACATATACATTATCAGCACATATATAAACTTAAGTTGCTGTCACACCAGACTCCATTTTCACAAGCAAACCCAGCTTTAAAAACCAAGTATATATCAAAGAGGTTGTCTCTTTGGGTGACAGAGAGCACTTTTAGCTGGAATAAAGGGACCACAGCTTTTGTAGTGAAAGAGACAGCTATGTAGCAATAAAAGTCTTATAGAGTGGCAATGTAGGAGGCCCTCAGGTCATGCTATCTGCCTGCTGACCACAGTGCCTGGTCCTCATTCCCTGGCATGGGGAACAAAGACAGGTTGATGGTAGCTCACTTTGCTCATTAATCTTCTAGGTGGTATAAGCATTTATGTTCTCTGTGCCTCATATTACCGTGTGTAAATTCAATGTGATATAAATGTATTTATTTCTAAAGTTCTGAAAACTTCCACATAGACATATATGCTGGGACTACATCTATTTTTACATTAAAAACCCACAAGCATGTAGGTTTTCACTGTTCTCCATTATGAATTTTGCTAAGTGAAAATCAAATTCTGCAAAGAGCATTTTTATATGTACAGTGCCTTGACTTTCCACTAATCTCAATACTCATTGTTGTTACTGCTCCAGAACTAAAACAGTTCTTAAAATCATGGCTTTGTTAAAGACAGAAGAGTTTGGTCTGGCTCAGTGCTTAATAAACATTATTTTCTGATAAGATCTGATTGGTTTTTCCCAAAATTTTTCCATTGCTTGATTTCTGAGTATTTAAACACATGTAGATTGATTTGACCCTGCTTTTTACAGAGTCCCTAAATGTTATGCAACAGTAACACAAATCAATATCAAAGCTGTTTTCTGTGCCACTGAACATTCATTCTTTCACTATATTCGCACAAAAAAAATTTACCACAGAAAATCTGAGCAAGAGGAAAGCATCTGCTTATCCCTGGCAAAGGGTCCTATATGGCACCGCTTTGGGGCAGCACCACAATTCATTTTACATGGTCACCTCAAACAAGTCCTTTCCATATGAAAATCACTGCAGTGCTGCAGGACCTGACACACTGATCTCTAACCACAGGTGATGCTGGGGAACAGAATTCATTTTCTTCTCACAAGGGTCAGTTCCAAGGTAAGAGCCTTCCTGACCTATACATCAGAAAGACAGAAAACTTAAATCAGAACCACACTTTACTGGAAAATAAGTGGATTCAAATTTTTAAGCCGTGCTAAGCAAAATTGCAAGGCATGTTTACAGGAGCCTGGATGCCAGCTAAGATTTCCAAGTTTCATATTTAGATGTTTGATCCAATTTTCAAAAAACAGTATTAGAGAACAATGTTCACATGATGAAATGTTCAAAAGAACAAACCTGCTGTTCTGTTTCTAGTGTAACAACACAAAGCCACCTGCGCCTTCATAGCCCTTGGCAGGGTTTTACGTACATGAGGAAATGCAGATGAGTGACTTAAAAGCATATCTGTTTCCATGTATAACATACACATGGTACATTTGCCAGTAGGCTGACATTAAGGATCATAAAGGACATATCCAGGGAGAGATTGCAGAAAGATCTTAAGGACCCTTACGATAAATAAGCCATTAAGCAGATTCAATATCTACAGCTTGCTGATGAAAGCTGCTGAAATTATTATTCATGCTGGAAGTTCAGCTAACAATAATCTACTATGTGCAGTGTTTGCAGAGAAGGCAGAGGTGCCTGGATAAAAATAGGTACCCTAAAATTCTCTACAGGTATGTAACCCTTTAATCTCCTCAGCAAAATGTCAACTATGCTACATAATCACAAAAACATATGCATACATAGATGTAAGCACAAAAACAAACTTCCTATCCAAGAACCAGGTAAGCTGATTCACCCCCCTATTGGGGAAAAGAGCATACTCATGCTTTAACCTTTTCCTGTGGGGAGCTGTCCTGGTTCCAGCCAGGAAAGAGTTAATTTTTTGCAGTAGTCAGAAGTGGGTATGGCCAGGTTAACCTATACCACCTCACATCATTGCTGGGGTGGGGGAAAGGAGCCTCTTCAGGGGAGAAGGAGTTCCTTCCAGTGGAGTCAGCGAGACAGAGGGAGTGGTGGGATAATGCTGGTTCTAAACCAGAGGTATAGGTTGGGGAATGCTGTTTGTGAGCTGGAGGGAGTGGTAGGGCTGGTGTGGCAGAGTGAGCACATGGGCGTTGTGTATTGGGAGTTTCCAGGATAAGCAATAGTGTTTCTTTTCTCATACCCTCTATTTTGTTTCTATTACTGTTCACTTTCTTATCTCACTGCTGTTTCCAGTAAATTTTTCTTATCTCAACCCATGATCTTCATCTTTTGTGCTTCCAACTGTCTTCTCCATTCTGCCACAGAGGAGTGTGAGGGGAAGGGTGGAATGAGAGAAGTGTGTGGCTTGGAGTGATTTCAGGGGAAATACTACATTGGAGAATACCATTCCTAAACCATGACAGGAAGAAAACTGTTCACCATGAGTGCCCAGCACAGCTGGAAAGGGCAGCTTGTGCCCTAAACAGCCATAGAAGAAGGCTCTGCTTCTCTTCTAACTGAACCATACTGGCAAAGGGCCACTGTACCCCCCAGGCCATCGTGGTCTTCTGTTCTTAGTGAGGTGTACTGACAAAGGTCAATTTCTCAGTCCCCAACCCTCCCCAGAATGACAAAGTGGATATTCTTATCACTTCCCTCATCCCAAAATTATTTACTGTAATTTCCCCTTTCTTACTAATCAGTCTCTCCCCACATATGAACCCTTAAGTGATGTAAAAAGGTTCTAACATGAAGCTACAAATACTTTTGGTAAATCCTTCTATTTTGCTGTCTTAAGCCCATAAGGGCAATCCATGACAATTCAGTGTAATTGTTTAGTTGACTCTTCCATCTCTCTTTACAGTGCCTTGCTGACAAGACTTGCTTTTGCAAAAGGAGACTAAATAGACAAAATATCCTAAAAGCAGCAAGTCCCTAACAAAAAAAAAAAAAAAAAAAAAAAAAAAAAAAAAAAAAAAAAGCACCTTGGATTCAGCTGCTGCAAAACTGCTGCCTGAAATTTTTTTTGCTCATAGCCCATTCAAAGCCAACGCTCTAAAACTGACATGTGGAAGGACAGTTCACTGTGATTTCTGCAGGCAGCCTGATTGCCTGGGCTAAGCAGAGACAAATGCACGTGCCTACCTGACTTTCAGTGAACAAAACATGATTGGGAAGAACATTTGGTCAGGAATAAAATTTTGGCTACTTCTTGTGTCCACAGAACAAAATTTGAGGACTTTGGTCCTGACCTCTGGGTCAATACCCATAGGTGGCCTGAGCTGAAGCACCTCGGTTAAGTTATGAGATTTCTTTTTTTTCTGGATGTGTGTGGGGTGTGTTGGGGGCGGGGGTAGGAGGAGGGAGTAATGTGTGCTTCAAAGCACTGTAAGGAACTTTCTGAAATGAAGAGCATTGCTGCATTGACTTAGACAATGAATCTGGGATTGGTTTTCTATTAAGATACAGTACATAACTCTCAGGCATGTTTGTGTTTTCAAAAACTGCTTTCCTCAACTACACGGCAGTTGTGTTTTTAAAGTCTTTTTTTATCCCCAAACAAAAAAGAGAAGCTTAAACTCTCTGATAATGACATGACTCCAGCCATTGGGGCCCATTGTCATTTCATCCACTTCTGTGTGGTGATTTTTATGGGAACTCTCTTTATGGCCAGCACTCTATCCTTAATAAAATGGACAGAACATTTACTCATTAGAGCACATTCCTTCTGTCAAACAGTGGGAGGAAAGAGATTAACAGAAGATTATGTAACCAGAACCAATTAAAGGCAATATCCTAAATTATTTAAATCATAGGGCTCTTTGCCATTAGCATGACTGGGGCTGTGATGCCAATCCAACTTTCCATTGCATTTTTCCTCCCCCATCTTCCTAAGACAAGCATCCACATCAGAATATCCTCCTAGAGGTCTACTGCACCTTTTCATGTTGAAAGGGACCCAGAGAGTTATGCAGACTGTGTAAGTTGAGGGCACGATATAGTCCTGAGGCTCTTCACATTCACATTGCTTTTTCTCTATATATCTCAATTAAGTGTATCTCCCTGCACCTAACAAATTCAAATCACATCAGCCCTCACTTTACTAACAATGAAGCTTAAACTCTGCAGCTGTTTAGTTGCACTGAGCTAAGGGCTTCTGATCCATGGGCATATTGCACAGAACTGAAGGAGCACTGAGTCTTTTGAGGTCAGCAGAATGTGCTGACCCACACTGTGGCAACACTCCTGCTCACACGAGTGCCATGAAAACATCGGTAACTACAAGGAAGTGAGGCTCTAGTTTTGTGTTTCAGTCCAAGCTCACCAGAAATCTCAGAACTTCTTAGGTGTCAGAGCTTCCTACAGAGCAATTTCTTTGCTGAGGGTGGTAAAAGTAGAAATTGCAGTGTTTGCCCCACATGCCGATTGTTTATAAGGTTATAAAAAATTGGCAGGTAGAAAAAAGTCAGCAGGTGTGTCTGCCATTCAGACCTCATAATCCATGGCTGTTTTGGTCCATTTGAGCTGTTCCTCCTATGCTGGGAGTAGTTTTGAGGTTAGGAGCACTCCTAAATGATCACATTTGTGTTCTACACTAGAACTGTGTTGTCTCAGGTATTTTGTACTCTCCTGGTCAGTCATTAACACTGTGCCTTTCTTGAATTATAAACTCTGTGAATAGTTTTGATATTTTCTTCATAAAAATATGTTCTTATCATGTACATGCTTTAATAAAGAATTACTAGTTTTTTCTTCAGGCTCTTTAATGGCATATATCATTTGCACAGCAACTTCTTGCCTGTTCTGCTACTCAGCCACACACCAGAATTTGCATTAGGGCTCTTACACTATAATTCTATTCTGTATCATTTTATGTAATTTTTTTTTTTTACATAGACAGAGTTTTTGTAACAACATAAATTAAACTCTCAAAATTATGTTTGGAAAAATGGTCCCCTACTGAGTAGCAGAGGAGCATTTATTATTGGTTTCTTCTGATTTTTTCTATTACTTGTCTTATCAGTGTGAGTTACCTAACCTCTGAGGATGAACTGATCTGCAGATGTGACTGTTGGTTTTGAGAGTTTTTCAAAGAGCATATTTACATTGTCTTAAGTTATAAGGGGATGGCAATTCAACTTTTCCCAAATAATGCATTCTTTCAAGATATCTCAAGATAGGAATTCCACAGATAAAATAAATAGTGATATAATTGTAGAAGCTGGTGCTTCATTCAACATCTGAACACGTGGAGGACAACAAGGAAGTTCTGGCAAAAAAAGACAAATCTACCTCTACTTCTACCATGTCATAGCTTTTCAGCTGCAGAGAATTTCTATTCAGGAGAAATCAAACTGAGATGGTGATTACCATGAAATTCACTGTGAGAAGGACTAACAGAAGAAAACACTTTTCAAGAAAACAAGATTTACCCTGAGGCCTATTAAATTCTCTCCATAGTCCTGTTGTTGCTGCCCCTTTTATCAGTATAACCACATTTCCTGAAAGTTACCTAAGGAACAAAACACATAGGGCAAAAAATACTTCAGCCAGTAATATGTAACTACTATTTCTGACATTGCAATGGAATATTTTTCATTTTATTAAAGTATTAATCGTAAAACATTGTTTATAAATCAGGATGGTTTTCAGCATCAAAGCAGTAAAGGAGAGCCAAAACAAGATTTCTTCTCCTTTTAGGTGAGCCAAAGCATCCATGATAAATTATCTGCCTTTAAATTTAAGAAAAAAAAATCTTGACTGTTACATTTTGACTATGTTTGTATTTTAGTACAAACATAAGAAACAACAGCAAAATAGAAATGAACCCTATAACTTTCCATCTGCAATCTCAAACACAAGGAACTCAAGATACTATGGCATTTTGGCTACCATAAGGTAGTAAGTAATGGGTTGGTGTTGCTCCCAAACAGGATAATGATGGCATTTCGTTCTACTCCAGTGGGAAAAGAGCAGGGATAATATACTCCAGCTATTCTGAGAAATTAATTGGTACAAGTCCTCCCATTCCAGGAGCTCATTAACTGTTCTTAGCTCTAAATGAGTTGGGCATTTCAGAAACATCCCTTCCTTTCACATTTGTTAAACCTGGTAGCACTGTTGATAATATTTATTTCAGAGATGATGAACTCCATTTAAAATGGCTTACTAAAACATGTACCACCTTTCCTCAAAGCTAATGCTTATTTCTTGCCCTGGTTGAAAAACTGGCTTTCCATCACAGACATTTCCTAAAATTTTTGTGTAGTTTTAAAACTTATCCTTGCCCTGATGCGTTCCATTAGGGAAATGTTTGACTGGCTCCAGATGCATGTGATAAAAATCCACGTGCATATTTTTATTTAAATTCTGTGACTTTTAAAAGGTTGACTGTAGGAGAATCTATTCAACACAAGTAGTTACCTTAGAGAAGCACTGCTTAAATTACCATTCACAGCCTACAGGTGACATCAGACCCTATCACTTCACCAGCAGGATAGATTTTTTTTCAATTTTAAATGTTTTAGAAGAATAGTCTAATGGATGTCATCAGACATCAATGGGACCCAGTGAAGTCTTATGTCAGGTCAGACATATTCTATGAACAGTATTTGCTGTTCTTTCTTTTTACATTTGTCTGTGTTCCAGCTGTATAAATGTAAGGAGAGGGTTGGCGTTACTACAGTCAATGAAAAGGCACAGGAGTTGCATAAGACAGGCACTGAACTAAGCATGTGCTCCTGTTTTTAGATTCAGCAGTCTGAGATTGGAAAACAGGTCCAAGAGGGAAGGCAGAGCTCATGCTTTCTTTCTCTCTCTCTGTGGGTCTGACACTGTGCCAGGAAGCTTCAGCTCCTTCCAGGGGTGGGTTCCTCACCATGTTCTCTGCTTGGAGGTTACTCAGAAGTTGTCCAGATTAGACGAGCAGAACACTGCTGAGCAGATAGTATCAAATTAACTAAAAATCAAACCTAACGGAACCACAGTGGCCAGAGTTGATCTCACCATGGCCACACAGAGGAAGACAGCATAGGGCTAAACTTCTTGGTCAGTGGGACCCTCCAGTGCCTGTGCCAGGGCTGCTGGACCATGGAGCTCCTCACCAAACGAGGCCTGGCTGCATGATTGAGGAGGAGTGATGCAGACAAGCACATCCCAGTGGCCTTCACTTTAAAAACTATTTGGATTTACAAGTAGATTTTAAGAGGCTCAGGGTTGCCCTGTGACAGTTTTCAGCTTCATTTCAGATAGTTGCAGCTGAGAACCCTGAAGCTGGCCAAATTTCCAGTGGAACTGTTTGTTAGTTTTCAGTTTATCACACAGATGATATACATGGTTATCATGTTTCTTGTGGGTTTTTGTTTTCCTCTACAATCCATAAAAATATTTTATATTTATTCCAAAAGATGCTCGAATGTTTGCAAATTGAGAAGAGTAATCTTCAAAATGTGACATAAGAACTTATGCTTCTATTTATTTAACTCATAAAAAAAATACAGCCCTGGCTTTTGCTCAAACCATAAATGTTTCTCTCAAAGAAGGATTTATAGGACTCAAACACATTTTGCAGCTGCTGACACCTACAGAAACCTACACATAGCTCTTGCAGGGCACATTATTTAGCAGTGATTGTGTTTTATGATTTCTGACTTGGCACACTGTCTTTTGTATATTTTACTGTCTAAATAAATGAAAGTGTAAAGACTATGGGAAACAGCAGTAGGGATGTGAATAGGATCCAGAACCTTCAAGAACTAGGAGACAAAGATATCAATGTCTCAGTCTGGGTGGGCAGAGTGTGACAGATGAGGTCCCATCTGCCCAGAGACTGTAAGAGGTGACACAGAACTTGGGCAGGAAACAGAATGCCAGGCTGGTCCTGGAAGATGGAGAAGTAAAAGGTAAAGAAAAGGCTGGAGAATGGGTTATATATGGTTTGGATACTGGCCTCAATCTAAACAGTCAGTTCAAGAGAGTCAAATTGATCTCGTTCAAGCACAGACTACAGAGCACAAAGTCACAAAGGAACAGTGCTTGGTGCCCTGCTAACAGATGCAACTATTCTTCCTTGGGAGCTAGCAGATAATTTAAGACAGAAAATATAGTTCAGGCCTATCCAGTAGGTGTTGATAATTTCAACTATAAATAAATGAAGTAGAATTCTTAGAGAAAATGTTCAGAAAGGAAATGAAAGGAAATTTTACTACACTCGTATACATTATTTACATGTATGAGATTTCTGGTCTGGTCTTATCTCAGTTGTAACCCATGCCAAGAGAGCATATGCCTTATATGATGGTGTGCTTTCATATTCCTAGCAAATTCCAAACTGCTCTTCAGATCAAGGGCAATCTGGGCATAGGAGAAACACAGGACTGGATCTTTGCTTACAAATTATGCAGGGCTATGTTGCTCACAAGTATAATAATTCACAAAATGGAGGGAAAATAAATAATACAGAACATGGACTTGAACAATTTTTCTTTGTTCCCAACAAAATCATGTTTGTTCTAATTTGGATAGAATTCTTCAATACACAGCAATGAAGGAGACCTCTGAGCCATTTCACACCACTGTATTTCTCCTTCTCAGCTAAATCAGCTGTTATGAACATTTGTCTGTAGGATGGGTAATGATGTAGAAAGAGTCAAAAGTAATATCAAAGAAAAGAGAAAAACTGTCAGCTGTAGCACAGCTGATAAAGTTACTTTTCAGGTGCTTAGAAGAGCCAAGCATGTGCTCTGATGCATTTTAATACATAGCAGAGACCTATTTTGTAGCCTAATCTAATTTCATGGAGTTATTCAGCTTAGTTTGGGCCAGACACAATAGCATATCTCATGGAAAGCAGCATCTGGCTCAATATGATAGAACTCCCACCATAACAAATAATTTAATGAATGCTCACCACTCCCAGAGGTGCTTAAATTACATAAGCACATTAAAACACATTTAAACCTGTTAGTGTGCCAGTCCTGAAACACTACTATAAACCAGCTGAAAATTCTGCAAAAGTACAGCTTCTCAGATGCCAGAGTTCTGATTGTGCCATTTTTTTCTGATTCCAGCATCCCATTTGTTGCCTGGAGCACTGTATGCTTCTAGCAGGGAGAGTTTATGCTGAGGCAGAGGTCTTGCATGTTACTTTTTCATCCATTTCTCTTCATAAAGATTGAGCCAGACTGTCAGCTGATGCACAGATCAGGACAGATCCACTGGCACAAGTTGGAGCCTTTCCAGTTCACACCATGTGAGAACATGGTGGTCCATTTCTTCAGATACTTTGAAAATATTTTCTCCTTTACCACAGTTCAGCAAATCTCTACTAAAATTATTACTAGCACTTTTTTGCCTCACAAGTGTTAGTTATAAAGCATTTTTAAAGTAAGAAGGACATAAGCTACCACCTTCTTCATGGAAAAATAGCCTGGGGAAGAGGTAGATCAAGGAGTTTGATCTAGCAAAAATCAACTTCACATCTGAGAACAGACCTCATGATAAAATTGTAACGACAATGTAACTATACTTCTTTTACTCTGGGTTTTTGTCTCTGAGTAGATCCAAGGTGGTTTTTGAGTGCACCCCTCACAGAGGCTATAAGCTATATACATCCAAGCTTCCTTTGCCACAACCAGCAGCTGTTACATACTTCACTCGTACCCTAAATGGTCTCCTAGGTTGCCAGTTTAGACTGAGCCCAACTTCCCAATCATCCTTTCTGCCTTGCTGACTTCTATTGCTTGTTTACACTGCATAAATACCACACTCCTTCCCAGCCCCAAATTTAGCTCTAAAAGTGCTTTACAACCCGTGAAGGCTAACTTCATCTCTCATCGGCTGGATACATAAAGGAAAAGCCTACAGAGAATGTGCAATAGGAACAATTTCCCTAATTATAATTAATAAAATAATTGAAAGAGGGAAACAAAAACTTTCCTATAAAAGAAAAATTGTTTTTATGGGACAGGACAATGTGAAAGAAGGACCAAAGTTGTCAAAGGAAATGATGAAGAAGATGAAGCAGTTCCATAAAACATGCTACTGCCCCTGCTTCTACATGAAACAGGTGTCACAGCTCTTTTATTACCACCCTCTCAACAGCTTTCTTTTCTCCCAAAGTGCTTTCCTGTAAGCAATAGAAAATCAGGAGAGTCACAGAAAGTGCTAAAAGTGCTGATTCCATTTGAGCTACCCATGCACATTTCTAAATGTGTATTAGCACCATTTATGTGTAGTTCAACTCCTGCTGAGTCATATGGCCACATAAGCCAAAAGGAAAACAGGATCATCTCCAGTCACTCTTTTTGTGTTGTGGCTGGATTTGACAAACTGACAGAGAGAGAGAAAATATCTGAGGGACAGAAATTCCCACAAAATCTTTCCAACATGTAACTCTAGTACCAGTAAGATCACTAAGGATAAAGATAAAGCATATTGATTCTCAATCCTGCACTGTTTTGAATTTTAAAAAATTTGCATTAAGGTAACAGAATTCAAGAAATTTAACACAGTTAAAAGATACTTCCCTTCTATCCTCTTGTTCAGCCTAGAGAAGGCAAGACTGAGGGGAGGCCTCATTGCAATTACAGCTTCCTCAAGAGGGGAAGAGGAGTGGCACACACTGATCTCCTCTCTGATGACCAGATGCAGGACCCAAGGGAATGGCCTGAGGCTGAGTCAGGGGAGTTTTAGGTTGGATATTTGTTAGAGGTTCATCACCCAGGGGGTGGTTGGGCACTGGAACAGAATCCCCAGGAAAGTGGTCACAGCACCAAACCTGACAGAGCTCAAGAAGCATCAGGACAATGCTCTCAGGCACATGGTGTGACTCTTGGGGCTGTTCTGTGCAGGGTCAGGAGTTCAACTCTTTGTGGGTCCCTTCCACATCAGGATATTCTGTGGTTCTGATTTGTCAGCTTGTTCCAGAAGCCAGCAATTCCATGTCTCCCCAAGAGCTGGAAAAAAATTTAATGATGAATTGTCTCAAATAGTACCCATGGGGCTCAGGCCTATAACATATCATGAAATTTTTAGGATTTAGAGGCAGATGAAGTGCACCTATAAATAATGAAGGCATTCTGATTTACATAAAATAGAAACAAAAATATTAAAGAAGGGATATAAAACTGGAACAGCCTTCATGTGAAAAAGGGTCAAGAGGGTCTACTAGACCTCCACAGGCAGTCTGAATAGGTCACAGGGTTGGTGCTCAGATTGGGGGCCAAACAAGTTCCCAAAGCAAGTGTTCAGATAGAGAATTGAAGGTCCTTTTGTCATGTCCTGTCTCCTACCCACTCTTCTCCCCAGTCACTGCAACTGTCAGCATGCACACAACCTTGTTATAGCCCATCTTTGCCTCTTCCTACCCAAAATCTGAGGCACATGGAGATGAATTGGACAGAAGCAGTAGTATTGTATGAGGAATGTGAGTTTCCTGATGTGTCTATTAAGAAATCTAAATGAAAATTACTCTCATCTTGCTGCATCTCTTACTCTTTTCTCTCTGTGAAACTGTTAATTTATAAACTTCTTTACTGAAAAGTGTGTATGAAATACTGAGGGAGTGCAAAGGAGGAACTTTTCCCAACAAATAACACATTCAATTTTTCAATGTTTTTAAAGCACATATTGGAAAATATCTGAGGAGGATTGTTGTGAAGTCTGGGAAGAAAACACTCATGCATTCAGCTTCTATAATTCTACCCATCACTAGAGGGTTAACAATATTTATGCATTATTATTTCAGCAGATCACCAAAGACCAGGGATGAAATCCAGTTCTGCATTCCAAAACCACAACAGTGGACTGCGGACTAAAGGCACAGAGATGTGACATGGCTGCTGCCTTTCTGTGAAGCCCCAGGCATTCAGAATGAGCTTGATGGATCATTGTTTGAAATTTCACAATTGTTGTTATTGAGTAAGATGCAAAACAGTACTGAGTGGGGTGGGCAAAGAGAGAGAGCATTAATTCTTTACTCATGTATTTGTCACAGACAAGTGGACACATGAAGATGGAAAGACGATACTGAGCTATTGAGAGAGGTAAACCATATAAATCTCTGAACCACTGGTGATTCCAAGCAGAGGGGATTAAGTCAGAACAGTTCATTTTTCTAAATCTGCAATAAGAAGCTAGATTAACAACTACCAAATGCAGCCATCAGCAGAAGTTTGGTGCCTTGAACTTTAGGTATTTCATCACCTTAACAACTCATCACGAGCTCTGATATAATCTTGTAATAGACTGAAAAGTGAAGATGTTTACTTCTTAATCCTTCTACAGACTCAATTTTCAGGCTCTCATCCAAGACCTAATTTAAAGAGATGAAAACTACATTTTTTTCCAGTTCTTCCTTAGATGTGAATTTTCTTTACATTCTGATGTACCTTTGCTTGCTAGATGGAAATCCTTTTTTATATTCTCCAACACTAAACCAGTTAAGCTTAAGTTTTTATAGCTTTTCAGCAGACTAAGGATGGGACCTTTTGTGAATTCTTTCAAGTGTGAAATCTGCAGCATGATTGAAATCTCCTGCTGCTGATCAAAAAAAACCACCACCCACATGGACAGGCTTAGATCCCCCAAAAAGCATCTGCAGCAGTTTTTAAATGCAGTGTAATCTCTGCCAAAAGGAGGTGCACATTTATTATTAAAAGCACAGCTAAGGTTGCTAGCACTGCTACTTCTACATCAAGCAATTTTCATTTTATAGCCTTTTGAATAGCAAGACTCAGCATTTCTGCCTTTGTGAGAGTAAAGCTGTGTCACACTGAGGCTGCTACATCTTTGCTGCTCAAATATAAGTACTAGCACTAGGGGTAAGAGCATCTGGGAAAACAACAAAATAGCATAAGAAACACCACTGCTCATCAGGAGAGATGCAGTCTTGGAAATGGGTATGAAAAAACCTAGATAAGGGAATACATTTTGACCTTTCTGACGACTGTATGTCTTGAAACTAACATGTGTCCTATTAGAGCTCTGTGCTCAGTTCTTCTCCGTGCACTGAGTATATTCCTGAGAGACAAGAAAGATATAAAAAGGATGAAAACAGTCTGTGAGATATTGTTCCTCTTCTGTCCACAAAGCATTGGAGAGAGAGGGGCCCCAGCCCTTCCACCCATTTGTGCTATCTACTGCATAGCCTTGGAAGTGATCAAATATTTCCACAGACGAGACAGCTTTTACACACCTTCCTTTCTAAAATTATTATGACCAATTCTTAGAGCATCACAAAGAGCCAATCTAAAGGCTACCAGAAGCCTCCAGGCAATGGGTTCCCCTTGCATTTTAAGGGTACTTGCAATGGCAGTTCTTCAGAGCTCTTTAGGTTTTTCCAGCTGGCACCTGCACTGAGATCCCATTTTCCTGTAAATGTCATCATGATGCATAGCACTCCCTGTGTTCTTGGCCATCATCAAACATATTGAAGGACACTAGCAGACACAAACTTCTTAACCCAAGAAATCATGAAAGCCATTTTTTTGTTGTTACCTTATTTACATCTCTCTATATACCTCAAAGTGTCACAGGATTCTTTCCAATCCTTAGAAAATCATTTTTCTGTATACTACCTTCAGTTCCACATGGCTTGTTTGTGACTCACCAATCTTTTGATCTGGTGAAATGTTCCTGCTTGGACATCATGGCTCAGGGTTGAATTCAACTTAAATCTGCAGCATATATATATAAACCTAAGACAGAAGGGACCTTTTCCATTTGCTTGCCTCACTACCAGGACTGTGTCATGCTCCACAGCAGATTTACTATTAACCACTCATCTTAGTGCCAAAAAGTCTCTCTTGGAATTAGGGTTTTACTGGGCTGTGCGCTATGCAAGCAGATGGACAGTCCTTATCTAGGAAGGCTAACAAAGGAAGTGTGCTCAGCTACTGTCCTGGTCTTTCTTGTGTCAATACTAGTGAAAGCATTGTTGGTTCAGGTAAGAAATCTCTCTCCCTTGCCTTCCCAGAACTAGATTCAGAAATTTGTCATTACTAGAGGGCAGATTCTATAACAGTTGGTGTTGAAAATGCAGATGATGTATGGGCCTTCACATGATGAGCAAAAAAGGACCTGATCTGCAAGAAAAAGTATAAAAATAACAATTAAGAAAAAAATCACTTGCACAGAAAGCAGTTTGGCTGGTAAAGAAGAGCCAGTGTGCAGTAAAGGTCCTTACACTTTTAAGCTCCCTTTAAGAGGGATCACAAAGGACATCACAAAGGGTTAATTACAATGATGTTACCTTTAAGTATCAGTTTCAATATTTCCCATAAGTTTTATCTTTTAAGACTTTTTTTCAAATTATATATGCTGTGCTTCTGTTCTACATGATAAATTTAACTTTGAGGATTTTATATCCTGGTCAACTATCAGAAATAACAGCTGAAATCAGACCTCTTTTACACAAATAGGGCTCTTACAAGCACAATGTTTTCCAAAGGAAACAGCTACTGGAAATAAGAATTAACTACAAATCTAGATTAAGAGAGAGAATGCAGGGAAAAGATCACATTTTGGACTTGAATTTGGCATGCTACTTTATACTAAAAGCTTATCCATTCTTAATGGACAGTTAATGTTTTCCTAGCCAACATTCAAACCAACTGTAACTAAAAAAATCCTTCTCTGACCCATTCTTAGGAGGAACACATGTAAAGCTATGCTTTCTGTGCCAATTTTGAAATTCATTTAATTTGGAGTCCATTATAGCAGTTGCAGTTTGGCAAAGATATTGCAGAGGTCCCTTGAAGGAGAGGTAACTCACTAAACTGCAAAAGATTATCTAACTGGTCCAAAATCAAAGGCATCTTCATTCCTTTCTTGTGCCTATAAGCTTTCTTCTCACTATCACATTCCTGGGCAGCAAGAGGACAGATGACATATTGGGTAAAAAAAAAAAAAAAAAAAAAACAAAGTTATTAAGAAGGAGCAAAAATTGGGAGAGAGATAAAGAAGAAAATTTCTTAACATGGAACACACATATGGGAAAAAGACACAGTAGAAACAGATGTTGATATAGAACATCATCTCATCATGATGCAACTGACTAACCTCACTGGAGGTCATGCAGCGTAGGAAGAGTTTTCATTTTCATTTGGGAAAGATAAAGGTCACCATTCAAATGAATAGCTGCAGGAAACTTTCTTGTCTGTGTTTCTTTTGCCAAATAATCTTTAAAATGAGGTCTGACTCTCAATCCTGTTTAAGGGTGGGACCTCCTCAAGCTCTTGTCTTCTTTTCTTGTGGAGACTAAAGAGAAGCAAACAGCTCTTCTGGATGTTTTATTTTCACGCTAAACCTTTCCCCATGTTTGCTCCCTGAAGGTACACAGGAAACCAGGGTAGACTAAGTGCTCTAACAAGTGAGAATTTCCCCAGCTTTAACTTACTTTGGACATTTGCACTGATTGTTTTAGGCAAAACTTCCTGGCATATAACTCTCACTGCTCCAAATTTATCCACCTCCTGAGGTGGACCCTGAAAAGACAACAGCAACTCTGTTTACAATAGGATGCCTTTCAGCACTGATGCTCACATCTGAGGGAGGAACGCAGTACTATACTGCTCATCTTTTGAAGGATAAGCAGCAGAATTATATTTGATGTTAAAAGGTTTCAGAATAAGTTTATTTTAAATACAAAAAGTGAAATTATGCAACAATTCTGCAGTGTGACTTTGACAAATACTGAATTCAAAAGTATCAGATGGCATTAAACAGCCACTGAGTCTGAATTCCAGCACTTCTGTTAGTTTGAAAAAGCCTAAGTATAAAGAGTTATAAAACTACCATCTCTATTGTTTATTTTCAGTTTTTGGTCTTGTTGTAAGTGCTTTAGGGCCAAGTTTAACTTTCTCTATTAACACTGAAAAACACACTAGGTGCAAACAAAATGAGGCAGGTTCAGAGAAAAAATTAGGAAAGAACTATCATATTTCACCATTAAAATAATTTTCTCTTCAGCACTACTGTTTGAGCATGGTAGATAAGTAACATTACAGACCCACTCTCTGAACATTTTTACATGATAACAACTAAGATTTTTACTTGAGTAAATTCTTGTAAATTGCTTTTCTTGCAATTGCTTTCAGTGTGGTTACACAGAGTATGTGCTGAAAATCTGAAATTGTCTTCTCATACTTAGTGCCACAGTTCCATTCCAGAAGCATTTCCAGTTGATTCTAGGCAGATACAAAATGAGGTATGCTTTTCTCTTTATTCCCCTCAGTATATCTAGCACAATATGCATCCCCTAAATAGGCACACTCTGCTGACCTAGCGGTTCCAAACAGAACAAAGCCCTGAGTGGAGATGGAGTTCAGCAACACAGGAACACAGCATCTGCACGCTGAGGAACATCAACAGACTGACCTACCTACTCCTGTGAGCTTGCATCCACACACTGAGTGCAATCCACTTGCTGGTCTGCAACTGATGGTGCTTATATAGCATTAAGAGAATCCAAAGAAGAGGCCAGAAGTCTTTAGATGGTATTTTCTAAAGATTCTCATTTCCTTGCTCAGCTTCATACATCCTTCCAGTGTATTTCCAGATAAAGCATTAATTTAGATTTTGTAATGAACTGCCTATGTCTTCCATTATGAAGTACTGCAAGGACACCAAAATAGAGAGAGGTGTTCCTTGCCTCCCTTAAGTTGCATTACGTCATTAAATGACTTTTGTTTCAAGCAGTGGCAAGCAGAATTGAGAAGTGAAAGCAAAGTAGAAAATGCTATGCAATGGCAGGGCCATCACCACCTGCATGATTAGGAGCAGATGCAGCTATTCAGTCTCTCCAACTGACAGAGAAAGTGTTCTATCTTTAGAGGAAGGTTAAAGCCATAAAAATATACTTAGACCATGCTATTCCCAGCTGATTGATATCTCAGGGGGCAGACTTTGCCCTCCTATACTAGCTACCTCGGTACCATAAATGTCCCTGCTCAGTGGGGAGTGATCAATACCAAAAAAAAAAGGAAGAAAAGGCACGTGAAAGACAGGTCACAAGGAAAAGCTCTTGTGTGGAAGATAGGCTGTGTATTTGTGGGATGCGGGGAAAGAAAATTACACAGAATAGAGACCAAGCAAGAAATATCAAACAGAAAACAAAATGCTGGTTTTTTCTAGGATGTTAAACATTCCATTCACTCTCAGTGCAAAAATATTTTTTTTTAAAGATTAGGTCAATGACAAAAGAAAAGTAAATAGTTGTGTGAAAAAGTACAGTGCATATCAATTCTGCAGCCATTAGTAGTAAAAAGGAAATCAAAATATACTTGGAATTTCCAAGTATATTTTATAAAAAACTGAAGTAACACCATTCCGCAAGGCAATGTGAAAGACAGTCCACTGGGATGACCAAATCTTTACTCTAATTATCTCTCCAACAGAGGGTCCTTATCCAAAATTAAAATCCCAATTCTACCCTGATAGAATGAGTGCCAACTCTGTCTAAATGACGTTTCCTCACAACTGAGGATAACAACCAAGGAACGCAGGGAATCCTAAGGAAGACTTGGATAGAGGTGTTTGTTTCTTTAGCAGGTCTGTCAGTCAGAAGATTTTCTGTGAAAAGGAAGGAATTACATTACTGGAATCAAAGAAGTGTGCTACTTCTCTACACTAATTTGTTTTCTTCTTTCAAGTTTAAAATTAATAGATTACTGCACAGAAGATAAATTCTAATGAGAATACTCGGACTGTAGTAGCTCTTTAATTCCAATAGCTGAACAACAAAGTATTAATGTTAAATATAAAAACAAGGCAGAACCACATGGATAAAACTAAATATGAATAGTTAATGAGCTCTAAATAGAGGCACAAGTCAGATTTCTTACTGAGCTTTCTAAAAGAAAATGTATCCAGGGTTATGTAACTATAGAGATTCATTTTTTACATAGCTCTGAAGTTAATTTTTATATTGCATATAGCAATTTTTAAAAATTACTTCACAGCATTATTGGCATATATGAGTTACCATCTAACAGGTCTAGTGACAAAATTCATCATACTATACCAAATATTTTTTTTTTCTGAATGAAATCCATAAGAATCAGAAATAAAAGCACCAGAGGGTAACTACAGCTGAATTATAACAATAGAACACTAAAGAGAATGTGTCCAAGAACAAAGTCCAACCCAAAAAACATTGTAGAGGAAGAAACCAGATTAAAAATCCATATAACAGTAATTACCCATAGCATGATGGGCCAAATTAATCTCTGGAGTTTCATGAGAGTTGAATTTGGCTTTAAGCAAGATTCTTTTTATGGGAAATTCTGATGATGGGAAAGAACTATAACATAGCACCATTTTCAATGAAAGCTAACATTCAAAAATCAAAGCTGAATTTCAGAACGTTATCTGATCCATGCAAGCTGTCCTCATCCAAATGTTCATTTGTCTCAGATTCAGGCAGTGAAGAAACTATGTCTATTCATTAATGAAGCACATCCTCAACTACCAGGGCTACTTGTTTATGTAAAAGTACCAAAGGAGCAATGAGTCACCTGGAGGAGATTTCTATACTTCAAGTATTCATGTGCCTCCTAGATATATTATTGCATGGAGAACAGACATGCTTTATAGAATATTTGGTGTTCTTAAATTCTCACACATCCAATGTATTTGTCTATCAACGTACGTGGATATTTGTCCCTATATGCTTACGTATGTCCACACAAGTGCCTTTCTGTCTCTTATTCCTCCACCCCTCACAAAAGAAACAGATAGGGTGATGCTTCTATTTTAATATGTTATTTTTTGATCTGAGGCAGAACAAAAGCAAAGCTACAATAAACACAAAAACAATTATAGGAATTGTAAATGTGTAAGCACTCAGGCTCTCTCTTTTGTGTATCTCAGACAAGATCTGTCACTACTAGGTGATACTGCAACATAAATATACGTGGACATACATGTTAAATACATTAATTTACTTCAAAATCTACAAGGAGAGTTTACAGCCTCAGCACAGTTAACATTTTCACCTGTAGGGAAAAAACAGGCACTGCTGTATAATCACAGTTGATTATAGAGATCATACAGTGGATGAAGGTGAAGACCAGAGGCTTACGTGTTTAATGTTGTTTTATTAAGCCTCAAGGCAGCTTTTAAGTTACTCCAGACTTTTATGCAAATAAAGGGATCACAGCATGCTGGAAGAGGAAGGACACAGCACTCGGGCTGTAGGGAGTTTCCAGTGGGAATTCCCAGCACCTGGAAAGGATTAAACTGATCACTGCATGTAAGTAGGTCCCTATTTTGCTCACTTAGTCAAAGAATTGGAAGACCAGCAATGGGAAAACGTAATGGGGAAAAAAACCCTCTCTGTCTTAGAGGAGATCCCGTTTGAATGTGCAGAAGATAACTGTAGATAGGCCCTTTCAGCAGCAGCTTGTGTGTCCTGACCCAAACTTCCACTAAGTTGGCTCCTCAACTCTTGTCTGTAAGCATTCCCAGCCCAGAGACAGACATCCTTGGATCACGTGGTCTCTTTAATTCCCACTAGTAAATATGTTTTGGTCTTGGTGGAGTCAGTTTCTCCTCAGAATTTCCGTGCACATGAGAGGGAACTCTCAGCCACCACAACACTCACAGCCATTAGCTCTGGCCAGCTGCAGTAAATCCTCCCTTATTCAGTCAGCTTATTACTGGAATGAAACATCAGCGTCATTCTATCACTCTCTTTGTTCCTCAAGTGTATAATTACAAGTCAACCGAGGGTCATACGTTACCATAACACCAAAGAACAGGAAGCCTGATAAGAGCCAGAAGAACGACTCACACTGATTTTAAAGGGCTTTGCCTCAAACCTTCAACAACCTTCACACTGGAGAAGTAGATATAGTTCACAAGGTTAAATCACAGGAGAAGAAAACAGGAGTGGCTGCGACTTGAACATCATTTAGGAAGCAGTGCTTAATGTTTCAGTCTCCATGAGAACTGTGGAGGAGACATGCTGGGTACTTCACTGCATTTGTGCTGCTCAAAGTATTAAGAAGAGCAAGAGTAGACCCCCTTCCTGAGCTTTTCTTTCAGGTGTGACATTAACTTCTAAAACATCAGTGCAGTCACACTTAGTCTTTATTAAAGGCCTCAGTTTGGGCATTAGTACATCTTTTTGGGGACTGGCTACTTTAAAACAGTTCTAACATGGTCAGACAACAGTGGAATTGTCAGGGAGAGGCTACTTTATCATGTGATTTAAAAACATTAGAAAGAGACTCCTCAGCCACTCAAAACCAGTCAGAAAACTAGTATGTCAGCAACAGAATGCATTACAGCACATACAATTTATTTGTAGCTATCTATAGATACAGGATTAGTTTTTACATGTGTATGAGAATTTTAAACCACATTGGTGATTGAACTTTCCAAGCAACACCTTTAAGACTAGGTAACAGCAAATTGCAGTAGAGGTAAATTAGGGTCTAAAATTACTTGTGTCACTGAAGTTCATGCTTGGTGGTACTGTGTAGGCACATGTCTGCAAATGGACAGCCTAATCCTTTTATATTGTGTGGTACTCCCTAGCCACCCCTGAAGCACATTCTGATCTTGGTATCCAGTATGATTTGCAAGTTTCTGAGGAAGGTTCTCAACTCCAGTTCTCCACATTACCTCGCCTTCCAAACATTAAAAAATAATAATTTAAAGCAGGAAGTTGAAGGTGTAATCTTTTCACTGGCCTGACCACAAATTACAATGAAAAAGCATTAGAAAATCATGCTCTATACCAAGCCATGGAAAACAGATAAAGGTCAAATCGTATCTGGAAATTTTTTCAGACATCCTGCAAAGGCTGTACATGACTTAATGTTGTTGTTTCTGGCTGATATTTATGTTCTGGAAAGAGATGTGACCAGATCTGGATATACATGAACAGAAAAAGGTAATATAGCTCTGCACCAGCATTCAGTCATCTGTGATGTACTCATATGCCCCTACTTGAAATTACACCAGATATTTAAGCTGATCCAATGGGACACAGGTGCTGAAAGAAGTAATCCTACATTTTACTCCCTACTATCACCTGCATGGTGCCACTCAGTCTCTTATCTCTGGAGCATTTCTGATGCTTTGCAGTGATGTTCAGTTCTGTGGACTTCAAAAATAAGCATGTGTGCTCACCCTTTTGACTTGTGATCCTTCTCATGAAACCTCACCCTCTTTGTGTCCTTCCTCTTTACAAATACTTCCATCATGTGACTTCCTTTAAGACGTTCTGCTCCATAGCCCTCTTCTGCTGGTTATTGACAGGCTACATAAAACCCGTGTGCCAGTTCAACAAAGGGAAATATGTAATATAAAAAGCTGAAGGGCCTTGGGGCAAAACTGAGTTAAACCCATGGACTGTTATGTTTAACTTTCCTATACATACCCAAATCTTTGTCTTCCTCTTTTGCCTCTCTTATTTACTAAAGGCATATTATTGGACTAGACTGCAAAAGACAAAGTAATATTTGGCACTTTTCATATTTAGCAAATATTTAAAACACTGTATTTGTTCTTTTGTGCATCTTCTGTGGACATACGTATTTTGTCACATCTGGGAGTGGGAGCATGCAATTCTATACTATACGTGCTAAAGAAAATACTACCAGATCAGCTGGAAAAGTCATTCTAAAGAAAGAAACTTAAGGGATGGACACTAAATTAAATTATCATAAATAAATTGTCGCTAGTACAGTAAAAGAAATACAAATATGCAAACCTGCTATGCCTGAATAAGGTGTAATAATCAAGTAACAATATTTGTCAGTGCCACTTCAGTATTGCAGAACTAGCTCAGCCAGTTCAGGAAAGCTGTGGGAAACACTCTGAGACTCTGAGCAGTTGCAGTTATTGTGGGCAATAAATGCTGGTAATCTCCTAAAAACAGATGCCATGAACCACTAAGTTAACTCTGGTGGCCAAATTCCTATTAATTTAACAAATATTTAAAAAATATATATGCATTCATAAAAATCGAAAATGTATTAAAAATATATGCAAATAACATCTCATATTTAGTATGTACTTTTACTCCAGATACTTGACTGGAAGAACCACACCCAAATGTAACAGATACCTTAATGGAATCTGAATACAAGCAGTGCCCCTGGTATACCACCAGACAGAGAAATCAAATTCATTTCATGGTGTCCGAAACATTCCAACTGCAGAACGTGGTTTGTTTGTTTATTTTCACAACTCGCACAAAGGAAATCCATGAAATTCTGTATTGAAGGGAAATCTTTCCCAAGATCTAGTTACAAAAAGAAACTCTCCAAACTGTGTGTGGCCACATTCCCAGCTGTACCATTGTTCATTAGATGTAACTAAGGAGGAGGCTGAGGATGAGATCCATGAAAAACCAATGCATTTCTCCTATCCTGGGGGCAGTTTTTCACCAGCCCTGCCCTTCCATAGATGAAAGCAATCCAAGGGCTCTTCTAATCTATACCAGCTGCTTCACCAAAGCCCCATGTTGGTCAGGACTCACTGCAACACACCAAGGTCAGGTTCCCTTCTCCCTCTCCCCCGCTGCAATCTCCACATAAAAGGTTGGCATAAAGCATGACGCAGGAAAACATCCAACATGGGAGGTGTGCACAGAAAGAATCCCTATGCCAGGGACACCTGACTGCTTCCCCAGCTCCTGTTAACAGAGCAGCAGTGAAAAGGGAATGAAAAGGAGACCAGTCTCTAGCCTCTGTGCCTATCAGATTTATTTATTCTTACCCATGGCCCCAGCCCACAGTGGTCTTCAACACAAGTCTGCAGAAATGATCTCCCCAAGACTAACAAGAACATGACCCATGAAAATTTATCATAAATCATAGGCCACCACTGTCCCCTTGGGGATTTTACTTCCTGAATATCTCAAGATTTATGAGCATCATGAGTTCATAGCATGCATTAAAAGCAAAATTTTAAAAAATTGTGTGCTAACTTAACATAATTTAGCAAATGTAAATGGTGCAATGACTGAAAGGCTGCTTTTGTTCTGCAGTTATGAGGTAATCCAATTCTGCAAACCAAACTTCACCTTGGAAACAGGGGACAGGGTGGGATGGGCAAAGCCTCTCTGGTA
Organism: Eopsaltria australis; assembly: GCA_034509425.1. Lineage (NCBI taxonomy): Eukaryota > Metazoa > Chordata > Aves > Passeriformes > Petroicidae > Eopsaltria > Eopsaltria australis. Next base: position 529,042 of record JAVTVJ010000007.1, read on the forward strand.
GCCTGATGCCAAGATTTTGTAAGCCCAGTGACAGTAAAGTCATTGCTGCCTGTTTCTCAGATCAGAGCCTGTAAATCCACACAGCATTAAGTATTTTTAATGCTCTGTCCCTGCAATCTACAACTTCAACTCAGCAACATACTTGTTACAAGGGGAGGAAAAAAAAAAACAAGAATAAAATTAAAATGCCACCAAAGGCACTGAACTTCCAGTGAGAAAAAAATATTTCTGTGCAGAAAGTTTCTGAAGATGAAAGAGTGGGAGCAAAGCCCAGTGGGCCCTTGCATGCCAGTAAATGATTTATCATCAAATGGTCACAACTGCTTCTTCTAAGTTGTGATCAAAAGTTGTGGACATTATAAAGGCTTATGGTTCATTGTGAGATCTTCTTTAGAGTACTCAACCATATAAAATCCATCAGAAAAACTGGCACACATGGTTGACAGACAAAAGGAATTTTAAAAGGTGGGGAGGGTTAGGATTGAAGCAATTTTAAAACTGCAGATTTGCTTCCCTTTTTTTGCTTAGTGCTGCTGTATTGAATGTGCTGTTGGTCTCCAGTACAGCCTGATGTTCCTATCCTGAACTATGCAATAGGAAAGTGCTGTTTTTTTTCAAAAAGCAGGAACATCACAAACCCTATATGGTAGAAGAAAACAGTTCTTGTTCTTATTTTGTCTTTTATATCTGTGGGGGAAAAAACCAAACCAAAACATCCAAAGTGGTGAATTTATGCTTATGGTAAATGCAGATTAAAAGAGAAATTACAACACAAAAAAAAAATTGCCACTGAAATTAAATTTCCACAAGAAGGACTCTTTTGTATCAACATTTTCCATGTTTTACTGAAAAAAAAACCCCAAAAACCCAAAGACTCGCAAAATACACAAATACAAAAATTTTCATGAAGCTCTCTGGTGAAAAATTGTTATCAAACCTTTAAAAGCTTTTAAAATTCAAGTTTTACCTTTTTTTAAATTTGTTTAGTTGTCAAAAACCTTTTTCATAGAAAATGAATACATTCACTACTACCCCTCTGTGTGTGTAGTTGTTCCTTAGGGTAATAACAGATCCTTATCAGATTCCTAGGCTGATAGAAATCCTCTGGCTGTAAGAGTCTCCAGCACTGGCCATCCCACGGCCCACCTCAAAGGTAAAGCTCTACACTGACATTTAGTCTAAAAGGCTTTGCTTCGAGGTAGGATAGGCAATCTCAGACTTCCATATTTAAACACTGTTCATTCCATCAGATCTCCTGGCAGCATCCAAAAATAAGTCAAAACCCAATCTTTATTGGATGGAATACAAGACACATCCCTTTGTATCTCTATGAGAAAGCAAAAATGCTCGAACACCAAGTTCTTGTTATTCAAGAACAGAAAGTACAATTAAGTAAGGAGGTACTGGGAGTATGATGGAATATACTGAAATTTGGATGATTTTTTTTTTCTAAATGGCTGTGTACTAACTACCAATGCAACCATAACGAGTGAAGAATAAGCCATGTCTTTGGAAAAGTGCCCAAATGAATGCCATTTTATCCAAACTATGCTGAAAAGACACAAATGCAGATTGATTCTAAAAACATGAAGATGACTTTATTTTTTTAGTAGCCTTAATAAATGAGAAAAAGTAACTATTTCTTATTCCCATTGTTATCTGCAATACCCTGAAGTGAATGAACACCATGGCTCCTGCTCAGGATCCCTGTTAAAACAAATTCCATTTGGACATATAAAAATCAGTACAAGGGGGAAACATGACAAAGCCTGAAATGTGAAACATCAAGCTTTCTGCTTTAACTATTCAGATCTGGCATGCATACACACAGCTCTTAAACCCCAGCTTGTCCCCAGAGTGCATCATAGCTGCCAAAAGATTGTTCCAATTAACACCTGCTACTATTGGTCCCAAAGGGTCATTCTGAGATCTGAGGATCTCAGAGAAAAGAGCAGCTTCAGCAGCTGTAAAGAAAAGGGGACTAGACCTTACTACACAATTCTTGCTGTGAGAGGGGAGAGATCTTCCAGCATTTAGAAGAACTGGGTTAAAGGAAGCCTTGAGACATGGGTAAGTCACAAAATACATCTTGCAGTACTGGAAAAGTCAGGTCTGTGATATATGTTTCGCTGCTCATAATGAAAATAATTGTAAAACCTTTCCGTTTTAGTAGTTTCTTCAAATGATCCAGTCTATGCAAGAGAGATTCCTTTATGGAGACAGGAGAGGGACTAATATTTCCCAAAATTTCTAAACAAAAAAGACAAAATTGATCAACCCATTTGAGAGAAGATAGGTGAATTTTGTTGTCTTCACAAGAGCAAAAAATTAACCTTTTCTAAAGCAATCCAGGTCTCTGAATTACACTAAAACAAACTTTCCATCTTCCCATGCTATACAACCACCAACATGTGGACCTACATATTTCCACTTAACACTCTCAATGCCCCAAGTCCTCCTCTCCCCCCAAAGCATTCATTCCAAGAACTTTTAGTCTCCCATATCCCACTTCTCAGTGCTTGGCAAGAAATAAGTGAGGGTCAAGGGAAGAGCAGGACAGTCATGTGCCATCTGTCCATGGTATTTTTTTTGCCTTCTAGTGATTAATGAGTCTCAGGGAAGTTCCCATCTACTGACTTCCCTCGGCCTTGGTAATCCTGGAGTACTTTTATGAGAATTTTCAAGCATTTCTTTTTTCCTAAGGAAAATCTAGAAAACTAAATGAAAAAAAAAAAAAAAAAAGTGAATGCAGTGTTATGTTCCTGCAGACATTTATCTAATGACTAATGTTATCCGTGTATATACAAAGTTATACAGAGGCATAAATGTTTCAAAATCTGATCCAAGTCTGGTAAACCACTTTCAAAATCAGGACATTCCAATGGAAAGGTTAGCTACATTTGCATCTGTATTATTTTCTGTTCTTGCTTCCATTTTTGGTGAAAATTTTAATACAATCCTAGTCCCTTAGCCTAAACTATAAAATAAATAATAGGTTTAAGCTGTCATGGAGTCTAAGGCTAATGATGCCACTCAAGCAAGAGACCATGGAGAGGAATTTTGTTTGTTCATATTGAGAATATTTTTTTAAAAGCTGAAGGAATAAAAAAATGCTTTATAGTACAAGGAAATCAGACCCAAGTTTTACAGAACAGCTGTGGTAAAGACCTCAGATCTGGGAAATTTCTGACTAAGAACCTTTCATCTTAAAAGTCCGTCTATAACATTGGACAAGTTTGCCTCTTTGAGCCTGCCTCAGCAGACATCAGCTTCAGTACAATAAAGAAAACAAACAAAAAACCCTGAGGAAAATCAGGCTGTAATGAACTATTCTTCAAGAATAACTAGTCCTTAGAGTCCATCCAGAAACCTGTCAGAACTGAACACTGAACACATTCAAGCAGGATGCCTTTACAGACATAATTTTTAGCATATTATCGGCACTGATATACATCAGAGTACTTAGTGTACTTGAAATTTGGCTCAAATACTATACTACATATGAAAAGGGAAAAGAAGAAAAGGACAAAGGTGAATGAGAAGGAACAAATACTATGGAGCACTTTGTACTTAAATACAGCTACTCTAAGTTTATTGTTCAGAGCCACTTTCCAGATGCACGTGTGCCTGCAGCAAGAGGAACTTTTCTAGTACGCACGAGTACACCAGACTGGCTCCTTCTGCTGCTACACATCCAGCAACAGCCAAACCATAAATGACACCTAGAGAGATTAAAAATTTACCCCATTCAGTATTCTTAAGCCACCAGTCATTTGAGTGAGATACTAATGTTTTTTAAAGGCCTTGTAAAGATTAAAAAAATATAAATTCCAGCAAGTTACTTACGTTTCACACCTTAGGTGGCACATGAATCAGAATCATCACAACTTCACATTTTTCTCAAGGATTAATTCTCTTAGCTAAGGAAGGAAAACTATTCTTTCCTTCCACTAGTGCTGTACTTGGTTACTAATGAAGCATATGTAAAGTTAACCAACAAGAGTGTTAACTTAAAGACAATTTGAAAGATTAACAGCATTCAGCTGTGCTGCTGAAAGGGGGGATTATCTGCTTAGTGCCACACCCCAGCTGTGCTAACTGAAGTGAAGATCAGGAGGGAAAGACCAAGCCTCAAAAGATAAGTCCATGTTCTGTTTCATAACACTGCCCTTCAACATCATCTGTTCTACAGATCTTAAAAAAAACAAAATCCAAACACTAGGACCAGTCTCAAGCAGATTCACTCGATGAAAGTTGTCAGCCTAAACCAGTGAAGCCTTATTTATTTATAGAACATGTACAGTGCAGGAAGCTGAGCTGAAAGCTTACTCCACAGCTTCTTGCCCACGGGCCTGCTCCCTGCCCTGGAAGAATGCTGGATATTTTCAGAACTAAGAACAAACCCAATTAGAAATATGAGGCATATATAGAATATATATGGTGTATATATTCACCACCACCTCTCAAAACTGAGCAAGAGTCATCAACATACAGCCTGGCTTGGTGTTTACACCTTCTTTTCAGAGCACTAGTATTGTTCACTCTCTCACACATCATTGCTGGGGGCAGGGGAAGGGAGAGGGGGCTCCTGGTCAGTGAATGAGGTGGAGGGAGCAGGTGGAGGGAGGGGTTGGGTAAACACCCATTCCAAGCAATCACATGTGAATTTTTCGTCTGTCTTGTACACTTTGCTATTAGTATTTTTGCTGTTACTGTTCATTTTCTTATCTCATTACTATTGCCAGTAAGTTGTCCTTATCCCAATTTGTGATCTTCACCTTTTGTGCCTCCAGTCCTCCTGTCCAGCCTCCCAAAGGGGAGAAGAGGAGGTAGAAGGGGTGAGTGAGCAAGTGAGCGGCAGCTTAGTTTGGAGAGTCTCTGTGGATGCACTAAATTGGGAAGTACCAGTCCTAAACCATGGCAGACTTCTTTGATGGATTATGAATACAACAACCTGATACAGTTTACCAGGATCTGATCTCAAAACTGTATTCTTTCTATACATCTCTTTCTAATTATTGCATTCATTTTGCCTTCTTCCAAATTGTCCTGTGAAGTCTCTAGAGGAGGGACCACTATTTACATGTCTTTCCAGTTTTTTTAAATTGTTAATAAACATGCACAGCTTTTCTGAAGACATCATAACATGTCCTTTCCCTGTGGAGATTTCCTATGCTTTGAACTTCAATGCATGAAGGATATTGGTGCCTATATGCCCTCTGTGGTCTTCTGGTAGTACAACAGCTTTATCTAACCAGTGATCAGGTGGTCTAGATCAGAATAAATTTTCCATCCAGAAATAATGGAGTTTGATGTATTCCATCTCCACCACTCACTGCTAGAAAGAGGTGTAGTATCCCTGCACCACTGATGGCACAATTGTTTGTAATATCTCATTTTAAACTGAAAAAGGGAAATTATCCTGCTTCAAAATAACCCTTTAGAAAAGAAGAGTATTTTCTTCAGCTCTTGATCCATTTTATTGCATGGTCTCACAAAGATCTGTGTCAACAAAACTAAGAGGGAAGTGCCAATGATAGCGACAAAGTAGGGCAGTGGGTCCTTTGGTTATTGTCCCATAGGGCATGGCCTTCTAGAATGAACTAAGCTTTTTAGACACTGATTTTAACATTTGGACAGCACTCAAGTTTCAGTGAGAGCAACCACTGAGCTTTTTTAAGCACCTGGAAGCAGCAGACGAATGATGCAACACATTTTCCTGTTACATAGCTAAAGACAAGACTAAATATTAGGTTGGAGTTGTTTTGGGTTTTTTTTTCTGTTGGGAGCTCATCCAAAAAGCAAGCAGCAAAATACCTTTAAAGTCATGGCCTTTATGTTAGATGTTTTATTCTATGTCTTATTTTGTCTCACCAGCACCACTTTTATTCTATGTAAGAGCTTCTATGCTATAGAAACCACTATAGTAGTAGTTGTGCTGTAGAACCACTGCCTATCTAATCCAAGAGATTGGTGTCCAGAGCTTTGAAGAAAAAATAACATCCTTGTGTGTTCTGTGCATCAGAAGCAGTAGGCACCCTCACAGAGTTTTAAGGCCTCATAGCTGTCCTTCTCCTGCTTCCAACTCCCATACTGTCAGTGGTTTCAGTTCATTACAGGGGCTTGTGAAATGAGGAGAGGAAAAGGTACCTACTTCATTTCATTCAGGACATTATATCAGTTCCTGATACTATTTTCACTGGAAATTCATGACACAGGAAAGCCTTTACAGAAGTGAAAGGATTTCACACATGGGAAGCTTATCTTATCTCTGCTGCTCTTCCAAACTTTGTACTATGTTCCAGGAAGTATTGATTTTTTATTTATTTTTGCATTTCTGGAATAGATTCAAGAGAGTCCTATTCTGAACATTGAAAGAGGTGAAAGTCCTATATTTTATCTGGGAAAAACTGGAAGGTCTCAACATTTCAGAGTATTACCTTATCACTTTGATCAGGCCAGGGGCGTATTTAACAAATGTCTCATGTTTAGAAGTTTCAGAGTAAGAAAATTATCGAAGCTAAACTGAATATGTTATGTTGCTAGGTACTGTAAAATTATTTTCTTTGCTTCTGATGGCTTGAGGATGGGGAAAATTTAAAGAGGATTATTACTACAAATTCACAACACTAAAGTTGGTAGCACATAAAATGTCACAATAAGTCTACAAAACCAAGAATAAACTAATTTTTTAAAAAGTGCTTCTGAGATCTGAGTTGTAAAGGAAAAGATCTAGTGCAGCTGTCTTCAATACAAAATACATGCTATTTCACAACTGACTATTCATTTTCAAGTTACTGCAACAATTAAAAATGTTATTAATATTTGTAGTGTAAAAGTGCATATATTTAATTACCTGAAGTACCTTCTTTTTTTCTCTTTCATCTTCCTTTCTCCTCTAAAGAGTCTTGTGAAGAGACACAGATGGCACAAGCAGCAAGGGTTTAAAGACAATTCTGGATATAAGAGAGCTGTATCTAAACTTCCTACCCATTCCTACATTGTACTTCAGTGGGGCCCAAGGCACAGGAGATCCAAAATTGAACAATGGCTATGAGGCATTTTTAAATGTTTTATATTAAAAACTAGATGTTTAATGTATATAACTTCAGAACACTTATAATAGCATACAGTTCTAAAGTCCTTTATTTACTTTTAATTAAATACTTTTAAAAGTAAGCATACAGTCCATAGTATTTAAGACAGAATGAATAGAACGGTACATAAGAAACTGCTTTGGATATGAAATAGTAATTGGAAGTTTCCAGTTCCTGGGGAAATAGACCACCAAAGTCAAAGTGTGTCCAACTTATCTTCATATAAAGACTTACTACTGAAAAAGAGGAAACTGAAAATACACAACATATAGTGCAATTTGAACATGCTGAGGACTTGTGACACCAATCATCTAAAGGTCAGATGGTTACAAGCACATACAGTAAAAATATTTCATGTTGTATTATAATTTCCAATTATTTCTACAGCTGGGACATGCAAAGTAACATGCCAGAGGTTATAAACTAATCATTGCCTGAGCCAGGAGCAGAAGAAAAGTATCTAATTCTGCACCCTGCCTTTTAATCAGCAGATAGCAAAACCATAGGTAAGAACCATACATAGAACCATAGGTAAGAACAAATGCATCTCCCAGTAAACATTTTTCATTAGCTGACTATTTATAATGCTCCATTATTTTACATATACAAGCAGTGTTCTTAAATTGCATTAAAAAAAGAATTCTTTCAGTAAGTGTGTTGACATATTGGGTTCCCTTCAGTCTAAGTCAGTTTTTCTATTATTTGCATCTAGCAAAATTAAATCCTCAGAACAAACAAAAATATTGACACGGACCTTTTTTCTTTGACATCATAAGCTAGCAGAATAAAACACTTTTTCTTCCGCACATACTCCCACACATTTTTTCAGTTTTCTTTCTCAAAAGAAACTGTATACATCCCAGTTGCATCTCTTGTATTTCCCCTGTTTAATCCTCTTTTCCCACAACTGCCTCTTGAAGCAACCAGCCAAATGTTTAAGAAAAGAACACTCCTTGAAACTCACTGGCCCAGATCTCTCTATTTTTATTTTTCTTTCTTTATAGTTCATTTGTAATATTATTCAAGCCACTGTTCTAGTGAAAATGCTGACTTGCTAATAGGACTAAGATCATCCTAGCAATGGCACTTATTATAAGAGCAAGAGAGATCCATCTGGTGCTTTGGCTGTGTGACAGTCCTGGACCCTAAAGATCTGAGTTCAATTTTCTGCTCTACAGTAAACATCCTGTATGCCTTTGGCAAAATATCTTGAGTCTGTCCAAACTCCATTGGTAAAGCATAGGTAACATTTTCGTGTTCCCCTACAGAGCCACACGAAGATGCTTGGTCACTAGAAGTGTACTTCCTTCCTCTTCACTGCTTCTTTCTTTTAGCTTTGTTTTGTTCTACAGCCACTCCATCTATCAGCAGCTTCCCACCACAGCTTGGAATAGCCACCATTTACTGGAATCTCAGGACAAAGGAGTACTGCACATAAAGAAAGTCTCAGAAACCACCAGAAGAAAGCAGAATAAAATCAGCTTTTAAAGTGTGAAAGCAACCCTTCAGAAAATTTTAGTGCTGGTATGTTAAGTGAAAAAATAGCACAGTAGGGCGAGTCAAAAAGAAGAAGAATAAAAAATCATGGGAAGAAACTTGCAAAAGACATAAGAAATTAATTATAGGCTATCATCAACTTCTTTTCACCCTAAAGTTCTAAGGTATCTGAAGATGAAGTAGTGAGGCACTAATTGTGGTATATTACATCTTGTACCTAAAATTGCTTTGGTACTAGAAGATGGTCAACATGACGCTGATTCTTTTTCGGAAGTTTCAGAGATACCCAAGGAAGACCTCACCAATGAGCCTCACAGCCCTCTGAAATGTTAGTAGAATTTATCCTACATATTAAAATTAATGGATATATGGATGAATATGAATAGAGAAGAGTCAACACTATTTGTTTCTTGTGGCTTTTTTACAGAAAATTTTTGCCTTGCAAATTTATTTCATTTCTCTGAAGAAGCAATTAAGAATGTGGACAAGGAGTATCCCTTTGATATGGTCTACTTGTATTTTCAAAAGGCATTCAGTAATGTTCCTCACCCAAAGACTCTTAAATAATCTAAACAACATGGGAATGTCCTTGGATGGATAAAGAACTGTTTAGGAGATCAGAAACAGAGCCAAAGAACAAAAAGCCACTGGAGTCCCACAGGGTTTTGTGCTGGGACCTGAGGCCCTCAGCGTATTCATAAATGAATTAAAGGGGAAAGAATACTGAGGTGACAAAGAATGGTGCTGACACTAAACTATTCAAGGCAATAAAGAAGAGAGACAGTTTCAGAAAAGCTTCATGATAATGAGTGGCTTGGCAAAGAAATGACAGTTGAAATTCAGCTTAGATAAATGCATATGGGGAAAACAACCTGAACTTCACATATAAACTGTTGCTCCGGGCTGACTAATTCAAGGCAGGATGAAAATCTTGAGGATTTACTAAATAGTTTGATGAAAACATAATCTGAATAATTTGTAACAGTCAGAAAAAGACTGTAGAACACCAGCAGTCATAAGAACAGGATTATTCCACTACATAACTCCCTGACTCACTGGTATTGTGAAAATTGTGAGAAGGTCTGACCTCTCTTTCCCAAAAGAAGGAGAACTGGAAGAGATATCAAAAAAGAACATGTAGTAGTATTGTAGGGAGCCCAAACCAGAAAAACACTAATTAACTAAGGTTATACAATCTGAAACTGAGACCATTTAATCTGAAATGTAGTAGTGGTTTAAAAGATAAGGAGTAAAATGTGAAAGAATTTTTTGTATTCTTTTCAATATAATAACTAGAGAACAGCAAGATGATAAGAGCTAGATTCAAAAGTATCAGAATATATTACTTCTTGATCACTGTGCTGTTTAACCATATGGCCACAGAAGACAAAGGTCATGTAGGTTCAAAAAGGGAATGGACAATCCACAGGAAAAAAAAATTCATCAAAATCTTAGAGGGATGTGTAGACTCCTGTTTGCCAGAAGAATATTTTGGGGAAATATCAGTATGCAATTGCCTGTACTTACCTTCTATTGTCACCATCTACATGTACTACTTCTGGTTTGGGTTGAAGACATTCATTGGTGCAGTCATGCTATAAATTTAGAGCTGCAGATTCTGGGATAACTGCATGTTCTTACATTTGCCTCAAATTCTACCTCAGCTTCATATTTGGCTTCACAAATTAGTATTCAGTGTCTGAATGCACCTTTATTGACAGCAGTGTTATATAAGGGAGCATCAACAGAATAGGTGTGGGCATAAGGTTGTTGTAGCTCTAAATCTTAATAGAATACTTGACCAGGAACTTTCTCTGCCTTCTCCTGCCCTTTGAAGCTGCTTGCTTTCCTGAGTAGCATTCAATACTTGTGATCTTGGAGTCTATGTTCTGTACTAATCATGGTCCTGTGCAGGCAGCAGCAGGTGGTTTCTCAACATCCCAGTCTCAGAGATCCTAAGGTTCAGGACATATGAAGGAATCACTTCTCTGATGACCATTCACATTTTGACTCCTTTGCATAACTTCTGCTTCCTTTCTTGATATAAGTCCAAGTGGGAAAGGCCCAAAGTAGCTGAAAAAATTGAGTAAAAGTGGGAGGATGGTGAACAAGGATATTTCCCAACCTACTGTCTGGGCAGCCACAGCAGTAATTGTGACTTTCTAGCTCTTTCCAAACAGACAGAAAGAATGAGAATCCTGGGTTTTTTTCTCATTATTCCACTTAGACATCTTCTTCTGTTTAGACTATCAATTCTTTGCATCATACTCTCTCTCAGAAGTCTGTACCACTGCTAGCACAAAGGGGCCTTGACACTTGCAAGTGATGTTGAAGTCTGGTAGTCATGGCCATTCTTGGTATCTTGCCCTTCTGTCCCTCTACTAATGGGATCTGGATGGGATCCTTCAGATCCTGTTCTGCTGCTCTTCATGGCTTTCCAGGCTGGGGAAGTAAAATGGGTGATCTGCCAGAAGGTAATGCAAAACAATAAGGAACCACTTTTCACTCAACAAATCATTACAACGGGGAATCCATTATGATATGAATGGAACACTAAATAAATAAATAAATAAATAAATAAATAAGGGTTCAGGAATCAGAATAATGGAAAGTAATCATTGCTGAAAGTGCTCTGGATGCAGTTTCTAAACCGCTGCTTAAGGGAAACTGAATACAGACTTCACTCATACATTCCTCTCTAGGCCTTTTCTGCTGGGCAGTGTCACAGACAGGCTGATAAATTACATGGGTCACTGGTCAGACAAGGAATGGCTGTTCACATGTTCTTACACTAAAATTTCTGTAATTGACTGATGTCTTTAACTCCTTGTCAGGAGTTAAAGGAAATGAAGGATGATTGCCTAGTAAAGTGACCTTTGGCAGAAGACAGTTTGAAATCCTTGGATGCCATTATAAATGTCAGTCATTAATGGTTTATTGGACTGGGCACTATTAGCACACAGCAGTTCAGCTGACAGATTGATACTGAACCTAATAATATCTGCAGGGTGAAAGTGAAAGCAAGGAAGCTAAGACTATTTTATCAAACAATCTGACTGCATCAGTAAGAAAAGGTGTTTCCTACTTAAAAGGGCTAAAGGTTCCAAAGCACATATCTGTATTTCTTCAGCTGAAGTTGAAAAAACACGCTAAACTTTTTGTTCCTTTGGTTAAATATTAGGGGAAAGAATTCCTAGCTATCAACATATTGTTATATTAGTATTTGGCATATGGACTGTAACATCCTTCTGAGGTCTCTGCCAGTACCAGGATTGCATTCACAACATGACAGTCTTTGCTGGGGTAGTATTGCACTACAAAAGTTTTAGCCTAAGAAGGCACGTACTGCAAAGAAGATGAGAAGACAGAGAAGCAGCCAGGCAAAATATTTTTGTGAACTTCATATTTAAAGTCAATTACTCCCACTGGGGCAGCTGTGCACTATTGCTCCCTGTGAATATTCAGGAAGAAATGAATAGTGATATTCAAAAATGGACTGTGATCAGTCATGTCAAGGTCTGGATAAATATCAATAGCAGCTGCAGGTATGTGACATTAAAGGCATGTGCTGAATCTCAGATATTTAGCATAAGTTCTTCTCCTCTCAACACAAATTCATCAGTGAGCACAACCAGATCCCTTCCTACAGAACATATAATGGTGCATGTGAAATTCACGTGTCACTGGAGGCCCTACACCATGTCTTAAATGAGAGTGAAAACTTCAAAACAGAGACATGCTGAAGATTTTTGTTAGCATCAGAAAACAGTTACCAATTAGGGAAGCCAAGAGACACCCAGAAAAAAAGAACCCAAAGGAAATTGGCATATTTCCTTTTAGATGGAAGGCATTCAAAAATAAACTTCAGACAATGGCTCTAACACCTCCCTACTGATTTTTACCAGCCAAGTAACAATTTGCAGTCACAACTCAAAACTGTGCCTGCAGCTCTAAAATGTCATTATGGAGTACTGTTTAATACTAAAGCAAGGATGACAACTGCATTTGTCTCCACAGGACTGAATTCTTACAACAATGGAAGCAGACACTGTGGTCCAGATTCCAGGATCTTATGGACTCCTTTCCATTACAGGCTATGAAACAATGCAAATTAAACACAATGCTTATAAGCAGGATGTATTCTACCAGCTACACAGTAAAAGTTATTTTCAGCTTCAGAGTTTCAACTATTATTTCAGCCTTGAGCTTAGGTAGTGTATAAGGTAATGGAGGCTGGCCTACAAGTTACAGAAAGCAAGCTGTAATTTCATTTAAAGCTTCTCCACACAAAGAAAATGAAGAGGAGAGACTGGTCCTCAGAGTCTTGTTCATTAGAAATACATCTGGATAGCAAAAGCTGTAATACCAACTTCTACTGCAGAATGCAAACAAAACTATACAGATTCTGCCATATTAAAATTATTCTCCTTGACTCTGAGTTTTCACTTTTTCTGTTACAAAGTTACTGAAGGAATTTTTTCTGATCTTAAAAGTAGATTGTACTAGAAAAAAGCAGAAAAGTGCTACCTAAAGTACTTAGGACATGTTCTCCATGGAATACAAAACAACAAATATCTATGCACCCTACCGATACCTCTTCATCTTGTTGAGAGGTATCAGCAATGATTTTTCATTCTATTTAATTGTCCTATTCAGCCTACAATCTTGATTGTGACAGAATCAGCCAAATCTCAAGTTTTTTAGTAGCTCTGTTGGTGCAAACCTGGGGATTTTGAGTATAACTTGCTCAGGCATGGCCATTGGCCATGATGACACCTCTAGTTCCCAAATTTGTGCTGAAAAGTACATATGCACAGAGGAAACACCTTTAATCAGAGCTAGTTAGAAGCTGTAACAGTTCCATAAACTTTCTGTTAAAGAAAGAAAATGCAACTTAGATAAAAGGGGCACACATTAGAATGGTAATGTACCATATTTTCAAATTATAACCAATAAGAAATGATAATCATGGGAAAGCAACGTTTGCTTCTTAACTTAAAACTTTTTCATGTTCAGTGTTGACTTCATAATGTCCAGAAGTGGCCTGATTTCAACAGCAATCCATTCCAATGATTTTGATGGCAGAGCTGGTAAAGTACTCAAGCTTTCAAAGGTGGATTGGGAATAGAAATCAGAAGTGCTCACCAATGATTTTTTAAAGGTTAAAGAAAAACTTGAAGTCTTTCTTTTGTGTATCTATAGCTTGAAACAAAGCTCTTCGTTTCCTATAAATATGGAGTTGCATCACTTATGAACTGTAAATGACAGTTCAGCTCTTTGAAAGGTCAATTGCTGCCTCAGCAGGAACAACTGATCTTGTGTGCAAGGGCCCACTCTAGACTTGGACACACTCCATGTTTACAGAATGGATATCACACTTCTGACACTGATCCTATGCTCTACCATACAATCAGCAAATGGTTAATGGGTCAGCGATTAGGGACCCCACAACAGAAGCTGCCTTTGAATTGTTGCCGAGTAGTGCTCAGAACCACGTTTAAAATTTTTATAATTAAACAACTGTAGCATCAGGCTTAACAAGCTTAGATTCGGTATACGTGAAATAGAAAAAAACCCAAAAAAACAAACAACTGGAAAAAACCTCCCACCAAAGAAAAAACTAGAAAAAAAAATTCAGAAAGTCTACACATTGCATTCTCTTTCAAAAGTAAAAAAACACATAAGACCAAGAATGTTTCTTTTAAAAACAGCTGGAAGGAACATCTAAGAGAGTTAAAACCTTTCAAGCAGTCTATCCAAAGGTGCCTAGAGGCACATGGTGAATGCACCCTGACTATTAGGAAGCCTTATGATGGAGCAAAATTATACCAACATGGCCAAGTAGAAAGCTGATACACATAATTAGTAAATTCAGAAAAATAAAAAGTTATCCAAAAACACCAGCCAACCAAGCAAAATCATTAACTCATATAAGTTCAAAAATACCATGAAAACCACCATGCTTAAGACATCAATGTTGGAAACAATTTTCAAAAAACTAAAAAATCTTGGAGCAAAATAGCTACATATGTAGTGTTGCCTCTTGTTTAATATGAGCTTTGTCCCTAAGAATGGAAAGGTGACATGTTTTATGCCAATATTTAACTAATATTGCAGTGGAGACTACCCACCTTGTAGAAGTGCCAGCCATCTGAAAGGCTGCTCAGCTGCCCAATGCAGACATGTATTGTTTACCCTATTCAACTACATTCAAGGGAGCCAAACTTCTTGGAACATCACTTCAATTTGTTTCCTGCCCCAAGGGACCTCAGTTTGCTCTCCAGAAGGAATAGGACTGGCAGAATCCTCCATTAAAAATCTGTCTCAGAAAGAGTTAATCTCTCTCTAACACACAGTTGCTAACCTGAGATCATTTAAGGAAGAGTATGGATCAGAAAACATTCCAGTTTCACAGAGAGAAGCTTTCAATTTTCACTCTGAAGCCTCTAGTGTTCTGTTCCAATATCTAACCTGTTCTGTTTCCCATTAAAACCAGCAAAACTAGATTTACCAGACACTGTTTTCATCTAGATGGTCTCAATTTTAAGAAGATTGAAAATTTTTTTTTGCATTCCAGTGCAATTTGGACCATGAAAGACCAGGTATCCTCAGTTGGCATGGTCTGAGTACAAGCAGGATCCTCTTACCATCTGTCAGGCTTTGAATGTCACACTCATTTCCCAGATGCTTTGGGGCACTGGGAGGGCACTTCTGTGCCAAAGATTTAGCAGGAATTATATTCTGTTGTTTAGCTGGCTGGCTGATTTGCTTATTACTTCTCCCTTCAGATGGCTGTTCCTGATTCAAACCATATGCAGCCATTTTTTCAACCACCTTCAGGGTCCTTCTCAAAAACTAACTACTCTATAATGCAAAACACCCCTGCCATTTATACTGCAGTACCAACATAAAGCAGAACTGATAAAAATATTCAGAATACCTCAAGCTATAAATAATGAACTAAAGTTTTGTTAATATCATGTGAAAGCATTTAAAGTCAACTATACCAATTCTGCAAACTGAATCACTCATCCTAAAGGATTGACCATTCCACTATAGATATTAATTACTTAGAGCTGTGAATTTTTCTACAGGGCTTTTTAAAAAACATAAAACCAAGATGTATATTAATATTATAGAGTGATCTGCAAGAATGGAATTGTGATATGTCTGAATTTTAGAAGGTTTCAAGGTCAATAATTGTGAAGTTTTAAAGATAGCTAAAATTTCAAGAGAAGAAAATCTCTTAATTTGACAATAGCTTCTAGGTTGCAGCACAAAGTACTGAATTTAATGTTATTGTGAGACTTCCAAAATCCTGCCTTTATGGTCAAAGATGAAACCTGGTACACTAGATCCTGCACAGGAGAACTGTAAGGGTTCCATTCTTATTGACTCACACAAATCAGAAGACTGAGACTGAAAGTCTCCTCAGTGGCTCAAGTGGGTATAGTCAAGATACGGAATTCTAGTTGCTTCTCCTTCCTGAAATTGATGCTATTTTTGGAATGTACTTTATTTTGATGAGATTTCATCCTAATGTGACATCCAGAAACTGAACTTTGATGCCTACCTTGCTTTCCTTTTGATTGCAGAGGGTTTAAGTTTCTAACTGATTTGGTTGAAGAGTGGAAGTCATGCTTCCTACCTAGACTTCCTAGACTTCTCTCCCTTCTTTTCAAATGTCAATTATTACCCAGCATCTCAGAAACAAGCTAGTGGGTATTTAAAACATTTGCCAACAGAAACACCTTAATAATGAAGTTACATAAAGTACAAGCTCAAGCAGTGCCTAATCAGTTTGGATTAAGCACATCAGGTTTTATTCACTCAACTGGAAAACTAACATTTGCTCAGCTTGGAAACTCTAATTCTTTGTGCTTACTGGTGTAAAAAATGCGCAGTTATCTCCAGCACAGTGTTTATTCAGTACCTGTGCAAGCATCCACTGCTTGGTTAGATTAAGCTGACAAAATTCCAAAAGTATTTGGAATTCCCAAAGACAATGTTAAAACAAAAAAAAATCTTTAATGCTTGGAAGGATCCTGTTTTCTTCCCTTCCACATTCTCTGCTGTGAAAATTGGTTTGCTTCTATTGTCAGTAAAATTTTGACCTGGTCCTATTTTTTCTTCAAAGTATGCCATTGAAGATGAACAATTCAGTTAATAAATGTTGCTCTTCTTTTACCAACTCAACAGCTGTGGGCAAGGCTATTCTACTCAGAAAGAAAACTAGGACAAGCTTTGAGTTACCCTGCTTGGGAGGAAGTCCTGCTGCAGAAGTACAGATTGTATATATTCTGGATAAGTTGAAAATCCTGTCATGCAGGCTAGCAAAGCTTTGTCTTTTATTTAGTGTGTATCTGAAGAAAGTTGGCTCATACAGGAGTATGAGAGAAGGTATTTTAGTGTGCAAAACAGTTAAGTTTTCATTTCCAGGACAACTCTGGTTACTGTTTCTCACAAGGCTTTCCATACAGTCTGCAAACTGTTTTGATCTATTAGTCATAATCTTGCATTTTCACTTACCTGTTTGCCAGTAAAATCATGTTTGCAGTGTTTTTTTGTATCTCAGTGTACTTGTCTTTTCACTCTTTTAGGAAGATAAATAAGAATCTAATTGGTCTTTTTCCTCTCCCTAATAAAATCAATATTTCTTCCTTAAGTCATCTCATTGATTTCAGCATGCTCTGTTTGGTTTTTGAAATACTGAAATACTGTATTGGGTCATGTATTATATTAGATCTTAAACCTCTTCCTTCTCTTTTCTCTGCATCTTACTCAACTTCAATTTCACTCCTATTTTTTTTTTAGCTCTGTTACCTTACTCCCTTTTCTATCACTGATGATGTGAAGTTTTTTCTACCTGTTGTCTCACATCTATTTTCTTGGCATTAGCAAGGACTTCTCGCTTTGGTATCATTGTTTTTATCTCTAAATTTCTCTCATAGAATTCCAACTGGCTACAATTTTCCTAGCTTTTAGAACTACTGTACAAACACAAGATGATGGATGTATGCAGAGCAGACATTCTTAGGTGATCTCTCAAGTTCAGTATCTAGACAAGCACCAGGAACAAAATAATAAGAGAACCATTTGCAATTCTGAAAACTGAAATTAGGGGGAGGGGAGTGGAATCATGGTGTTTGTTTTATTTGAAAGATTGGTGTAAATTAGTTGACTCTGCATTCAAGAAGTTCATAAACTGTCTAAAATTTAGACACTTTCAATAACCCACAGAAAATTAAAGGAAGTAGTAATGCTAGCTAGCATCTTGGTAAATCCTCATCTCTGAGGTCTGATGCTGTTTGTTTTTCATGCACTCCAAAGTCTCTCTCTGAGTAGATATTTGTCCTCCTTCATTCACAGATGATAGTTCACTTTGAGGCACATGAGGTAATTTAGAAATGAATACAGAAAAACTCAAAATGACACTTAACAGCAACAGCTCCACTTACACAGTCCCTGCGGCAAAAAATTTTGGAAGCAGCATGGGAAAGCCAATGCAATCATTATGGTATTTTAAATTACTCACAATATTGTGCAACACAAGTATGTTACACTATATTGGAAAATAAATGGTTTTATAAGGCAGTATTTTAGACAAAGGTGGATTAAAAAAGGTTTTATGCAAGATCAAGATTACAACTGGAATTATCAGTTATTCCCTGCTTTTGTGTTTTTGAACCAGCAGAAATTGTATTTCTTCTCACAGCTTCTTTCTTTCTTTCTTTCTTCTTGGTGAATATGTGCCAGTGGAAAATCTGATCAACTTTAAGAAACAAATAGTTTTATGTGGCTGCTAGTGATATTCACTGGCCAATTTTTAAAAAAGGTTAGTGAAATTTTGGGAGCCAAAAGGTAATCATTATTTTTTAAAAGTTCTAATTAAGATGTCAGACTGGGCAGTGGAATGTATTTAGAATCCCATGTAATTTGATTGTGTTGGCCTATTTAGATAAATTGCTTTGGAAAGACAAATAAACCAGCTACTTAAAATGTCCAAGAGGGCCAGGCTTCATTCCAGTGTTTCAAGCAATGACTGAAGCAACAGCCTTTTGTAACTATCAGCCAATCCAACAATAGACACACAAGTGTCAAACTCTGACACTTGTAAGAAAGAATGATACAAGCGCCTGGATCACCATCACTAACAGAATAAACAGTACAAAGTGTTATTTAAGTGCAAATGCTCAACTTTTTTTTTGTCTTTGAACTGCAGACCTTTGGAGACCATATTAAAGGAAATGAACACCCAAAGTTTGAAACATCTGAAGCTGAGACATCGTCCTACATAAACCTGTGGGATTATTTGGGTTTGTTTAGTTCCGTTCACTAGATGTGCTAAATCTGTATGACAAACCCAAGATGCAGAACATATTAATACTGTGCTATCAGTAACCTGAGGCTCTAAAATCCATACCACTATCCTTGAAAACCAAAATAGAGTCTGACCCAGTAATGTAGCTTTTTTACCAACTTGCACCACAAAGAACTTTACATACACTCTGTTGCCTTCCGTTTCATCAACAGGCAAGGGTGGAAAGGGTTAGAAAAGGGTATTTGTTCTCCAGATCCAGTAGCTTTGTACTTTCCTGTCCTTGCCTCCAGGATTGTATGGTAGGTTTAGGCATGGACAGCTTTCCCAGGAGGAGGCCAATGGGTTTCTTGGTAGTCTATCCCAATGGCACACTTTTGGTGCTCTTGGAGCAGCTTTTCTTTTCTGACTGCTGATTTTTATCTGCTGCACCTATGCAAAGGCAGGGTTTTTTTCTGATCATCATGATTCTATATTTAAACGCTTGGTAGTGCTTTAGCCTCACTTGCATTTTCAGAGTTTTGTGCTGTTGATCCCAACCCAGTTTTTTGTGCCCTTTGCATCTCATGTGACCCGACGACAGCTCAGTTTCAGGAGCTTAGAAGGGAAACTGTGAAGTTGCCAGAACAGATGAAACAAAACTTCCTCTCTGAGCTGGGGGCACAGCACAGTAGTGCTCTGTGGCACTTTGGCACAGCAGCAGGGGTGTGCTGCCTCCCCAGGCACCCTTCCTGTTCTCAGGCTGTACTACAGATTATGCTCTGAACTCCCTCCAGGGTGTCGGGACACTCGACTACTGTCATGCCAGGCAGCCCCAAGGAAGATAAGAAGGGTATTTGCTCTTACTTGGGCAGACCTTGATCATTCCCTTGATTTTTTTGTTTGTATTTTTTTTGTTGCTGCTGTTGTTAAGTGGGGAGAGAACATTTTCCTAGCCAGAAGGTGAACAAAACACAAGCAATTTTGCATGTCTTTGCAGCTAAAGTACCTGTTCCAACACTGCCTGGAGATTTTTTTGGGAGGGGTAATTTACACCCAATTTCTGTCCCCTTCATTTGCACCTGAGTTTCCAGTGCTTAATGAAACAGTTATATTGAACTTTAACCTACTCTTCTTCTCTGTCTTTCTTCAAAGACAACAGAGAGAAGAAGGCAATATTTACTGGAAAAAAAATCCTGAACAAGTTTCTGCAACCAATAATTTTATGCTGGTACCTGAAGTACTAAATTGACTCAACTTCCAATTCACTAATCAGGTTTAAAGCAATAGCAACAGAGTGCAAGGGCATAAACTTGAATAATCCCAAAGCCTTGGGGAACTGCAGTTCACATGACAGGCATGTATAGCAGCTCTCAGCCAAGGCAGCAAGAAAATTATGTGAAATATTAGCTACAGAGTAGGCCCTGGCATGGTCTACTTCCCTAGTGTGTTATTTTATATAATTAAAATTAAATTCTTCATATTTCTTTTCTTTCCTTAAATAGCAAAGAAGGTGGGGAGCAGGATCGATGTTTCCTGACAGCTGTAAACAATCACAGGCTCCTGCCTTTTGAAGTATTTTTTTTTTTTATTTCTGTGACTTGTGCATTTGCTTTCAAGGTCTTCCTGTGTTGATTTATTCCCAATTCCCCCAACTGATATCTAATTCTCCTCTGTGCTTGGCATGGCTGTTACCCTCAATTGCTTACTTACACAAACTTAGCAAAGCAAAACCTACAGACATAATTCAAGGCTCCTGTCAGTTTTAAAAAACTCATAACTGGAGACTAAAATGATCTTACATTTTGTGATGAAAAAAGTGCCACTGTGCTCTTTTTCTTTTTAGCCTACTAACAAAGGCAACTTGTTAGATTATTTAATGTCATTTTTAGTGCAGATAAAGACCTTTACCCATAAATACCTAAATAGATTACTGCAGAGGCTTTCAGATAAAACAAGGAGACTCAGGACCAGGATTCTTTCTGGTTTAGCCACAAGTTTGCAGCTTTGGCCAAGACACTCTACATACCTGGAAATTAAAATGAAAATTCAAAGTAGATCTAACTCCTTATCTACCATGAGAAACAAGAGTGCAGGTTTAACTACAGACTTGGAACGTAGGAAGAAAAGGTACAGAAATACTATGAATAGTAAAACATTTTGCAGAAGTACCAGCTCACTCAAGCCATTCACTGTGCAAGGGGCCATTATTCTCATGCATAATACTCATTATTTTATTTACCAACCATCTCCATTGCATCCACAGTTTTTGGCATGTAGCATTAACAATATAATAAATAATAATTAAAACTTCATCAAATACACAATAGAGAAGGCAAGCAAACACTAAATAGAGTAATAGAGCATTGAAAAGTAGGCTTTTACATCTCATCCCCCGTGTAGCTTCCAGCATCCTGCTGTGACATTGTTTCAGTACTGAAACAAATGGAAGAACAACCCCTGTTGAGTCACCCACATCAGTCCTGCTGGCACCGTGGCGGATACCGCTGTCAGCACCGACTTCAGTGAAGAGCAGCCCCTCCCTGCAATAACCTCTCTACTGCCTGTAGTACAGGCATGGCTGGAAGTAGGTCAAGACTCCAGTGGTCATAGGAATTGTTAAGGAGAAACACTCCTATATTCCACAAAACAATGGACTTCCCTAGAACCATTAAGTTTGAAAAAACGTGGATCCTTCAGGATCAGACAAGGATGAAAACGCTTCCAGACAGGCAGCGATGAGAATTGATTTAAGAGCCCAGTTGTGTGCAGTAGTGGCTATCTGTACGATCTCACATAGCATAATTCTTTTCATGTATCTAACAGGGAAGAAGTTTCCTTCCTTGCTGCAGAAAAGCAGCAGCCTCCCCACACGTCTAACCAGAAAAACAGAACAAAATTGCAAGTTTCGGTTAAGGAGGTTTCTGAGATATAGTTTGCCAGAAGCTGGAGGAATAGCTTGAGGAGGCAGTGCCAGATGCTTGCCTAAACTCTTGCCTAGCAATTTATTCCTTACTCATGTTGGAGACAGGGCACTGAGCTAGATGGACCTTTGCTATAGGGCAATACAGAGTAACACTCACTTGCTCCCAGGTTTGAAATTAGCAGGGAGACAAAAGCTGTGAATTAAACTTTCTATCTTAAATCACAGTAAATATGATATTTACTGTCTAGGAGACTGCAGAAACACCTTGTAACATGGTACATTCTGAATAGGATTCAACAAGGTTGGATTTGATGATTTTGGAGATCTTTTCCAACTTTAATGATTCTATGATTCTTAATGATCCTATGTTAGAGCAGTCTGTTGAGATCCAACAAAAGATTACATGGGCTTTGAATTTCAGTATAAAAAGCCAATCCAATATGAAACATTAATCTTCTCATGTGAGATAAAAAAAACACAGTTATTAGTCTATACCTGGTTAGCCTAGGTTACTTGAGGGAACAGCAAACATCAATTCTTCCCAACTTCATTCAGAAACTCCACTTTAAAGAACACTATGCCCCACGTATCTTCTGTCCATCCATTCCCTTTGACCATCCAAATGAGCTAGTCTCACTTATTTTATTAACCAGTCTTACCTGTTCAGATAACAGATAACAGCAGAACAGCCTTGGTTTCTCAGAAAAAATCGGTGTCCTCTTGAAACTAGCCTTTGCCTAAGGGACAGACCCTCCATCAAGGGCAACAGAATCTGTTTCACATGTATTCAATAAAACCAGAAGATTCCAGCCTCTGTCCAGTGGCTAACAACTCCAACAGATCTTTCTTTGTTAAAAAAAACCCAACCAGATGGGATCCTTGCTGCTAAAGCACTTGCAACATAACAGGCAGCCAGAGCAGAAATTGATGAGGAAAGTAACAACTTGAATATCTGATTTTCCACATTATTTTTAGAAGAGTACTTTTCATGAAAAAAGGGTCCTCAGAAGCCAGAATTATCTTACTGCAATAAGAATTAGGTCACTTGAATTGGAACTCTGCATGAGGCATATTCAGAAAGCTGACCACATCCACACTGCATGATTATGTCACAGAACTCTGCTAAAGAATCTTACAGATGATAAAATTTATACAAGTTCTAAAAGTATCAGCACAAATTCATGGAAGCAAAAAGAAACCTCAAGGCTATCATTAACTAAGGGACTATCACCACAGGTTCAGTAATTCCATGAAATGAAAACTGTTACATGTTGGAAACATACCCTTAAAACCCACATAATATATTTCCAAAATTCTCAATACTTTCTTGATATCTGGAGACGGAAGTCTAGATTAGATGAAATCTTGTTTGAAATGTTACCACTGTTCCTGGGTTTACATTCTCCAAAAAATATTGCCTTAATTTGCACTCAGGTACTTTTCCTTTTTAACAGAGCATTTGCATGTTAGGCAGCTTGCTCTGAGCTCTGCTCTTGCCAATAAAGTATGGGGAAAATCGGCTAAATCAGGGGTTACTGCCAGCCAGTGACATCTGCAGCCATGAAGATACTTCAACTATGGAACATGTGGAATAGCTGGAAATGAGCAAGAAAGGTTTCCTTTGTGAGTCTAACTGGAAAGATCCCAAAGGAGCTGGAATATATAATTTGCCCTGGACTAGGAAGAAGATTCCTTACTGGAAAATTATGTGCATGTTAAGTAAGGACATGATATCACGAAGAAGAAAAATCTCTAGACAACTTGTGATTAATTAACAGCCTTCTGGTAGAAGACCAGAGTAGCTGTTGCCTTTAAGGACAGAGGCTGGAGCTAAAAACAGGAAACAGGAAGAAGAATTAGGGGACAGACTAGAATAACTGCCAGGGAATGAACAGACACAAAAAAAAAAAAAAAAGACAGGTGCATGTAAATAGTTCTGCTGAGCAGAAGGCTTCTATAATTGTGAGAAATTAAAATGTTAATGGTTAAAAGACTTAAACAGTTGGCCATTTACAAAAGCAGCAGGTGCTTTGCTGAGACCAGGTTTGCAACCCCAACCAAACGGGAGGACAGTTTTTGTGTGTTGTGGCAAAACCTCTGATCTGCATAAGAACAGCCCAGGTGCAGAGGGGATGCACTCCCACCACCAGAGGTTGATCACAACAAACTGAACCTTTGTTTAGCAACAAGCTGGGATTTGAGCCAGGTAAGTGAAAACCTGGCTAAAGCAGCAGATCATTCAAGGTGGGAAAATGCTCTTTATCATGCCAATATCCTCCTTCCCCATGGGGCTCAGGTGTAAAATTTCCCTCCCCAACCCCCGAGGGAGGCATTGGGACATCTACACATAAATCTGAAGGTGTTCATCCCTCTGGATAAAGCACAACTGGCTCAAATATGCAGGTGTGAGAAACAGCCATCATGTCTTAGAAGGGATCATCAACCATCAAAGACCCCTGAAGTGCCCCCAGACTCATGTCTGGAGCCTTCCACCAGAGAGTCAAGCACGATCCATAGTGTTGCATCAGACAGTATAAAACTCCCCCACCAAGGCAGGTACCTGAGTGTTCCTACCTGAACTTGAATGTACTGAACTTTTGAACCCACTGAACTTCTTGTTTCATAGGCTCCCCCCACTCCCAATGGGTCAAGACAGTGACCATCACTTCGACCTACAGATATCTAAATTGCATCAATCAAGTATTGTCTGTGGATCCAGGGGCTCCTCTCACTGTCTACTCTTGTCCTTTCTTTCTACTTTTCTCTTTTCCTTATGTATTATCTTTATACTTTTATATTGTTATATTACTATAGACAACAACTAAAACAGCTACATACCTCCTTTCCATTGCAACCAAATTGTCCCAAATATATATATATATATGCATACATAGATATAGATATATGCACACATACACACACACTGGTCATTCAGTGTCATTTCACTCTAATGCATCCCAACAGATCTATTAACAAGAACCTCAGTTACCCTGACTCAGAGGTGGGTCCTAACAAATGTTTAAGCAAACCAGAGGAAGATTAAAAGTATCTCTAAAAAAATTTCTCCTGCTCCTAAATGACTCCTTTCTTTCAGGCTTGCCCTTAGATCAACAGCATGATGGTTTTCTGAGATGCAGCAAATGATGCACAGTGCCTCCTAGGTCCCCAGGAATTATTTCCATCACCACTCAGGTATGGCTGTGTGCCTGTTCTCTCCTCTCTGCAGTGTCCTATTTTCACCTAATACTGAGTTCTTCCTGTCCAAGTGCCCCCTCACAGAGAGTGAAAACTTTTCTGCCTAAGCACATTCAGTTACTCCTTGGGGAGAAGTCATCTTCCTGCCTTTTTTCAAAGGTTTCTGACCCCATCAGTCTCAAACAAATAAAGCAAATGTGACTCATTGCATGGGGATTACAAGACAAAAGGATTTGGGAAATGGGAGGTTGCATGTGCCCTGAGGGTAAGATCAACAGAAGGGATGTCAAGAAAACAGCTCTCAGGAACTCTGAAAAAATTACTAAAAACCTGGCTACAAAATCTGAAAATATATTCTCCTGGCCTGCATTATGCTAACAAATCTTGTTATTTTGATGTATGTCTGTATTCACCTGCATTTGGTGGGATATATGTGGGAGAATTTTTGGGACCATCTCTTAGTAAAGTCATAGTATAGCTTTTTCCAAGGGATTGTAAGGAAATCATAAACTGTCCTCTGTCACTGTTGTTGGTTGCAGGTCTGTGCTAGATAGATCATTGCCTGTTTAGAAGTTTCATCACAGAACTGATTATTGAAAATTACTACATAAAATTGACTGTGGCTTGCACCTTGCTGTACACAGACTGTTTCAAAATTCTCAGCTCCTGAGATAAAATCCAAATTGTAATTTTCAGCATTGTCTATTGTTCTTATTCACCCATTTCGGGGAATCTTTTGTAGACCCAATCTAGTACTCTGGTTTAGTTCCTATCTGAATTTGAGGCACCAGGAGGTACACAGGGTCAGGCCAGGAAGAACCATCACTTGACAGTTCAGTGGGTTTCTGGCTTATAAAACAAGCATAAGTTAAGGTCCACACTACTGAGGGCCAGCTGGGGCTTTTATCTGAGGTCACAACAAATGCATTTTTCTGAGACTACAATTAAAATTCCTATGAAACCAATTTGTCCACTCTTTTTATCAACCTACTTTCCCTACCCACTGAGAAGTGTTGTTTGAGCTGTAGTGGGTGTGCATTGCCAAGAGAATCAGAGATGTTGACTGACCTGTCCTCATAGTCATCCTGTCTCCTGTAGAATCACTGATGCTTCCAGCAGTAGTTTTCAGGCAGCAGTTTTCCAGACACTAGTATCTACTGCTTTTGAAATTCTACCCAAGGATCACATTCTGCAGGTATCCAAAAGGAAACTGGAATCAACTACTTGTTTTCACTTGTAAAGGAGCCCGTAAGGTATTTGTCTGCATCTCAAGAGCTCAACTGTCAGGGCCAAGGCTGAGCCCACCAGCAATGGTGGTAGAGCCTCGGGGATAGCAGATTTAAGGAGGGGAAAGTGTTGTGCAACAGCTGCTGGAAGAGAGGAATAAGCATGTGTGAAAGAAACAACTTTGCTATCATCAGTGAAAAAAATGGTCCAAAGAAAAGTAAGTTTGTCATAAAACAACTGAAGATCACAAAACTATGTAAAATATATATAAAACCTCTTAATTCCAGAAGTCAAGGGAATGTGTAACTGAGGAGAATGAAATTAGTAAAATAATTACAGGCTTTTGATGACTGATTTCTCAGTATATAAAGAAACAATATTTTGGCCAGCTTGTTGTGAGAAACCAGAATAAGAAAACTTCATTATATGGAATTATGCAATACTTTTTTTGTTTTGGTTTTGTTTTACTTTGTATTTTAAAATATAATGCAACGCTTTGGTTTCCATTAAATGCTTCTATAGAAATTCAGCTGTGTGGAACTTCCCAGCAACAATGTTTTTGTTTCATTAAATACTGCCATGACTCAAACTCTTTGCTTGTTTAACTTCATCCCATTTCAGTGCCTCCAGGGGTGTTTCTTATTTAAGGTAACAAAGAATTTACCCTGGAATCCAGATAAAGCACACATGGATAGACCCCACTCTGTGGGTGGACATGGTGCCTATAATGCAGGCACTAAGCATCTAAGGCAGATACCTGATTTTCCTTTTTACTACATGGAGATTTAAACAATATAGTTAGAGCAGTTCACTGCAATTTGATCAAACCCTGGCTGCCAACTTTGAGCCGAGATGAAGGATGCCACAGATCCTGTTGACTACAAAGGCAGGTTCATTTAGATGGAGGCATGTGTTCTGTCCACACTCAAGTTCAACCAGATCAATCTTGTTCACACTCTCTAAGAGAACTACAGGCACACCAGCCTGTCCTTATTAAGGGCGCATCTGGAAACACTGGCAACAATAGCCAATGTAAAGACCCACTCCTATTGTAACACCATAATACATTGCCAGATTTTTGGGTCCTTAATGGTATACAAATCTTTGACCTAAATAGGTATTTTGAATACACACTTATGAAGAAAACTACTTGTTCTCATAATGAAACTACCATCTTAGTTTTTAAACAAATATTATAGTAGAAGAAAGAAAACAAAAGAAAAAATCCAACTGCTCCTAGAGACAAGTTAAGAAGAAAATTGGGCAACCCAATTCCATATGACACCAAACTAAATATTTCATATTTCATATTTCCATATTTCACAAAACTAAAAAAGATCAATTACATAAAAGAGGCATTTACAAAAGTTTGCCAGTGTTAGGTAAATGAATACAGATGCTATGCATTGCTTGGAAAAATAATTTATTATGTTAGCTTACAAAAATGACAAGTTTTTACGTTATACTTTAAATCACAAGTACATCTAGCAACTTTGATCCTGCAAAGGTACTATCTCCTGAGAAGCAATGAAGACATGCAACCCTGCTTTCAGGAATTGCCTGGAGGAAGTCCCAAGTCAGCAAAAGTGTAATGTAGTTTGATATTTTTGTTACTGTCTCATTGGCTAACATTTTATAGTCTAATTACAGAAAGTAGGTACAAACGTTGACGTTAAATTAACATATGAACTTTCCTGGTAGAACCTTAACCAAACTTAAACACGCCTGCAGACTGTGCCAAGCTTTCAGTTTGCAGCAACATACTCAAAGCACAAAAGATAGCTTTCATACACTTCATACTATAATCATTTGACAAGATCTCAGCACTTGACAAGATCTCAGCACTTAGTAGTTTGATTGGTACTTAGGCTTTAATACATGAGATTTCATTCTGGCTTCATATTGGTAGAAATCAGGCCCAGGCATTTTGAAGTCAGAGCAGCAACTCAGCAATAAAATTGTTGTTCTGGTGTGACATGAGTCACAGCTCGTGTGTAACCAAGTACCTCAAACTTCACAGGTTGGTAAGGACTTGTGCATCAAACCAACATGGTAACAGCTCCTCATTTTATACTTTCTAAACCTACATGAGGTGTTCTGAAAATCCAACCTGTAGACTTAGTTTCACATGCATCCATGCAATTTACAGGAAGTAAGTCAAGCAGTAGTTTGGCTGAACTTGATCTAAAGGGTCTTTTCCAACCTAAATGATTCTATGATTCTAGGTTTTCTAAAATTCATTACATACTTCTCAAGACAGTCAAGTTGGATTTTTTTCCTCCTTGAAGATGGCAGATAATGGAAAAAGTGGACTGCAAATACCTTGTGAAGCTCTCTTGGAACAAAAATATCATACGACAAAGAAGTCAAAACTGGTTTTATTTCGTGAGTCTTTTGTTAAAAACAAATACCAATACTGCTGGAATTTAGATGCAAGATATAATTAGATTCTCCCTACACACATAAAAATTCACATTT
This sequence comes from Eopsaltria australis, assembly GCA_034509425.1. NCBI lineage: Eukaryota > Metazoa > Chordata > Aves > Passeriformes > Petroicidae > Eopsaltria > Eopsaltria australis. The sequence goes on from JAVTVJ010000007.1 coordinate 557,759, forward strand.
TGGGTACTCATTGAATTACTAGATCAGTTGAAAAACTGATATGAAACAAAACATTTAGTCACAATTGAGACATATTAACAGATGAACCATCTCTCCTTGGAGATGGCCTCATTATTTTGAAAAACCAGTAGTAGACCACATTAAAGTGGAACAAAGAGCTGCAGTATTTCAGAATTTTTCAAATTTCAGAAGCCTTGGATTGATGTTATTTAGAAGTACTATGGTTTTCATTATATAACCAACTTTGATTTTGTCTTCTTGAAAAAAATAAAGGAACCTAAATGAACTTGAAATCTCATTTCTCAGATTTGGAAAAAAATTTAAAATATAAAAATGAGATAGTGTGAAATTATTTCAAATGTTTTAGCTTTTGCTGCCATATGATTTTTATAACATCATGCATTTTTCAGCAAACACTTGGTGTTCATCAGACCAACACATATTGTAGACTTGCAGACCTCCAGAAAGCAACGAAAAAATAGACAAAGAAAATATTTCTCTCTCCTTTTCTAAAACCCAGAATGAAATTGTAACTTCACTGCGATTACAGACAAGGCCTCTGCTAGTCTTACTGCAGTCAGGATTTCCAAGCATAAAAGGATTAATTTTCTTTTTGAGCAGTAAAATTTTACACTGTGTGGACATGTTTATACATGTCAGTGTCCATAAGAAAACACGTAATTATGTGGACAGGATATACCCGATACCTACACAGCTATTAGAAGTCTGAACACACCTTTACATTTCAGAAATCAAGTTTGAAGGAAACTGCAATAGTTCTGGTTACTATAGTAAGGTGAACTTCAACATGTATGAAGAGATGGACTCCTTGCTAAACATGCAAGGACTTTATCTCAAGAAATAATTCAGTGTTGAGGAATTTCATTCCACCATGCCTATTTCTATTACATTAACCAATACAATAAAGTTTAGAAGTATTAAACAGACCTTTCTGACTTCACATCAGCACAGAAACATTTTGCATCCATATTACTTGTTGAAATCCTGCAGATCTCTTGTTGTTACTTTATACTATACTGCAGTGACAATAGTTGACTGGGAAATATGATGTAATATATTCAGTGTCACATGTATGAGGTGCCTGGGCAATCTTAGTTTTAGAATGTCCCAACCTAAATGCTAGTTCACAAGAATAATTTTGCTCCAGTTTCAGGACACTAACTGCAAAGAACCACTGTATTTCATTCAAATAAAATGAAAACACAAGATCTGGAGGAAAATGACTCATGTATCAACTAAGTTAATTAGGAGTGCTTGTAATGAAGTATCAGAATTAGATGGTTATTTGTTTTTTTAGATAATCCCAAATTAAATAGGAACTGGCAGCATGAAATGGCAAAACACATCCCAGAAATCAAAAGTGAGTAACATATTTTCTTGTCATACTCTCCAAGGGAAAAAAAAATAGAATATCATCATTTGCTAATAAGCACATATAGAAATGTCAGTCTTAAAAGTGATACACTTTCAAAACCTCAGTAATACAATGTTGTATTGACACCCTCAGGTACAGTCGAAATACTTTTCTATTTGTTGCTTTCTTCTGGTAATGTAATACCACAGCAGAAGTTCAAACATTTGAGCTATTTGTTAAAATACACTGCAACAGCCAGTATTCCTTCTGTAGCACATCAGCTGCCTTCAGTGGAATTATTTCAACTTTGCTATACAGTGCACAGCACATATAACAGACTTTCCCTAAGTATGGAACATAGTTAAGTCTAAATCAAAGTGAGAAAGTCTCACACGTTAGGAGATGACACAAAGTGGGATTGATGTCTGTTGATTAACATATTCAGGAGCTTCATTTTAGTCTGTCACTCTAGTGAAATTTAAGAAATTACTCACATTCTGGAAAAGTGAAGTGACTTTGATACTTCACTTTTCCATTTTCTCAGAGATTTTTTGACTATCAAATAAGAATAATTTGTCTTACTTCTAAAAACTTTGTCGATTAGTTTTTTGTTAATTTATAAACCTCTAGTCGATCAATGAACAACACACAAATGGATTCATGTTCCATGGCTACTGAGCCTCCCTGCTGATGTAGCTCACACTGAACAAAGGTTTCTGCATTTTCGAGCTTTATGACTGCTCTGGAGACTGCTCCAGTGAAGACACAACAATCAACTCCAAGTTTTCTGATGGACTTGTTGACATTCTGTTAGTCAAAACATGTAACAAAAGTTCTGCCAGCTCCATGATGTCTTCATGGTTGCAGCTGTCTGAGTGAAATGGTGCTGTCAGTGCTGCACCCGACAGTGAAAGTCTCAATAAAAATGGTGTACACATTGAGTTCCATATACCAAACAGCCACAAAAGCAAACCATTCTCTTGGCCAGCAGTAAAACACAGCTCATCTTCATCATTTTCCACACTAAGTACAAAACTGTATCACTGGTGGTTTCTGTGAAGAGTCTCACGCCAGAAACAGAAATTGGGCTGTTTCCCAGTTCCATGCTTGTTTAACAGTGTGAGTGACATAGAAATCCTTTTGATCATCTTTAGCAAATTTTAGTATCACTCTTCAAAAATAATTTAGGTGTCAGCAACTGTTTATAAGGAAGGTGATATGATATTAACACACTGAACAAATACACTTTGTAATATGAGTATTTTAGGCTCCAGACTAAACACTTAGACAGATGTCCTAAATGTGTTGTAGTGTCATTTTTTTGCCTTGAATCAATAATATTTCAGGGTTATTGCAGCAAAGTCTATCCTTTACCATTCCTTCTACAAACTGATGGTAGAATCAATGCTGGCAATCAGAAAATCTAGACAAATGTAGTAAGAGACATTAACTTTGGCCTGTGGAATAATCTTTAAAGTAGCTTTTATTTTAGTAAACAAATAAGAGTGTCAGAGTTCATATGAAAATGAGCTTATAAGAAACAACCACCTTCAACACTAATGTAATTCCATGGAAACATAAGCTACCAAAATTATTGATGGAGGGTAGGTGAAGAAATGATGGTATGTCTTCTGACATACTAGTGCACTGTAGATGGCAGACAAGAAATGCAGTCTAAGAACAAAACAACTCTGGTCTGAAGACAGATAAAAATAACAGACAACTCAAGAACAACTGTTGTACTTCAACAAAACACCTATCAAGGAGTCATGTCCTTAAAAAAAGACAGCAAAATTATCCTAAAAGAGTTATCTCTATGCAGTTCTTGTTTTTAAATGTAATAATTTAACAAAAACATGTTAACAACCATGTTCCAAAAATATTTCATTCCAAATAGCACCCAGCAGATTCCTAAATAAAATTACTAGAAATTTAAAAATATCACCACTGCATATTCTCACACTACAGATTTTGTCATTATTAGGGGAAGAGAAAAAAAAAATCTCGTTATTTCACCCAGACAAATGACAGATGTGCAACTTCAGCTTTAGAAGCAGGAGAGCTATTGTTGTTCACACAAATGATAAATGTTGGATGTTGCTGGATTTTTACCACAATCTCCTTCATTTTTGCTGTCAACATTCCCATAAGCATTGCAGATTTTTGAATGACTTGGTTATTGGATTCTGCTCTGCTGTATTCCTGTACAGAACACTAAAATATCTTTCAGATTTAAAATCTAATTTAGTTATTCACATAGAAAAGCATAGAAAAGTTATTCATATATTCACAGCAGTCTAGACATCCTTACAATAAAGAGTAGTGCTAGAATAGAGAGTACTTAAGCATATTAAAAAAAATTATCCAAGATGGAATTTTATTTAGGGATCACTTTTATTCAGATGTAAATATTAGCTCTAAGGCAGTTTTTCAGCTAAAACATCAAGAATAAAAGTGTTCTAAAATTTTAATTTAATCGTGAATTGCTTTCCATCTCTTCTACTGCTAGTTTTTCACTACAGCCGCTTCTAAATTCCACAATTACATCAAAACCACAGGACTTTGAGTGATGTCCTCCTGCACATCCAATTTTGACAAGGCTATATTGTCAGATATTTACCTGCAGCTCACATTAACTTCAGTATCAATTACTTCTGTGGAGTGACAAGGGCTTAGAGAGAGATATACTAACATACTGCAGACAGGAGGAGTTTAACATAGGTACTGTAAATTTGACTGTAACAAGCAGTGGCACAAAAATGTATTAATAAATTTTTCTGTATGTTATAGATATGAGAATGCATCCAGGTTGCATACTTCTCATTTTTAGCCATAAAAATTATATCAATGTTACAAAAATACCTACTGATTTCCCTTCAGGATAATATTGGCATTTTCATTCATGAAAAACCATTCAGTTCTACCCAGTGCAGAGACTATTCCTTGCAAGCCAGAGATGAACTGATACGTAGATTCCTTAGCTCAGAAATGGATTTTAGAATAGTAGTTCCTTTGTTGTATGGGTTTTTCATAAATTTTCTTTATTTACTTTGCTGTTATAGTTATAGATAGCAAAAATGTGACTGAGCTTTGAATATCCAAGGAGTACTTTCACTATCACTGAAGACTGGCTTCCATCAGAAATTTGAGAAGTAAATGTAAGAAAATTGCTTTGTTTTGCACTGTAATTTTTTTTTATTTATATTTTGACATTTCTTCTTAGGATGACATAATTACACAATAAAAATAAATTATTTTGGCTATTTAGTAAACAATCTCAAAAGTAATTAAGTACTCTCAAGTCTGCTGTAAAACATTAAGGAACTGAAGGGCATAAAATTTACAGCTTATTCATGTGACAACTATTTGATGCTAAAATAGAGGGCCAATGCATTTTTGAAAGCACAGTATTGAAGCACTGTATCTCAGTACAACATTTAAAAAATGCCTGATACTAGCTTATAAAACCTGTATGTACTTAGTACACACATAAACAATTGCCTGATTTACCAAATACTAAACAAATTAAAGAAATAAACCATCATTTTTGTGTGTGGGATACCACATTTTTGATTATTGAAAACCACTGTTTTGGGCAAGAATTGAGTAACAGGCCACTAAAGTGTTAAAGTATAAAAAAATCTGGCTGCCAGAAGGGATAGCAATTTTTAAGATGTGAAATATACGAAAGGTTTTATTTTAAAATTATCTGCTTTTCTACTTTAAAAACTGAAACTGTGCAGAAGAGTATTATTTCAGACCAATATGGAAAAAATATTATTTCTTAAACCACAAAGGGACAGTTTCACATAATGTCATGAACGGAACTTTAGCCTTCAGTGAAGAAGAAACAAAATTCACTTTGTAATATGAACCTCTATCAAAGGTGGAAGAGAGACAAATATTACATGCTATCTAGACTGCCATGCCAAGAGGGTAAATTTAAGAAAGAATTTCCTGGCTTTGGAGTCCATAAGTCTACTCAGTAAAAAAAAAAAAAAAATTTCCTTTTTTTTTTTTTTTGGTATGGTTCAGTGCCTCTTCTGTGTGTCCAGCCCTTTCAGAAATTTTATAAAAGGATATAAAAGTGATGAAAACCCAGTCACATAGGCAAAGGCAAATATACTAAGCACTGAACATACTTGAAGTCTTAAAGCTAAAAGTATTCACCCAGTAGTAATTTCTGTCCTGTATAGTACAAAAATCAATTCAACACTTGATGTAATAGCGAGTGAGATCAGAATGCTTATCCTTAGTTTTCTAACAATATAAAGCAGTTGTGATCCACTTTTAAGAATACATACTACAGATTTCTAAGTTACAAGTCAGGAAAAAATGTATAAATACATAAAATGGTAAAATTTTTACCAATTCCTTAGGAAAAAGAGAGGACATTATATTTCTGGTATTACTTCCCAGCTAAGACTCTTAAAGCCCCATTGATTTACTAACAGGCACTTCTATGCCAAAAAACATTTAAACTCCGGTAAACCCTTCAGTAGGGTATACATTTATCCATCAGCAATCCATGCACCAGACCTCGTTAGCACATAAGGCATTTTGAGAGCATGATTTACTATTTCATAATATATTTTAAAGTGACCTTTCTATGTTTTGGCCATAATTTGTAGGTACCATAAAGTCCGGAAGCTGGTGACATTTCATTTTGCAATTTTTTAATGTTTCAGCAGACCAAAGCAGTTAAAATATTTTAAATACCATATTTCCATCTCTGCTCTAATAAAAAAAATAAATTACAAATGTTGGATCCACTTAAAGTAAGTTTAGTTTATAGTAGCTGTGGCTTCAGCTAAACACTGTTTCATGACATCCACACTCTTTGTAGAGAGCAGAAGTTTCTTTGTTGATTTTTCTCTTGCCCCTGTCATGGCTGTTAAAGATCAGAATAGATGGATGTGCCTGTTTTGTTTTCTTGACCCTCTGAATGACCAGATGTGCCAGGAGTCTGCAAAAAGCCAATGCCAGAGCTACCACGCACAGCGCAATACACTACAGAAGTAAAGAAAACTTTTTAACCAAATCAGATTCTTTTTAAAATTTAAGCAATTTAAGTTCATGGAAAATGAACAGAGAATAAACTCAATCTTCTTCTCTTTTCTGTGCCTGATTTAGATGTTCTCAGCATGTTGTTTTGTTTGAAACAGGTTGAATACAAGGTGATTGTCAAGAAAGTTCAGAGCACCCACTGGGACTACAGAACACTTCATCAGAGTATTCAAAAAAAAAAGGTAAAAAAAAAAAGTCTTTTTTTGAGATGGCACAGCATGGCCTGTGAATTATACCTGAGACACCTACAGTGCTAAAAATGAGAGTGTTTCAGAGAAGAAATAGGCTTCTTAAATATGACAGAAGTCTGCAACACAAAATGGTTTGAATGGTGTTAATGTTGCTACAGTACTGATAGCTTTGGCAAATCTTTTGAGGCACACTAGCAGTGATTCAGCCAGAAGTAGCTGAGAGGAGAATAAAACAAGAACCATCAGAAACACTTGCATTTCTTTAGATAGCAGAAAATTCTTCTGTGATTTTCTCTTTGAGACCACTGTATTGCAAAATTGCATCCAATTTGTTTAGAATAGTGATATCTGTGCAAATACAAATGTGCAATTTTGTATTTCCATAGTATTTTACAATCAATATGACACATCTTCTCTAATAGAGAACAAAACAGAATAAATAAATGAACATTAAACACTGCTATTAAAATTTTCACAGCCACATAGAAGTGCCTTTCAACATTCTTGATACAGATGGGTGAGATACAGATTCTTTAAAGTGCCTTACCAAGGCCATCTGATAAAACTGTTCTGGCCAAAAGAATAATTCTAGACAACTTAAAACACATATATGCTGAACCTGAAACCACAATATGAATTTTCACTTGCTTTGAGAAAATTTCCTTTTATCACTTCTTCCTTAAATTATTTTTTCCAACTGGAGGACCTAAAATCACAAATACGTCTGTACAACACTCTATAATGACTCTCATAATAATAGGCATTTTCTGAATATTTTTTCATTATTAATAATGTTATTAAATGTAATAAAAAAACAAGTGTCAGAACAATTCCTGTGTAGGGGCAAGCTCACAGCAAAGATTAATGTCACAGGTATTTCACTTCACAGTATTTCAGGAACACAATAAATTTAGTCTAGCAGGACTGCAGAAACAAATACAAGAGAATAGCAAAATCCCAGAAAGCCTTTGGTGTACAAGTCACCTAAATTATTACAAGTTCATCAGAATCACTGTTGGTGCTCTTTCATTTGAGTGTTTGGCAACTGCTGAATCATTAAGGGTGCATCACTCCTACAGCAGATGGAATTACCACTGTTCAAAACAAAGAAAAGAGTGGAATGGAATTTACCACAGAGAAAACTGGTGTGGTTTTGTGAAATATTCTACTGCTTTCCTCCTTCTGCTTGCAGCTTCATTTCACTAACAGCAACATTAGTAGAATCTTCCTTGTTGGCACTTGTATCCAAAGGAACCATCCCTTTCTTAAGTGCTAGAAATAAGTCACACAAAAGAGGTAATTAAGCATCTTCAGAGATACACATTAAGTCAGTTAGACTCAATGATCTTAGAGGCCTTTTCAAACCTATGATTCTCTGATGAAAACATGTATTTCATTATATGATATTATAATTTATTCAGCAAGTAATACGGTGTTAATAAATATTCAATATTCATAAGGCTATGAATTGAGAAACTGACTTATTTTTCTAGAGAAATAGATTTTAATACTCTGTAATACAGGCATAGCCAAGAGTTTTCTTATACACATGAACTGTAGATTGCATTTTTAAAAATTTGATTATTTTTATTTATTTTTCCAGAAGTTTTGTTTAAATAAGATAAGGCACACCTCTCAAAAAATTTGTGAAGGAATATCTTGACCAACAGCATGGACTAAAGTCACCAAGTGACACTGAAGAGGTGTTCATACGATGTCATACTGTGTATGTATACACCTTCACGGCAGGGTACACATACAGTGCTTATTTCTAAATATATCATATTGCATCAAAATCCAAAAATATGAACTGACAAACATCTTATGATAAAATGCTGAAGAAAAAAAAAATATATATCCAAACATTTAGCAAAAGGCAGAAATTAAGGGAAGGAAAGTGGCTACCAGCTTATATAACATACCCTGCTTCTAATGGCCTTCTTTACAGCACAAGCATGTAAGAAAAGTAGTCCTACTGAACATCCAGAGTGCAATTTTTAATGATCCAGTAAAATTGTAGCAGTAAATAACCAAAAGTTATCTAATAAGGAGCAACACTTCACAGTTTGGTTAGGAGGGGCAAGATGTTTTCACTTTCAGAAGAATTAAATCACTCTGTTTGGGACACTGGTGTCACAGTGAGTTCTAAGTTTTCAGTGTAAATTTTTCAGAATTGGTCCAAAGCTCTGCTGCTATATGCTATGTCAGTGGTATCTCCTGTTGACAGGATTCAAAGTAAGGTGAAAAATCGTAAAGGAAGTTCATTGTTTCATTAATTCAATTTGCATTTTTCTAAGTGATGATGTCAAGTTTCCAGTCATTCCAGGTTCTTATGTTTAATCAGCCCTAATTTGCTCTAGAAGGTGTCCCACAGTACAGTGATGTTGCAATGTCTTTTTACTAGTAAGTACATTACATTGTTTATAAATGCCAATATAAATAGTCTTAAGAACTTATGAAAAAGTGTAGAAGGATAAAGACAGGCATCAGCAATACAGTTCAAGAGTTAATTGTTATGACAATAAAGCCTACATTCAGGATAACTCGGTTTTATTCAGCTGTGGTATCAGTCATACTACATACCATGGTGACACAAGAGTGTTGTCTATCACAGCTTATGAAGCCCTGGAACATAAATTCCCAACAACAATAGAAAGCCTCTAAGACATATGGTTTCTGGGAAACCATCCAGGTTAAAACCTCAAAGTGATGAAATGTGCAAAGAGAAAGGCAGAACTCAATTCACAAAGCTAATGCAAAGCATGTGTAACTCTAGGGACTTTTGTACTCAACATTTCAGGAAAATACAGTGGCCATAAAAACAGTTTCTGAGGATTATTCTTTAGATAACAACCAGTAGTAACTGTTTGGACCAACCATTTTGGTCTGATAATAATATAGACTGCAAACCACATCTAGTGAATGCTTCCTTGAATAAATTATTTTCTCATTTAAACTTCTTCATTTCTAAGAAAATGGGTATAGAAATAAAAGCACATTTCCTCAATATATTTTAAAATATGTTTGTAATGGAAAAGCTGTCATAATTACAGAAATTATACCAGAAATAAAACACAATGTTGATGTTAATTACTTTCCTTTTAACTACTAGCTGCATTGGCAACTTTTCAGTAAATATATATATGGAAAAAGATTGTTGTTCCCTTACTTATTTTCCCATACTATTTGTCCTTTTTTCTTCAACCAATTTTAAACTTAAATCCCACAATGTCCCTCACAGATAAGTTCAATTATATCAAATGAGTCTGCTCTCCTTCCTGGTGCTCTCTACAAGTGATAGGAGACCCACATTGGGAAGGAAGCTTCTAGTACTAGTTATTGACTCTACAGTCTGTAAGGTTTCATGAACTGAAGAGAGATGGAATGGGGAAACATAAATCACAAAGGCTAGCAAACTGCTCCAAATGGTAAATGAAAGAAAAAGAAATCCATTCTTCTGTTTCTGAGAAGTACAGAGACAATTAATCACAGAAAACAGATCATGACATGTGTAGGAAGATTTATTAAAAGCTACAGTAGTTTGGGACCAAAGATGTCAAATTATACTTCACTGTCAAACTCTCAAATGATAATTAATTAATATCATTACTGAAATGAAAAGTTCATGACTATCATGACTGAAGTAACTGACTTTTCATTTACCACTCACCAGAAAATCTCCTTAATGCTAATACCACTGCAGAACTTTCACTGTCCTCAAGAACTATACCAACAACTTCAAAATACACATTTGACTGGTGGAAATCAGTTTCAGCATAAAGTGACAATCAGTCACAAACCAAAGTCTGTGGAGTAATCCACATATTTTAGTGCCATAAGCAGTATGTAGTGAATTCAATCACTACTGTCTTTTGTTAATCACTTATTTTTTTATCTCCAGAAATTTTAGTACTTAGTGTTGGTAAAAAACAGTTGAATCAGAGAACAGATATGCAGAACTGTTTCATCAGATTGGCATTCAGATCACATGGATCCTATTTCTCTTAAAACTGCCTAAAATTTATTACAAAGTATTAAAGCAACAAAGTCCTAGCTTGTTTAATTTGGGTTAAGCAGTATAAAGACATTGTAATATTTTAAGAACATTTATGCTGCATTTTTAAGTTTCAGTAAATTTTTGCCATGAATCACTTTTGGAATTCTTGACATTGCAAGGGGCTGCTGGAGGCCATCTATCTGAACATACTGTCAGGCATTAGTTACTTCTTTTCTATACCCAAAACAGGCTCAGCTGTACTTTGATTTGTAAGACTTTGACAGGGATGAGGTTTAGGAAAATGGAAAAATCAACTCTGAGTCAAGGTAAAGTGTTTGTGAAGTACGGATGACACAGAGGTATTTGCTCCTATGCTTTATTTCCACTATTGTTATTCAGTTCACTCTGCAAAAAGATAGTAACCACAATCCACAGATTCTAAAAGAAATAGAAACCAATTACCTTTAACCTGATTGGATCAGCTCAGGACTTACTGGTCAGCAGTAATGTACCACAGCACTTATTCTAAGATGCATCTTTAAAGTGCAATGAAGCCTGGAACAGGACCTACCATTACACAGAATGCGACTTTCTGAATAGGTTCCCAGTACACAAACTGGCTATATTGAAAAAAGATGGAAGATGATACCCTTCTGAAGAAAAGTATTTTGATATCTATGTACTGATATGCTCAAAAAAAACCCTTAAAAACTTGGTTTTTAAGTTACTTTTGACAATCATGCAAAGGTGTGCCTATGTACCTGATCAAGAGCTAATATGTCCTATGTTTTACTGAGCATTTCCCAGCTGTATCAGAGATCCCATGACTTCACATGAACACAAGTTGTATAGGCACAAGGGGGTAGAAAAAACAGTTAAAAACCACTCCTGAAGTAGAATTACTGAATTCAACTTTCACTGCGAAAATGCTGCACAAGCAGGAGACTAACTGGTGCATATGAAAGATCTTGGAAAGAATTCATGTTTGAGGACATCTCTCTGGTCCCTCAGAAGATATACAGGTTACAAAGGTATGATTTGTTATGCAGGGATTCAGAATTCAAGGGCAGCCCTTTTCTTTGGCACAGCTTTGGGTGACCAACAAAATATACTGAATGTCCCAGTCAAAAAACTCAAACATCAGTGGGATGTAATGAAGTACTTCCTCGGCAAAGACATCCATACAGCATTTAAAACTAAAAAAGAAGGATACTTCAGATGGTTCTAGAACTTCTTTTTTGAAAAGTAGTGTCTTACACTTTCAAGTAGAACAAAAATTTAGAAAAAAATATATGTTACCTGTAGATTTTTTTCTGTGATATAATACTTACAACCTGAATTTGAGAGCAGTGAGCTGCACAAAAAGCTGTTTTGAGTTCGCCAGCTAGAAGAGTGAGCAGACACTTCTGTATCAGAAATTTCAGCATCCGTTTTCACATCCTATGGGAACCAAATGAAAATAATTTCATGTGTTACTGTCAAGCTGCTGTAAACTTTAACAAAAAGCATACAGTGGTACACATACAGGCACATGCTGCGATTTCACACATGCTGGTAAAGACTGATTTGAATTCTCTGAATTCTCAGTACTGCAGTTAGGTTCAAATTAATTTGCTTATGAGTTTTATCCCCATTTCACCACTATAAAAGATCGGTAAAAAACTCCTTTGCCTTGAGAAAAGTCCTGGCAGCATTGCAAGTCTTTGCCACTACAGCAAGTTGGAAAAATGCTCTTTCCTGTTCACATCACATCCACAGTTCATGACATACCATATCAGAAGGGCAGACATCAGTGAACGATGACTTCCTCATCAACGAACGGTTCATATTAATTCACTTAAGTTCCACAATTAGTAATAAATATTAAATCTATTTTCTCTGCCACTGAGGAAACTTAAAGTTCATTGATTTCTCATATCAAAATCCTTAAAGGTGCTTTTGAATTTTTTTGTCAAACCATTAAATAAAGCCTGAAGTACAATGTTACTATTTATGGCTAAACCCATACAGCATAGCTTCTTGGTGGGGAAAGTCATTTGGTCTATAAGCTAAAAAGAGAAGATAAATTCAAAAAGGTCATTTAAACAAAAATCCCTGAAAAATCTCTATTAGCTCTGCAGCAAGTAGTCCCCAGTTACAATGCCATCCAAAATAAGATTAAAAGCTTGTCTTGGTATCCAAATTACTCAGTTTCTTGAAATGAGAAGAGGTAATAATGAATAAATGCATCAATTTCATAAAACATACAATTTTATTGCTGAATTCTTATCATAAACAGCCTCAGGGAATTTTGTTAAAACATCTTGAAATTTATTCCTGCTGATACCAAGATTTGAAAACTAAACAGAAAACAAAATAAAATTCTATATTAATTTAGAGATACAATGAGCTTTTGTTCCATCATTGAAGAAGGATTTACTCCTATTAAGACTAATGGGAATTATACATATTAATCCCCTTATGTGCTGATGAGAGACTTAATACCTAAAGTGTTCATAGCACAATAACAATTTTTAAAGAATTAAAAAAGTTTTTGTCTTTCCACTCTGCTTCCAGAAATGCTTTAAAAGAAGAGCTTTTAAACAAGAAAGGTGCTTCTACCAGTATCTGCAATACAAAATGGCTTTCTCTTTACAGATATTTTAACTTATAGAATGTGCCTTTTGTCATGTCCTTCACTGACAATTACATCTGTATATTGTGTTTGAGTGGATGGTCAATTGTCTGTGGCAGGGAAACTCTCCTAAAATATTAGTATCTCTACATCATAGTATGTATCTCTAGTTTTTCTCAGGCTTTCTGTTTTGATTTTGCTTCTGTTGCTATTCTCTTTTAATATGTTATATTTATGGGGTTTTCCCTCAGTTTCATCTTTATCTACTATCATTTGGCCCTTGCTTAGTTGAAAAATCAAGATTGTTGTACTTGATGGCATTCTGCCAGACCCTGGCCTACTTTTATTACTGGAAATCATCCATTTTAACACATGCAAATAGGAATTATAATTTTTCTGGGCTTCTAAGCAACAGGTATTTTAAAGCCATCTGATAAGACTATAGAAGAGTAGGAAGATTGAGTAGGCACAAAAGAAATCATAAGAAAGAAAGAAAAAAACCTGCTTTTAGAGGAACATTCAACTTTGGTTTAATTTTTCCTCCTTAAAATGAAAAAAGGCTGGGACACAAGATTAGATAATGCAAGTGTATTATAAGAAAGGCTAGAAAGAAAAACATAACAGAGGAGAAAGATTAATTCCACAAGTAATTTTATCTAAAATGATCAATGTAAAAAATTTTATACGAAACATGGATTTTCTTATCACCTATCAATTATCTGTCTGCTTTATGTAGCAGGGACACAATGTACACAGCGTGAACCAAAAATATCAGAAAGAATCGAATTTTATGTCCTCAAACCTACACCCTTCCAGCAATCAGTTTAAGGGACTCCCAACTGACAAACAGTAAAACTGAAAAAAAAAAGAGAAAAAAAAAAGCATTTGAGTTAGTTTCAAAGGAGGGTAAGAAAGGCAAGCATTAAAAAGGTTTTTTTTAGTCTCTAAGCTAGCCTGATCACTGAAATCAGATTAGAGCCCGTCTGTTACTTGGTTTTGAACATTCTGTTCTATTTGCAACAGCCGTGACAGCAATGAGTACTGTATGTCATGCAAAAACCCAATTAGGCCTGACTAAATGGAAGCCATTAAAAGCTCTTGGTTGTCTAAAGAAAGAGAATTGTTTTGGAATCAGCTTTGTACTGGATTCTGATTATTGAGTTCAAATCACACAAGCTCAGTAAGTTCAGTCAGCTTAGTGCAGTGTTATGTTCTACCGTCAGCTGATTGCATTCCACTTAGATTTTCAATGTTTTCCAAATTTCAATAGCTACTGATTTAGGAATGCTTGTGTGGAGGGAAGAGAAATTCAAGAAACTGAAGATTATCATCAGCAACAGACTGAATGTGCCTATTTCCTCCTTTCAATCCTTTCTTACAGAAGAGCAAGATGGCTTTTTCAAGTAACAGAATACCTTCTTACACCAGCAACTTACTAAGCTAAAATATTCTGTATTTATTTTACCTTCCCCACTTTTAAAAAGACATTTTACAGAAGGAAGACAGTTACAGATAAGCTGGAGAACACAAACATCTTTTTGATAGAGTGTGTGATCCTTGATTTGAGCTCAATTGCTTAGAGACACAGGTATGATACATTGCCAAAGAAACTGATTTGATTGAGATATGTAGCAGCAATACTAGTAAGATTCTTTGGGTCTGATCACTTATTTCAATCACTTCCATAAGAAATTGTAGTTCTCCTGAAGTAAGCTGCTATCACAATGACAGTGCTATGACAATGAACAAGCTAATAAGGGAAAGAAACATGTTAACAATTGGAAAGTTGAACTCGTTATAGGCAAAGTTTCTAAACAAGAACACTGGATTTGTATTGTAGGGAGTTAGTTATTCATGCTTAGCACTGCTATGAGTCCAGTAAGTGACCTTTAGCAAATCACTTCCCTTCTGTTTGCCTGGATTTCATTTATGTTTGAAAGAGACATCATACACAATCGTTTGTAAAGAATGCAAATATCAACTATTGAAAAATTACTACATGTGACTTATAAATTAGTCAACCTTTTCACAGAGAAAACAGGTTTCTATATCTTTTACTTGAAAGGACACGAGAAAATTGAACAAAACAATTTAAAAATTGCTGTAGACAGCAATTTGACAAAGCAGGTAAACACTTCAGACTGGTAAGACACAGCAAGATACCTTTATGTGAAATCTGAAAGACTTTTGGAAAGTATCCATAGCACTTACAATGAAGGCAACCCTTAATTCATCAAATTTCATGCCATGTCAATATACCTGCCATGCCATCAGCTACGGCAGCTATATGAAACAGAAACATTCATGGTGATTTTAGTCTGTATTTGTACTAGAAGTTAATAAGGTTATGTTGCTGATTGAAAATAACTGGGACACGAAAGTGGAGCACACACACGTACCTTGACTTGCCCGACTCTTTGCTTTGAATGTTCCAGCTGGTGCCGTAAAGAACTCACTATGTCTTTATACTTCATATACCTTTCCTCAATCATCTCCCTTCGGCAATGGGACTCCTAGATAGATGAATCAAAAGATTTGGATGATTTCATAACATGAAAAGTAGTTAGAAATTCTGACTATTGTAAACACAGGTATCGTCAATAATTTTCACCACCGCTAGAACGAATTAAGTACTAACTTTCAGAGGCTGAACTACAGGGGCCATACTAAAGCATAATGTTCTGTACAGAAAAATAATACTAAAATATTAATTAAAATGGAAATGGCCTTATCCTTAACTGGTGAGTGATTTCTTGTAACCCTTTCCAAACTTCAGCAATATCATACCTTCTAACAAAGAAATTTTGTAATGGTGAAAAACTAATTACAACACTGCAGAAACAAGCACTTGAAGAAAAACAGTTCTAAGGATATGGACAAACCAGTATTTTCAATAAGAAAACACAATGCTTCTCACTGAACTAGCTTAATGATTCACTTGAGTTAATAAACCTCCAAGACAACCTGAGAGGTTTATCAAAACTTACTTCTTCTTTCCTTTTCCCTTCCTATGAAAACATTGTGGGAAGAACTTGCTAGCAGTGGAAACCAATGAACAGCTTTGAAATATTTCATTCATGCATACCACTTGACACTAAAATATGCTATCGTACAAAAAAAAAATCCAATATGTTATTTGCAAATAGAAACAGTAATGTTTCTAACAGGATGTCCAAACTGACATCCTTCTCAAAGCTAAGGCATAAAGCTTAGCTCTCTTGAATAATAAATTATTTCTTAAACAAAACACTGTGTTGATAGGGACTCATCTTCAGAAAATCATCTTTAAAAAACTGCATGATGGAGAAGGACAGAGCCCAAATGAAACCAAAGACATTGCATTACAATCTCACAAATATTGGCTAAGTTATAACTAGAGCAAACCAGAAAATTATAGTATAATTTCATAGCAGTGTCAAGTGAGAGAGAGAGGGCAAGTGTGAAGGAGATTGCAGATGCCTGCTGAGAAGAAAATTTTTCCTTTAGTAGAAACAAAAGGTAAACACAAACCTCTGTCAGAGCAAAAAAGCTCTTCAGGGGATACCTGGAACATGAAATTAAAACTATATATCTCAACAATAATGTTCATAAGAAACCCAAACATTTTAACCAGTACTTGCATTACTAAATCTGTTGATGATGACAGTAATAAAATGCTGTAGAATTATTAACTGATGACCTTGTGCAGGAACACAGAATAAACAATGCTCCAAACAAGAATGTTTTGAAATGTTTGACGACCACAGATTAAGAAATTTTACATATCAAATAAAATGCAAATCATTATGTATTTGTTGATCTGTTATTTATATTGTGCAAGAGAGTTGCAAATTCTCTTTTATTAAACCACCCACTTCATAAATGGAAAGTAATTATGGTATAGGGGTTTAGCCACTTAGCCACTGAAAATCTAATCTGAGCCTTATCACTCTTGACAGTATGTCACCACTACTGACAATATGTCCTACTGTGTCCAAATACACCTTGACTGGACAGTGATGCTGAGAAAATAAGTGACAAGTATTGTCATTATGTCAAAACAAAGCAGTAAGTTGTAAAGTTCATCTATCTTCACTCATTAAGTTATATATTGAAACAACTGGCATAATTTATTTAATTATAAAATTTTCATTTTTTAACATGTAATATGAGAATTTACCACTCAATAAAAATATTCTGAAATACTAATTAACACATGACCTGTTATGCCCAGTTACCAATGTTAGCTTACATTATGGAGAAGTGTTAATAATGAGAACTGAATTTATAACTTCCAAAAGGTCCATATAAATATGAAAATAAATTTCAGTATGTTTCTGTCTATATAATACGTACATATGCAATTGTAAGTATCTTATTAAACAACTTATCTGTACATTCATAGAGAATATTAATTAACCAAAATATTTTAGAAGTACTGAGAGAGTCAAATGAAATCTTTCTCACTCCAGTATCTTTGCAATCTTCTAACCGGCTGAGTTTCTCAGGCACAGACTCCAGGTGATTTAAAGCTACTCGGGTACTCTAAAGAACAGAACACAAGTTAAAACATTAAAAATGAATCAGCCATCTCACACATTAAAAACCCCAGTCTTATTAGTGTACAGTTTAAGCTTCCTCAGTTACGGTGTTGACTTGCCCTAAAGTTCAATCACATGTTGCTGTGGCAGTCACTGAAGCAGCCATGTCAGAGGCTCCAGCCAGCCAGGTCTGCTGGTGGGAGATGGAGCTCTCCAGCTCAGAGGCTGCCAGGAGTGCCTGATGCCTCTTCACGAGGCTGGGACTGACAGCTCCTTTGCAGAAGGTGAGCTGTGCTTGAGGAGCCGGTCACTAGGTGAAGGAGCTGCAGGAGGAAGTGAATAGGCTACATAGTGTTTGAGCAACAAGCAAGAGAGAGACTAATTATTTTCAGAGTCTCACAGTCTCAAGACTCTCAGAAGTCATGAAGCTCCACTCATGACTTCATACTTAGTGGAGACGCAGATGGACTCAGAACCCTGCAGGGTAATTACTCAAAGGACTGTTAGCCAAGGGTCTGTTAAAGATGAAGGCTGGAAGCAGGTCACGGCATGTACTAGGAGGAAGGTTCCTCCACATTCTCAGAATTTGGTAGGTAGGACTGGCACCTTCTATAGTACATGTGAGGCTCTGGAACTAGAAGGCCAGACAGCTGATGAGGTGGGTGAAGGTCTTTCTGGGATAGTGAGGCCTCCTAAAACAACCCACCTGTACTCTGCACTGAGACCTCTGTTAACAGGAAATGAAGAGTAGTTGTAAGAGGAAACACCCTTCTAAGGTGAATGGAGGGCCCGATACGCAGACTGGACCCAGTTCTCAGGGAAGTCTGCTGTCTCCAGGGACTAGAATAAGAGACATTACTGACATGGGAAGAATACAGAGTTGCAGCTTGTCACTGTAGGGAGAAAATTCATGTGGCCAAAGCTCTACTGGAGTTGAAATGTGGAAATCAATAAAAAGAGTTTTTAAAAATATATTAATGGCAACAGGCAGTGTAAAAAAACCCTCGTCCCCTTACAGGATGAGGATGGTCACCTCACAAACAGGGACAGAGAAAAGGCAACAGCTTTTAATGCATTCTTGGCCTCTGTCTTCAACATGGATGATCGACCAAGGGGATCGCAATGCCCTGAGCAGGAGGACCATGACTGCAAGAATGACCAACTCCCAGTCAACCCTGAACTTGTATGGGATTTGCTGGGCCAGCTGAATCCCTACATATCTATGGGGCCTGAATGGATTCATCCAGGACTTCTCAAGAGTCAACTGATGTCATCACAAAAGCTCTCTTGATATTTTTTGAGTGATCTTGGGAATCCAGAGAGGTTCCAGCTTACTGAAAGCTGGAAAACCTTGTAACAATTTTAAAGAAGGGCAAGAAAAAGGACCTCAGGAACTACAGGACTGTCAGCTCTACTTTAGTGCCTGGTAAAGTTATGGAGAAGATTATACTAGGAAGTATCGAAAAAACACATGAAAGACAATGTCATCATTCATCACAGCCATCTTGATTTCATGACAGGAAAGCCCTGTTATTATGAAACCTGATTTCGTTTTATGACCCCCTTGAGTCCTGTGTGCAGTTTTGGTCACCACACTATAAGAAATATATTAAAGCATTAGAGAACATCCAGAGGAGGGCAATGAAGATGGTGAAGGGTCTTGACAGGAAGCTGTGTGAGAAGTGACTGAGGTCACTTGGTCGGTTCAGCCTGGAGAGGAGGAGTCTGCGGGGAGACTTCATGGCAGTTACAACGTCCTCATGAGAGGAAGAGGGGAGGCAGACACTGATCTCTCTGGTGACCAGTGACAGACCCCAGGGAATGGCCTGAAATTGTGTCAGGGGAGGTGTAGGTTGGATATTAGAAGAAAGTTCTTCACCCAGAAGGTGGTTGGGCACTGGAACAGGCTCCCCAGGGAAAGTGGTCAGCCCTAAGCCTGTCAAAGTTCAAGAAGAATTTGGACAATGCTCTTGGGCCTGTGGTGCCATCTTGGGGATGGTGCTGTGCAGGGACAGGAGTAACACTTGATGATCCTTGTGGGTCCCTTAGCATAATTCTGTGATTCTATGATTTCTATTTGTTTTTTATTAAAGTATATGCAGTGAGCACTTGGCTAAATATAGAACAATCGAATTTCCTATTTTTAGATTAGGCTTATAGTATGTACTACTGAAAAAAGAATTACCACTCTAGGGAGAGTTAGGGTTGGACTCAACAATAAGGTTTCACATTCACACCCATCACACAAAAAATGTAGTCTATTGCAAGGTACAAAGAACTGAAGAAAATATCATGGTTTTGGTTTTGTGTGCAGATGAAGTTGGTTGATCATGCACAAAGAACAGTCATGTCCCAGCTGCCTCTGCAGCTTCTCAAAGGCTGACCTTCTTTTATTTGCTGAAAAGCAAGTAAAACCAGTACTGTTTGTACTTTCTGAACAGTTAGTATTTCCTCCACAATTCTAAAAATCACACTTCTTTGGGCAAGGTTCTACTAGTCTGGTATTCAATCTACCAATAATGGGCTTCATCAACCATATTACTGCCTTGGTATTTTAAAGCAAAATCTTAAAACAAATTCACCAATCCTGAAATCAAATATCATTACGTTGTAAAGTCTATGCAAACCAAGTTAACTTGCAACTTAACTACAAAAGCCCTGTTACTAGTCCTGTAAAGCCTCAATCTGACCAACATGAAAAAAATTCCATTTAGATCCCAGACTTAAGACCTGAAAAGACTAAAAGTTTCAGTCACAACAAGAGAAGAAAAATCAGTGGGAGTCTCTCAGCACAAGTGGCATCAACTTCAAATAGATGGAGACTAGGAGTGAAGAGTGGAGAATCAGAACTGAACAGGGTAACCTAAATGAAGACACATGATCTGTTTAAAAGCAACGATGTATGTCTTGTTAGTTTCAAACATTCAGTTTTAAGGTAGTAAGAAATATTCATAACAAAGATCAAATTTCATAAACAATGGGATTCATTTGCAGCTAACAGGACTGAACTACTGAATATTGTAGTCAATATTCAGTACCAATAAACTAAATTAGACAGAGGATATGAGACCTGTTCGTCTATTTCTGCAATTATATGTATGCAAAAATATTATGTATATAGAGATACTTCTCTATTTTCTGTAGTTAGGAAAGATTTGTACTGACATTTAATATACTGAAAATATTAGGACACATTTCTGTAAAACAAGTACGTGGTTAAATCAATTTTCTGGATATTTGTGGTTATTTTTTCCGTCTGAGACTAAAGCTTCAAACAATATCTCACATTTTATAGGAATAAACTTTTACCCTTAGATTGTATGCTAGAAACAGGTCTCTCTTACACTACTGTTACATTCTGCAGTAGGAATGTGAAATGCAGTAGGAGAGAAATATTTGAGAATTCCCAAATCTGGCCCTTTCTTCCTTGGATAATTGCTATTCTTCACACAGTGCAGAAGAGAACAAGAATACATTACAGTCAAATGTGCTAGAACAGTAACAACTTCATTATCAGAGGGAATGAATTTTTTAAGAGGGTTGGATGAATTGTTGCTTTAAGAACAATAGGAAGAATAAACCACCTACAAAATGAGGTAAAAGGACCGACCAGCAAGTAAGGATATTTTAGATTTTAAGGAGTACAGGAAGAACTGTCTGAAGTGAAACAGTAAAAGACACATTTGTTAGTCACTTAGGAAGAACAGGTAAATAGAAATGAGACAGGAAAAATAATATGAATATCATTTAGGTAAGAACACAAATCAGAATTACTAGTTTTCCTTTTCTTTATTCCTAACACATTAATTCAGCTAGATTGTTAAAAATTTACAGGAATTATATGGGACTAACTATAGGAATTATGCCTGAAAGATAGGTATATCACTTCCTGAAATGGGATGCCCTGACGATGCTCAGTAGAAAAAGGTCCCAACTTGCAACATTGAATACAGTCCATGGAAAAAGCCTGAAAGGATAGAAAGGTGAACACTTTGCTGACTTATAGTGAATAAAGAAGGGCAAATCAATTTTGTAAAACTCAGATTTAGAATTAATAAAGGTTATTTTTTCAGCAAGAAAACAGCACTTTTTTCTTTCTCACCTGGTGAATGAGAAAGTTCAGGGACTTTCACACTTACCTAGCCATGTTTGGACCAAAACTATGGTAGTATCCTCATTAGAAGTCTTATATTTTAGTGTGTAATTTGCAATCAAGTTGTTTTACTTGCAAAATTCACCTAACATTTAATAAGGATTCCCTGTAAAATACAGTTCTTTACCAGACAATAATTATGGAATCTGCAATTATATATATAAATAATAAATGTATAAAATGGATTCTTCACCACATTTCTGGATGCAATCAGACAAGAGGCATACATGTTGCATTTAAAGTGTTTTTCACACATGACAGTGTAGAAATGTTTATATAGATATAAAATAGCTTCTTTATTTCTTTTAATTTTTCAAGTGCTACTGTACATCCCCACTTGAAAGTAAAATTGCCTAGAAGTATCTATCAATCTCTAATGTTTCCCTCTCATAAGAATCAACCATTTAACTTTTATCACAGTAAAGCAGTGTTCATTCATATTTTGTGCTCCTTTTACAAGGGCTGTATGTTCACCAAAGCATAGACTTTCCACATCATTATCTTATGATGAGATGCAATGTTTGCTGCTTCTTCACAAAGTAATTCCTGTTATTAGTCTGTATGTTATTTCCAAGTTGAGACAAGAGACCCTGAGGAATCCAAACTTAACTATATGTGAAAAAAAATACTGAATCCTAATGTTCAGCAGTCATTCTAGTATTACACAGATCTAATGAAGACAAAGTCCACAAAATTTTTTGCTTTGAACATCAACAACTCCCCTGACCCATCAGAAATAAATCTCTTCCTCACAGGAAATAACCCCAAAATTGCAATGTCCTTCAATCTCTCTTCTTTGTCCAGCATCAAATTAAACTATGAATATTTTAAGCTTATGGTATATATTAACTAACACATTTTGCTAAACTATTTTCCTAATGAACTGCAGAAAAATCTAAATCTGAGATGTCACATACAATTGAAATAAAGTTTTCTGGGAGACAGGACAGACTTAATGGAGTAGCTCTTCATCATGCTATACTGTATATCCAATTTACAGCAATTTCTTTTTCAGCTACAAAGATTTTTGCTTTCTTCCCTACCCTGTTTTAATACAGATGACCTGTTCTCATCAAAAAAGGAACTCAGGGCCTAGAAGTAAGCCCATGCTTTAAGCCATCCCATTTTTCAATTCCTTCTCTAATTTCAATGCCAAGACCTCATGTCAACACTGTCTGTAAATGGATTTAAGGAAGATGTTAATCATCTATTCTTCCAAAGTGTCTCCTAAATATATCCCCTCTATTACATGTCTTCTTTGTAGCAGAAAAAAATAAATTGGCTGTGTCTCTGCTAGTCCTTATTAGTTACATTAAATATAATCCTGAAAGCAGAAGACCAGCCTTTGGGTTAGATGCATACTCAGTCCTTTGTTTTTTAGTTTTGTTGAGAATCATGTGGATAAAGAATGGTATAGGCTACCTGGATTTCTGAAAAGTGTTTTAGACTCCCCAAGTTAAATCTAACTTCACACTCAAAATGATAGGCTCTAAGGTAACAATTGCTGCTAAGGTAGCAGATCATAGGGTAATGATACATATTACCAAGAATCTGCTAACACAGTGCTCAGTATCAATCAGAAAAACAAAAGCAACACTCAGTCTAGTCAGGAAAGGATAAAAAAGCCAGAGAACCTAATTGTCCCAGATTATTAATTCAATTGCATCTTGACTACTGAGTACAGATGTGGATCTTTATTTCAAAAGGGAAATAGGGAAAGGTCAAAGTTCAACAAGAA
This sequence comes from Eopsaltria australis, assembly GCA_034509425.1. Lineage (NCBI taxonomy): Eukaryota > Metazoa > Chordata > Aves > Passeriformes > Petroicidae > Eopsaltria > Eopsaltria australis. The sequence goes on from JAVTVJ010000007.1 coordinate 581,414, forward strand.
TTTTCAAAGCCACGGAGTGATGTTTCCAAGTGAGAAATGACTAAATACAATACTCTAAAGAACAGGACTCTTCAGCCAGGAAGAGAGATGCCTGAGGGGACTAATGAGCCATTTGTATGAAATCAGAAGTCACATAAAGACAGAAAATTTTATACGGCTTTAAGCAGAAAACTGGGCAAGTTCATGAATGAGAAAGATCATAGAATGGTTCCAGATTCACAAGAAACTCCATCTAAGTCTAGAAGTCTTTGAGCTTTGAACGGCTGGAATCAGAATGAATGAATGGGAAACAATACTTGTCAGTCCTGTTCATACAGTCTTCTCCTAAGCATTTTATTTTGGCCATGGTTGTGATGTCTATAGCTAGGCTAGATTGACCTTTGGTCTTGACCAGAGTGGTTCTTTTTATATTCTGAAATTCTCACAGTCTGAGCAGTCTGAGGGATTTGAATAGGAAAACTCATATGCTAACATTGTCAGGGACAGAAATAAAACGAATGAAAAGAATGGTAGTGATGTGCAAATAAAAACAGAAAAAGATAAAAAGCCAAGTTTGTTGTTAGGGCAGATTCAATAAGGAAGGCAGCAATAAAAGAATATATTTGAAGAATGTGAGAGAAAGGTGACAAAAGAGCTTTTAGCTGACCCACAGAACTGGTCTGGTAATTAATGAAAATCACAGCAACTTCCTCAAGATGGTTCAAATGCCATACTTGTATCATTAATGACTACACTCTATTCTATTAAAAAGATAGATTTAGCCACAGAGATAAAATGTGAAAAAGGATGTTAGAAGCACCTGATATAGAGGGCAATTAAGTACTGTTACATTTTTTCCCAGAAATCTGAAAGCTGTATGCCATAATCCGTACAAATAATCCTAAAGACAGCAATCACATCTGTCTGCTTATGTATAACAAGCGACAGCAGGTACTGACCCAGTGCACTGATGGTACTGATAAGAGGAAGAAACGCCCATTGTACTGACTGAGGCAGCATTAATGGCATTTTACTTAACAACAGTTCTCTTTAATGGACTGAGTGCTACTAATCCTTCTGTTTTTAAAATAAAGACTCTTTTAAAAGGGGCGTACTGTGTTTTCACAGAGAATGACAAAACAACTTCCTTATTTTCCATTACTTCATACAAACACTTTGATGTTTAAACTGCATGTGAACAGTTAATCCTCCTATACTGATGGGCTCTTGGTAATAGACGGTTTCACACTGTCTCAAGGGACAGATCTAAATCAAAATCAGACACACTTTATTTTTAGTCTCAAAGCTGCAATGCTAAATGTAAATAAATCAAAGCAGGTTTGTATATAGTACTCCTCAAGTTTGCCTTTATATTGAAAACATATAAACATAAACCAGAAACCAAACTTCATTGACTTTCAAGTACAGTGCTCCTTTCTTTTCTGAGACAGGTAAAAACAAATGGCTATCTGTATTGCACAGATATTTTTTTAAATGAGAGTTGATTTAAGTACCAGTTAGCTAATCCCCAAAGAATAACCATAAAAAGATTAAATGCAACGTCATTTTAACTGCCTGCAATGCATGTTAGCAGGCAGTTACAATTCAAATGAAAGATATAATGTTAGAGGTGACCTAAAATTACTTATTTTTAAATGACCTTAGTGTATCGAATACCGAAATAGCAAGAATAGGATGCACCCAGCATGTTTAAAAGTATCCTTTGCTTTCCCTGTTAAGATCTGTAAAACTATGCACTATCAGCTTCAGTCTCCAGCTCTCCACTGAAATCATACACTTTTCTTCTAGGGAGGTGGTTCTGCTTAAGAGGCCTGAGGTGCTCTGCTGATTTTTATATGCCAGACAAACTCCATGATAGCTGGGACATTCTGTGAATCACATACAGAGAGGGAACTTTCAGAGAAAACAAAAAAATATATTTTATATCTTTATATTCCACACATATCATTACTCCAATTATACCATTTTTTTGATGATTTCAGCACATCAAGAAGTCAAATTATCTATACAAAGGCAGGCAACACATGGAACTTTATCAAATTACAATTTCAATGCTCAACTGGTTTTTTTCTGTAATACATTGTTTCATGAGAGTTTTAACAAGTAAGACATTTTTAAGCAAAAACTACACTAATGAAAAGCAAATGACCTTTGCTAACAAAGCATTGCCAATGTCAAACTACTTGAACATTTAATTTAGATTCCAGATGTTTTTGCATGGGGTGGACCACATTTTAATTAAAGGAACTTCATGGATGCTTCCTTTCCTGTTTGCAATGACATGGACTGTCTTTTCCCTCATTCATGAGCATAAGACATCCCTGTACTAACTAGGGGAATTGTTTACGTGGGAAAATATTAGGAAAGTATTTTATGAATTTACAGTTGTTTGATGCGTACTAGCAGCTGGAAACATGGAAGAAACGGTTGTCTTTCGGCAAGCCAGCTTTCTGTGTATCATCAGTCATTGCTCCAAGTACTCTGGGGGTCCATAGGACTAGTTTTTGAGAATCTGCTCTTTATCATTTACTAAGATTTTGATCAGAGACATCCAGATATAATTCTTGGAAATTAAAAGAAATATAACGCAAGAAGTAGAGTGTGTAAAGTAATGCAGTGTTAGTGGGAACACATTCTCAAAAGGTGTAAAGACTTCCTCGTTGCCCATCTTTAACATTATGGAACATTGTAGGCTAAAAATCTTTACATACAATTTATGTTAAAGTTTTGTATGCTAACAGTATTTCATCAAACCTTCCAGAAAGATGATAAAAATTCAATTAACACAGCCTTCATGGGAAAGAAGAAATATCATTCAGTTTTTCAGGTGACAAAAACTGAAATACAAACAGAAGTGATTTAAGCAAGGATTCACAGCAAATCAGGGTCAGAGTAGGAAAAAAATTAGGAGTTTTCTTTATGGATTTCCCTATTTTAATAAAAAGCTGCACAATAATGAGAGAAAAAAAATCTGTGGCGCCATCAATAGGTGTAATTGATGCTTGTGCTCCTATGGTTATAATTAGATCAAACATAAAGAATTTAAATCTAAAATGAAGTACCTAGTGGGCACATTAGAAATTTCTAGTCAATAGTCTGCTGTCAAACAAAATTTAACTATTTTGTGATATATAAACCAAACCAAGAAAAATAAAGCAAGCATATATCTATGTCTTATCAAGTTACATTCTGTGGAAGAACTCAGATATATATTCCACAGATGAAAGGCCAACATAATTCATATAAGAAGCAGCTGAGGGAGCAGGGGTTGTTTACCATGGAGAAAAGGAGACCCAGGGGGTACCTTATCACTCTACAACTGACTGAAAGAAGGCTGTAGCCAGATGAGGATTGGTCTCTTTTCCCAGGCAACCAGTGACAGGACAAGAAGAAATGGTCTCAAAGCTGCTCCAGGGAAAGTTCAAGTTGGACATTAGCAAGGATTTTTTCACTGAAAGGGTTTTTAGGTATTGGAACGGGCTGCCCAGGGAGGGGGTGGAGTCACCATCCCTGGAAGTGTCCAAGAAACTACTGGACGTGGCACTTCGTGCTATAGTTTAGTTGACCAAGTGGTGTTCAGTCAAAGGTTGGACATGATGGTTTCAGAGGTCTTTCCTAACCTCAGTGATTCTGTGATTCCTCAAAAGAATCCTGTGGATGGAACTCATAGGATCTCTCTTTAAAATTACATTTACATGCATATACCTATTATATTTTTTAAAAAAAAGTGAAAACACTGTATACTACTACTCCTAGTTCAACTGAGATAAATAACTTTGATAATTTAAGTCTTTTGCAATAAGTCTTTTTCCTGAGATTTTTACTTTCTCTAATTAAAAACCGAAAGACTTTAGTTTATCAAACATTGGCAAAGAAGTTCAATACTTGCAACATGTGGAACACATTTTCATAATTTTGAAAGAAGCTTAAATAGAGCACATAGGGGTTGCACTAGGAGCATTGCCAGCAAGTCAAGTGAGGTGTTCCTTCTCCTCTAGTCAGCCCATTCCACATTTGGAATGCTGGGTCTAGTTTGGGGTTCTGCTGTACAAAAGAAACATATAAGAGCCAGTCTAGCAAAGGACAACAAAATTTTTAAGGGACTGGAGCATCTCTCTTGTGCAGAAAAGCTGAGAAAGCTGGGATTGTTTAGTGTGAAGAAAAGAGGGCCCTGGGAGGTCTCAATAATGTGCACAAGTATCTGAAGGGAGGGTGTAAAGAAGAGAGAGCCAGGCTCTTTTCAGTGCTGCCCAGTGACAAGCAGTGGGCACAAACTGAAACATGGGAGGTTCCATCTGAACACAGGAAATGCTTTTTCACTCAGGACTAGAAAACTAGAGGTGATTGTATTAGAAAAAAACCTGAAAGAACAAGTGAAACACCAAATAGTAGGGGGCAGAGGATGGACAAGTAGCTGGATATTAAACAAGAGCAATAGATACGTAGGGTGAGAAGACAACATCAAGGAAGAAGGGAAGAGAAAGCTGAGCATCCAGAGAACAGAAAGAGCGGGTTGCCAGCACCCTCAGGAAGCAGAAGTTACTTGGTGGTAATGAGCAGAGGAAAGACTCTGGGAAGCCCAATGAAGGGAAGTAACACACTGGCTTGCCGATGAAAGGAAAGGAAAGGGCGAGGCAGGCAGGACAGAGGATCTCAAACTGCTCCTCCTCTCCTGGTCATTTTTATTAGATCAAAGAATGGCTGTTTTCTGGGAGGACCGAAAGCCTTTGATGTAATGGTAGTTTTGGCAAGACACTACAGAATCAAAGCAAGGAGAAAGGAAGTATTAACCCTTCGATTCAGTATTTCCTCAACATTCATACAAACAAAGTATGAAAATCATGAAATAATCTCAAGAGCTAACAGCAATATTTACTTATTGATGGAAGGCACACTGAGACAGACACAGAGAGAGAGAACAAGCACATAAAAATGGATGGTATCAAATAGTCATTTGGTATTGTTATCCTTCTAATTCTTCTTTTAAATTGGATGATAAATCAGAAAACTGATGCAAAATCGAGCCTGCTACTACAGGAGAATAATCTAATAGCTTTTACATTGCTGAGTGGATGCAGACAGAAATTTGTTTTACTGGTATTCAAAACCTTACTTTCATGAACATAAAAATGCATTACAACAAAATTCATAAATGTCCATACTGAACAGAAAATTCATATTAAATAACAATTTTGCTGAACGCTTATAGCATTACTGGATTTAACCTAGATTTATGGACATTGTAACAAAAAGTTGAATTGTGTCCAGAAAAGACTGATCCAAGTATTCCAAGAAAGTGGTAACCTCACTTCTGTGTTCTCTACTGAAAGCAACAAGCTGTTTTATTGATCAAAGGATATAGAATGCATATGTTCACTGGAATAACTTCAGGATGTGGTTGATTTCAAATTAATTTTTTCAGTCTTCTATGTATGACTAGAAGTCATACATGTAGTACTAGTAAGGCAGAAGAATATTACTTGCAGCTAATGCTCACAAAGGACAGTATGTAGTTTATAGTAACCCAGTAGAATTCCAAGCATGGCATAGTAGCAGTGTGCACCTACAAAATGTATCCTGATCTCTTTATGAGAAATAAATACACTTTCTGTTGTAGCCTCATCTGAGAATACAATGCAGATTTTTTTCTAAAAAATCATATACTTTTCTCTATAGATAATACAGAGCCAAATTTTGTATGTAACAACTAAGGTATACTCAAGAATAAGGTAAATAATCTTATTTAAAGACAAATCATATTAATTCTCTCAAAATGTCAAACTATATAATTGATTACTAAAGTAATCAGGATATTTACTTGTTAATAGCTATGAAATAATAAATTCACTTTATTAAACAGCATAGAACCAAACAAAACCAAACCAAACACATAATCTCTAGATACTCAAAACCTCAGTTCTGCCTGTACTTGTTACTCCTCCAGCACTTCTTAAGAGTTGAAGGATTATTCCAGAAAACATCCTGGTTCTTCAGCTCCTTTTAAGTCCACTAGTAAGTCTGTCTAATTAACCTTGTTCTTCCTTATATTCCAGCTTCTGCTCCTGACCTGCACAATTTGCTGGAGCAAGAAGTGGTGTACCTATCTATTGAATCTTACAGCAAAACTGATCTGATTGAAAAACAGAGCCAAAATATCCAAAAGCTTCTTCTAAATGGGTACTATTAGTTCTCAAGCTTCTTAAGGGAGTGATCAGATAATGTATAATATCTTGAAGGAGGTTCGTAATGCAGCACTTCCCTCTGGAAAAAGGAGCTGGCTAAGGAAATAGAAGACCCAAGAAAGTGCCTGGTACCATAGACAGCATTGGAGCTTCCAGCTCAAACAGACTGCTGAGAGGAGAAGGAACTGACAGGGCTCAGAGAGAGGCAAGGAACCTCGTTGTTTGCAGCAACTCACAAAAGCACTGAGTTAGATTAAGCTAGGCCACGACGGTTGATTTATCCAGAGCTCTGAATGGAATCTGAAAAATTCATGTTACATTTCTTTCCCAAGTTTTTTTTTTAATTATCTAAGTTGGCAAGCTCATCACATGGCCATTACAGCATTTTTACTGGTAAGTGCAGGAGGTAGAAAGGAGTATATGGTAGAGAAAGGGAGGACAGTGGGATAGTACGAAAAATAGGTTCTCCTTCTCTTTATCTGAACAGTAACTTACAAATCTTCCCTTTTAAAGTAGGAGATACTGGAAGTATAAAAAGGAGAAAAGCTCCAGAAAAAATAATAAACATTTGTCACAAAATACAGACTGAATTTGCATGAAAATGGGTTATTTGCAAGCAACTATCCTCTGCCTGTGCCAAAATAGCTCTGGGAGCAGAAAAGACAAGGAATTTGCAGGCAGTTTAATTCATGGTTTGTGAGAAATGGATGGAAATGGATACATGTCTGACTGCAAACCACGAATAAGAGAAGGCCCTGAACAGGATTAATGTCCTGTCAACAACCTGACACTCACACAGCACCATGTGAAGTGCCAGGACACTGCATGTCAGCATTGGCCTCCTGCTTTCACAAGGCAGGTGTTGCAGCACAGCATTCTGATTTCCAAAGGGCCTTTTGTGAGTGAATGAAAGATTTTTTTTTAACAGATTGAATAAATTTAAAACACATTTTTGAAATCAGAAACTGTTTTCAGAGATGCAGAGACTAGAAAGACTAAAATAATAATTTGCACAAATAAATTTTAGAAGTTTATATTTGCAGCATTGGCATTGATATTGTCTCAGTAGTGGTTTCTTTAGATGAAATTTTCTGGATTTCTCAGGAAGAGAAACTATGAGCCTGATACATACAATTTGTGATGTCTTATTGGACATTCCTACATGAGAGGAAAGAAGAATGGTTCCAAAATTATAGGGCAAACTGAAACTCATTACAGCTGTTCCACCTGACAGCCTTACTACCTTGGGACATCTGGAAAATGCATTCACGGCATGTACAGACAAAGTTTTGTTCTTCCAACTTAGTATCATATTAAATTATATTAATTAATGATCAAAATTACATTCCTTTACACTTTTAGTTGCAGTGTTGATATGGGCAGATGAACTGATTCTGTCTGTATCTCCCAGACCAAACAAGAAAGCACACAGATCAGTCACTGAAATAATTATATCTACCACATGGACCTCACCACTAGAAGTGTTAGAAAAACAATGTCTTTCGTATGGACACAATCTACAACATTTCTCTTCCCAGGGACGGGATGAGGACTGAACTGTACAGAAAAATGACAGTGCTGATATACACTGTATTTCATGTAATGAATCCACAAGTACTGTAGTAAAAATCAACAGAGAGGTGCAGTGCAAAATTATCACATCTTCTCTTAAATGCAAAAAGACAGTTAAAATCCCAGAATTGCAACCTTTACAAAAAAAAAAATTCATAGTTTAGAGAAATTATCAGCAACGTAATTTGGGTCAGATTGGAAATTAAGAAACTTACCATTTCTAAGGCCATAATACGTTCCTAAAAACAACAAACAAAATGCCATTAGAAAGCAAGGAATATAAACATAAAGTGTAAGTCAAAGAATGATGAATAGGACTCATTTTAGGGTTTTGGTGGTCGTATGTACAGTTTTTTGCAAAAAACTCACTGAGTAGGAAGTGTTGTACTTCATTATCATACTATCCCACGTAGAAATTTGCCCCAAAAATGAGAAACCACCCAGAAACAAGGTAAGAAAGGACTTGAAAAAAATTACTCCACAATATATTTTTTTCAATTAGTGTATTAGGTTTTCAATATTGCTGATTTTACTTTTACAAATCCCAAAGAATGATTTCTTTTTTTGACCACCTTTGACTGCAAATCCAGCATGTTTTGGAATTCATGTCATCTTAGGATCAGGCTTAGTTTTCTTTTACGCATTTCCTTAGAAAACTAAAAAGTAAATTCCATATCATTATTCTTTCATCCAGAAATAGCTCTGAATAATGTTTTATTAATAACAGGATGACATTAGTCAAACAAATAAAACAAACTTGTGTCACTTTTAATCAAGCACAAAATAGAGAGAACCCAGAATTAGCTAATTTACTGTATATATTTTAACATTCTTTTCCCATTGTGAAGTATTTTTAAGAATAATATGAAGCTAGTAAAATCAAGATAATGTACTCTGGTACTATATCATGACCAGGTATGGTATTTTAAGTAATTTGACAAAACATATTTTCAAGTGTTTAGGTGAGTCCACATTTAGAGTACGTGACCATTAAGACATTACAGGAGCTCTTACCTTACTCAAATATTGCTCAATTTTTTTTCTCAGGAAAGGTAGCGTATCACATGCTAAAGTCTTTATTCTTCCTTAGAAGTACATCTGAGATACAGACTATTTCCATACATCAGAACAAACTTATGACAAAGAATATTATATTGAAAACTCAGAAATTTTTATTCTGAAATGTTTGCTCCTCCACAAAATTGCAGTGGCAAACACTCATATTTATTTAAAGATTCTGCAACAAAACACATACTCATTACCATAAAAAAGATGGTATTTACAGATCTCATAAATTTCTGGCGATAATGAACAGCAATTCAGATATAAATTTTTTCAGTTTAAGAGGACTACTTTGAAAAAGAAGGTCTTAGAGTGAGTAGGACAGTTCCAATGATAGACAGTGTTTTCAAATTGACTCACACGTTAAATAAAGTGCATGATATAGTTGCCAAATTCTAAAAATATAATAAACTCTTACAATCTCAGCAGATAATTTTCTGAAGACTAACATCTAATGTATCAGGAAATTTACCATGGATAATTTATACACTACTTGACTGTGAAAGCCTGGCTATCTGAAGGGAGAAAAAACTGCTGTCAAGCATTTGAATATAAGAACAGCAGTCAGAGCACTACAATTCACACACTTAACCAGAACTGCCAGTTAGGGAAAGGAATAAAGCAAATTAATCAGGAACATGACAGTCAGGCAGGCACATATAGCCATGCAAGACTCTACTATGATGCAACTTCCTGCAGTCTAAAATTATTCCTCATTCAATCAGAAGTAATATCATTAGAACAATTTGTCAACCATGAAGCTTCACATGAAAGCAGATGCAGAATTGCTTCACATGAAAGGAGATCTTTTTACATTGATGTAACCAGATATGCACCTGTGTAAACTGCTTGCGCAGACAGGCTCTCAGCCTTGTTGAACTTGAGCTGCCAGAAAGCCAGGCCAAGATTTTTGTTTGAACAGGAAACAGCTGGATTGGTGCGTTGTGTAACTTCTGGGTCTTGCAACTTGTCTCTTCTTACTGGATCAAACTGTTTGTACACTAACTTCTTTGATAACTCTAGCCCTCAAAATGCCTTCTATTTATTATATGAGAAAGATTATCTTCCAAAAAACTCCTATGGTCAAAACTCAGCTCAATAAAGTCATTTTCCTCATCAGCCTTATCTTCATCAAGTCCCTCACAAATGTCCTGCTTTCAGTACACTTACAGAATGCTGACTCATTGATAGTCTTCAGATTGTATGTAAAATTTTTTTATATTCATACTGGGTATTGTTTGCAACAATTTGTTGTTAAAAATTTCCTTTTTTCTTTCTGTATTCTAAAGATTACACACATTATCCTCCCGCATAGCCTCCTGAGCCTCACAATTCAGACATTCCAGCCTGTTTTTGCTTTCTTAGCCATTTCAACTTGAAAGGATATGTTTTCTTTGACTGTAATACTTAAATATTATTCCAAAGCTGAGCTTAGGGTAAATCTGACATCTTAAGCGCAATTTAAAGTGCTTAGCACAAACAGCTTTACTGCTAGACGACATACAATATGGATTTATAATACTGTTTCAGGTCCTAGCAAATATTGACTGGTCCATCCTTCCTCAGAAAGGCGACTGTGAGCATTTAGTGCTCCAGAGGCTTTCAATACTTACTTAAAATACTTGACTTTCAGTTTTATAAAAGAAAGTAACATAACCCAGAGAATTTAACCCAACCAGTGAAGAAACTCAGCAGTGAGTATTACTAGCTATTGGGTCTGTATTTATCTGCATATATTTCCAAATCTGAATTTAAGCTACAAGGCAGTTCAGAAAATCATAATGCTGTAATACAATATGGTAGTTTTAAGAAATTTAAGAAAAAAATGTAGCTAATTAATTGAGCCGAGAACATACCTGGAGAGCTCCCATTTCTTCCTCTCTTCTGTGTGTCTTCTCTAGTAGCTCTGCAAAATGAAAAATGGAACTTATAAATTCAACTTCCTGTCTCATGGCCTGATAGAAAAAGTACTGTGTAAAACAGTCATTGAGTTTTTTCTTTTACAGATTTCACAACATCCTTTTTCAGCTGATTAAATAATAGATGAAATGTGTCAGTGATATGATTGTTTGCAAGCATTGGCTGTTGAGGTGACTAAAAATCGGCCTCAAGAAGACAGAAAGACAGCTGGACTGGGGGGGAAAAAGCTTTCAGATTCACAGATAAACTTTTCTATACTGAAATAAATCATCTAGTATACTTTTAGAATTGAACGAAAAAATCAAAGAGATTGTCAAAGCTATGCAATTATATATGAAAAGTTACTGTAGAATACCGTAGACTATTTTAACTGACAATAATTACCTCCTCTCACTAAAATGGAACAGTTTTGCTACAGAAAATAATTCACTGTGACAAAATATTAAAAAAGTTTCTTATATTCTTTACAATATAAAATCCTAATATTGCATATTGTCATGTGTGATAATTATAGACACTGGCACATATATGGACATACGTAACATTTCATATTAGAAACTAATTTTGTTGGAATTCCATGGCTTATGTTGTGAGTTGCTTTTCCCTTTTATTTCATTCACATAGTTTTATGATTAAAATCATGTTTTTGATAAATTGCAACATATTTAGAATTCTGGGAAACCTTAAAGTTATAACCTCATAGAGAGCAGGAAAAACAAAAAAACATGCTGCAGGCTTATTGCTATTTCAGCTATCAGAAGTTCACTCATGAGTTTTGCATGAGAAGAGCATTGCTTTATCTAAGCCAGAGACTGACTTTGAATTCAGATATGCTCCAGCTTGCTAGCAATTAGGAGAGTTATGAAATTATGAAACAGCCTTGACAATGTCAGAGGACTGAATTCTGACTGTCAATTCTCTAAGCATTCAAGTACAGAACAGCTAACTGAAAGTACCTGTGTCTACTTCCTTAAGAAATAAAGATAAGCTTCAATGATTTACAATAGTAACTACATCAAATTTTCTATTGATATTAATTTGTCATCTTTCCTTTATATCTCTAATCTTTTACCTTTCTATCTCCTTCTCTTGCTATGAAACCTCCCTGTGAGCTCCCCAACCCTCTTTTCTCATAACTTGTTAGTTTCTGATTGCATGTGGATTGAGACTTATTTCCAAGCACCTTTCCAAGTCCTTTAATAGAGATGTAGATAACATGTAAAAAATTTTAGTTAATTCTTTCACAAGATGAGAGATTGACTTGTGATTCTTTCTTCTTAGCTTCTATGCCACTTTTTCCAAATTCCTTTCTCAAAATTAGAAAAATTACAGTTTCTTCACTTTATTTTGGTGTATTTATGTTTTTCTGGGTTATTCCTTGGTATGCTTTTTAGTCCAGGGATTCAACTGTCATATAAATTACTGTAGCCAAAGGTGCTGCCATAAACATTAGTACAAGAATTTTGGGTTGAAAAGGAGCTGCCCTGTATGTTTTCTTTGGGTATATTCCAGTATTATATGTAAGTAGATAAAAATCTGTATTGTAACACTAGCTTAAAAAAAAAAAAATAGAAGCAAGGAATAAGCCTATGAGAAAAGGGTGGGAAACGAAAAATTCATCCCCATGTTCCACCTGACCAAAACCCCTCAATTGCTTTATTTTCATTCAAATGGAACGATTAAGATTCTATTGTACAGACATGATTGCTCTAAGTGAAATGGTTGCTATTACAAGGTTCCTTTCAAAGATCTTCTACAAATGTAAAATAAGTTGAACTAATTTCTGCTAACAGTCTCTAGATTTGAAAGCTCTGCATCTCAAATTAGGGTTATTTAGAATTCATTTACTTTATTGTACCACTGCTTAAACTGGTTGTCCCGCAGGACACTTCATAAAACTCTGTCCCTGGAAGGGTAGGCAGGTGTTGAAATGGTGTTAACTGACAAAATATACACTGTACAGAGTCATCCTCTATGAACATATATTTAAAAATCAAGTTCTGTATTTCAACTGATGATTCCATTTAGTATTCCGTGTAAAATAATGGCATGACTTCTCCAGAGCTAAAGTAAAAAATATTTAAAATTAAAGCAATATATATTAAACAGCTATACAAAAATCATATATAGCATATTATGTCATTCTTCTGGACATTATTCACAATGACAGAATAACTTTGCTTAGTTGATCTGAAAAGCTCTATTGATTTATTTTACCATTTGTACAACACTTCCCATATTGAAGTTCTTGAGCAAACTTAAATATGTTTTATGTCACGTGCCAGAAAATAATGTTGCAATAAAGTTAAGACAGAGAATGCATTGTGTCTGCAACAGAGCAAAGACGGTCACTGGCCCTAGTGGAGGCTCCTTTCACCCATCCTATGAACAGCCTCTGAGTTTCTCCAATTAGAATTTTGTTTGTAAATGAAGTTGCACAGTGGCATGGGCTGCTACAACAATCCTGCTATCATCTTTCAAGGCCTAGTGTAACCACAGAGTACTTGGGGATTTTTCAAAGCAATACATCATTATTCTCACGGGGCACAGAACACATCAATTTATAAATTTACTAGAAGAAATAGCATTATTGAAAAAGGCACCTTTAGGCATTGATGGCTCTTTTCAAAAGATGAATAATACATGGAAAAAGACAACAAGAGAAATGAGATTTAGAAATGAAGATATTCATCAACACATTCCCCTTTTATTTTCAGCTAAATATGAAGCTTGCAATCCAATAAGGAACTATAAGCTAAAACTATTAAAAAATCAGATACATTTCAGATGTTTAAAACTGCTCAAAATCAACAGCAAGCTCAGGATTTTGCCTGCAAAATTAGGGAACATACTTTTGTGCACTTATACAAAACCAATTTATTTACAGTGCTTAAATTCCAAATCATGTAAAGATTATATCTCACTGAGCTATGCATCTGTAAACACTGAGTGTCCTTGAAGTTACACTACAGTGACTTAGATTTGACTAATCAAACTTACAGGAAAAATATAGGTTATGATTTAAAACATTCTGTCAGAATCATTATATCTTGCAGTTTGCCTGACACTGAACCACCACAGTATGTTGCAAAATACTGCAAATACTAAGCTGAAGATGAAAATTATATATTCCATCATACCACACAGACAAGTGAGGAAAAAAGGGTTATTCGAACAGATTTTTCACACACACACATCCCAGTTGTAATTTTTACTGCTGGTGAAAACTATGAGAAAATAGATTTAGGAGCAGATGTTTACTGATTGAAACAAGTAAAATGCAACAGTACTATCTTATTTATCCTAGCTGATCCATTAATGTGCCAATAACTAACTAGAATGTTAAAACTCCTTCATGAAGTAAAATGTTCAACTCCTTCATCTCTGTGCTGGGTGTAACAAAGGTGGGAAACAGGACATTGACTTTATATTAACTGGAGCATCAACTTCTTGATTTCAAACACTGCATGAAACTGAAGATAATGACAGACAACATTCCTCTTCACATTCTCAGAGCAGATTGCCATGCCAGAGAAAAGTCTACAAATTGGACCAATACCACATTTTTATGTTCACCTTGTTCTAACCAAGGGGAATGCACATATACAGAAGTGTACACAGAATCTATTTTTATAGCCATAGATATCTACTCATATAATGAAAAATCCTAAAATGTGATTCAGAGTGCTCTGAAGTTGACGTTCACATGACAATTCAGTTTTGCATTTATAGGCAACATGCTGTAAACTATCCTAGATATCTGCAGGCTGCTAGTAGATCTGACTGAATACTCTCACCGCTCTGAAGCAGTTGCAGACCACACAGGAAAATACAAAACAACTCATATAGCACAAAAATACAGATACTATGTGGCATTAAAGCAAGAAATCCAGGTTATTACCAGAAAAGAAGGGCAGTTTGGGAAAAACTGTCAGTGTAATTTTTGCGTCATCACGCTAAGAAAAGCTCTTCTCCAAAACACATGTCAGGGCTTTCAGTTATATATTAGTAAAACTATTTTGGATTTCCCAAACTTTGTAACCCTAGACACTGAGGTTTTGAGTTACATAAGTATATACCAAACTCTTGAGAAATCACTTAATTAGACACCCTGATCAAATTACCTTTAAATTTCCTTTGATCAAGAATTGTAGGGTTTTTTTATTTCAAGTATTTCCCGTCATTCTTACTTCAAATATGCATCCTACAGCTTTCAGTCATTGTTTGGATATGTTTCCCACAAAACTGCTGAACAGATACTGCAGTATTTCTGTAGACACACAAGGCAGCCAAACAAGTTTCCATCAAGTATGAAAGAACTTTCAAGAAGCTGAATAAACCAGTTCCTCTCAGCTAGAAATTACTTATCTTGCTCACATCTACACAAGTCAAGTTTAATCATATATTATACCACTTACAAGTTCTTCCCTTCACACAATGAATCTGACATGAAAACCCTACTCTGGGGGTGAATCAAGATGTTTCTAGCCAAACCAGTTTAACCAAAGTGTTTCACAAGATACATATATATATATATCCATTCATGGTTAGTAGAGGCAGAATTGCAGTTTTGCCCTGTACCTATGTTAGGATGTAATGAATGGCTTAACAGTACTGTGACAACTGTCACAGTCCAGGAACACTCAGTACTAAAGGATGTTTCAATGAGGCTGAACCTTTGTACTGTGAGGCCAGACACCACAAATCACCCTGGCACTAAAACAACTGAGATGTAAAACAGTACTGGCATATGCTTCACACTCTTTTAATTGAAACAGTACTTGCCACACATGCAAGCCATTAAGAGAATTTCTACATAACCATATTATTATCATCTTAAAAGAGTTTCAGAGAAATAGGTATTTCTTAGAACATTAATCTTTGCTAGGCCCATAAATTATTTGTATTTCAGGATGTGTTTATGTAATGCCAAGAAAGATTGAAAAAAAACCCTCTCGAGTGATTTTTAATACTGATAAGAGCTTTCTAGTTCATTAGCAAACTGTTACATTAACATTGAGCACATTCCACTGTTTTTAAAGATTTTCATTCAGTTTCCACCACCGCAAGCAATGCAATACTCATGATCACCAAGACCAAAACAGCTGTTTAGCTGCATCTAAATCAATAGATTTCTCATCCATATTTAAGAACAGCTCCAGACTTAGAATACCATCATAAAAAAGGGAGTCGTTTTGCAATATTCTTTGCCATTTTAGCTGCTAGCAATTTTTTTAGCTACTGTAGTTGTTAGCAAGTAACACAGTGAAGATTTCAAAAGAATATACTTTACACAAAACTTGAAAGTTTTTTCAATTCATTCTTTCTTTTGATAAATTTTAGGTATACACTTGTATTTTTCTGTGTAAATTCAAAGGAGATTCTTCACCCTACAGTGATGCATTTGCTTACCTCAATCTGAAGCAGCACCCCTAATCATAACAAGAATACAAGAAGAAACAAGAAATACAAGAAGTAACAAGAAGAAAAGTGTCAGAAGCTAATAGAGAAGGAAACAGTTCACTGTTCAGATTCCCTAAGAGACTTACTACTACACAGGAAACAGAACATACTGTTTTCTTTCTATTCCCTGAGGCTTAGGCAGGTCTGATATTTTGTAGCAAAACTTTTAAATGTTCACATCTGCAGTCTGGCCAGGTCTATATTTCTTTAAATATATTCAGAAAACTAAACTATAAGGTTACCAATCAAAAAAATTACAGGTCCCAATGTGCTGCTTTTTAAGAGGCCTTTATCAAAAGAATGAGAATTTTCTTTTTCTAAAGCTTACATGAGATCTTTTCGTTCTATTCCTGGCTCCCCACTATTCCTGGGAAATCTTCTGTGCTTCATTTCAACATGGCTAAAGAAAATATTTCTCTATCTTCTGACGTGAAGCTCAAAGAAATTGCACTGAAATCCACACAAAATATTCCTATGAACTTCCTTATGAATACAAAAGGTGACGACAGCCCAAAACTTCATTGCCTTAGCGACTGCCTAACTCATGAGCTGGGAGAGAGGTTATGTTTATTATATTTGTTTAGGGTCATATTGATTCCCAATGGAAACTACTGTAGGAAGAGTATGAGGGAGGGTTGTGAATATAGATGCAGTTAATCCATCTTGAAGCACAGCTATAAGCATTCTATTGTTTTCCTTTGAATGGTGCTTATGTACCAGCAGCCATGCTGCAGAGGATTCCAAAAACTCCTGAGGGACCTTGGGGTTTCTAGTTTAAAAAAAAAAAAACACTGAAGAACAACTTCCCAAAACAAGCATCACTTCCTAGATGCTTTAGTAAGTTCCAGTAAGTTTCATTAATAAATAGTTAGTGACACAGACAAATAAGAAGGCTAACCTTGAAGAGATAAAATAAAAATGTCTCATTTTGATTCAAAGAGTTTCATTATGATAATGTGATCAAGGCCCAGGCCTTCCAGCTTTGTGGAGTTGCATTTACAAAAGTGTGTATATTTATTCATCATCAAGTGTATACTTATATGTGTTTATTGTCAATAAATAAATACACATATATTAGGGGCATATGCTCACTATTTTTTTAATGATGGGGCATGCAATATAATTTTGGAGACTAGTGTTCAGTATTTAGAACCTTGGAACAATCTCACTTCTGAAATAAGCAGACTACGGCTGGCAGCTAGCATTCAGAATTTGATTTTTTTCAATAAAGGCATTTAGGTTTTATACAGTGGAAATGTTTTCTAGCCTCTTACGCCAACCTTCTTTATCCTTTTTATGTCAAGCAGCATACATCACAATGCATGGAACAGAGAGAAAAAAAACAAAGTTCAAGTAAGAGCAAGCTCTTATGAGAAGAGTGTCTATGGGAAGAGAAACTGTATGGGAAGAATGAGGAAGAGAAGGGACTAGAACTATTTACAGTAAAGGGACAGAACAAGAATATGTGGATTATTATTCAAATAGAGACTCTCCTATGAGCAGCAGATCGTATCTGGAGACCTTACTGTAGCTTTAGAGCCACTAGTGATTGGTACCAACTAATCTTGAAGTGCCAAACACATCTTTGTAACTAGAAGAGGAACTCTCTGTATGTTAATACAAATCTTTACTAAGATTTTTTTTTCTAGAATTATGAGTTCTCTAAACAGCTGCCATTATTGTAAATTCAGAGGTGGTAACCCAGGTGTTGTTTGTTCCCTGAAATAGTGTCCAAATAAGCTGAATTGCAGCCAGAATCTAGAATCTAGAGAGATTTTACATCAAAATCAACACAGCTGGAATAGCAATACAGCTATTAACTCACAGCAGTCACAACTGCAGAGTTCTAGAAAACCTGTTTGCATTATTTGCTCAACTGTTCCCTACAGAGATAGAAAAGCATATAAAAAGCATATAAAGTCAGCCCACTAGAATTTCAGTTTTAGGCAGACTCATCAATCAACTTGTCTCAGTCTTAAGCAGCCACATTTCATTGCCAGGAATACTAAATCTCCTAAATGAGTGTCCTTGCACTACAGACTTTCATCAGCTTCACTGTTGTAAGATGATGCCACTATAGCTTTTCTTACCGAAGCCTTTACTAAGCCATGATTCTACTGACAGAAATAAAAAAAACACTGCAGGCTAAAATTTTCTTTATGCTTCTATTTAACAATTTCTTAAAATTTTATTTTAATATACATTTAATATTTAATATACACATTAAATTAATAATTTAGACAGAAATAAGAACTTTCTTGCCTGAAACCAAGAATTACAGATATCAAGAATGGTACAACAACAAAAAAAAAAAAAAACCCAAACATGAACAACATCATGGAAAATTGACCCAGTAAAGCAAAAAGTTTGAAAGGCATGGCTTCTGCCATGAAAATTGAAATGGGACACACCAGATACCAAAAATGCAGTTGCAGACTTTTGTCCCATTATTTTTAATTACTGTCTTGATTAGATGGCTTGAACATGTTTTGGGAGTTTCGGGATGTTGACATTTTCTGATTACAAATGATCTAGTTATAAAAACTACATCCACAAATCTGCTGCAACCAGAAGGTTGCTGTGAAAATTAAAAACAAGTCATGCAGTTGTTGGTTGAATCTATGCTCAAATTAATGATTTAAACTATATTAAAACAACCCCTAATAATTGCAAGCTACTCTCATCTTGTGACATCCTTTGTGTCAATATCACTTTTTTTTTCAATTTAGCATGCTTAAGGATAAAAAAAGGATATGAATATAGCAGGAAAAGACAGAATTGTTACTGTCTATGCCATCCTCTTACATAAGCTAAGGAACATTGTCCTGTAACCACACTTTAAACACAAAATCCAAACCTCAAACAATAACAACGGTGAAATCCCTCTAGTCATTATAGATTCTGGATTATGCCTTTTATTTGCAGGCAAAAAGAGCAGAATTTTTAAGTGCAAAACATAATTTCCTCACGGCAACATTTTTAGTACAATTAAATGCAGTAATAAGATACTAATTTAATTTCAGTAACAGAGAAAGTAATTTCAAGTTTCATCTTGCTTGCAAAGCCACGTATGCCAAAGAGACTTCGTTAACACACATACACATGGTATTTGAACAGTTAAACACTAGATTTAGAGTATGCTGCTATGCTTTTCTTTTGGCTACTGTTTACTGAAATATCTATCAATAGACTCCAGCTCTTCTTTCAGACAATCATTAGGCTGGCATGACTTGACTACAGTAACAGAAGTCTCTTTTCAGTTATAACTATGCAGAATTTTTTATGAGGAAAAAAAAGTTTAAAACCCTAAAAATACAGATAATTGAGGAAATAACAGATTTACTGAATTTAGAAGTTATTCTGACACTAGAAACTCAAACAAAACACAAACCATTCTGAATTTCTGCCAGTAAGCATTATGTTATGATTATTAATGTTTCTAAGGTCTTAAATGCCAATTACTTGATTCTACTTCCAGCTGAAACTATTATCATACATGTAAGTATTGATTACTCATGCAACATAGTCAACCAGTGCTGGAAGGCAGGCAATAATGTTCATATTAGAAATAAATCTTGAGAACAGACTTTTAAAAAAATCTAACATACAATGGTTGTGAATAAACACTTCAGATTTTACTTAACAAATTTTGCTGAAAAGCCATCAAATTTCAGTCCTAACAATCTAATAACACATTTATACAATCAAATTCTTTACTAATAGCTTCAAATAAGCTAGCTTGGGTACTAATGACTGTAATTATTCCTTCTTCCAACCCAGCTGACATGGTGCTAGCACCAAGTGGCCCAGTTCCACCAGATGTGCTCAGATCACATCATAGTTGGCATTTGCAGCTGCATTTGCCAAAACACAGGGAGGTCTCTTTGCTCCCTGCCTCTGGTTGTGCATTGCTCTTGCTTACTTTGTCCTGCTTTGGCAAAACAACAAACTACAACAAGAACAGCACGCTGGCAAAAACCAGACAGTCCTTTGTGGCTAATATTGAGAAATATATGACTCTAGAAGGGTCCAATAAGAAGGAGACATGGAGCAAGGGATGGAGAAAGTAGCACTGGTGGGAGTGAGAGAAAAAGTAAGAACTCAGCCTTTTGTCTCCAGTGATATTAAATGTCTCCATGAATGTGAAACTGCAGTTTCACCCACTAACTCATTAATATCTTGGATTTGTGTGTGAGAGCTATCATCACACCTGTCTGTAGCACAGATCTATGCAAGGAAACTGAACAATGGCTTTTTCTCCAATAGTTTTGGTTAGAAAACCTATTTAATAAACGGGAAAGGAAAAAAAAAATCAACATTATATAAAAGAAAATATAGTAAGAAATATCTCAGAGCAAGGTCCTCATAATAGTTGACACTTCAAATAGAAAATGCAGTTGAACACTTTTATCACTGTATATAATACATAATTGTTACAATTCTCTCCTGAATGGAGAAACATTTCCTTTCTGATAATGAATAAAATTTTCCAGGAGCACACAGAAAGAAATTGAAAGTTAATTTGTTTTCATTTACCAAGTACAAGCTAGAAAAGATAATTCGTCATGTCTTGTTTTAGAAAATTATGTTGATATGTTTATGGGCATGGTAGATATATAAAAAATATGGTATGGCATATGTAAATGACAAAACAGGAAATTGAATGCCACTTTGTTCAGCGAGCTCTCTCTCTTAATATCCTAGGATTTTCTTTTTTTGATGTTTATCGTCCCAACCATATTATGCGTATCAGCAAATTTCCTTCTGGCTACATCTGAAAGGCAGCTGTAGATCTTAATGCAAATACACACAGAACTGATCTTCGACCTATCAGGTAAGGAATGGTCAATCATTAAGGGTATGCAGGTTTTTGAAGCAGCTGATGCAGCTCATTTGAATTGAAGTAACTCGGCAAACCAAAGGAGGCCAACATCTGCAAGACAGAAAGCTTTTCCAGTCAAGGTCACTTGTTACTTGAGTAATTCTCCTAAGGCTATAAGTGCATTTCTTAATTGGGTTGTTTGAAGATCAGAGCTAAACAATCCATTTGCAATGTTCACAGCATAGGAGAACAGATAATATGGGAAGCTCAAAGATACTGGTCTGGAAATTAAGTTTCCCTACCAAACTCAGAAAAAAGCGATCTTTTAGCAGCTTGGATGTTTTGTCAGAAGAGTAAAGCACAAAAAAAAAGTCCTGTCTCCATGGGATTCACTCCTCAATATTGCTGTAAGAAAGCTTTTAATTCTGCTAGATGGCCCTATGTATCACTGGAACCCAAACAGCTTCTAAGAAAACATTTACCTCAGCCAAATAAAAATACATGCACAGAGGTCAGTACTTCTCATTGATACCAAACATAATGCAACTAGAAATTAGATAACACCCTATCACACCTGCTATAGAGGAAGATGCAATAAATTGAGTTGCCAGTTATGAGGAAAGCCATAATTGTAATGATTACTTCTAATTTTTCAGCTGTAGTTAGGCTTTAAGTTTATTTCTTGGTGGGACAATCCTGTTGTAGTGTCCCATGGAAATGGATGATACACAACTGAGGCTTACCAACTCAGCTGGTAAACATTTTAACTTCCAGTGAATGGCACATTTCACTTAATATCTAAAAATCTATTTTGAAAATTACACTACCTAAATGCACTAGCTTATTATTCCTTCCACATAGCCACATGCAAAAAATCTACAGTACAACAAAACAAGTATATTTTTTTCAAGAACTTTTTGTACATAGATTTGAGGAAGAAATCTCTCCTATACTCCAAAAGAGAAGAGAATATTAAGAGGAAAATTATATATAATCTATTATATTGCAACTGAATAGCAACAGCAGAACTTTTTTTTTTTCTTTCTCTTGTGCAGTGGAGTATGTGTCATTTTCAACTGACACTTGACTTTTTATTTCTGATCAATAGAATTGTGTAAACAAATTTACACTGCTGTTTTAACTGAATAAAAAGGTCAGAGGGCATTAATCTCACAATGGAGATCACATGAATAAATGTATATCCAATATGAACAGTATAACAAATGTACTATAAAAATTTTATTTCTTATAAAAAGACACTGCAAATCTTATCATAAGGTTGATAAGAACTGCAAATAAATTATGTTTATTATAGAACTGCTTATCCCATTCTCCCAACACTATCTAAATTCTACAGGTAGAGACATTCAGATAGTGATCAAAGAAGTGGCAAAATGACTGTCAAAATCCCACAAAAACGCCACTGTAAATGGGAGAATACACTGAGTATTCTAAACACTTAATCTTTTATCTATTTATATTACAGTTGCACATCTGTTTAATCTCAGCAATGCAAATGCAAGGAACAAACAGAAGTTTGCAAAGGTGCTAGAATGTTTGATATATTTTTATATGATGCCTCTTTCAGCACACGTTATAAGGTATATTGGCAAACAGAAACTAGGAAAGTGCTTTCCATAGCTGAGGCATCATCTCCTAGGTTAGGAACGGAGAGGCACCAAGGAAACAGTAAATGTGCTTCACGGAAAATGCCCCTGAGGGGTATAACTGCTATGAGACATAGGTTATAATGTGCACTGATCTGCTCATGCCTCTTGAGAACTGAGAAAACAACAGAAAACTACTCTCTTAATGTACACCCAATGTTGAGAATTCATACTGTTTTTGTAAGGTTTTTTATCCTCTAGTAATCTTATTAAATGGCTAAATTTCTCTTGCTTTGTGTCTTTATATTACAGAAGACAAAATATAATTACAATAAATTAAAGCTCCTGAAACCAAAAGTAAAGATTTAAGCCTTAGCTCTAAAATATGTTTTGTACTGTGAAAACATGGTTCTAAACTTTCTTCAGAAAACAAGAAAATAACCAAAATGAAAACTCCTACCCAGAAGTTTGTATGCTATTCTGTGGCTTCTATAATTTTACCCCTTTGTCTAGTACTATTTTCCTCTGCTGCAACAATATTTGTTGCCAGCATATTTATTTCAAAAGGCCTTTAAATTGACATAAGGATCGGATTTTTTTTCTGTATGACAATCAACAGGTTTAATAATGACAATAAAATACAAATCATTGACAACTGTCAGTTTCAAAGTAATATTTAACATTAATCATGCTGGGTTTCTCTGTTCTATCAAGCTTTCTGACAGCATCTTTTCCAGACCTACACTTTACATGTACAGAATGTCCCAGTGCAACACACAGCTGTGCTTCTCCTCTACACACCTGATTCTCAAAGTTCATTTGTCCCAAAGCACTAGCGTGATCAATAGCAGATTTTTTACCATTTAATAAAAACTTGGTTTACTGTAAATGTCCATCCTTCTGCTGCCTTGATGTGTATTTTATACACTAGCAAATCACTTTACTTGAGCTGAAATACAACAGTACTACAACTTCTTCTGGAATAACTCTTTCTCTTCGATCTTGTTTGCTCTGCTAAGGCAAGTGCAAACAAAGTGTTTAGAGCAATTAAAAAAACCAGAGTCACCTCTTACAGGACACAGATTAGAAGCACTGCTCAGGAAAAAAGAATAATGTCAGATGTGCAACTTGGAACCAGAGTACACATGCAACTTGCACACTATACTTCAGGGTGTGCATCAGATGTAAACAGAAAACACACAGCAGATTTTAAGGAATAAGACACCCGATACTACTTTTTCTTGACCTGGAGGCATAAAATATTATTCATATTGGTGATTCAGCCAGCTTCTGATGGCCACACATGTCTTATACAGTTCTATAAAAATGCCCTGATTACAGCTGGCATCTATACTAATGAAGGGACACTGAGTACTGACATTTCTTCCTAACCTGGTGCAGCGTGGTTCCTGGATCTGTCCAGTACTGTTATACTAAGTAAGTTAGATTATTACAAGTTAGAAAATCATCATCAACAAAATTCCTAATGAACAAAAAGAAATTAATTACAAAATCTTTATGAGTAGCAACAAATAGAATGCTTGAATTCAATCACACTATATCTGTACATTACCACTTCAGGAAATACAAAATACTCATTTGTGAACTTAAAGCATTTTATGTTCCCATTCTTACAGTAACAACAGATTAACGCCTGAAAAATGCATAATTGTGCAGCTGAATGGCCTACATAATCATACCATTGATTCTCAGTTACAGTAAGGACGGAGATTTTTATAATTTAGCAATAATAAAACTGTCATTATTGTAAATAATTCTTTGGAAATCAAAATTCCTTCCAGATAACGAGTCAAATCTGTTGTTTACGGCAAGACTACAAATACTTACATTAATCAAGTTATTTTAGAAGTTATACAGTAAAGTATTTTAAGATCAGATCAAAATAGGAATTGCAGTGTACTGTAAACACATTAGATTTTAAAATACAATCATTTTTGAAACAGTCAAAAAAGACATCTTAGGAGGCTTTCAGTTTTTATTCCCCTCACAATGCAATAATCCCACAATGTCAGAAGCCAGCCTGAAGATGTTATACTATACACATATTGTATATAAAATACATATATCGGAAAGGACAGAGTATATTTGTCTTTTCAAATGAGAAATGTTTTTGCAACAAGTTAAAAACATTTCAACCTTAAAGTTCAGCTCTTATCCTACTCTGTTGCTTATTTTGTAGCAGCATGTGTTTCACTGTAATACATGAATAGTCCGTGGTACAAACTCATTAAACCAGTCTGTGGAGATGTCTCATTGACCAAGAATATTTCTCCAGCTTTTACAAGAATAAGCATGTATACAGTAGAATATTCACATTCCACTCTTACTTAAGAAGCCTCTTCAAGAAAACATAGCCCAACATACCTACAATCCCTTTAATGCACTTGAGAAACATGAGCTCACCATTCCCAACTGATTGGAGAAAAAAAATCCCTTGTTCCTCAGACACAAGGATGACACAAAGATATGCAAAGCAAATTTCCTCCCAAGTTCCATGACACATCTCATGGCTTGACAGAAGCAAGGCATCTGAAAAACTAAGTTCTCTGCCAATTTAAATATGCTCCTGCTAAAAAATAATTTGGTTTATAATAGTCATTAAGCACTTGATAGGGGAACTGTGGATTGCCAAACAGGTATGAGATCATTGCGTTGTATTCAATAGCATCCTAGCTCAATTCTGTCCTTTGAGCTCTTCCTTAATACAAATGTGCTCCATGGATTTTAAGCATGTTGTATTAGAACAAAATTATTTCACTAGAATTTTTTCCTTTCATATAGTGTCTTGCAAGAAATGGTATTCTGCCTGATCATTTGATTTTGCAAGTAGAAGCAGTTTTTCATACAGACAACATTCAAGCCTTATTTTCAGAAAATGCTGCTCCTAGAACTTCAATCCAATTCAAGAAAATAAGGTTTTACAGTTGAGTCATCAAATATAATTAAAACCAGGAAGACAACGTTTTTGTCCTGGCAGCTGAAGTACATACAACATTGATGCAGTATGTACACATGCATGAAGTAAATGCATATATATTTCAATGGATCTGTTTTCTGGGGTTTGCACTTAGTTTCTTTCCCTAGTTGTTCTCAATTCACCAGGTATACTGAAACAGACAAAATATCCACAACAAAATCATAAGTATTAGAATTGCGAAACAAGAATTAAGGTGACAAATTTTATGTTCAAATGTTTTCCTCTAAACAGAGATTTACATAATAGCAATATATAATGTTGCACAAAGGTACTGCTCAAATACTCGAAAATAAGTACTACAATATAAACATGTGTATTTTAGAAAGTAGTTCTCAGACTAGAAAGGTGGTGTAGAATTAAGAAATCCAACTGAGGAACAGGAGAGCAAGCTTTACCGTCAGTTCTCTCTTTTTATTTTTCTATGTAACCAGGAGCCAGTACATTCTCTTTGACTCAGATACTGTATCTGCTGTAGCAAAGATACAAAAGTTTACAGTAACAATATTTACTAAAGGTGCTTAATAACCTGCAACTCAAGTCCTTTAAAATAGGCAGAAGTCTCCAAATTATGCCCTTGACTATGTTATGACCTTATCCTAGAGACATAATACATGCGGACAAGAAAAATACTGTGACTCTCTCTGCCCACTCTAAAGAAGATTCAGATATATGTGCCCATTCCTATGTGTAAATTTTTAAAAAATTACATAGGACTTGTTATTTAGTAAAAACGATTAGTAGCTTATTGTTCTAATAATTCATACTATATGAACTGTATAATAAATTCGCTTGTCTTGCTTGGCTCTAAAACATTTTTCCCCCTTTAACTACAAAAAAAAAGGATTTCTCCCTTTAACTACAAAACACAGAAAGCATTTAAAAGTACCAATCACAGTTCCCACTTTCTTATACCAAAAAGAAGGAAAAAAAATGTTACAGACAGTTGTTACCTTGAACATGCTGATCAGAGTAATATTCAACCCTAGGAATTTGTCGTATTTAAGCCAATAGAAGGAAAAAATGCGCAAACAGATTAAATATCACTTATTTAATTTTATCTTTAACAGAAAAACCCAAAACCAGCTAGATTTTCTTTCTCCAAAAATTCACTTAAAATGTGTTAAAATTCTGTTATTAAAATTATTTTGTTGTATACAGTCAACATTAAGAACTGCTTTTATGAATGACTGAAGCTCTTCTCAAAGTGAGGAATTTTTTGGTACTGACATAGGACTTAAACTTCAATTCTCCAAATACACAATATCATTAGGACACACTTTAGGAAAAAAAGGATTTTAAATAGCATGTCAGCTGAAAGGATATAAAAGCTATTAACATGCAATGAACTACACTGAAAAACATATTCAATTACAGCCTGAAAAATTCTAGGCAAAACCATTACACAAGCTCTAATTTTGAAAGATATTGAATCTATGATATAACAAGACACAAGACTTTAAATACTTCTTTAATTTCAAGAATTTTACTATACTGAATCTTAGCATTTTTTTAATTTCTGTTCATATTTCCAACATGATTCATGTGTATTTCAGACTAAGAATGGCTTTGACCAAGGGAATAGGTGCAATAGGAGAGGAACATAGAGCCCTTGGTCCAGTTTTATTTCCCACAAGACAGCATATTTTTTAATTAAACAGACATCAGATATTAAAGAATTTCTTCAGGATGTCATTGTAACCTAAAGAAGACTAAATGACAGCACGCTTCTGTTATAGACTTCTCAGGGAAATATTGAATTCAAGGCAAGTGTGGAAGTGCCTGTGTTAGGGTAGTTTTTGTTTGGCTGGTTTTTTAAAATTTAATAGCTGTAAATTAGTGATTTCAGTTTGGTATATAAACAGTAAATAACCTGAAAGCATGACAACACCTTTCATATTAATTCAAGGAGTCCAGATAAGGTTGTACAGTTGATTACAAGATACTCTTTATTATATAGTGTTAAACCACTGTTAAGCTGTAAATGAACTTATAAAAAGTCCTATGCCATCATTTCAACAGTTGTAAAAAAACCAAAAAATCCCACTAGTTCATAGAACACCATCTATTTTAGCTTGGTTTTAAAGAAAAAAAGTCATAAGTCTCAAAAGGAAGAAAAAAATGAAATAATACATTTTAACTATTTAATATACACTGAATCCCCATCCCCCAGGTTACTCTTGTTAATTTTGATTTAGTTTCTGGTAAGAGCAGATAAACCAAGAAATAAAACTAAATAATTTAGTCTCTTACTGTTAATGAGCAGTACAAACTCAGCAATTGAAAGGACACATCATGCTTCCAAACTAAAGAACTGTATATAAGTTCCAGATAATCATCGAAAGTATGTGATTCAGAAAGAAAAAAGAAATCAAATGAAGTCTGAAAAACATCTTAGCTACTGTTTGATCCCATCTCTTACCTTCTCTTCTTTACAATGGCAGCCATATTTTTATGAGTGCATAAAAAGATAATGTCAAATGAAAACGGTTCCAGAAAAATACTAGAGAATTGCAGCAATGCATGTCCAGTCGGATATTTTCAGTTTTCCGATTAAAAATTTCCACAGGGTAAGATTTCCAAATGATTTGGGTTTATTTCCATTCTTCTAAGACTCTGAACGCAGGTTCATTTTGGCAAAGTTTAAAATAACTTAGAAGTCCTCCCTCCTCCTTCCCCCATCACATTAAAAAAACCAAACATTATTTAAAGGGCAAGAACACTATTAAGAAGAAATAAATTATCTGAATAGTAATGATATTTCAAATTTATGCACTCTGAAGCTCACTGTGAAAACCAAGTACTATGAAGAGTTTCTCTGAAATCCTTCAGATTCCTTCCTGTATGCTTAAAAGAGTGCTCTCTCTAGTTGATGCTCCCATTCACTGTTCAATAAAAGATGACCTGAAAATACCTTGTGATGTTTCTTGTTGCCACAGAAAGGACTCTTGTTCATACAAGTGCAATATCATGTAATATATGAGAAAAAGAAAGTTAATTAAAAAGAAAGGAACAAAGCTGAAAGGGCAGAATCAGGCTTAAAGTTGCCTTCAAAACACATGTACTTTACTATTAAATGAAACACAATACATCATATTAGAAAGATTTTACACTATTTTGATTTTCACTGGTTCCCAATCTCATACTTTTCCTCAGTTTAATAACAGAGATTGCTCAGTGTCAGTGTATTTGCTCTCAATGTACTACACTGTTTCTTATTTTAAGTTTTTACTCTTTCGCTTTAGTGTTCCTGACTCAAACAAAAATTGGACTTACTGACTTTAAAGTAGAAAAAAAAGGAACATAATTTGAGAGATTAGGTTTTGTCTAAGCAAAGTTTTACCTACATTTTCAATCTACTTTAATGTAACAGGCTCTTTTGAGTCTACGTTATCCACGGCAGTTGAGTAATAGATAATCCTGACTGAAGTGAACAAAAAAAAAAAAAAAAAAGAAATTAAAATAAACTGATGTCTTCCTTCAGGAATCACTTACCAAAATCTTGGTTGATTTTACATGTTTTCATAACAAGTGATGAAAGTAGAGGCAACTGTATGATTCATAGAGATGACACCAACACTAAAACCACCTAAAATACAAGTCTTTAAAAATTTGATTCTTCTGTCCTCAAATCTAAGACAATGATTGCACATTGATAAATGCCTGAGTGATAAACCTTAATGCATAAAGAAAAACACCACACACTTGCCCAGTACAGTTTTATGCTTGTGACAAAAGCATCTAACATTAGTCTATCATAGCTCAGGACTAGAACTGTCACCTTCTTAGGCTTTACATAACAGTAAAAGAGAAATCCCAAATATGGAATAATTTAAGTGCGATTATAGAGCATTATCTCAGTAGAAACTGAGAACTGGTACAAAGTATGTCCTGCATCACCTGGGATATTGTGTAAAATAGTACTTGCAGAATATTTTGAGATAAATTAAATCAGTCATTTATTATCATTCATCAATTAAATCAATAGGAGCAATGCACCTCCTCTTCTTACATCACTACAGCCATACTAAAATTGTCTCATTTGAAAAAATAACAGATATGACCTTGCCAAATATGTCAGGTCTTATTTTGCTAAACATTATTTGTTGAGTATCCATGTCTTCTCTGAAGCAGCAGTATATTATCCTGAAACAAAAGAACTGTGCAGACTTCATGTCCACACACTATGTCTAGCTTATACACATGTCAGTATATTCCAAGATTTTCTTGGAAAGGCAATAAAAGTAAATCTGAGTTTATAAAACAAATGGGTCCACCCTGGATCAAATGTAGACTTTCACTGATTTGAATCATGAGCTTTTCAGACTACACAGTCTGGCTAGATCATATAGAAATGTAATAAATGAAAAAAATGCATGCCAGGTCTTGGGTACAATTCCTGACAATGGCATTAAAAAAAAAATCCTTGTTACCTAAACTAATTTTTAAATTGATCTTAAGAACCATGGCATGCTTAGTGATTCCAGAATGCAAATTAAATTCTTCATTAAGAAACTGGAACTCATGCATTTTCTTTCCTCAGACCTTTGTCCATTTTGTTAACATACTGAATACCTAGTGCAATGCTAGTGAAATTATTTTTATTGTGAGACCAAAATCACTCTCAGAGGAAAAATGGAATGCAATTTGCTACTTACTGAAATATCCCATATGCTAGATAAATACATTAAGTAGTGAACTGTATCCAAAATGCCAATCTGCAAACCTGCAATCAGAACTCACCTCCTCTTCAGTCCTTTTGTATTTATAAATATTGCTAGAATTCTGAATTTCTAAACTGTCCAGCATGATACTCTTATCAAGAATGGAAGACAATTGTAGCTGATCTTGAAGCATCACCAGAAAACTATGAAACTTCTGCTATGCTGTAAACAATCTTGAAACTCTGTGCTTCACAACTGTATTTTGCTTCATGCTCTATTCTCTCATTGATGAATCTTTATGTTAGCTTACTTGTATTTGTCAGGATTATACCACATACACAGCCAGGTGATAATGTTAACACTTACAGAGATTCATAAGGAGGATTCAAAAGCCTACAATATCCCAGGTACTTACAAATGCTACGGTGAAGGGTAAAGACAAAAAAATACATAGTTAAAAGTTTTGGTAGACATATGTAAGCTAATAAAACTTCCTTAAACATGTTCATCAACAAAACAGTTTAAATATTTATCCTACTTACTTTTGGTATTTCCACCATAAATCTCCATTTTTATTCTTCAAAAAAAACCCCATGAGTAAACTACATTATCAGATCCACAGAAAGGAAATTAACAAATTAATTTCTTGAGAATACAATTTCTCTGTCTCATTTTCATAGGTTATGATTTATGTGAATTTAAATTAATGGAGAATTTTCAGACTGTATCAGGTACTCAGATAAGTGGTTTGTGTCGGTGGGGAGAGCCAGTCACGTCCATTGATGTTCATGATTATTCACAGAATCTGATAAAATGTTCCATTTAAAATGTGCATCATTTCAAATGCAGCAGAAAATATTTTCACCCATTTGATCAAATTTGACTGAATGTCCATTTTATTTAGCAATACTTTAGGATACTTAGGTGTTAAAAAAAAAAAGTGAAGGGTTTTTTTAATCAATTAAATGCATTCTGCCTTCATTTGCTTTATTTCTGCACCTGGGATTTGCCCATAATTTCATTACTGAGTGCCTTAGCATCATGTAAGTACTTCAATTTTTTTATGTTTTTATGTTTAAGTTTTTTATGTTAAGTAACAAAAGCCAACTAGCATTCTATATCATTAATTTAAATTTTTTATCATTTGGATGGATTCCCTTCTCTTTTTGGCGTAACAGCTTTTTTATGCTTTTAGCTGTGTTTTCTTTTTTCCGTCTGGGAAAGTATCTTTTCCAATTTTCAAGTTCAAGTCGTTTATCCATTAAACTATTTACATGTTTACATTCTACCACTTGCACCATAATCAAACCTGGGCTTTTCACTCATTATGTAAGAGTATTTGTTCAAGAGACAAAAATAGTCAGATTTTGTCTTGCACTCTTTTTTTAAATTAAAAACCCTTTCTAAACATTTAAATGTATTACTTGGTGAATGACAGTACTCAAAACTCACATTAACAGACATACATTCTATTATTTCTCTATCTTCTACAACTTCTAAAAATAACTGATTTGGTATAATGAAGGTCATAATTTTCAAATTAAGAAGAAAAATCTAAGGTGACATGACTGTAAAGCAAACCAGTTAAATTTACACGGAGATTGTAACTCCATTATTCTTGCATACACTGTCACATCGCTGTCATTTAATTAGTGGCACAAGACAATTATATTGAATATCAAGTCAACCTGCTTATTGGTGCACTAATAAAAAGCTCTCATAATTTTGTTCATTGTTTGTAAATACTATTATGAACTTCTGACGCTGGCTTGAAATTCAAAATTGGTTTAAAAGCTCTAAAGAAACCAAAACATTTCCTTTCTTGGCATCAGGTAAATGGAATTAAACTATTCCAATGTGATTTCATTTCGCATACCAAACAAGCCACAAAACAGTTTTAGGGCTCCAATTTTCATCATCATATTGCTACTCTCCATATTAAGCCCATTCATGAAGAAAAATGAGTCTACAGACCAGCATCTCTGAAACAGTACCAACTATCCCTTTGTCACTCAGAGAAGCACATTCCTTACTTGAATTTATAGCTCTTATATTTAATTATCACATCAGTACTTCCCTGCATAGTCCCATGTTGAGCACCCTACAGGTGACAGCCACACCGCAGCTTCTGCTGCATTTATAGGTTACTTCGTAACTACCAACTATCTTATCAAATTAATGACCTGCCAGGAAGTCGGGCTCAGATGTATTTTATTTCCTTATCTCTAACTAGAATGAACATTTACTGAATGAACGAAGTCTTGAATGCTATTAAAAGAAGCAGACCCACTGCTGCAAGGCCTGTGACACCACAGGGTTACTGGGCCAAATCATGGTAACTTCATCTGTATGGACAAAACTGCTGACTACCAGACCTAATGAAATTGGAACATGACAAAGTGAATCATAAATTTACAGACACAACGACTATTCCTAGTTGTGCATATAAATAATTGGCTTTGTAATTGGAAGTACCTGCATCTCTCCTCCAACACTATTTGCACAGTAGTGTCAAAAACAACCAAAAAAACCCCACCAAACAACACACCAAAAAACACCCTACCAACCACCACCTTACCTGACCAGGTTTCAAATTATATCTCATTAAAAAACCATGGAGTGCAAAGAGACAATTGATAGTTGCTTATGAACACAATGCTGACTCCCTATTTCCCCATAAAACAGTAAATTACCATTATTTAAATCAGAAATTAAATTCAAAACAAAAATTAATGTTTTATGAATGCTTTTAAGTGAAGACAGCATGGTGGATATTTTGGGCAAATCCATGAACAACAGTCAAAATTACCTATCTTCCTCTGTTGCTGTCTTCATACACATGTGTCTCTGAATCCTGAGATCCTGTGTGTATATCCTGACCCCAGGCTTTAAACCTAACACTGGCCTGCATTGTTGGCACCATCTCACCTTTTTGCAAGTCCTATTTCTCATCCTTTATTTAGGGGAATTTTAAAGAATGTTTAATGTTTTCTGTCACATAGAAAACTTTAACAGCTATGTAAGAGTTATTTCTTTTTTCTTACCTACTTTTAACCACCATCCACCTCTAGAGCAGATAGAGGAGAACACCATTTACTTAAAATTGTGTAAGTTGTAGTATGTGAAGTAACAAATGGAACTGAGCATACTTGGAGGAAAAAAGAAATGGCCCTTATAAATAGAAGGTATGAGATTACATACTTACTATTTTTTGTGCTCAGTGAACGGCATTACTTCTTACCACTCTTTTCAGTTTAATAATTGCCAATAATAACTTGACCTACAGCTTGAAATTTAAATGCAGGCTGTGGATTATTCCAAAGTCTAAACCAAACAAGTACATTACAATTGAGAATAAGTAAGGTTTACTTTATTTCCTGTGCACTTGCATTTAAAAGGCAAATAAGGCTTTAGGGAGATCACTTTAGCAGAAAATTATTCAAGTACAAAAACACTAAAGCATTATCAATGCCGTATCAGGGTCTGCATGCCATCTTTTTTAAGAAATGAAGGATAGCAACAGAAACATTCAAGCTTGAAAGTTCAAAGCATGTTCTCTTTCAAAGTTCTTTGTAAGTGGAGGAAGAAAATTTTGACAGAATCTTACAGTTCTTTTAAAACAAATAACCTGCATTATTCTATAAAATATTTACAAGAATGTTTTTATTTGTCATTGCTGTTGCAGTGGTGGTTTAACCCCAGCTGGCAACTATGTACCATACAGATCCTTGCCCACATACACACCCCATTGGTGAAATGGAGAGGAGAATCAGAAAGCAGCTAAAACCCGTGGGATTGCAAAAACAGTTTAAGAATTGAAAAAATAAAATAAAATAATAACATTTTAAAAATAAAAAATAAAAGTAATATAATTGTAATGAAAAGGGAAACAACAAAAAAGATAGAAATAAAAACAAAAAAACCCAAGTGATGTACAATATTATTGCTCACCACCAAGAGATGTCCAGCTCCTTCTCCAGCTGTGATTGGCTTCTCCCAGACAATTCTCCTGTGTCTGTATTCTGGGAATAATATTCTAATATATGGAATATCCCTTTGCCAGTTACCCTGACTTGGCCATGCTCCCTTGCAGCTATTTGTGCACTTACTGTCAGAGCATGGAAAACTGAAAAGTCCTTGACTTAGCATGCAACAACTAAACCATCAGCGTGTTACCAACATTACTATCACATTAACTCCAAAATACAGCATGTTTCAGCTAATAGCAAGAGAATTAATTTTGTTCTTGCCAAAACCAGGAAGTTTTGTCTTTGCTACAATTCACAAAACATTTTCAATAATAATTCAGCTAATAGAAGCTGTAACTACACTTATTAAAAGTTTACTCTTATCTGAGTCTAGATCGATCAGAACAAAGTGACAACTAACAAAATAATGAAAGAGAATACTTATTCTGTCCAGTTATATCAGTATGGAGTCCTGAATAAAGGCCGGAACAAGATTTCTGAAGAAAACCTAAAGGGTGACACTTCTTTCAAAATTGAGGGAACAGAATACAATGAAAGATCGCACCATGACACAGGGAGCTATGCAAATAGCACTCTAATTCAGCCTGCCTCAGACTTTTGCATAATCCCATTTTGCCCAGGTCGTGCAATGTCCCAGATGGTACAGCTGGGAAATAATTTCTATATCCACTGTGCATGATGTAAACTCTTGTGTTATTCAGCCACAGTACTGGGTTGAAATACAGCTCATTGCATTTGCCTTTTTTATCAGCAAGGGAAAAAAAACCACAAATGAAACATTTTCCTTGGTTATCACTAGCCTGTTGCAGTTTGAAATAACTAGTTGATAAAATACATCTGAATGTGCCACAGAAATTATAATTAACAGAGTTTTAAGTTCTTTCTCCCTTTTATTAACAAAAATGGGACCAGTAACATACCTCTCTTTTCTCTGTGAACTTCTTCCAAAAGTTTTTCTTGGTTTTTTATCTGTTTAAAGAGAGACTGATGTTCAGTCTCCTTCATCTGTGTAAAGTGCTTGAGCTGCTCTCGGCTTTGCAGCAAGTAGCATCGCAGTTTTTTTTCCTTACTTTCTCTTTCCTTTACCTCCTCACACAGCCACTGAAGCTTAGTCTACATTAAAAAAAAGGTACAACAAAAAGGAAAGAATTCTAATGAAAATAAGAGGACATAAATGTTCACTGACCAAATTATCTTTGGAGTCACAGATCACTCATGTGTAGCTATCTGAATAATAATAAGGGACATTCAGATATATTAAGAGAACAATGGTGACCTTCAAGAGACTCAAAAGACATATTTTGGTTGATAATTACATGCGAAAAGTCAATACTGTGATTTTCCCTTATATTATTTTATTTCTTTTAAATCAGAACCATGAATTTGCTAGGGTAGATATGGAAATTCACATTGAATTAGTGCACACATAGACACCAAAAGATAGGCCTTCCTTTCAGAATAGCTTTTTCTCTCTATTTTATGTTAACAGAATTTAAAGTATTTCTCTTTTCTAAGAAAGTGACATCAATCCTTTATAGTCAGCAAAAGTAAATATTGAAGGTTCACTCAGAGGAGAAAAAGTTCTCATTGATAAGGTTGTGATCAATATAGTAAATCTAGAAGTGATCACATGGAATACTTTCACACAGCCTATTTAGAAACAGAAGAAAATAAAAGTGGCACTTTAAGCAGTCATTTACTCTAAACTTCCCTCTAGCAACTAAACAAACTTAGGTGAGAAATGTATACAAAGTATTATTAGGTGCTCTTTGAAAGTTCTTCTTAATAATCTGTCAGTGTCACTTTTTGAAATGAAGGAAATACTTCCTCCATGACATTTCTCCTTTGATTCCAATCTTATCTCCGTTATCTATAGTGGAAGTCTTCCTTGGTCTACAAGTCTTACACAGACCACACACCATGAATAACCTTCTCTTACATGCAAATATTTGCAGGTGTTTTTCCTTAAGTCAATTCTCCTGTGGCTTTGACCTTTCTACATGAAGCAAAAACACCAGTTGCCTTCCACAGTTTGTGATCTATTTTGATCACGAGAAACTTACTTCTTTTAAAAGATACTGGGTAAGAAATGTGCTTATGTGTGTGAGCTGAGGAAAGCTGCAAAATGAAAGGCAAGATTTATGAGTTACAGTCATCATCTTGAAGATGTTTTCAAGCATGTGTGCTCCCACATTATAGGATTTGAAAGTTTCAAAGGGGAAAGAAAAATTGTTCATTTTCCAAGAATCCAATCTAATATATTTTAGATTTAATAAATACCAGCCTTACTTAAAATAATTTCTTGCCTTGTGATAATGCTGTAAGAGAAACTTAATGTGATGACTACATTCTCATGCTTTACTTGTCTGAAAAAATTTGAACCAGATCTAAAGGCTATCACTGCTCTTACTTCAGTGCCTTTTTTTTGGGAAAACAACATTGCTATTTATTTTGCTATAGAGATGGCTATTTCTTGTTGATAGAAACATTTGGAAAATTATTCTATCAGTTGAAATAACAGCCTGGAAATACCTGAATAATTGCCAAAGGGATGCTTTTGTATTTTTCCTTTTACCCTTTAAGTGTCATTTTCAATGGACTTTCAACTAAATCAGATCCATCCATTCACAGACTCACCCCCTCATTCAATTGTCAGGACGGAAAAGGACCTTAAGGATCATCTAGCTCCAACCCCCTGCCACGTGCAGGGACACCTCCCACTACACCAGGTTGCTCAAATGTTGAATATTAGCTTACTCAGTAAAATTTCAGGAGGTTTGGCTATTACCTTTGTTTCTGCTAACCAGCGATGAGGATCATTCAGTACTGTTGGTGTAAGGGATATTGCCTATCGAAAAGTAGGAGACAAAGAAACAGACAAAAAAATGGGAATTAGACATGGAAGGAAGAAAGCCTTTTCCATTTACTGAAGAGTGATCAAATACATTTTTTAACAAGGAAGATTAAGCCAAGTGCTTGACTTCTCTGAATACAAATATTTATCCACCAAATTCCTCTTTGCTTACCCAAGTTGCAGTAGCAACTTCTTGAAGTAAAGGGTGAAACATTTTAGAAACCTTGGCAATATCTAAAGTACTGGGCAGAGGTACAATATAACAAAGGAAGCTTCTTACCTTTAAAAAAAAATTCATACCAGGATCACAAAACTAACTTTCATTTCACATTAGCCATCTAGCCAAAAATTCACATTCAGAACTGGCTTAAGGTTGCCAGTGATAAAAAAAAAAACAAGGAGAATTGTATAAACAGGATCTGCAAAACTTTATCCAGAAACCAAAAAATCTGCACAAGGTGGGAAGCAAGTCCAAGAAAGCATGGCTCAATGATCAAAAATCTGACAACTATAGCAGATCACAAAACTTAATAAAAAAAAAGACCTATCTGTAAGGATACAGAGGAGCAAGCTTGTTTGTCAAATAGATTTTCTTAGGATTCTCGTCTAGTTCTGTGCTGCAACACCCCAACTCCATATGCAACTGGAGAAATCGTGTCAATTGTGAAAAATTTTGATTTCAAAAGCAGCCCAGACCAGTCAAACAACCAGGAACTACAAAGCATCCTCTGTTTAAACAGCAAGACAAAAAGAAGATGTAATCTGAGTGTACTCTGGGTTGCAGCTAAGGTTAAAAAGCCACTAGGTCAAGCACTTGTGAGTGCGGTGACAAACTGAGTCAGATAGTCTGTTCTCTTTATTCTCAGAAATGTACAATTTAAGAGGATTAGTCATGTGGAATCATATGGAGGGAGAAAGAGTGGTTTCTGTACCTGGGGAGCAAATGAGAATGCTCAGAAGAAAAGCTGCAGGGACACAGGGGCTGCAGGAGAAGTAGTATAATAGCACAAAAAAAAAAAAAAGTTACAGTAAGCTACCAGTTTCCTGAAAATTTGAATCTGAGTTTTCTGGACACAAGGACCTGCTCTTCAAAATAGGAGGTTATAAACTCTTTCCATTTTCAATATTCAACTCTCTACATAAAAAACAAAGCATTCAAGTGATTTTTTTTAACGAAACCTTTCTTTCATTTTCTCCTGATTTTAAAAGCGTTTTAGGTCTTTCTTGAGGACTTTCCAACTCTAGGAACATGGCCTAAGAAAACCTACCTCAAAATTTTGGCTAACAAAAGATCCTTTCACACAAGCAAAAGGAGAACTATCCCTCACAAAGGAAAAAAAAAAAGGCAAAAGAAAGCAGTACCAATTAATGCATGGACAGTTCTTCATAGTATCCCATTCTAATACCTAGCAATGTCCCTCTATATCCATAATTCTATTAGAATTATTATCTATGTAACAGTGACAGTAATGCATACAAGTTCCACTACAAACTTTCCTTAAGAAAATAACAAAACCTGCTGCATACTTAAAACTTAGAATTACTTTGAATTTCTCCATGGAGTCCCGAGAAAAAATTTCACAAGCAGCATCAATTTCACTTCCTATCATGGAGAGAATGGATTGCTGCTCCATTTCTAAGTGGCGCAGCTGATCTTTAAACTGCAGTCTGGCCTCACTTATCTTTCTCAAATGATCTTCATTGCTGATCTGTTTTTCCTGGAGTGAAAGAGGAAAAACAAAACAAAGATAAATTATTGTATTAATAACACAACATACATCATTAGCCATGTATCTTTCAATCTTATAATCACACCATTCTCAGTCATGCTAAGTTCAACTCATTGCCATGGAAAAATAATACCTTCTAATAACAGTTGTAAGTTCCTCCCTCAATTCTCCTTATTATCCTGTAATTCCGTTATGAAGAAACAGCTACCAAATCCAAACTCAACAATCATAAAGCCTGTTTTCAAAGTCAAAAATATATGTTCTATTACAAATCTCCTCATGAGTACAAAAAGAGCCCAGAGCAAATACTCCCGTTATTATCTTTTGCCCTGAATCAGTTATAGGCATCTAATCAATATTGTCAGAAAAGAGATCCCAAAAGGAAAATTTTATCGCCAGTCAGTGTACCCTCAAAGGAAAACTACTCAAAGAACACCTCATAGGAGAGTGAGTGGTGCTGAGAAACGTATTTTATGTTATTGTCTAATGTCAGAAAGTTGATTAAATATGTTACACATGTTTTTAAAATTTAATCTCCCTTCTTTTATATCTATGATAGAGCTGCCATAAAACTGAACAAAACTACTGATAGATAACACAAAAGACTGAATTATACATCATAAATAATATAGAAAAACCTATCTTGTGAGAATAAGTGAAATTGAAACACACCTGTCTGCTGTTGAGATCAGGAGGATGTAATGCAGCAAAGGGCAAACACTTTAACAGGCAAATTCCAATGTGTGCAAGTTGCACCAAGAATGGTGAGAACAAGAATTTCAAAAATTCATTAATGGTGGACCTCCACAATGAGAAGGTACAACTGTTTGAAGTGTATTTGTTGGAAATCTTCATACACTGCTCTTATGAGACACCAGTGTGGAGTTAGGTAATGTCTAACACACAAGTTCCATGAACAGGATATATATGGAATCACAGAATCATTTATGTTGGAAAAGAACTCAGTTATCAAAGAGTCCAACTGCAAACCCCATACTGCCAAGTCCACCACTAAACCATGTCCCTGAATACCACATCTACATGTCTTTTGAACACCTCCAGGGGTGGTGACTCAACCACTTCCCTGGGCAGCCTGTTCCAATGTGTGAATACATTTTTCCTAATATCCAACCTAAATCTCCCCTCACACAGCTTAAGGCTGTTTGTTCTTGTCCTATCACTTGCTAATTGGGAGAAGAGACCAACACCCACCTTGCCGTCTCCTTTCAAGACACTGTATACATATATATGTATAGGTGTTACTTCTACTAGCAAAATAGGTGACCTACAAATGTGGAACACCCATACTTCATAAGTAGTCTGATTTCTTCATTTAATTAATACAAAAATACTTGAGTTAGACAGTAGTTATTTCAAACTGAAGAAATTGTAAGTTTTTTTAAGATGGACAGGTTCCAGTATTTCTGTACTATAAAGGTGGGAATTGAAATAACAGTTTTGACCT
Source organism: Eopsaltria australis (assembly GCA_034509425.1). Lineage (NCBI taxonomy): Eukaryota > Metazoa > Chordata > Aves > Passeriformes > Petroicidae > Eopsaltria > Eopsaltria australis. Next base: position 621,739 of record JAVTVJ010000007.1, read on the forward strand.
ATATTAGTATTCTGAAAGCAATAAGACTGCATTGTATACATTTCCAGTATCAATATTCTGTTATCCCACTATTCACTGAACACAGTCCATCACATGCCAAAGTTCTTTCCCAAAGACCATGACTAAAACAGAGTATGTAACTTTATTTTTTTATTTCTTATCTGCTTGATTTTCTGCGTGTGCCAACATTCCTCATCATTCTACATCCAGAGCCTACAGGAGAAATCACTAATGACTCAGAAGTGCACAGAAGGAAAAGGAAACCAACCATTTTACCATTATGCTCTGCTCCTTCATCTTCCATGAAAAAAATACATCTAAGCTAGCTATAATACCTATGTTTCTTTGAATTAGTATTTGCATTAAGAACAGAATATTAAAAGTATAAAAAGTATGGAAGAGAAAAAAAAAAGTACTTTGTAATACAGTAAGCTTCTGCTACATTACCACAACTGTACACTAGTATGAGATTTCTCAAGAGGTAATATTATTTCCCCCATCCTAACATCCCTTTTGACAATCCACAAAGCCAAAATAGCAAATATTCTCTTTAATTAACCATTAATGCAATCTAGCAGAAGTCTCCATCTGCCGTTACCTTCAAAAGTTGAGACCACAGGACTGTATGCTTAAAACTTCTCTGATCTTTTTCAATTTAGAGATAAAAGATAAATTTGGTCTAAAAACAGTGTCTTCCCAATGTTAGGTAAGGTTGGAGCAAATTCACAACAGACTACAGAAGATTATGTACATTCCTATAAACACAATAATAGATATTATAGAACTAAAATGCCAATGTAGAAAAAACATATTTTCAAATTTTAGTTTCAGGTACTTTTTACTAGTCTAACAAGTTGAGCTTTTAAACCACTTCCTGATACTTTAGAAAGCTAAAGAAATGCCAGGTTTAACATTTTTCTATCGCTATTCTACCAAAGAAAACCCTTAAACCCAAAAATCCTCCAGCCCAACATTATTTAGGAATTTTTTTTACCATGCTAACTTTGCATATCTACTTCAAATTACCTCTAAATTATTCATAGCTCCACTGCATCGTGAAGAAAAATACGAAGAAAATTACAAGTGGTTGGTTAAACATTTCTTAGTTAGCTATATTAGAGATCAGGCAAGCAACAGGATTTATATTTGTTGTCCTAAATAATATTAGAAAAATCTTTGGAGGGATACAGTTCATAATCCAGCCAAAGCACTTTTGTCTTCTTTCATTTGTACAGGAATCGTGTATTGTGGTATGACTGAGGAATACTGTGGTATTCTTTAATACATACACGCTGGGAGTTTTTAGGCTTACCATCTATTTCTATAATCCATCATTTATTTTAGGTATTTATCAGCAGAGAAACAAATCATGGTTAAAATCAGTTAAGTTTACCTTTTTCTCCAGTTCTTGTTTTACAAACTCACATTTCCGTTTTAGTTTTGCATTTTCTTCTGCATTTTGGGTTAATTCTTCTGTCAATTTATCACACTCGACTTTTCTTTTTTCCAGTTGTCGACACTGAGTCTTGACTATGTTTTTCTCTTCTAAAAGTTCCATCTGATGGTAAAAGGAAAACAGATTACAAAGTCACTATACGGGTTATTTTAAAACACACCCGAACTCCAGTTTTAAATCAGTGGAACACTATTGCCAAATGATAATTGTAAAAAATTAAATTGAATTAAGTTATACTAAGTGCAATTACTTATCTGAACATGGAAAACGTGCATCACAGAGTTGTGGCACTATACAGTGTTTTAAAAGCAGAAAATAGAAGTCTCAGATTCTTCATTTCAACTCTGCTACACTCATCAGCTTACATCATCCTGAGAAGCCTAGTATTTATGCAACTTTTCCATTACTGAAATAATCTGGAATAAGAAAGTCTAAAACTATCCTTTAATTTCAGGAACTAATACTAAATTTACATCTGCAAGGAAACAATGGCAAAGATTTAGTATTTTTAAGTTCTAGAATTGTGTGGGTTTAGTGCTATTATTTTGTGTGATTAATGCTACTCATGAAACTGCAGAGAAAAATGAAGAAAACAGATAAGGATTTAGAAAGCCCCAAAAGAATGAGTAAATAATGTATATTTGTTTCGAGTGAAAAAAATAACTGACTGAAAATGAAAGATTTGAGAAATGCCCTACAATGTCTAGAAAATTAAAAAAAAAATACAACCAAGAAGCAAATTAATGCACACATTACTCAAAACCCGTTTCATATTGGATGAAGTGTGGGATGCAGTTAAACACAAAAATAAACCTCCAAAGTAAATTTCTTTCTGAGGAAAAGCAATAATTCTCTTTCCCAATTACACTATGAATATAGTTTCTATGGGGAAGAAAGGTAAGGAGAGAAGTTTTATGAGTTAATTTAGACACTAATTTGGACACTAAACAGATTCTAAAAACTCTTCCAAAGGACAGTTTGAGAAAGAACTTTGGCATCTACAGTCTACAAAGACCTTAGAACACCAGACTTAAAGGCAAGCCCGCCATGTCCGAACATTTTCTGTGAATATGCTTATAAAAATCAACTTTTCAGTTCCTACTAAAGGTAATTGCATTATAATATCTATGCAGATGGAGACAATCCAAGAAAAAAATCCCTCACCTATATTGCCTTTGAGACACAAAAGAGAAAGTTAATACTTATTAATTTCCAGTATGGACAAGGCAGATATGACTCTAATATAATTGATCTTTATGGAACCCAATTTCAACATTTAATAGTCTTCAAGAAAAAAAGGATAGCACAATCAGAAAATGTATAGAAAACAATTAAAAAAGAAACACACACATATACACAGTTTAATATGTATAGATACATATCACTATATAACCTTAGATTAAAGATTAATACTTGAAATACTTCCATACTGTCAGGTAGTAGGAAATTTTGTAAGTCGTCATTCTAAGAAAACAAGCATGATTTTAAAGCAAATGAAGGTATGTTTTAAAATTAGGTGACAACATCCAGAACTGCTGAGCACACAGCCAAATGGGGACCACTAAGCAAACCACTTGAACTCCTATGCCTAGTGTATCTATCATTTTAAGTATCAGAATCTCAGTAACGAAACAGTAAGATCCTTCTTAACACTGGTATCTCAAAAAAGTATATATTCTTCTCCAGTTCTATTGCATGATAGAATACTTTTATGGTACCTTCCCTACTACCCAAAAAATCCTTAACTAGTCAGCAATTTTTCAATCCAGTGCTGCACTACAGAAAACCAGCCAAAGTGAGGCAGAAAGTACCATACAGAGGAGGCAAGAGAGGAAAGAACAACAAAAATTGAAAGTCACTTCTTTTTACAATCTACGCAGGAGTTAGTCCTCTAAACACCGGACTATATCCTTGATTTCCTGGAAGTAATTAATAAATGCATCCTCTTTTAAGTTTAAGGCTTTGGATCCTACAAATATATTAAATTTTCCTTTACTCCTCAAGTCTCTCTCACTGACCTTTATTTTTAAAGCTTTAACTATCTTTGGACAAGATATGTATATTCCTTTCCAAAAACAGTTACAAAGGTTGGAGACAGCTGAGGCATAAATAAGGTCAATTATTACTGTAAAAACTATTACAGTAAAAGACAGCTGGCTGCTAGACACAAAATCTTAGCAGCCTAAAAAAAAAAATAGAATAGGTTAAAAAGCCCCAACTTTTTCTGTTGGATTTCCCTAAACAGCACCCTAACACCAAAATATTTTTTAAAAAAAAGGAAAGAAAAAGATAAAATGCATGTTAAGTTTACCTTAATTTGGAAGAAAAGTATGTCCATAAAATTGAAATCCAAATGCAATGCAATGATGAGTTCAGACAAAAAGTAACCCAATCACCTGCAGGATGACATGTTATCAGATCTTCCTAGAGATGCATATGATTTTCTATTCTGTTTCATTTACAGTCTCTCAATCAAGAGAATCTTGTGCATTATCATTTTGCATACTTCTAAAAAAGTTGCCTATGCTAATATCTTAGAAAATTCATCTCCTTCAAACCTTCTGCTCTTAAAAATATATGTAGATTGAGAATTCTGGGGAAGTCATGGAACTGTAAATGAAATATGGAAGTGAATTTTTTTAATACTCTGTTTAGATTCAATGATCAGTAAAAATAGAATGGTCCTAATGGTAGGATTTGCCATTTCATAGAAAAACACAGTCATGATCAACTTATTTTTTCTTATTAGCATCCAGAATACACTTATCTTCTCTCCACTTGATATCAAATGTACACTCTTAATTTCAATGTCATTGCAAAAAAAAACCCCACATTTGGACGGACCACTTAAATAATCCTATACACACTAAAAATTAAGTCCCCAGTGTTAAGGACTGCTGTCAAAATATTTGATTTTAATGATCCTTCTACTAAAAAACACCTAGGGGATTTTTTATTGCTATCTTCACTTACAGGCTTCTGTGTTAGGAACTGCTTAAGAATTATTATCAATTATAAAGTCATAAATGATACACTAAATAACTAAACACTAGACCCAAGAGAGAGAGAGACCCCTGAAGGACACCACTCATCATTGCTGCACATTGGGACTCCATCTGGACTCTGAGCCATTGACCACAACACTCAGAATGGGACCATTCAGCCAGTTTCTTATCTAACAGTTCACCCATCAAATCCATCTCTCACCAGTTTACAGAGAAGGATGTTGTGGGGCACTGTGTCAAACACTTTACACAAGTTCAGATAAATGACATCTGTAGCCCTTCCCTTGTCCCCTGATGCAGTCACTCCATCAGAGAAGGCCACTGGGTTGGTCAGGCAGGACTTGCCCTTGGTGAAGCTGTGCTGCCTGTCCCAAATCACCTCCCTGTCCTCCATCTGCCTTAGTGTAGCTTCTAAAAGGTTTTGTTCCATGACCTTGCCAGGAACAGAGATGAGGCTGACAGGTCAGTTTTTCCCATAGTCCTCCTTCCCACCCTTTTAAAAGATGGGAACAATGCTTCCCCTATTCCAGTCACCTGGGACTCCACCTGATTGCCATATTAAAACATTACAGCATCATATATTTCCTTTTATTGTGATCACAGTCATATCTATTTTACTATTTTTGAATTAAATTTTGATTTTGACCTAAAACTGGCACTGTTACTTTTTTTACCCTGAACTTTAAACTTTTACAATGGCCTGCAATAAAATGTGTGTTAAGTGCTTTAAAGCCTATGCTTTATTAGCTTGATCATTCAATGGCAGGGGTTGTGTGTGGGGTGTGTGGGAGGAGGCAGAAAGTCTTACATTGGAATTCTTCACAATAATTACCTTTAGCATTCTAATCTGAGTGTCTGCATCATCTTTTTCTTGTTTAAGGAGTTGTGTGAGTTCTTGAACATTTTGTTCATGTTTGATTTTCACATTTTGTAACTCTGATCTAAGATCTGCCAACTCCTGTTGGTGAATTTCTCTTTCCATCTTCAGCTGCCTGTTAGCTGAAATCATCTCTTCATGACTAGATTCCTGCTGTTTCTGGAGGTCTGAGACACTCTTAAGTAATTCCTTTTTGGCTTTCTCCTCTTCTGCAATTCTGTTTGTTAGTTCCACACGTACAGCACTTAAATTTTTTACATCTGCTTGCATTTCTAGGAGTCGTTCTTGGTCTTTTTTATGGAACATATTAATAGTTTCAAGTTCTGTCTTCAAGTGTTCCTTCTCAGCTTGCATTTGATTTTGTAGAAAGACTTGCTTTTTCAACTCATTCTCCAGTTTTTTTACAGTACCTTGAACTTCCTTGATCTCTTCTTCAAGAGATACCTGGTGTGACTCCATTTCATTCAGTTTTACCTCTTTACAGTGGAGGAGTTCTTCCTGCTGGGCTCTCTTTGTAAGCACATCATTCAGCTCTTTCCGCAGGCTTTCTATTTGGTTTATAGCTGAGAGAAGCTGACTTTTGAGATCATCTTTTTCTTTCAGGGCCTAGGAAAGAAGAAAAAAATCCATTCTGATCTGAAATAATTAAAAGCAACTGTTGGAAGGATGTCCTTAGACATCAGGAATGTCTATGGAATAATTAATATATGTATGTGAAAATATAAAGTTTTTGCTTGCTATGAACTCAGTTCAAATGTATTCAGTGTTTCTTTGAATTTACACAACAAATCATGTGCAATCTCAAACTTGGACTTGTCCTTAAATGATCTAGCCTTCTATGTAGGGATAGTTTTGGTTTATTCCCCACTTCTCACACTCTCTCTCTGCAGACTGAGAAGTGTTTCTTTATTGGTTACCCCAAATAGCAAGATGGAGAAAATGAGGTAATAGAGTAATGCAGCAGTGTACAGGGAGGACTGCTGGACACACACCTTACCTACAGTCCATTCCATGTGCTGACTTATTTTGTTTCTTTTCTAAAACATTACATATGAAGTATATCAACTTTAACTTATTTTTGAAATTATGCACAGTAGATTAATTAATAGCAGTAAAAAGCTTGGTTCACTTATGCATGAAAGCCAAGAAATAACAACATCATCTCCCAAACAAAAATCAGCCAAATGTAATAAAAATTCCTGTTTACTCAGCATCTTAAGAGTTTGGGTTTTTTGTCCAACATTGACATATTTCATGTTAAAATTACCACAGAATCACAGAATGTGTAAGCTTGAAAGGACCACAGTGGGTCATCTGGTCCAACCTCCCTGCTCAAGCAGACTTCTCCTAGAACACAGGCAGAGAACTGCATCCAGACAGTTCTTGAATACCTCTAGTGAGGGAGACTATGCAACCTGTTTGCGCAGCCTGTTTGGATAGATCAGATTATTTAAACTGACTTAATAAATTTTGTACTGAATTTTACTGAGCATTTTCACCAACTCCACAAGCAATGCACATTTCTTATGGATACAGCAAAATTACTTGAAATAATCCAGAACAAAAAGGCAATTAGGGTTAAAAGTGTGCAGTCAAAAATAATAAAACAATTCGCGATTATATCAAGAATAAGCAATGCAAAGCAAAATACAAAAATAATAAATTGAGGACATGGACTGATGACCATCATGGACTTTTTGGGAAAAAAAACCTACCAAACGAAACGACCTTCCTAAAACTATCTTGTAACCCTACTTGAAGGATTTGGCTAAAAAACCCAGAACCCAAAAAACCACCAAAAACCAAACAAAACCAAAACTCCAGTAACATTTCAAACTAAAACCCTTAAGTTACTTGCTTTGAGTATGTTTTCTACATTACATACTTAAAAGAAAATACATTTCAAAAGATGTTAGAAACTCCACTGTCAAACAATATTAAGAACAACCACACAGGCAAAACTTTAACCAAACTATCCCAGTAATTCCACAAGATTGAAACCTAAAGAATCTTTCTGTAGCCCATCCATTGTCTGGAAATATTTCAAGTATCTCAAAGCTTCAAGTTAAGATTGCAATCCAATTTTGAAAAATTTTCATCAACCTTTTGAAGTCCTCTAACAGAAATCAAAGACAACAGACTGCCATTTCTTCCTTTTCTTTATTATTTTTACAGAATTTTATCTCAGATGTTAATTGTCTATATTTCAAAGCTAGTTAAATTATGTTCATCTAGTTACCTCAAGTTTATACTAAATGCTGCATCTAGATTGATTACATACCTATAAGTAAACTATTTCCAACTTTATACTGAGAACATGAAGCATCATTTGTACTTTTTTCTCCTTCACAATTACACACAGTTTATTTGATCTTGCATATCTTCAAATAAAGAAACTTTCTTCACCAGTGACAATTACCTCAAACTTGTTGGCAGGGTGGTGATGAATTTAAAATAAGAACAAATACTGACAGTATTTCTTAAATGGAACATAAGCCAAAGTTTAAGCACTGCATTTAGCATGTGAATATATTTGTCACATAAAAAGTGGTAAAACCCATGTCAAGGAGTCTTATGTAACAAACAAAATTTTAATGTGGAGAGTGCTATCAAGTGCCTCTACAAAGACCAGTCTATGTGTTTACATGAATAGTGATTTCAAAACCTTTTTGGGGTCTACTGCTTCTTATTCCAAATTTGCCTCTACTTTTTGCTTCTTATTTGTCCATTTGATAGACACACATGATTTCAAAATGATTCAGGTTTTCTTCCTTTCCTTACAATCTCCATTTTCTTTGGCAAGAGATGACCAACTTCTTAAATGTTTGAGAATCTTACTTCCCCGGACAAATGCTAGAGCTAACCAATACAAGATTACTATGGAATGAATTGTTAGAGCATGGATAGAGGAAATAATAATAAAAAGTAAGGAATACGATAGGCAATCCAGGAGAGAAACAGCAACCCAAGGAATCACAGTTTAGTTTTGCTAGAGTTTATTAATTTCAATTTAGTAATAGCCCCATTAGGACTTTTCCTGTGCTTTGACCATGCTTATATTCATGTACTGACCTCAGAACAGATTATTGGATCAGAAACAACAGAGGATTAATAGACATCCCATACTACATCCCATATAGACCTTGAAAACCTCAATCTTTGAGCAAGACAAAGCAGAGCATGGAGCCACCTCAAGCCCATCAGATTCAGCAACCTAAACTGGATGGATGCCATGAGAAAGCATGTGAAAAGAGGGTATAGCATTATAAAACAAAAGCCATACAATATGATAGACTGCACCAGCAGAGAATAAAAGTTAAGATAAAAGCTCATAGCATAGAGTTTAGCACTATATTAGCCACTATAGGAACAAGCAACTTTTGACCCAGCCACTGGAAAATACAGACCCACAGACTCATTGCCAACAGAATGATGGTTTCTACCATTACTCCAATACAGGATGATAAGCATTAGCATTGATGTGAGTGCTTGTCTTTAAAACAGTGTCAGCAGCTGAACAAATAAAGTAATTCTTCTAAGTCAAAAACCAAAAAACCTAGATTTTTTCCTGAGAAACGTTAGAAGAGGAAAGTCTAAGTGGTCTGCCATACTGAACAAAGACAAATGAAAAACTCAGAAAAGTTACGCAATCAATTTTCAAACTGATTTTTCAAAGAAAAAGTTCTGAAAATTATACAGAAGAGGTCCAGAACTTAAAGCAGAAAACAGTTTAAGTCACAGTTTGCATAATTAAACTCTTACTCCTCATTTCTAAAATAAAGGGAAAGGGTAAAAAAAAAAAAAAATCAACCAATCTTACCTGACTATTCTTGTCCATCAGTTCACTAATAGTTTGATTCTGTTTTTCTATCTCACGATCCAGTTTCTTACACTTCAATTTCCATTGGCGGATGGTTTCCTGTGCTCTCACCTTCAGATCTTCTCTTTTTTTCTCAATCTCCAGCCTGAGTGCCTCTGAATGCTTGAATTCAGTGAGATACCGTTCTGCTTCCTTGGTACTCTCTTCAACCTGTTGAGCTAACTCAGCAGACTGGAGTTCAGTTTGTCTGCGTCCATTCTCACAAGCCTTGTAGCAATTCTGTATCTCCTTTAGCTGGTCCAGCATTTTTTCCTGCTGCTTCTCCCTGTTTTCCAGGTCAGATGTTAATACCTGGAATCATCATAGCAAAATACAAGCATTCTCTAAAGATATGCAATATGAAACTTTATCAAACAACATATAGCAACATTAAATCACATTCCTATCTAAAATATGAACAGCATAAAAGATCTGCTTGACTATGAAGAAAAGCCCTGCTAGCCCAGAGAATCTCTCCCTCTGCAATGGTAAAGAATTTCAACACAAGACATAAAATACATACCACTCAATTCTTTCTGCATTTGTTCCTCTTCTGGTTGTTCTTGTTATTTTTCTTATTATTTTGTTATTATAAGTTTGAGATCAATCATTGACCATATATTACACACTATACAAATAAGAAATAAACTAAATAGTAAGCTATAAGGAGATTAATGTAAACAGATGAGAGGAAAATGAGAATTGGAAAGGAGTCAGCAGCATTCAACACAACCACAGTAATCTATAGTATATGACCTAGTTGCTACCCAGTTTTATGGTGGTTGCTTTTATGAAAGCAATGTGCTAAATAAAGGTGTATTTGACAGCACTGAATACAAAGAGATTAAAGCAGCTTGGTAAATGTTTCTAGAACAAAGTGCAAATATGTTTGAAAATGCAGCAGGCATATTTAAGCCTTTCCATAGTGAATTAAATTGAAAACACACCTTCTAAAATTAAAAAGTGCTGCATTTCTCAAATCATATTTCTCTGAACAGTCTCATAAGCAACTCAGGAAAAATAGTGTCCATACACCCAGAAGGACATGCTCAGAAATCAGTTTTGAAGATACACCAGCAAAACCGTATTTTACTAACATCATCATGCAGAAATTCACATTAGTATTCTGTATTTTGGGCCTATTTAGACTGCTTTCATACCATTCAGTCTTCTCATTAATGAAAGATGAATTTGAAAGACCTGATCTATAATCAGTCAAACATATTATCAAGTCTCAGGGGATTGAAATACTTTACAGAAGAGGATTAGATTTCAGAACGACTAAAAAAATTGCAGATGTAGTCTAAAATAAACAGATTGCAATTCAGAATGGACAAGAGAAAAGTAATTTACCTATGAAACAAAAGGCAGCCTTACAGATGGCTATAGAATGACTATTTAGACAAAGACCTTTCCACAAGGTCGGGGGAAGGAAGGACACTTGGGTTTGTTGATAAGGGCTCTCTCCTTGTCAGTTTGTTAGTTTATTTTTTACCATCCCAAACCAAGCCAACACCTCCTGGGAGGCAGTAAATCATACTGATCTCTTCAGGATAGTATTTGCTGTGCTGAAAAGATAATCAGAACAAGCTCACAAGCTAAAATTAGCAAAATTTTGATCAAAACGAGCTTAATTTCCAATGAAAACAGATTATAATACTTCTTTAAAAATAAAGATTTAAATTGAGTATAGCAGAAGTCAAAAATAGTTTCATAAAATACAATCAGATATTACATTTACCATTCCACAGATTTTCTAAAATGGGTCATCGTTTCTTCAGTTATGTGATTACACATGCTGTTATCACTCCCTATTTCATGTGTTTCTGGAGACACCACAGAGGATGTCAGACTAAATTGATGCAGTACTCAACTCTGCATCATTAAAAAAAAATAATTATTTATATGTAACTTCCCCAGAGTACACACTTCATTAACAGAACTACAGCCTCTCTCTATTTTCTCTAGATCCAATACCCCAGTATGTAATCTAGCTTTCAACTTTCATAAGAAAATGGAGGTAGAGAAAGGGGCCAACATTTCCCAGTTATAGGCTACTTATTTATCTGAAGTGTAAACTAATCACTGCAGGCACTACACCTGTGACTCTACCACCATCACACCTGTGACTCTACCACCATCACACCTGTGACTCTACCACCATCCTAGAAACTCCTGCAGTCTGGACTTACAGTCCCCAGGTTTGACTACATCATACTTTTACCCTGCATTTTTGACACCTAATTTAAAAATTAAATCACCACAAACTGCAAAACAAAATACATTCTAAGTAAAGAAAACACAATACATAGTGTATTCAGTGCAACATTCCTTAAAACTCGTGCGAACATTTGAAATGTGAGGACCACTCATTTGCTAGAACTTACACAACTAAGGCCTTATACCACTGTTATGTGCACTGTATACTGATAAGAATATAGAAAGTCACATTTCACCCCACCACACTAATTACATAAATCACCTAAAGTGGATCTATAGGTAATTATCTCCCTCCTCTTTCATAATCTGTATCTCAGCAGTACAGTCATCAGACTGTAATCCTATGTAATCATACTACTGTCACTGATAACGTTTACACCAATTAATTATTGTACCTAATTATTCTCTTATTAATTTTTCCCAAATGTAGATCTCAGATATTTTGTTCATCATTATCTGATCTGCATCTCTTGCCAATCAGAATGTATCTAACCACTAAGAACCATTAACTCAAACGATTTAGATTTTTTTACAAGCATAAATTCCGTGAATTGAAAAATCAAAAACACATACGTTCAACCAGTCAAAAAGTACACTGAGATTCAGTATGTTGCAAAAAACCAGTTTCTTGAAGCGATGCCTTCTCTGTAGTCTTCCAAAGCTTGGTACTCTCACAGATAATGTCATATGTAAATACAAGACACACCAAAACTACCTTCTTTTTCCCCCTTCAGGCTGATGTGTGATTTTAGAGAGGAAGTGTATCAAAGGAAACAGTATCTGTACATTTTAAACCCATCTGTGGAACTATTTCAGTATATGAATATTGACGTGGCAATACAGACTGGTCTGCAAAGGTATTGATTTCTCCTATTTTGTAAGAATATATTTAAATTTAGAAAAGTGTTACTTACTGATTTTCATATACCTGAATTGGCTCATATAAGGACAGTAATTGGCTAACAGTTTCATTTGTGGAAAAAAAAGTCAAAGTAAACTTTAGTGAGAATATTAATCAGTATTTATAATTCCGGAAGACTTATATTACTGAAGAATTCTAATATTAAATAAACATATCAATAATTTTTCCTCAGAAAAATTGAAAAGTTTTAACAAATTGTCTACTGTACTGGACAATACTATAAGACTACTAACACCTAATTCAAATAAAGAGTAATTAGTAAACCAAACAAGTTCCCAGGCATAAGAGTCTAAAAACACTTATGGAGAAACTAGGGTATTGCATCTTTAAAATTTGTGCGCTTTGTTTATTTCTTAGCCATAATAGTTAAATCTTAATAGGTAGCCCAAACAGCCCCCTATCTATATGGTTTCATGCAGAAAAATGTATTTAAGATAGTTGTATACGTTTGCAAGATCTCACAACCACACCCTTACATAAACCACAGTAGCTGAAATAAATTTAAAAATTAATTTAAGATTGAACTCACTTCTAAACATGAGCTTAAGAATATGTTTTAACCTTTTTCATCCTCTCCATTTTACATCACACTGTGACTTTATGGCAACTGTCGGATGCTAAATGTACAACACACACAACTCAAATTGTTGCAAACAATGAATAAATCAAAAGAAATTTCTAATATCACATGCATATCTGAGACAAGTTAGATCCTCCCCACTAAACAAAGATAAATTACACCCAAGTCAAACATGACTGGTCACTTCCAACTGGGAATCAGACTATCTGATAGGAGCAGCTGTTAGAACAGGCCTGACAAAATGCTTTGTTAATACGCAAGTTTAGAAATTCACATCCTTGCATTCCTTGATGTCCCATGAAAAGAAAAACACACCAGCTATTTTCCTGTTACTGCCCCTGTAGGAGAAAGGCAGTGGGAAGCAGATAAGAAGTACAAAGTATTTTCTGTTGAGAAAATGAGGGAAGTCAAAGATTTCTAACTCAGAGACATGACAATGACCCCAGCTGAGCACTCTTGAATGAGCATTTTCAGGGCAGGAAATTAGTATTATAAAATCATTCTGACCCTTAAGAAAGCATGTTCTACAAGCAGAAGTTTAAAATAATTGTTTTACTGTGGGTTTTCACCCCCTTAATTCCTGTCACCAAAATAATTAGTTTCTCAGGCACAACGAAACAAAAAAACAGAATGTTTTCAGTTAGTCATGGGTTTTATTGACCAGCTAGAATACAAATACTGATGGACACCAGGAAATAAGTTCTGCTCTTCTTACCCTCTATAGAAACACTTTAGGTCTTTTTAAACCTATTCAATGATCGAGTTTCATAAAGCATGTAGGAACTTATTTTGAGTAGGCCATTTTTTCCCAACTGTAATTTGATGTATTAGCTTGATTTAAATCAGCAGAGAAGTTGACAAGGTAAAGAAGCAGCAGAAATAAACTGAAAAGTATAGTCCTGTAAATAAATCTATGAAAAGACAAAAAGATAAGTTCCTACATTTGAATTTCCAAAGCGATGTAATATCATTTCAAAGGTAAGTACCTTCATTAGGAAAATAAATACAAAATCCCTTACTTACAGAATGCCAAAATACAAACAGAACAAAAAGTGAAGTCCTTGACTTCTGAAATAATACACATGGTTTTGAAAACAAACTCTTTTCTCCTGACAGTCACAGAAGAAAACTGTTACTGCTTAGGCATACTACTTTCAATGACAAATCTAAGAAAGAGCAAAAAATACAGAAATTTCCCATCTTAAATAAGAATGCTACTGCCTACTTAGACCTCACTTTATGGTCAAAGTCTCTTCTAAATAAAATTTCAGTACAAAAGGCTTCTTTTATCCTTTTCATAGAGAATCACATTAAACATCATGTGCATAAAGGAGACTACTAATACTCATGATTATACTATTATATTGCATCTAATTACTAAAATCAGGGAAGTTGTGAACTACTTTTGTTACTCTACTGCACTCTCTCACAGAACAAGGTATCTCAGATTTTAAGGTTGAACTTTAGTTCTGAGGAATGATGGAATGGGGAATAAGGAAGTAAGTACTACCTTACAGAAGTAGTTCCAAAAACCATTATCAATGGTAAGGGATGATAAAATCAGATCAGCTTTTCTTTGTACATGGGAAAGAGAAGTAATCCAAACCATGATTTTTGGCATTAAATGGAAGAGAAAAAAGTCAGCAAAATTCAAATCACACTTCAAAGTTATTTACACAATAAATAACAACCAGCATGACAGTTACTCTTAGTTTTAAAGGTTAATCCCTAATCTATCAGCTAATGTTAAACAGATGAGAAATTATTTTAAAAAACAAAAAAATGCCACCAAGAAAAAAGCAACAAAACCCAACTTACCTGTATGTGCATTACAAGCTGTGCTTTCTCCTTGTCCTTACGCTCTATACATCTCTTCAGTTCTTCCACCTCTGACATTGCAGCATTATGACTCAGCTTTGCTTTAAGCTCCAAAATATGTTTCTCTAGATCTTGCTTCTCTCTCTCATACCTTTCAGTTACTGTAAAACAGCAAGAACAGAGCAACAGATTCAGTAGAAATACCAACTTGTGGTATTTCACTTCTGGCAATTTGCTTCTCTACTTGAGACTATTCTACAACTACTGTTTTTGACCAAAATACCTCTGAAAAATAGTATACCTGTATCATAACCTAATAACATTTTACTGAATGAAACAATATTTTTCAGTCATTTTATAGGGGTTTTCCACTCTTCCCCCTACACACTTCTCCCCTCAAAAAGAAAAAAAAAAAAAAAACCAAAACCAAAGCCCCAACAAAACATAATAAATCAAAATAAGATGGACTAAACAATGGGGAAGTTCTGGTGTAAATGAAATTTGGTCATCAGCTTCAAGGCCAAGATTTTATCTCACCAGAGTAATACCTCCCAATTTGAAAGTCACATTATCTGTGAATTTCATGTCTGAATATTGCAACCACAACCAAAGTTTTTGATAAGAGTAAGCTATAAATTCTCTCCATCAGAAATTCAAAGGTCTTTAGTCATAAACAACTACTAGAGGCAAAAGAAAAAACTCTCCATTTGTCTTCTTCCCCTGTATCTTTGAAGAAACAGAAATAACACAGCAAGGTGAAACACATGCATACATTTATACTATTTTTTTGGTTGTATCTTAACAGTTCCAGTACATTTTTATTTTCTTCATATTTTTACAACTGTTTTAATTTTTAAGATTAATAAGAAAATTAAAATACGTGTTTATTAACAAGAAAGGCATATTGTTTCAAATAAATTAACTTTTAAGCAGATACATTAACATGACTGGATAAAAACTATTGAAATTACTATTTTGCATTACATTTCTGAAGCTAAGACACATACAAAATTTAACCAATTTCCAGTGCCCTGTATGAGATTTGTAAAACACTAAGTCAGAGTCCTATTTTAAAAACCAAGGAAATTCTGAAGCTGAAGTACGAAAATACGAAAATAAGTCATTAGCCAAACCAATTAAACATTGCCATAGACACTGGACGTGGAGTCACTATTCCTCTATTGCCCTGAGTAATATATTTCTATGTATCTCTATGTTAATAAGGAGAAAGACAAAGACCTTCTCTAATGCCTTTTTAATTGTGTTTGGAAAGTTTAAATACAGATAGATAACTTGAAATTAATTGAAGACCTTACTAAAGTGGCAATTTAATATGCAATTATATCATGAAATTGTTTAAAGTATTTGTCTTCTAAATAAAACCATTCCAACTATAAAACTCTAAGAGTGAAAACAGAAGCCCTGACTGAATCATATGGAAAAATTTTCTTAACCACTCAGGAACATGTTGCTTGGAAATTCTACCAGAAAGTCATCAGCCTTATTAACCACCTAGTCAATGACTCTGGTTATGGTTTTCAAGATGGCAGAATTCAAACCGCAAATGGACTGAAATGCAAGTTTTCTGAAAAATTATTACTTAAAAATAATACACATTTTTCTTCTGTAAAAACACTAGCCCGTTTGCTGAAATTATCTCATTTGTTTTAACCATGCAAATCAAAGTATTTTATCATACTATTTGTCTATTAATATTCAAGTGCCAATATGTATTAACTTAAATCTGAGGAATTAATTGGCTGTTTCTGCTGAAACAATAGAAGAATTAAACTGCAACTCTAAGATAAAATTAATGTCCATGCCTACTAACTAGTTTGCAGGCCTCTAGTGCAAAATATTAATTGTACCTGCTCTAATTCTCCTGTCATCATCTTGCACATCCTGGTAGCTCTGGCGATGCATAGCAGCGTATGAAATTTGATGCTGCAATTCTACACGGTCTTCTTCTGCTCTCAAAAGCTGGGAACGAAGATCCTCAATCTAAAATATATGCACAAGTATCAAATTTTTAATGAAAAACAGAACAAAAAAGTAAATACCATACTTTTATTAAACACTAAAAAAAACACTACAGACAAAAAATATGTATAAGTAAATCTTGAGAGTACTGCAGTTGGTAAATAAAAAGACAAACTACTTCCTAATTACAGGCCACAAAGTGATTATTCAAAATTAAAGAAAATCTTTTAATTTATGTTGACCACAGATGAGCATTAATTTCTCTAGATCAAACGAAATGCTACCATATTATATGTTGCAATTGTCTTTTTACATAGCTAGTGAAAGCGTCTACACAAATTTAATAAACAATATACTTTATTTTAAATGGACTCCTTAAAAATACAATGTATTTATTCATAAGAAACACAGGGGCTTTTCACATTTTTCCTTTCAATCATATATCGTAGAGCACTTACAAAGATGACAACATGTAGGAAAGAGAAAATCCAAAATGCTAAAGTTGAATTGAAGAAAAACACCTCGAATTCATATTACCCTATATTCCATGCACAGTGATTTAAATTCAAAACAATAATATAGACACCTCAAACTTCTGCTAGACACTAAGTAAAATAAGGAATGCTAAAAGACGTGAACACCAATTGCCCCCTCTCTAGTTATTTCAGTCTTTTCATCCAGCCCCTCTGAAGAAAGATGCTTACGAGGAAGGACTTTTTCCTAAAGTTATAATCCAAATTACTACAGATTTTAAGTTTAATCATACATGCATCAATAGCTATTGTTTAAAGCACACTTTAGATAGTTTTTCAGATAGTTATTTATTTTTATTGCATGTTACAATGTAGCAAATACTTCTAGGTCATTGATTTATCTGATTTCACCAATTATAGCACATGCTTTGCAGAACAATGATTACTAATATAAAAGTTGCTCTACAGCATACTATGAAAGGGAATTTCACATAATGTGTTTACAAACTGAAAACATACCATTACTATCACTACTATAATTAATATATACGAACATATACACATAAAAGTTTGGAAAGCAGAAAAAGTATAACAAGCTCAGTCCACATATTTTACACACTTAAACCTGTCCTTCTATACCTCATTTTTTTCTTCATAAAACAATGTTATCTGAGGATGAGACAGGAATATTAAACAAAAAGACTCAGACAATCTAATATGAAAACCTTAGGATTTTTACTATACTAAAGCAGTTACCTGATGCAAAAGAGCTTCTCTACTGCCTTCAGATTCACTCAACTTTTTCTGGGACTGCTCCAATTCCTGCTCAAGCTTTCATTTCAGAGGATGAAGAAAGAAAAGCAATGTAGGCATCATAATATAAAAGTGTATTTTAACATTTAATTTTGACACAAATTAACCCATATAAGCATCTATTTAAAATGCAGTATAATATACACAGTATCTTTATTTGCCCAAAATTTAAAGAAAACCTTCATTTGTACAAAATCCTTGCAATATTTACTTAAATTAAAGAGAATCTTACTTACAGTCTATAATTTTTGTACCATATTCTGTATCATGTGAAGATACAAAGTCATTTATACTATCCAAAACAAAAATCACAAAAGCAAATTTTTACTGGGTTAAAAGTAAAAAAAATAAGACAAGTTTTAACGAAGTTTCAAAAACATTGTCCCTGGATTTGACATAATTTCAAAGTCAAAATTAACAATGACTTAATATTTGAAGTCACCTTTAGTAAATAGTTTATTTAGAGAAGTGCTAAAGATGACATGCCTTAGTAGAACTGTAATTGGTAAAACCTGTGGGGTTTCTGTGTTGTGCACGATGATTTATTTGAATTATTCTGGAAGCAAGATGACTAAAAAATTGAAGTGCCCTGAATTTCATAAAACTGGAAGGTTTCCTAAAAACATAATACTAAAGATGTGTAATCAGAAATAGTCAGCAAATTGATGACCATTAAAAAAAAGAAACGAAAGTAAAAGCTACAAAATATTTTCTGACTTCTTCCATAAATAGTTCAAAGATCCACTTGGAAATAAATACAGGTTTTGACAGCAGAAATTGTTATTGTTGAGATAGCAATCTCAAGGAGGATGTTGAGAGCCTGGCAAATGGGCAAAGTAAACAGGACCAGCGTTAAGGGAATGAAGAGAACAACATACCATAAAACACTAGATAAAGACTTAGCATAAAGGGGTATAACTTAGAAAGATACCAAACTTGATGCAAGTGGAAAAAACCTAGGAAAAGTGTAATACAGCCCTAGCATCCTGCTAGAATAGAAATCCAAGAAATTTTGTTTTCTATGAAAAGAAAGAGTGCAATATGGCAACAGTTCAGTAAAAGCAATTAATAATAACTATGGTGCAAAATAACCAGCATGAGTTAGTTGCAGGGATGAAGAATAGCTGCTTTGAGTTGCTGCAAATAATCAACAGCAGACTACATACAAATTCAGAGACAAAAGATAAAGAAATCAAGGATAATGCCCAAGTTATAAATCTGTCTGCCTGGCAGGATGGAAGAGTCATTAGAAGTAACACACTATAACTAAAGAGCTTTGAAGGAGAGACACAAGCTGAGCATAGCTATATTCACAGTGCTATATTCACAATATATTCATTTCTCTGATGAAGAAAAAAACCCCACACCTTGTATTCTTAAAGAGTAAAGAAAGTTTTGTTCTGCTGGTTTCCCAGAAAAAGGAAGCATATACTGTAACAGATGACACAATACACTCATTTAAAACCAAACAAAAAGGAAAAACTTAAGTCTTACCTGGTGCTTTTCACTTTCATATTTCACAAGTTTGTTTCTCATGAGTTCTTCTGTTTCATCTGCTTTAGCATCTTGCTTCCTTAAAACCTTTAGAGAAAAATATTTTGTAAACTTCATCACAAAATTTACAGAAGCCATCATTCCAAGGCTGTTAAAATTAAAGAATCTGCTGATACATTTAAGAAAGAAGATCTAGACAAATGCTTTCTGTCTGCATCCAATATTTCCACCTAGAGCCAATGTATATTGTTATGAAAAGATAAATATAAGTCCATGCATACATAAACACACCCATGCAGAGAACAGGGACAAACACAAAGTCGAAACCAACACTAACATCCTTCCGATGTATAGAGCTCCAGACACTCAAGTTGACCCCAAACATCTTTAGATTAAGGTCTAAAAGGCTCAAGAGATCCCCTACAGATTAGTTGTGTACATATCAGAGAAAAAGAATATATTCTCTAATATAAAGTGTGTGTGTGTTATGAAATACAATGCACCGTAGTCAAGAAAACACTACCATAAAGTTGTGTTGGAAGTCAAAAGGAAAAAAATAGGAAAAGGTTATTTTTTCTGAATCTGGACAGATGCTTAGAGCTGCAGACCTACAACTGAATCAACTGAAACTTTCCTGATCCAAAGTTACCAACATTGATGTGCCGTTCCTTGACAATAACAAAAAATAAAACAAATCCGTGGGGACTTTTCCCATTCCCTCTCAGGCTGAGGTATCTAAAACCTCATATGTACATTTTCTAAACCATCTTAACAACAGTAACAGTGCATTAAATACCAATTTCAAGATCTTGTCCCTCTGCAAACCAACACTATTTGCAGAATACATCCAATCACTGGCAAAGGAATTATTAGACATGACAGATATTAATGACATGTAATATTTGCAACATAAACAACCCAAGTTTAGATATCTCAAGCCATAGCAACATCATTGGCTCATTTTAAATATCACTTAGAAACATCAGCTGAGAGAGATCAGTAGCCATCTACTGATAATTTGCCATGAATTTCTGTAACTGTTAATAAATCATAGTTTTTATCTGCACAACATGACCAAGCATTTTTCACACTAGACACAAATCAATTAATTAGGGACCTTAGCACAAATCTTTAACTTTCATCCCATATCTTGAAGCATAAGTACATATATTCCTTCCATAATTACTTGCTAAAAGAACAACAGAACAACAACAAAAACACATAGCCTTTCCAGAAAGAAATTTCTTCTTCCCAGTCTGTCCTTCCGAGGCAGCATTTTCATTTTACATTTTAAAGGAGCATCTCCTTTAACAAATACCCCTGAAATTTGTCCCTATGAATTGGGCAATTTCATTCAGTTTTTGAACATTTTCTCTTCACAGTACACTGGAGAGCAATTTCAGCGTATGAAAACAGATTATAAGATATTAATAAACTTTAGTAAAGCCAGGAATTCAGCTTTAGAAGTTTTTACTTTAAAAGTAGCTTTCTGGAGAAAATAAATGGCTTTACATACTTACCTCACTCTTATAACCTCACCTCAGTAAACAAAAGGATTTCAGTACAGTTTGGATTACTCTTCTGCCTGAACAGGTTACATTAAAATCTGAGACCATGAAAGACATTAATCATAACTGTGCTACTGAAAATATTATGCCGCATAAAGTTATACTTTTAGTCATACTGGTCCCTAATCAGATGATAGAAGACTGTAACTCATTTAAGGTATTTTCCTAAGTATTCAGTAGAGATTTAAATCTACCACTCCAGTCAACTACAAAACTCAACACAGCACACATTTTACTCAAAAAGGCTCTTCGGAGAAGTCCCATAAAGCAACATGAACAAAAGTCTAAGATCATCACTTCAGCTAATGCTATTTTTGCATTATCCAAGTTGATTGGGTTTTTGTTTTGGTTTGACTTTTTTTTCTTTGTTTATTTTTAATGACCAGAATTACCAGTTCAAAACAGCCTACTTGGAATATATAATGTCTATTAGCCACAATCGACCACCAGTTTTACTCGCAAAATTAGAAGCTCTGTTATACAGTCAACTTTATGCCAACTTTATTTTTGGCACTAAATTAATAATTAACATAATACCAAACACACTTTTTTTATGTGTAGATTTGGGTAGAGATGTCAGAATCATAAAGAAAATGTTACAGCTGGGCTGGATTCAGGAATACTAGTAAAATTTTCAACGATTACTCCTGCTGAAAGCAAAAAATATCTGTGCATCAGTAGCACATTCTAATTCCCAGAAGAAACCATGGAAGTAGTATGCCATTTCAACTTCACTGACTGATATTCAGGCTATTAAATAGGAATAATTTCAAACAAAAATACATCCTTTACTGTAACTGACACTATAAATACAACCTACAGTTTTATTTTCTGCATATTGTAAAAATAGCCCATAGCCATTTCATTTTAAGGAAAAACCAGCTTATATAGATAGATACAGACAGATATGTCAGAGTTAAAATATTGAAAAAAAAATAATGTTACAGTAAATTAAACATACTACATGTGCATTGCTTCAACTGTGGAACACACATTGTACCAGTAGGTGCCAGGTAAGCAGTTAATCAAAATATCATAAGGAAATGGAAACATCTGGTCAATCACAGGCAGACAAATGTCAACTGTTGCTGACAATTCATAAATTATACAGGTAAAAGTTAATTCTGTGTTTTGCCTCCTTCCTGTACTCCTTTTTAAATAATTCTCTCTTGCTGGTTTGTGCCACATTTTTTTTTTCTCCACTAAAGATCTCTATATAAGCATTCTCTTGGGGCGGGGTAAAAAAAAAAAAAAAAAAGAAAAAGGTAAAGATCCAACTGATTCTTTGATTTCATTTGTTGTCCCCAAAGAAGGGGCTGAGGGAGTCAAATGTCAAAAATGGGAACTAGGAAAAGAATGCTAAGGACAACAGGGCCTCCCTGATGGCTCCCAAACAGCAGGCAGACACTGCCCAGAGAAGCTGAAGCACCAAGGAACGGGAGCAGATCTACAGTCAACAGGATTCTCCCACCAAGATCCTCATCTTGAAGCATTAGTGTCCAGGTTGGTCTGGAGGAGACTGACAAGGAGTTGATGAGGGCTTGAGGGGGCAGGTACATAGGAGGCCACAAGGAGACAGAGAACTTCCACAAAAAAGGTCTTCACAGCATGGCTTTGGGAAGGACCAGCTACACGTTCCACTGCCTGCCTAGGTGGTCAGGCTAGATAAATTTTTGTTTTGTCCAAGGAGAGCAATTCTTAGAGGTCTTTACAAAGAGTTCACTAGCATAAGACAGCATTAGAACACAAATGTAACTAGTATACCCCAACTGAGCATACCTCATCCACATACATCAAGTATCTATTGAACCCCAAAACTTCAAAAACATAACTTACTGCTTCATAGATCAATTTCTCTTATGCATGAGGAAAACTATGGGGAGAATTCTGGACCAACAATTTTCAATCTTTCCAACTTACGATAATCTTTCAAGAGCAAATCATAACTTTTACAGCAACTTAAGCCTACTAACTCTTCTTAGGGTTTGGGTTTTGGTCTTAGTTTGGTTTTGCTGTGTTGTTTTTTTTAAATAAAACCAGATTTTTTGAAAGCTGTGCACAGACCACAGACTGAAATTTGCTCTTTCAAAAGAAAGAAAACTCACTGATCAGTGAGTTTCTCACACTATCAGAAGCATGCAAGCAGAACAGCCTCATGCTATAGTATAAAGTAAGGCAAAAATGTACGACATCCTAATCTGAATGAAAATACTTTCCCTAACTTGCTACATTAGTGACTAGATTGGCTTCAAGTACGCTACCTAAACATACCAGCCAGGCAGTTAAAAACAGACTACCTAGCTATTTCAGTGACAGATATGTATGAGACTTGCACATGTTCCAAGAGAGTCAGATTCAAACTACAATCAAAACAGAATCCATTGGCCACAGGTGGCATAGCACAGAGCCAAAGAGCAAGTACCAACGATGCACTAAAATATCCAGGTGGTTCAGAGCACAGATCAAGTTTGTCTAAAAAGATCAGTGATAAAGATATGCAAAAAGCCATGTTCAATAACAATTTTGACATCAGTTTACCCCACTCTCTGTCCACCAGCTTCTTGTAGTTCATGGTATTTGCAGTGGGAGGCAAACAGAATCTTAGTATACAGTTTCACAAAGAGAAAGTTAAAAATGGCTTCCTGGCCTACCCAAGTTTCTAGCTTAAGACATAACTCTAGTCACTGCCTTACCACAGTCAGTGGATTCAAAAGGTTCAGTAAAGATGATTCTGTTCACCTAAAGCATGCCAAGCATGAACACATGGACACAATTGGCCAAAATCCAGGAACCCAAGCACAGAATTTTGTAAAGCCATCCAGGACACACGCACAGAAAAGCTGCCTACAGCCCATTTTTAAGAATGATACTTGATCTTGTTTTAGAAAATAGAGGTATAAAAGCAAACAAAAGGTAAGAGGTGATGGTGTCTTCATATTTAAAGAAAAAGAAGCAGTGAAGAATCTCAAAATAGCTCTTATTCACACAACAAATGCAGTTGTTAAAGCAATTCATGTATGCATGTCAACAACCCCGGCAAGAAGGGAATATTTGTTCTTCTTTCTAATCAGAAACATGTTTAAATCAGGAATATAGAAAAAAAAATTTGGATATAAAATTTGCATGAATTTGTTTGCTAATTTCTCTTTTCTAATTTGCAGTAATTGCTGCTTAAATCACCAATACACACTAAGGTAAAAGATACATAAAATGTACAGAAAATAGTTTTTACGCAACTACACATAGCACAGAAAGGCTAAATATTCAAAACAAAAATGCAAATTTAAAACTTAAAGATGCAAAATTTTATATGTCAATCTTTCTTAATGGTTGGTATACACCTAGATATCTTCTTGGTTCCTAATCAGTCTATTATAGCAATACTACAATACAAATAAGAACTTTGCACATTATACAAAAAACAGAGAAAGAAAAGACAGAAAAGAGAAAGGCCAAAATAAATGTATCATCATGTTCTGTTAGATCCTGAAAAGATATAATTTAATAATTGTGATTTAGGAAGATAGTTCTCTTAAGACGGTAAAACACTGACAAGTAGTGGTCAGTTATAGGCACTGCACTTTACTGAAAAAATAATAGCATTTAAACCTCACAAACTTCACAAGATTTCTTAATTAGAGCAACTACTGATCACATGCAAAAGTCAAATTTGATTTGGTTTGGTTTGAAATGTGTAACGGGCAAGCTAATGAAAAAACTGTATCACTAAACAGCCACAAATGCTTTAACAGTATTTCTCTGTAAATCATTCAGGCCATATTAAATGATAGAATTTCAAAACTCAGTTCAAACCCTACCCTCCTTTTCAGAAATATTACTTGGGAAGCATCTTGGAGAAGTAAATAAAAACAGAAGTAGAGTTCAATAGAATATTACATCCATGCAATGATCACCACAAGACTGAGGCCACTGTCAGAGTTAAGAGTCCATCTAATCACCATTCGAATTACAAAGGACAAGAAACAGAATAACGAAGTAACAAGGTCAAAATTATGCAGCAACATGTTTCCTTCAAACAACAATTGTAGCAAAATATTTATTTAGTTTATTCTTACTAGGCTTTGCAAAAGTACACAAGGCAATTCAAGTGCATTCTTTCCAAAATACAGCAACTTAAACTGTATTTTAGAAAGGGGCTCCTCAGGAAAAATAACTTACAAAAATAAAATAGAATTTATAGAAGAAAGGATTAAACCATCTAAATTCACAGCTGGACATCTTAGGGGAATAGATGGTCTAGGATGTACTTAGTATTTCATATTCTTTTTGCATGAAATTCAAAAGATGAGCTACCACAAATAAAGGTACCCAGCCTGAAAGCTCATGATCACATAGACTATGATCATTCATATGACCTATGCAAGATCATATGAAAATTCTTTGAACTACATTTGAACTCATTCACTTGAATTCAAGCTTTCTTTCTAAGGAAACCATGGCAGTGTCAATGTATCTTTAGAGATTACAGGTCATCATCCCTTTAAAAGGATAAAATAAGATTGTTCCATTCTACAGATAACACTATCAATTCACACCAATTCATTGCATTAGGCATCCTCTCCCCAGCCCGAAGGCATAACTCAAGAATCTAGAAGTGGACAAAGCCATATTAAAGAGCAATGAAAACTGAAATTCAGCACTCAAGTTCTTTTTTCACCCACTAGGGCACCAACTGGGGAGAAAATGAAACAGTAAGTCTCTCTGAAATACTGACAGAAGGATTACAAGCCTTTTGATAAATGTTACTTTTTATCTGTATCAAAAAAAAAAGCATCTCATCTTCTAAAATATGACATCTTTGAACAGTCTCTAGCTTTATATGAAATACATAGCATCACTCTAACTTGAGACTCAGTATCACTGCACAGTATAACACCTTCCACAAAGCTATGTTGCAAATACTAGAAGTGAAAACCAAGGAATTGCATAGTTCTTCTCAATTACAGTATTCTATTACACAGATAGAGGTAACATTGCAAATTGTATCTTAAGGGGAGTGGAAAAAAAAGTCACACTATGTTAAGACACAGATTTTCCATACAGGAGTAAAATCAGAAAGAAATAAGTATTTTTCATACATGTTCTAAAACAAGCAGGAAGAAAACTAATAGCTGTCTCAAATTTTAATTTATATTCTTAACATTTCTACTTGTCTCCTAAACAATATTTTATATTTCATTAGGTATTGTTGAATAAAATCGAAGAGCGCTGAAAAGTTGTCTGGCCACTACAGTGCTTTTGATTGCTTGTTGAAATAAATAAAAGTGTTCATTTCCATAAGAAAGCAAAGTTTACCTTTTAGAAAATAAAACATTTTAATTGAAAAAACCCAGCTAATGACTTGCTTTTGTTTGTTTGAGTTTTCAGGAAGGACATAGGGGTAGGTTCTTAGAAGATTTGTGGCTGTTAACAAAAAGCTCTAAATAGAGTCAAGACAACATAATGAAGAACTGAGACTGTGCTTGGTATTATCTGGTCATCAAAACAATGTGAGTTGGACTGAGAGTTAAATGTGCCAAAGATATCAGCACTTTTGCCAGTTTGGCAGATACAGGCTCTCAAATGCAACACATTCCTAACCAAATCCTAACTACACAGGAAGCTTTTGTTTGCATACCTCCTGTAACTGAAGAGACACATGTCCCAGCTGGTCCTGGCGCCTTTCTACAAGCTGCCTTTCAGCACGCATTTCTTCTTCTATCTCCTGAAGTCTTCTCTCTACCCGTTCTGATACCTTCAAAAGGAAAAAACCCATGCTGTAGGAAATTAGTGTGCCTTTTAATACATATGAAAATATCAATGGCAAAAATGTAAACAGTGTACGGGGCAAAAAGAAAAGAGAACATTATTTGTGTTTTATACAGATTAAGAATGGCAGAGAAAGTAACTAGTTATAGCAATGAGTACTCCAGAAGTACTCAAGCAGGAAACCAAAATGTTATCTTGCTGGCAGTATTCTCCTTTAGGTGTATGCATATTTCTCTCTACAGTGGTAGTTCTACTCAAGCGTTAAATCACTCATTATTAAGTTTAGAGCAGCCTAATGTGAAGTTGCAATACAAAAGTCTTAGCCTCTCTGTCACAAGCCTGATTAACCTTTGGAGGGACTTTGCTTTCACATCTCCAGCCTGCAAAACAGACTAATGTTTGCCTCTTTCATGATCCAAAATCTGTGAATGAAAAGTAGTAAACAAGAACTAAGTACATGAGAATGACTGTAACAACACAAAATAATTACACCACTTTAAGCCTTTTTCCCAATATTTTGTGAATCCATGTACAAACTAATACAAACAACAGCAGGTGTTTATTAAAGCACCTTGGATTATGAGCATAAAAATCATTCTAGTCAATCAGACTAGAATACCAGAATTACTTCACTTCTGCAATTCAAGTTGCTAGCAGACAGCACCCTCTTGAGGCAGCAAATTAAATTTATTTTGTTAAAGATTAGCAAGAAGAATATTTATTTATTTCCTCCCTACCTTAAAACTAATTATTTTAAGCAACCACTAGAAAGCAATATATCTATTACTAAATGGTATTTAGATAAAAAGAGAAAGATAAAAAGAGATAAAAAAGAAACCCCATATGTGGAGGTAAGTTCTCATCTTTCTCCATTAAGCACACTTCTATTAGCACTAGGCATATGCATGGATTGAAAATTTTACTATGAGCAACACAGTTATGTAGCAACAGAAACACAATAAAGGCTACACTTACATTCTGGGCATCACAAGGCTTAATGAACTAAACACTCTTTTTCTTTACAACAGAATACATCCCTCAGAAAACACTTCTTGTTTGTACAGCCAGATGAATAGCCAGCCTACAGTCTGGAATATTGTATTTTTTCGTAAAACCATCAGGAGATGCCTGGTACTGCGTCAAACCACGCACTTTCATGTAAGTTATGAAAGCTCTGTAGCCATAATCCAGAATAATTATTTACTAAAAACTAATGTATAAAAGATAAAGACCACATCGTGATGTTTGTTTTGACAAGTACTGCTTAGTGTTACTTCTCAGAATTCATAAAATACTCCAGCTAACAGAAACAATGATACTATGTAGCAGGAACAGATAATAACAATGTCATTAAACTTGTTATACTTCTGCTGAAAGCCAGGAAATAAGCTGTCATCCTTTCCCCCATACATATCTAACATAAAGAAATGAAACAGCAATGTTTTAACATTTTTTTTAAAGTTTTGACTATGTGTTTCTGAAGACAGAAGCTTTCTCAACTTTCTCATGTACCTTTATCAATGCAGCAAGTGAGCACTAAAGCTATCAAGAAAGAAAACATACAATTTTGACTTGACAGAAGATTCAAAAGTAACATCACCCCCAAAGATGACACTCCTAAGGAGAGTTCAGTGACCTGTTCACTGTGATGAGCCTAGCATGGACAGCAGATAACATGACATGAGGCAGCACTAGACCGGCGTTAGATCCCTGCAAATTTCAGATTACATTACAAATTATCATTAACTCAGAAAAAGTAAGAAAATAACTTGTGATTTGCCTTGCCTCTGACTTCCTTCAACTCACTCCAGAATACAATTGTATTATTTCTAAAAAGGTACTAAAAGAGATGTATTATATATCATTGCATTTATTAGGTGCATGAAAATTTCATTTACAGACATAATCATCTTTAACAAACAAACAAAACCCCCCCCCACAACCAACATGAACCACCAAACATTTTGATGCTACTTATAATGCTTATTTGTTTCTCATACTTTGTACATTGGTACAGTATTGCTAACACCTTGGCACTTCAGCAAGGGTTTATCTACCACAAGAATTATGTTCCCTGTTTTTGTAGCCTCACTGACCTTCCTCTGTTAGTCACAGGTCCTGTGGCATACAAGAGTAGGGATTTAAAAAAAAAAAGAATTAGAAACAATTAAGTGTTAATTTCTTAATTAGTACATGCAGAGTAAACTCAAAAACATACTTGTCTTCCTTTGTCCCAAATGACCCTGACTCAGGACATTTCTACCATGAAAGTATGTATCTTGACCTCTGAATGTTATCAAAAATCTTAGTGTAGACAAGAGGTTCACTGAAGAACATGACAAAGACTATGGAGGTTCTACACAACAACATCAAATACTAGCACTAAATTGCTGCATTCAGAACACATTAGAATGCAATTTCAAGCATGCATTTTTGGCAACACAGACTATCAGAACAATAATGATGACACTAGAGCTGTGTCTCCACATAAAGCTTCCAGGTAGCAGCAAAATCTATGGAAACAGATTAAGCTATCAAAAGTTCCCCTCCCCTGCAATTAAACACAAAGAACAGAATGTCCTTTAGAAAACTAGGGTGACATTTAAGTCATGCAGCTAAATATAATCCTGTGGAAGATGCTGGATGCTTACTGTACAAAAAGCACCATCCTACTTATTGAATTTCTGCCCTGTTTCTCAGCTTTCCACTGTTATTTCTAGTGCACAAGTCCTGGTAACAGAAATCTATTCAAACATATTTTTGCTGCCTTTCTTGTTATGACCTATTTTATCATCAATGCATACTCAAAACTTGAAGTATTAAAATCACTAAAAGAGCAAACTTTTTTCAGGGATATAATTTTAAATATTGTTAAACTTTTCCCTCATGGCAGATGATAATATGTGTTATACCTTTTACAAGTCACCTGTGTAGTACCAAAAATCTTTACACCAGATCTTCTGAAGGACAGGTCATTATCTGACAATAATCCTGGCCCTCTGAGATATCATAACAGGAACTCCATGCAAGACCCTTTTCACTCAATATTACTTTTTCCAGAGACAGTCTACCATCATTTTAAAATGGTACCATCTCAATTAAGCATCTACTTAATTTTACCTAAACTGTGCTTCAATGAAGCTGCTTTTTATGTATAAAGACCAGCATCTCATGCATTTCGGGATGTGCTTCTATCCAAGAGATTGAAACAAAATACCCAAGAGGGCCATCTGAAATAACCATGAAGTAAGTAATATTCTTTCAATTGTGTATATACCTATCTAGCAAACATCCAAATCCTTTTCAAGAACAGAGGAATCTCACAAAATGTCTAGCTAAGAAAGAGATTTTGATATAAAGAGAGTTGT
Source organism: Eopsaltria australis (assembly GCA_034509425.1). NCBI lineage: Eukaryota > Metazoa > Chordata > Aves > Passeriformes > Petroicidae > Eopsaltria > Eopsaltria australis. The sequence continues at coordinate 651,941 of JAVTVJ010000007.1, forward strand.
AGAACCAGAAAGGCTTTTCACCGAAACTGCACATAGATTCTCAAGTACAAGGCCACGGAAAGTGCTTGACTTGAAACAGGCATCCAGCTATGCCTGAGTCACCACCTTCGATGTCATTTGGTTTTTATATTGGGATGGAAAAACTCTCTTTACAGGTAAAATAGTGTGCATTGCTTGTGTTGTGTGGATCTTAAACTATTCAAATTCAGTATCAAATAGGCTCTAAGAATCATAAACTGTAATAAAAACAAATTCTGAACTAGTGACTCAGAAGAACTGTAGTGACTTAGACCTTTATCAGCACACATCTACATACAGGCAATTTTCAAACAGCATCAAATACTCCAAACTGTAAGAATTTAGATATATGTCTCTAAAAAGATAAAGACTTAAGGACACTGAACTGAACTGAAAAGAATGTTTCTACCGTGAGCTCATCCTCTGAGATTGTCAAGATTTCAAGTTGAAAATTTATTGCCAAGAATCATACAGTAGAATATAAATACAAGGATAGCAATGCTCGAGGTGATAAACACTCCCATGTGAAGTCATAAAGGCACTAAGGACAAATGTTCCTGCACAACTTTGCATAAGGAAGTTTTGAGAAAAGAAGTATTTTGTCTTACCCAACTCACTTTCACCAAGGACAATCAATTCTGAATTAAGCAATCTCATTAGAAGAATTCCTAAATGCATACACATACTAAAGGATCTCAAATATCTACAATAACAGACCCTAGTTTCTACAGGCACTCTAATCTCATGCTTTGCTATGCATACCATGAAAGTTATTTTTATTCTTAACATCCATACTAAATTCTTCTCTTTTGCATTTACCTCATCTCACTGATTCTGCCAGCCTCGTCAGGTAATAGGAGATCACTAGACTTTGAACAAGGGCAAAGGATCTACACATAGGATGTGCACACTCAGAGAGCACTGGTAAAGCAGCAGTAGACAACATTGCTACCACTTGGCTTTTTAAGTGGTGGGGAATTGGCTGGACACAAGAGTGCATTTTTCAGCCTGAAAAGTACCACTCTGAAAAGGTTCTGAAGAAACTGAACAACCTCCCAAGTTAAAACTCAGGATGAAAAAGTAGTTAGATTTAAAAACCAAACACATAAACACCCTACAACAACTAACAAAAAACCACAAGACAAAACACATCAACCAAAACACATATACACAAAATAACCAAAAATCGAGACCACAAAAAAGTGGCAGCTCTTCTCACAATATATAATCTATTTGGAGAACCACTTGCTACAGGATAAGATCATAAAGATATGCAAGTTATAACAAAGACTGGACAAGTTCCAAAAAAGAAACCCACAGAGGGATTATTACTCAGTACAGAAAGCAGACAGATCACTTCCAAATCAAGAAGCTCCTAACTCACAGGTGATTAGACTACTATTGTACAGAATTATCATTAGATGACTTTCTGTTCTAATATAGTGTAAACTTCCACTTTTTGGCAATTCATCAGACACAGCTAGATCTTTCCTTACTACCTGTTTCTTCTGCAAATTGAACCCCAGCAATTCTTTCATCTTTTCAAGGAAGTCTTTGAATTAGTGGCCTTTTTAAATTTTCCCCTTTTTCTTTTTTTCCCTCTCCTCTTTCCAGTCTTTTTTCCATTTGGCCAATGTTCCTCATAAAGTCAGTAATCAGCAATGAGCAGAATACTCCAGGTGAATTCTTACTAGTCCTACACATAAAAATCATCTCACTGCAGCTTACTGCAGCATTTGTGTCTTCACTAAAAGAATATCAATAAATATTTCAGTTTTCATAGCTTTATTGCATGATAATGTTCCCTCCCAACTAAGAGACTTACTCTTCTGGTATTGCCCTTACCATTAAGAAACTACAGAAGACTTCCTTGTTATACTTCACCTCTCTCATTTTTTGCTTCTCTCAGGTCAAAAGCTGTAACCTTCAACTTCACATCTTGAAACCCTATGTAGGAGGTCAAAGAGCTTGTTATTTCTTTCATTAATGAACAGACAGTGGATGCCTCCATTCCAGAGGACTGAGGAAGGTTTGTTTCTTTCACGTAAAGGCACTGAACAGATGTAATGTAGCCAGCTGTAGCAGCTATTTTCTTGAGAACCACCTTGGTTAAAACTGAGTTTGCTAATTTCCTGGTACATGAAAGAGAAAAAAAATAAGTATACTGAGAAGTCTGCTACAAGAAAAACACAGCATTTTGCAAGTATCAAAAATTCTTTCAGATAAACTTACTTTATCCTACCAGGCTACTATGAGAAATCAAAGTTAACATTCAAACAAAGACAACCCCATCATATTTTTCTACAAAGGCTGACAAGACAAGTCTGCTTTCCCTGATGGACTCTATCATACCAAGAATATAACTGGTACAGGTAGTGTCTTTTGAATCACTGTCCAACTTAATCTAGAGTCAGGACTTTACACAGGTATGTTTCTTAAGTCTGCTTGTACCAACAAGTGGTCCATGCCAACAATATTGTTATCAGTGACAAACACATCACTAAAGCCCATGACAGAGCATTTAGTACCAAGTCATGTAATTTTAGGGCAAGATGAATTACCTATGGGAAAATAAGCACACATAACACTTGCTCTGAAAAGTCAGCTTTGCTACTAATATCATAGTAAATGCTGACATAAAGCATACACTCCAGTCTTATGCATCAAGAACTACCTACAGGACTCTCATCTACTAACTATTGGGGTGATTCTCAACTTCTCTTGTTCCTACAGCAATACGCTGTGTGACTTCCACCTCAATAGCAGATCTCTTTCAGATTTAAATAACGTAGGCTGCAGTTACTCTGCTTCCAGCAGATACAGGAGACAAAAAAAAAAGAAAGACTGTCATGGCTGTCCTGCCTCCTTCGTTACATTTTATCATGAAGCCTTCAGAGAAGGGTGCAACCCAAAGAGACTCCTTCCATTTTGCTACACAGATGGTAAGGATTGAAAAGGACAGGGAGGGAGGGAGGAAGAAGAAACAATAGTATTTATCATCATAGCAAGGGAAAGCTTGTATCTTTCCAAAGGTACCTTCAACAATTATAACAGCATTCAAACCAACCTTTGAATTGCTTTCTCCAAGGCTGTGAATTTTGAAACAGAAAAATTCACAACATACACACATGTAGAACACTTTTACTTAAAACAGGCACCCGAAATATAAAACATGTCTTGCTGATTTCATTGTCAAAGCGTAACATTTCAACAACCTATAGCAGTCCAAATAAGATCATGTTCAGATACACACATCAATGTGTGATACCAATTATCAACACACATGTTGAAGTAGAAGGCCACATCTGGCTCAGAATACTAAATATAACTAATCTTTTCATGTTAGTCACACTCACCGTTTCTTGTCTTTGGGATTCAGTGAGCTTTTCAGACAATTCTTCTAGAGTCTTTCTCAATTCAGCATCAGTCCTTCATGGAAAAATGTAAGTAAGACAAAATTCTACAGTGCAAAAAATAAGTAACATTCATGATAATTTTAAGCAGCAACAACCTCCCAGAATTTTTTGCTACTTCAATTTGTTCTACAGCCTACTCATAATAGATCATAGCCTATTCATAATAATTTATAGCATCATTAGAAACAAGCCTAAAGTGGAAAATTTGTGATACAAAGCATTCCCATTCCTCAAGTGAAGAAACAGAGCATCTAACTATCAGCTAGATAACAGGTCAACAAGTACAAAATTATAAACACATCTACACAGTCCTTTTGAACAGTAGTTTCCTACTAGGAATTAACAGTCTAATTCCCATTATTGCTATTGAACAAAGCACCACATGTTGAGAAAGTATATATATTATGGCCTGTAGGAGAGCTTGCCCTGAAGGGACTCCAGTAATAGAAACAAATTAGGAGCAAAGCTGTAATAAAAAAAAATTCCCTAGTCCTTGTTTAGTGCATATATTAAAAAAAAGCCAAGGAAAATCCCATATATTATACAGACTGGAATTGATAGGCGTTATTTACGTTTATAAATACTGCAGAAGATGACATAAAACAAGCAGTTCATAATCCTGCTTTCATCTACATGTTGCACAATCCCCCATTGTACCCAAAATTATATTTTGAAATAAAACAGTTTAAGAATTATCTTCCACATTGTTCTTCACATGGAGTTATATTGTGTTTATACCGATTTCTTCTTGAAAGCTCACGACTGATGTCATCTCCCAGGCGAACTTGTTCACTGCTGAGATCTCGAAGAGACTGGTGGAAAGAATGCAGCTGTAAATTAAAGTACACATATTAAGCCAAGGCTTAGGAACCCTTTTATTCTGTGATATTCCAAAAATACATATCCACATATATATACACTTTATGAAATACAGCAGATAAAAACAACCTACAAAATAATAAAATTCCATGTACTGTAGTTGAGCCTGGATGACTGGATGAGGCTGCACACTTCTATTTCAATCACCCTTCACATACTTACTCATTGTAGTTTTATTTTCAGTACTTTATTTGCTAAATCAAGTTTCCTAACTATGGGTTTTTTCTGTGGTTCAGAGCTTAGACATTGTACTACTTCTTTAACCTAATGCAAAGCAAATTGAAACATCTGAACAAGCAATGCTCAGGAAAGACATATTTCATGGTAATGGGTGCTAGTATTGGTAAAACAAATTCCTGCCCAGCTATACATGCTACTGTAAATAGATGACATAGGAACTTGAAACGAAACAAGCAGAACAGTATAATGTATTCAGAAACTATGAAGAACAGGTATTTTACCTTGCCCAAGACTTCACATATTCTTTTTTCAGATCTTGGGGAAAAAAACCAAAAAAAAAACCCACACATCTAACATCCTCTGTAAAACATCCCAATTTCCCCAAGCAGGCTCCCAATTTATCATCAAAGTTTTAGGGAGCAAATAAAAAATTAATAGGTCATTCATTCTTCATGGGATAGAAAGTGACAGTTAATCCATCCTAATGCAACCTATTGCTGTCAACAATTTCATGGATGGAATTATTGTTATGAAAAACCATAATTTAAAATATTGCTTTGTTCTGTGCCCTAGATTTAAACCTGGATCTTCCACAACCAAGCTGACTGCCCTCAACATTCACACACAGGCACTACTACCTCCCCTGTGTGATTAACCAGAAATTTCAATCTGACCTGAGCAACTTTGAAACAAACACAGTATATTTTCAAAATGTATGTGCTAAGAAGGAGAGGGACTTAAATGTGTTAAAAGACCATTTGGCTGAAAAATCACTTCAGTTAGAAAAAGTCAGAATGGGAATAAAGAGACAGTGGTTAGAGAAAAAAGAAAAAGCCACTTTAGTTAAGGAGTACTGCTTTATCTGTGGTCTAATTTCTACCTATAATCATGATCAATGACTACTTCTAGTTCATTCCTCAAAGCATAATACTCTTCTTACAAGATAGTTAATGAAAAGAAAAAAGCCATATTCACTCACTGAAAAGCAAGAATAAGGAATAAACCAGCAGTTATCATCAGAACTGGAAAAAAGCTATTTGCCTACATAGCTATAATATGAAGAACTTTGTATGCATTGCAGGCACTCCCTTGAAAAAGATTTGCAAGACATTTAAAGAATACTTAGAAATAATCTAAAATAGTCCTAGTGTTTTTGGATGGCTGGGAGGAAAGATTACCATATAACATTATTTCCTTCCAAGGATTTTTTTTCCACACTTACCTTGGGGGAGAACTAGATTGAAAAGACAATGAAACAGGGTTAAATAAAAGTCTAGAATTTCTATAGCTTCCCAAAAAGTCAACTGAGAAAACATGTTGTAGTTAAGTTCAAAATTATTTGGAAGCTGAGACTGATTTAATAAAGTCAATATGAATATTTTACAATCAGCTTCTTTAATATTAGTCTACACAGACTCACTCAAGCAAGTCTAGCCACCCTGTCTGAAAAAGCAAAAACAGGTAGCGAAATCTCCTCTCTACCTGTAGGATAACAGAAACACTATAATCTTATCCATTAAGGTAAATAATTTATTTTTTCTGAAGTCTGCAAGCAGACAGAAGTTAAGGAGTATGAAAATTACCAATGGCACATGTATCCTCTCCTCCTCTCATCACCTGCCTGAAATACAGGGTCAAATTATCCCACTCACAGGTCAGACCAAGAACTAAGATGAACTACCTGGCTCAAAATCAATCTAAGCTACACTAAAGTAAAAGCAAAAGCACTAAGACCCCATGCCATTAACTAAAGCAGAATAATCCCCTTCACAGCCTCACTGAACTTCAGCAAGAAGGTTAATGTTAATTGGCTAAAGGGTTCTCTGGAAATCATCCCATCCAAGCTTCCTGCCAAGGCAGGGTCACCTAGAACAGGTGACACAGGAACTTGCCCAGGTGGGTTCTGAATGTCTCCAGACAGGGAGACTCTACAACCTCCCTGGGCAGCCTGTGCCAGTGCTCTGCCACACTCATCGTAAAGTTCTTCCTCACACTGAGGTGGAACTTCTTGTGTTTTAGTTTATGGCCATTGCTCCCTGTCCTGTCAGTGGACACCACTAAAGATTCTGGAACCATCCTCTTGACACTCACGTTTGAGATATTAATATGCAGTAATGAGAACAGCTCTAAGTCTTCTCCAGATTAATAGGCTATTCAGAGATTATTTTTCATTGCCATTAGATGGCCTAAAAAGTAAGGAGATTATTTTCATATTTTACTTCTGATATCACTACCACCTGCATCCTTTTCTCTATAATGATTTGCATAAAACTTCATGACAGACACAAGAGGTACCTGCCTAATGAAAAAAGCAGGTAACATTGAAAGCACAAATCATAGCTGAAACATTCTCAGCTGCATCTTCAGAATCATTTACATTTAACATAAAAGCAAAGAGTCTGATGACCACATATTGCCTATTTGGAACAGTAATTCCCACTAGTGCACTGTACCTGGTCCACATTATCTGCGTCATTGATAAATCGAACACTTGCAGATCTCGACCTTCGATGTTTATTGCCCTGTGAGTCTCCATAATCCCTGAGAGGAGAAGTAGGCAGGAAGTGGCGGTTCCCTGGAGGAGATACGAGATTAAAAAAATAAGTAGGAACTTATTTTGTAACAAGTAGGAACAAAATTTTGTATGGGAAATCTTACATTTTGCTTCACGAAAAAGGCATATTTCATCTTGACAAAATCCTTCTAGGTCACATTACAGACAAAACAACTACTAAATTACATAACATGCATAAGACTCTTCCAGCTTTTCTCAGGATTCTTCTTCAATTTAAACATTTCTTATCCATGACATAAAAGTATTCCAGAAAGAGGAACTGTTTCTCCAAAGAGCAGTTTTTCCTCAAATTTTATTTGCCAACCACTTTTTCCTCCACATGAATCTATCAGAGCTTCAAACTACCATATTTCACAGCTTTTACATAGGAATGAAATTTTTAGAGCTTTCTACTAAAATATATTAAATACTAGCTCTGGAAGGAATACTGCTCCCAAACATACCTCTTCCCAAAATAAAGTGAATTTTCTGAGACATACAAGGAAAAAAAACCTACTCTTCTGTGGGTCATAAATTGGTTCTGTTTTTTCTTTTCCACTGTTTCCAGACATCCATAATCTCATGTATTTAAAATTTAAATTCCCTTTTTGCTGTGAAGCAAGCTTCAGAAGCTGCAATACGTTTTGGTTTTAGCTTTAACTTGTATGTACCTACAACTCATGCAGAGGAAAAGTAATTTTCTCAGCTGAAAGCATCAATGTTTCACTTAGTTCTCTTGGGATATCAGCAGAGAATATATGTAACAGAAAGCTGGAAAAATTTACCACATAAACAACTGCATAACTTAACGTAGGCCTCCCAGATCTAAACTCAATTTCTTTGAAGTAAAGAAGGATGACTTTCTATGAGACGATCTCTACACATTTTTATTAATTTCCTCTTTGCATAACACAGCTATATGACATAATTTAAGCATACTCAAGCCCTTTAAGTATTTTACCTGATGTTCCTTCTCCATCCAGGTCACTGGGATATAAGCTTGAGAGAGATGCACTTCTCATTCCAGAGTTTCGTGTTAGTCGCTGGCTCCTTAATTGACCTATAGATTGTTCCAGTGTTTCTTTTAACTGCAGAGAAGTTAGAACTTATTGAAATATGAACATAGACTTATTTTTAAAAAGCATGGAAAATATTATGTATTTCAAAGTCATTAAGAGAATAAAAACTATTTTTAAGCCAAGTACAGCTGTGAATTAATAAGAGCTTTTCTTCAATAACTCGTCTATCACATTCCTGTAATTATAGCAAAGCATGCTTCCAACACTGGCAGCTTCAAATATCAAGTTTCTTAAAACAGTGGTGCACCACCATGAAAACTCAAAAGTTTGTCTCCTACTACCAAAATAAGACCTATTTGCCAGCAATGCTCATTAACAGTCCTGCAAAATTCAGAAAATAATTCCAAAGAAATTATTTTTTACTGGAATTTTTCCACCAGCCCTACCTGGAATCAATTTTACATACGGCTATCAAATTTCCCTGAGCAGCTTTACAGAAACCCCTATTTTTAGAACTTTCATTTCCAGAAAAAGGAAACCATTCCCAATTTAAGAGTACAGAAGTAGCTATATTCAAAAATTAGTTCTTCATTTTTCAAAGTTGCATCTTGTTTTCTACTATTGCATTTGTTAACTTCGGTTCTTAGCCACTTGCTTCGTCACACCTTGATTTGACAATACACAAAACATCAGTTTCTAAACGTTCTCCTTTTTCTAAGAGAAGCTTGGTAATGGTTTAACAATGGTTAAATTACTGCTTTACTCCTGCAGAATTATACACTGTGTTGGAACTCTTTCTCTGAAGAAAACAAGCTTTCTTTTCTACACATTTGCTTCTTTGCTCTCTCTACCTTCACATGTAAAATATTCCTGCATTTCATATGTATCTGTTTCAAGGCAGCACCTGCTGCAACTTGTTTGCAACCAAATTGTAAACCTCTCTTGCCCTAGCAGCAGTAATTTGTTTTGTTTTTTCCAAGACAAGTTTTTAAACTCGTAGAAGACTCATTTTAGAATTTTCATCCTTTCTGCAATTTAGAGCAAGCTGGTCAACAGATCCAGAAACTGTTGTAGAATGACAGGGAAAAAAAGGACACCGGTATGATCACAATCCCACTCCCTGCTATAATTCAGCTTTTGTCTAATCACTTCTTCATGCAAAAGAAACATGCTACCTAATACTCTATTTCAGTTACACATCTTGTACTTGACATAGTACCATAACATCATCTACTGTGTGCTTATAAAACAGAAAAGTAATGAGCCTATAAAAACTGACAGTTTCATTATATAACACATTCCTATATTATGACTTAGATTGCTCAAATAAACATGAGAAGTTTCTGTTTACAGCTACTTAACTCCTTATATATTCTGTCCATTAATACCAAGTTTTCACCTATGAATTCTACTAATGGAAAAGACCTAAGAAGTTAAGATAAACTGAAAGTTGCTCACGGTTGTTATTGCTTTGGTTTGTTCCTTGTTGTATTCTCTGTATTGTCCTAGCAAATGGTCAACGTGTCTTAGATTTCTGTTGGTGTCCTTAAATAAAAAAGTTTTAGAAAAACAGTTAAAACAGAAACCTATTCTAATCAAACATTACTGTTGTCTTTATTCCTCTTGATTTCTAAAATTAAATTGAAGACACAAGTGCTTTCTACAGGGTCTACACATGCAAAATCCTATTCAAGTAACCAGAATCTGAAGGGCTACAGCATGACTAAATGGAAGAAGAGGAAGAAAAAGGAAAAAACAAAACCAATGCTATCATTTCAGTACATCACGAAGGCCTCAGCTTCAAATAAAAAGTTTTTTTAGCCATTCTGTAGAAAAACGTTAATCCAAAGACCTTAACATTACCTGCTTGTAGAACAGAACAGTTATCTGAGAAATAACAGGTTTCTGAAGGTGAACACACTAGGTAAGGTCACTGCACAAACATTCTCTGACCAGATGAACACCTGGATCAGATGGAAGATCTGCTGAAAAGCAGTCCACTAAAGCAATTAGCTTAAAATCAGAATTTCAGAAGAGCAGCTAGAAAGAGGTTAGATAAAATCAGGAGAATACCAAATAATCCCTTTTAAAAAATACTCAGACTGCATTCTTATTAACTTATTATCTTTTTTTCTAGATTGATGTTTTTTTCCAAATAAGTTTTGAAGTTTAAATTTACCATTCTATATTGATTTTTCTCTTCCCATACATTAAAAGGAAAAAAAATATTGCTGGCCAAACAATAAGTAATAAAAGACACACCCAACCACTCTAGGTATTCAGAACTGTCAGCTGGAGAAGAATGGAAATAAATTCTCAAGCACTAATGGTGTCAGGATAGCTAAACACCTCCTCCCACTTGCAAAACAAATTCAGATACTCCCTCTGCACCTTCCACTGAAGAAGCATGAGATGAAGAATGAGATGAACAATTCTTGTTGCTCAGGTATGTACCTCTTACAAGTTTAGAAATAATGCTTCTCACAGTGCTTTTTCACATCTAGAAAATATCTGAAATGTAAGCTCTCTCCTGAAGGAATTGACTGCCTATATATTTATCAGTAATTTGGAAATTTTACACAGTACAAAAACAACCAAGACAAGGCTGGAACTTTCTACTAGAAAACTGAATGCCTCTTGTGAGAATCTAACAAAGCTGATTTGGCCTTATTCAGTTTGCTAACTTTATAAATAGTATTCTCCAACATGTCATTGTTTCTAACAACATTCTATTACTGTCTGGTATAGCAGCTGTATAAAAGTGTAACAAGCCACACACAGCTCAAAAGCAGTATGATCAATTTCCCAAAACCCTTTTTGGTTTGCACAGAAAGCAACACTTCCCATCTGTACAGTACACTCCACGACTTCAGAAATGGAAATTTGACCCTGTGTTACAGAAATGCAGGCTCTATAAATACTTTAAAACTGTATTTTGTAAACAACCTGTAAAGTGCTTGCTAAAGTATGGATCTTCTCTGTAACTTCTTCAGCACCATAGTTCTGAGCTCTGCTGTGGGATGCTCTCAAAGGCCGTCTTCCTATTCGACCCGTAAGAAAGTTGTCTGAATCACTGGAGGAATCTGCCATCAGTATCTTGAAGCCTAGGCAGGAGGACCAGAAAAAGTAATGTATGTTAATTCCTGCTTGTAACTGAAGAGTCTTGCACAATATTCCCACAGCAACCTCATAGACTCAGATCACATTTACATTAGCCTTTCTGGTTTGGGTCAGCAGGATGTGCTTTTGAAGCAGATCTTCCAGCTGCTCCTCAGCTGTTACCTTTGTTCACACTATGAAGCAGGGTCAAGATCCAGGAGGCAGAGCCTCTTAGGAGCAAATTAAATCAAAATACACACTCCCACTGCTTCCAAATGTTCAGTAGCCATGATAAAATCATGGCCCAAAAGAAATTCTCCCCCCAAAACATACAGTGGAGACATCAATGCTTTATCAATCATCCTGGTCTGCAGAACCACTCTCCTTTACCTCACACTATTCACTAAGCTGTATTCTGAATAGGGATTGCTAAATCCCAGTGATGGCAAGATAGAGGGAAAATAGGTCAACAATCATCAGACAGGGGAAATGATTAAAAACTACAGACAGTTATGCCTAATATACTAAAGTCACACAGTAACCAAGTAAAACAACAACCCTCAAAAGTTAGGTTAGATAGAAATTTTTTCTTAAACAATTACACACTGCAGCAGTTTGCCTTAAGGTCATGGAATGACTCAGTGGAAGAGGAAATAAAATGGCAAACTCCTGAACCCCTGTAGTCAACATAAAAAAAGTCATAGTAAAGACGTCATTCTTCTAGCCATGAGAGCTGAAATTTTCAAAAGAAACCAAGGATAGATTAAAATCTTGCATTATATTTTATATGGAGGCAACTCCATGTTTTTCCATATTCTTACACTTAATTTTTTAAAGGTTGCAAATTTGTGCCCCCCAGAATTGGATAGAAATCTTTCAAACATGAAAGGAGAGCAAATCAATGTGCTCAGTCTGTGCTCAAGTACATCAGTATTCCTTATGTTTTGTGAACTGGTGAATTTATCTCATCTTCCTTCTTATCTCACCTTACTAAAGCACAATTTTACTAACAGTATCAGAATTCATTATTCCAGTGCCTCACTCTAGTCAGCTGCAATGAAGTCTTAATGAGACTGAAAAGAATGAACACTAAACACTGGGAAACAAGAATTATGGGATATTTTCAAAGACAAAGAAAAATAAACTAAATAAAACCCTGATAGAAATAATAACATGGAATAATATTGGTTTCACTGTAATTTGGTAAAAAAAACTCAATAAAACCCAACAAACAAGCAGACCCAACCATAAGAGCCCCAAATACTGAAAGGCAAAGACTGGAGGGAAAAAAGGGAAATAAAGATTTCCAGCAGGAAAGAATACCGGGTTTATTTTCAGCTGTCCAAAATAGGCTCATTAAGATATTTACTAGCCAAAGCACAGAAGAAAGGTCACTAATCAAGGTAAACATAAAAGCAAGCACTAGATAAGGAGGACATTTTGTCTGAAGAAAACTTACTATTTATGGTTAAGCATTCCTCTTTGTTCTCAGGAGCAACCTAAAAGGAACCACAAGTACTTTTAAGGTGAAGTTGTTTCACATAAAGCAACATCCTCATTTCTAAAGGAACTGTGCAAGTTTCACTTTAGATTTAAAAAGTAAAAATCATAAAGAAGTAGAAATTTGTAGAAATGTTCCATATGCACATTTGCCTATCAATTGAAACAAAAAAAAAAAAGCTTATCACTTTTTCCAAAAAGCTACACTAATTTCAGCACAAGATCATATGACCAACTTCGGAATCATTTGGCTCTTACTAGTTTTTAGTTCTACCCAAACAGATCATAACCTTTGTTGAACTGATGAAAAGCATCAATACTCAGCATTTTCCTTTCCTGTAGGAGGCAGAGCATTTCGGCATCACTGAGGGCTCTTGATAAGAGATCTGCCAGGTAAGAAGTAGAGTTGACAATCTACACGTCAGGTTCTCCAGCTCAAGTACACAAAAGATAAAGTCAATGTACACAGCCCTGATTATTCCTCAAGTGTTTTATTTGTACAGCTCCACACAGACTAATCTATCACTAGGTAACTAACTTAGTGTTAAAGGAATGGTTGAAGCCGTATAGCTAACACTGAGCACGAAGAAAAAAAACTAAATTATAGCCACTCCAGAAAGGAACAACATGACACCTGAAAGGCCCTTTCCTTCAGTGCTGGTATTTGAGCCCGGAATAAGCCAGGAAGGTGATCCCGTATGGTGATATTTCACATTCCACATTTCATTCCACATTTTATTATCAATTTGTCACACCGTGCTTCCAGCACTCTTCGGCAGTACGGCACAGAAAACGGTTCCTTCACACTGGTCATAAGCAAGCAATGCCCTCTGCAAATCCTCCTCCCGCCGGGCACTCAGGGACCTTCACTAACACCCGACCCCGGTTCTGAGAGTCTCCCGGTTCTGTGGCTCAGACAGAACCGTGGAACCCAGAAGGGCGCCGGGCACGCCGCCGGCCGCGCCTCCGGACTGTCCCGAGGAGCCCCGCGGCCGCCGCACCCCGCGCCTCCCGCGCCGCGCCCACCCGCGCCCGCCGTCGCAGCCGGACAGCCGCCTCCCGCACACCGCCCTGCCCGCGGCCCCGGCTCGCCCTCCCCGCACCCCCAGCCCTCACCGCACAGCGCTCCGAGGCGAGACCGCCCCGTCCCCGCGCACCTCCCGCCCGCCGCACCTCGCCGCTATGGCAACTTGAACTAGCCGCCCTGCCGCCAGCTGCCGGGGCCGCGGGCCGGGCGCCGGGCCCCCCGCAGCGCTCCATGGGACAGCGAGTCCGCAAGCCACAGGCCCGCCATGGGAAAGGCAGCGTGCGGAACTTCAACTCCCGAGAGGCTTTGCGGCGCAGGCGCGGCGGCAGCGCGGTGAGGGACGGGCGGGCCCCGCCTTGCTGGGAGGCTGCTGGGCCTGCTGAGAGTGCTGGTGGTAGCGGTGGGCGGTTCCGCAAGAGCTCTGGTGTTTATGGAAGTTGCTTTGTGAAACGCTAAATTTTTACAAAATACACGTTGATGTTTACAAACATGTCAGCTAAATGACGGCGAAGAGCAGAAACAAAAGCTGTTGCCCTGGTAAAGCCGGCGGGTCTGTTCCGCTTCCGAGCAGACGGCTGATACGCTGGGAAAAGGCGTGTGAGCTGCGGAGAGCAGCTGTTGCTTACAAGGAGGCATCTCCCTGCCTCTTTCTTGAGTTCTTGTTTTCTTAAGCCGCGCATCTCCCTGCTCCCTAACGTTGTATCCATAACCCTTGTGCAGTAAAAACGACCAAGTATTGCACACTGCTACCCTGACTGGCCTTGAAGAGAGAAACGGTGTAAAAGAGTGTTGTGATTGTTTACAGGAAATGTCTCCTGGGCCTCTGAAACGTGGGCAGAGCTTACCATAGACCGACAGTCACTGGAATCTTTGACTGCGAATAATCTACATGTGAGTACTCCAGCCAAAGGTAAATGCAGTGAGCTGGGGTTTTTAATGCACGTCTGGTCCTCTGGGATCCACTCCAGGCAGTGACTTTGGCCTTTGAACACAGTAATAAGGCGTGGCTGGCAATCCATATTGCCCGCCTTCATTGCTGTCCTGCAGGACTGTTTCATGAGCTCACAATACAGCAGGCATGCTTGAATGCCGTATGATTACCACATGCTTCAGGTGTAAGCCAGGTCCCCCACACTGGCAGCATTCACCAGAAGTCCAGGCAGTGGCTGCTGGCCCCTGTGTCTTTGTGGTCATGCTTAAGAGGCATTAACCTCATCTGAGCTGAAGGCAAGTGAGACACACTAGAGGAATGTAAGGATATGATTTATTTCACTGCAAACTGAAGCATTAGTGAATAGTGAACTTCCCTAGTTTCAATACATGGCCATTGTCCTGGCCTTTCCTTTGCAAACTGCAGCATAGTCAGGTTGCATTTGCAGGTCTAAATGCAGGGTGAGAGTCAGGGCTTCTGGTCACTCTTCTGCTTATGATGGTCTCTGGGAGACAGGCCCTGAATTTTCCTGAGTTCTCTGAGGGTTTTTCTCTCAGTTTTGCACCTGGCAGTGGACTTGCTACTCCATAAACTCAACAGAATTCATCTATGAGCAAGTTTCTTTTCCTGCCCTGGTAGTGTGTCTCAGGCCATCACAGAGAGGATGAAGGGATAAGTAACGTGTCCTGGATGTGACTGGTACATATATGAGCAGTGTATTTACACCTGTGCTGAGTGTGAGCCCATTTGACTTGCTGCTAACACAATGTTCCAGTGGAGGCTGATGCCAATGCCTGAGACCAGCACACCAGACACAGCCACTGGTTCTGAAGACCAGGCTAACCATGCATGCACCAACTGAGAAAGTAGCAAATTGGCAAAGAGCACTTGCTAGGTTGTAGCAGAAGAAGCAGATGCTTCCAGTGCTTCAAACAGCTGTCTGCACACAGCTACATTTTCACCTGCAGCATTGTGCAAATATTCTGTTTCACATATGCATATGAAATAAAGCTTATGCCAATGATTAAGACAGAGTTTTCTCATCCTCATCAAGTTAAGGCTTGCTTGGTATAAAAAGTGAGATACTAAAAGTTGTTACAGAAAACAAGTAAGCAGGTATATATGCCAAGATTTCTGTCGTGGTTTAGGAATGGTATTCCCCAGTTTAGTATTCCCACCGAAAAAACCCAAACTATGTGCTGTTCCCTCACCACCCTCTCTCTCTCTCTCTCTCCCCCATCATCCACGGTGGGCTGCAGAGAGAACTGGAGACACAAAGCATAAAGATCACAGGTTGAGACAAGAACAAATTACTGGAAACAGCAAAAATACTAATTATATGGGATATAAAAAAAGAAACAATCCATGGGTAATAACCCTGCAGTAATAGACAGTATCACATGGCTCCCTCCACCACATTTCCTCAGCTGGAAGAAGCTCCTTCTTCCCAGAAGAGATTCCCTTTCCCCTGCACCCGACAATGGCTTAGGTGGTATAAAATAATCTTCAGGTCCTGGCCGTGCCCCCTTCTGGGTACTACTAAAATAAACCCTGTCCTGGCTGGAACCAGGACATCCTGGATTGTGTATATCTGTGCTGAGAAAGATTCAAACCATCCACATCCCACCACTCTCAACAGAGAAGAAAGCAGCATTTCACTGTTGTTTTCATACTCTGTTGATTCAGTCAATATCAGTATATAGTAACCAATTGCTTGAAGTGCTCTGTGGGTTTTGTACAATGTATTTGGTGCCAACTTCTGGTGTCCTCTGTTCTCTTCAAAATTCGAGGCATGAGAGGAAGAATAGGTAAATGTGATAGGGTTGTTCATGAAGGTTGCTAATTTACCAGTGCAATGAACTGTCAGCTCAGTACAGTCTTCCTTGTACCTGTGCACTTTGATTTCCAGGGTAGATGGGTACATTAGAGGTTTTTGACTACACCTTTCTTTAGAGCAGGGAGAGGTCTAAAATTTGTGTGCATATATTTGTCTCTGTGTCCACTGCCTTGATGGTCCATTTGGCCCAGCACAGTGTTCATCAGTGACAGCAGGAGGTTATATTTAGAGAGAGCACATGAACCTGGCTATGTGCTATGATCTAACCCTCTGTAGTTTCTTCTGGCATCTACATTTGTCATGTCAGAGCATGTTTGTAAGAAGGCTGTTTCCTGTCTGTTCACAGGCCTCTCAACCCTAAGTTCATATAATCCTGTGTGCCTCCCCAACCTCCTAGCAATGATTTCTGGAAGGTGACTTCTAAGTGTGTGAATAAGTGCTTTATTTCTGCTCTGTGGTTTTGCATAATTTAAGGGCCTTTGCTGAAGGCTGTGCTAAAGGCAGATAGAAAATCTAAATAAACTGTATTTAGAGTTCTGTTGACAGCTTCAGAAGACTTCCAAAACATATAAGGAACATCTGTCCGTCAAAAAAGCTGTTTTGATTGTTCCTTCAAAGAGCATGCATACATTAATTTTATTCTTCAAAGTAATTTATACTAATGTACCCACTACAGTTGTCAGAGTCGTATTTCTGGAATTCTCTTTTTGAATATATAATGTTTAGTATATTTCATATATTTAGTGTGTCTAATATATTTTTTCTGGCAGGCCAGAAATTATTTGTAGTACTGAAATAGAAACAGGTAGGAATTGACACATCTTCCAAGCATCTAGTATGGCAAAACATGTTGATTAGTCAGAAAAAAAACAACCCACCAAGTCTTTTAATCTGCTCCTTACTGATTTACTTTCCCAGTTTAAATGTTTCCTCATGCAGATATTCCTAGATGTGGCTGTTGATATCTGTTAATCTATGTGGAACACCAATTAGACCTAATTGCTTCTTTGTTAGAACCTGTTGTGGTTTATCTGATTTGTGTATAAACCATATAAGCGGTGCAAGGATAACTGAGAAACCACATCCAATCTGGCAGATGATAATAATATTATTTTTTCAGGAAGCACCACAAAAACAATGGAATTCGGAGCCTTGCAGTGCTTGAGATGATAGGCACTAAATGAGAAACTGGCTGTCACTAGAGGGAGTGCCTGTAACAGTGGAGAAAGATACTTGTCAATTTTTGCTATGTTTAAATTAATAGGGACATGCAGGGGTTTTTGAAAAAGAACCAGGAAAAAAATTGCAATATACTGTGATTTTAAAGTTATTTTCTTTCCTATTTGTTTATTTGAATCAGAGCACAAGACATTTTAATTGATAAAAATTACTTAATTTCTCTAGCCCCAGGGCATACAGGATTTTGCATGTCTGTTTCTAGGACTGTATTTATAATTGTGGTTGTACACTTGTTGGTGATACTTTTAATACATTAACTGGTTTTAGTGTATAAAAGAGGAACATTTCTTAGTATTCTACAGGGTTGAAAAGATGCCAGTCACTGTAAGTTGCTACATGCCATTACTTTTCAAAACTGATGTGGTCAGATAGGAGGAGCAAGAGACACCTGGAGACAGCACTACAATGTAGGTCCAAGGTCTGTCAAGGAGACAGGACTGGAGAGAAGGCAAGAGCCAATGCTACTTTTCACATAGGTCCCCAGTAGATGCACGAAAACCAGTCAGCAAGACAGGGCTGCAGGAATCAGGCTGGGAATGAGTTCATTGTTTGAATAGCTCAGGCCTGAGCTGACCCAGAGCCCCAGAGCTGTCAGAGAGGATACATGGTGCTGGGGTGGGCAGGTTGGCCAGGGGAAAGCCCTGACAGAGGGAAACAACTGAACGGTGATTGGAGACTTGTAACCAGCAAATTCTTTAAACATGCTGGAAACTACAATGCAATCATCATCTTGCTTAGAACGTAATTTTTCTGAGTGAAGCCAGTGTCCATGGAAACACCATGTGGTTAGCAACAGGCATTTTTCTCCCCAAACTCTGTTGGTGTTCCTTGTTCAAAATGTGCAAGCCAAGTCTTGAAGCACAGAAGGAAGTGCCTCCAGACCTGGAGCTCTTCCCAGGCTGAAGGTACACGTTCTGTCCTGTTTCCTTCAAGGCTATCAGGCCTTCAATGACAGGAGTCCCTTGCTTCTCTCATTTATGGTTCAAGCCCAGAAACCATATATTAAACAGTTCTTATTTATTTTAGAATTGTTCTGAACATCTTTGTGTCAGCTTTGCCATTTCTTTAGTATACAATCTTTTATGGTTTCCATTTTTGATCTTTTAGAAATATCTGTGAGGATACTTTTCCTTCTGCTAACACTTTCTGGACTATCACCACTGCCACAGAGCTGTTGCCATGCCAAAGCTTCTGATGCTGGGATCTATGTGCATGCTTCTTTCCCCTAATAAATGAAAGGTAATTCAAAATACTTTGCTCTCAGTGAAAGAGCAATGAAGCAAATTACCTCTCCTCTTCTTTAGGAATCTAAAACCCAGCTATGATGGAGTAGCTAGTGCAGGTTACCCTATTAGCAAAGGTAAGTGCACCAGACAAGTGAGTAGGATTTGTTTTATGATAACCTACTGAAATGACTCAAATCTTGGGACTACTTATCTTCCCACCAATAAATTTATTTTCCCTTTGCTTTGTCCATACTCAGTGACACATAAAAAGTAACTCCGAAGTCGGAATAAAAGTGGAAGAGAGTCGGGCTGCCAGAGAGTACCCACAAGATACTGAAAAAAATCACTCCAGCAGTACTGTAATTAGAGATGGGATACACATCTCTGGTCTTTTCCAGCAAACTAGGTCAAACTATGTTGTGAGAAGTAAGAACTCCTCTGTTGTGCTCAGAGTCGTACCAGGTCATCAGAATTGGTTGTGAGAAAACAGAAAATAAGCTGGAGAAAAATTTTACACTGCTTGAAGCTGACAAGGGCCAGGCAATATTGTTTGCTGGACGAAACAACTATAACTTGTACCCACCGCACCTGGAAATTGGGTGTAGAATAGGCTCATGACAGCTAAGAGATAAGCCCAAAAGAAAACAGAAATTCCTTTGATGATACATTTTTTTTGCCAGATGGTTTTGTGTGCTTTGTGTCAGCCTGTTTCAACCAAAATATTTCTTTGCCAAACCTAAAAGAAGCAGAGATTTTAATTTCTCATTTCTAATAAAATGTACAGTGTCCCTGGGACAAGCTGTTACTTTGGCAGTAAGAAGCAGAAAACCAGAGGAGAATGTAGGCAGGTATAGCACTGCATGATTTTTGTGACATGTAACACAGTAGATGAAGTTCATTAAGTGGCTGGTTACTCCCATTAGGTAGAGGATCCAAGACAAGCCTAACACCACTAAACTTTTGTGTTTGTTTGATTTCTGATATATCTGTATTTGATTTTTAAAAATTATGCCCATGGAAACCGCAACAGCATGAGAAAAGAAAAGAAGGCAAGTCCCGCAGATCCTGGCAAAAGCCTCCCTACAGCATGGGTGGGTGCTGAAGTGATGTTTCTAGATCTGGAAAAGATCAGTGGGATTGAATGGAGCGCACAGGAAGGAACCTTGAGCTTGCCCCACTACCCCATTCTTGTGATTTGCCCACAGAGATCATTAAGATTTCAAAGTATTATGAAATAATACAGTTGTATCCCACAACTGATATAAAGGTGGATGAGAATTTTTATTTTGTCTTTGGTTCCCAAAACAGGAAGACAGACTATGCCTCATGAATGCCAGGTAATATTACCCTGAGCGTGTTGGACAACAGTGTAGTTTTTGCAGATTGTAGCAACTGTGGTAATGTTGTACTCGCTGACTCTCAGCTATGCCTAACAGGATATGGTGCATCTAGCTTCCCCAGAGGACAAGATGCCTCGGACAGGACTGGGTGGGATAGCAGCACAGAAGTAGGTGTGTTTCCACTCTCAGAACCTGTACTGCTTTGTGGCTTTCTTCTTCATGAAATGTGTCATTAGCTCTTGGCTGGGAAAGAACATGATCCCACTGCTGAGAGATGGTAGCCTTGAACATGTTGGTAGCAGCCTTGAGCAAGCCAATGTGGCTTATACCATGCTGAAGTCATCTCCCTTAGCACTGACCAGAGTGGTGAACAGTTACAGAGCCCCATGTCTGACTTGGCAAGACTGAGTCACACCTTTTGTCTCATCTGTGCCTCTGTGGAGTGTGTGTCTCTCTTGTTCATTTGCCTTGAAATTAAGTGATATGCCTCTGGCTTCATTGTTATTTAGTCAGTTTGGTACAGAGACAAATAAGTGTTGGTCAGTGGTGGCTTTTAGGGCTGCTGGTGTGTTACAGATGTGAGCAGTGTGTCAGGAGGATGTGACTGAACAGGGCATAGGACAGCCAGTGTTCCTAAGGGAATTCATACAATGCAGTGTGAAGTTGTCTAGGACACTATTCTGGGTGCTTCATCTTGTCCTCTCCATGGGACACCCCTAAGGATACCCCATCCTAAATGGGTTAAGTGTAACTGGTGGGATTTCTCACTTACACAAGCTCTAACTGCTTAACATAAGCCAATAGGACCAGGATTTATGCTATATTTCTTTATGGCTGTAGTATTGTTTGCTTACCTTAAAAAGATGTATTGGGGGGATTCATTACATTTAGGAAACGCATACTGGTGAACCGACTTAAAGTACTTTAAAAGAGTTATATCAAAATAGTATCTGATGTGTTGCACTCAAAACGTTTGAATAACTCTGATGTAGCTGGAGAATATTGTAGTCTCATTTATTTTGTGCATAGGTTACATTTTCAAGTTTCCTTTTCTGAAGATTACAAATATTTAGGTGGACATTTTTCATGTGTGTACCTACTTAAGGTGACAATAATTCCACTTGAAATATTTTTGTCAAGGTTAGATTTTTCCCCTATTTTTTTGCTTTGGGTTTTATCTTCTCTGATAATATGGGAAAATGCTACTCTCTCCTCATTTGCTCTATCCTGTCATTTCCAAAATTACTCTTTTGAATTTTCAGTGCTTTTTAAACTACTTTACATTTAGTGCATATCTAACTTGCAGTCAGTGAAGTTTTGCTTGTTTAAAGGTTTGCTTTAACTTCTCTGCTTTCACAGGTGAGTTAGTATGGCTCTCACTCAGCCCCCTTCCTCCTGTTCCTTTCTGCAAAGATTCCAGGAGGAGTGGTCGGGGTCCGACGTTCCGCTGGTGCCTTTGAAAAGGGCTCGACGTGCCGGTCCCGCTGCCCGCGCGGCTCTGGCCCCGGCCGGGCAGAGCAGAGCTGGGCAGGGCTGGGCTGGGCAGGGCAGAGATTCCGCTCGCCCCGCGCAGTCCCGGCCGCCCGCGGCAGGCGGCCCCGGCGCCTCGAGGCTGCTCCGACTCCGCCGGTTGCGGACGGAGCGCGGGGGTCGGCGTGTCCCGGGACCGGCGCGACGCTGCCGCTGTGAGAGCCGGGGGCGGGCGCTGCCGGGGGACGGGCGCCGGGAGACCCCGCGGGCGGGGTGCGGAGGAGCGGGAGGCCAGGTCCAGGATGGCCGGCGGGGTGGGCGCGGGACCGGGGCGAGGACAGGGACCCTGCCCGATGGCGGGGGCGCTCAGGGCTTGCTGAGACCTTTCCTGAACCCGCTTAGGGAGGAGGCGGCGTTGTCCAGCACAGGTGCCGCCTTTCCCCGGCAGCTTCTCCCGGCGGGGCAGCGCGGTCTGCCCCTGCAGCTCTGGGGTCTCCTCGTCCCCTCGAAGGAGCGAGGGGCAGAGCGGGAGCGGACGGCGGAAGATGCTGTGCCTCACGGTAGCCTTCCAGTCGCTGCTGGTGCTGGTGCTGTGCAGCCAGGGCACAGAGAGGTGTCCTTCAGCCTTCTGCGAGTGTTCCGACTGGGAGGACTACAAAATCACTTGCAGGGACATCCACTTCATTCCCAGCCTTCCGGAGGACACCCAGACCCTGTGAGTACATTGGGATGGTTTAGGGAAGCCAGCTGTGAGTATTCATACTGTGCAGGCAGGAGATGCTCTGAGCTAATGTCCTGTGAGATGAGGTAGTGGTGACAGGGGAGAAGTGCTGCGGATTACCTGGGCGGTACAGGGTAGCGGGAGCGGCAGAGTGCAGGCTGCGTGGGGCAGGAGGAGGTAGGAAAATGACTCTCAAATCTTAAAGAGCTGTGAAGAGATGATTGTTCATTGGATCTTAGAGAGTTCTGTGTAAAATATGGGAAAATAAGTAACTGGGCTGTTTGAGGGCAAAGTGAGCAGTAGGCTGGATTCTGTGTGGCAGGTGCTTAGGGAGTGAGGACAAGGAAAGGTAGATCAAACACAATTTTGTGGTTAAAAAACTAGGAATTGGATGCATCACCTCACAAAGAGTTCCATGAAACCCCTCTGTGCATTTCGAGCTTCTTTGTCAAAGCTGAAAAAAAAAACCCCAAAAACCAAAAAACATGAGAATTGAGAATCCATGTATGCCATCTAGGAGATGGAGTGTTCAGATGAAAGTATGGAGTATGGGATAAAGCAGCAAATTTAGAGCTTGCCAAAATGATAGAGTAATTCAAGTACCTCAGCCTGAGTGTTTGGTACATTACAGGCACAGTAGAGGATCTTGTCTGGGTTCCTACTGCCAATCCAGATGAGCATCTTGTGTTGTATCTGTCAGTTAAATACTGTAGTGAGATTGAAATGGCACCTGTCAGCTAAAACTGGGCAAATTAATCACTCATGGCTTTCACTTTTTTTCTTGAGGTACAAAAGTTTCCTAGCCTCTATGGGGAGGTTCATTTGTAAATATAGATTACTTTCTGATAAAGTAAATTAACTCAAACTCGGTTGATTTAATTGCAAGGTAAAACAGTAACAGATTGATTGGTTTATGTCTTGATAATGATTCTCAGGACGTTATATAAATAAGAACCATAAAATTATTTGAACTTATTTGAATGCTTCTCAGATTTTTTAACACTGAAAGTAGAAGCTTAAATTGATCACTTTCCTAGAAAGAAAGAAAAATTATTTATGTTATTTCCATTATTTTTGCTTGCCTTTAATATTTTGGGTGGGTAGATTGCAGTATTTTAATTAATAGGATTTAAAATTATACAAGTTTTTTTGTTCTTATACTTTTATATACACAGTTTATTTAGGTTGAAATTGCAGTAGTGTTACGACATGCATCAAGTAGTATGTTCTTTGAAAGCTACCATGACAAGTTAGAAAATATAGCAGTTTTAGTTTACAGGAGAAAATGCCTTTGTACAGGCATTTAAAATAGTTAATAGAAACAGTGAGATCACGTAATGAAATTTGATACTTTCCTTGAAATATGCTGGTTTGATGGCTGAGAAGTACCTCTCTACATACAGCTCCACAAATAAAGCACTTTGGCCGCTGGAATTCTACTGTTTTAAACACCTGTAGTAATGGGGACTGTAAAATAATAAGCCATTGTTTTGAAAAGGCAAAAACACCCCATGAAGATCTCATTTCCATGGGAAACGTGATTAACAAAAACAACTGAGAAATATTTTTCTGTTTATTTTGGGTGAAATTTAATCATGTGTACCTACTAGAGTGACCATTGCAAACTTCTCAAGACATGAACTCTCCCTACCATATCAAGAAAATATTCAGGTAATGACAATTGTGATTGTAGTATGTATGGCAGAAGCAATAGAATGTGTGCTGCATATTCTTTTATTTGAATGCAAAAGGGAGAGTTACCTGAGGAAATAAGGAAAACTGAGCTCTTTTCACATAGAAGCCCCCCCAAACAAACAAACAAAGAGAATACAACCCAATCAACCAAACAACAACAAAACAAACCAAACAAAAAACCCTACATTTTTTACTTTGGTTTGAAGTTCTCTCTCTGGATAAAGTTTATTTTCCTTTTATTGAAGTGTTTATTTTCCTTCTGTTCTCTTATTTGGATTGCTGAAGTCTGGTGGACTGTACCTGGTTCTGTAGTACCTTGCTCTCTGCAAATACCTTAATACTTCTTTCCCTTCATGTGTTAAATGGGAGCTATAATAGTTACTTAAGTGTTTGCTGCTTCAGTTTGCAGTTCAGAGTGTTTTCAGATGCTTCAGACTGGATTATTTGCACATGGCAGATAAAATAACACACAGAGTTTTTGTGAGAGATTGTAAAGTGTGTGCCCCTGATTCCATCATATTTTCATCCTTTTGCCATACAATAGGCAACAGTTCTGAATCAAAGACAAAAGATTCTAAAATAATTGAAGTTTATGTTAACCTTAAGAACAAATGAATGCTTCCTTAAGGTAAAATATGTACCTGTACATATCTGTACATTTTATGTTGAAACCCTCTACAATTTTCCTTAAATGCAGCAAGTTTGTTACTTTAGGCAAAGTAATTCTGCTTTTTGCTGGTAACGTGTGAACCTCAAGATTGCCAATTTAAAAACTTCTTTGTGTGGCTATTCAGTTTTGTAGGGTTTGTAGGACTAAGAGACTGGTGAGTCTGGGAATACTTTGCCAGGTTTTGGAGATGATGAGCTCTTTTCAGTGCATGGGATCTTGAAACTCCAATTGAAGTTTCATTCTGATTATTCAATCAGGACTATTCTCATTTCTCTACTCTACTTTAAGAGAGTGGGGCAAATCTTTTTTTAAGAAATGCGTATGAGAAATTCCAATGAATGTTTATGTCTAACTCTTTTAGTAGAAAAGCGACATTAACTTAAGCCAGAAAAGTGTGTTTATTTTAAATTATTATTTATCCAAATATTGTTAATGCAGGTGCTTATCCAGAATGCCTGAACGCACAGATATTGATCTTGGAGATGTCCTTTCTTCAGTATAAGATTTTTTTCGTTTACTTACACATACAGATCACCAAAACCCCACTGAACATTTTTCCACTGATATAATTGCATCATAATGCTTGAATTATTGTAATATGCTTCTTGTCATCATTATGATGATATATTCAGATGGTGTCACTATCCCAACATCACATCAATGCACTTCTCAATGCTTTTCATTTTATAAATCTATTTCTAGTTGCTTTTAATTATTTTTCTTTTGACAATAAAACTAATGCAGTTTTCTTCTTATCCAGTGTGCATTACATCTCCTACATTCACTTACTGAAATAACTTAATCTCTCTTCTCTCTTCTCCCTTCCCTTCCCTTCCCTTCCCTTCCCTTCCCTTCCCTTCCCTTCCCTTCCCTTCCCTTCCCTTCCCTTCCCTTCCCTTCCCTTCCCTTCACTTCCCTTCCCTTCCCTTCCCTTCCCTTCCCTTCCCTTCCCTTCCCTTCCCTTCCCTTCCCTTCCCTTCCCTTCCCTTCCCTTCCCTTCCCTTCCCATGTTAATAAGGTTTCTATCCTGTAGCCAGGCACTATTTTCATATCAATGTAATCAAATTTGATTGAAATTGGACAAGAGGATGTTAGGCAAGGATAGTGGAACTGGTATATAAATAGACACAAAACCAGTACAGTCTTCAAGAATATGCTCTTTACATTAGGTATTAAGCTACAGTTCTGCATTTGCTTCAGTATATTTGCCATAGGTAGGATACTGCCTTTTGATTAATGCCCATATATTCTGTGTCTTCTGTAGGTAATATGGAATGGCTACACATTTTGAAATAATGTTTAAGTTGCAATTAATTCATTTTCCAGAGAATACTGAGTTATTTTCATTTGTAAAAGTATTTGACTATTTCCGAAAACAAAGCCAGATTTGAACCTTCTTAAAATAATTAATTTTTTTCTTTTACCAAACACCATTATACTTACCAAATCCATGAAATAGTTCTATCAGTTGTCTTTCAGGTAATGATTTAAATAATTCTGCGTACATGGCTGCAACACAAAATGTTTCCTAAATACTGTATTTTACATAAAACGATACTTTCTTGTCAATTCTGATGTTTGTTATTATATTTACCTACATATTTTTCTTAGAAAGGCATGGTATTGCTTCTATAATCCTGTTGTTAACATACTACAATCCCGCATTTGACATACAGTAGGTCCAATGCACTAGGTCAAAAAATTAATATGTATTATTGTCTCTGTTAAAAAGGATTTGTTCATAATCGCAATGGTAAATTAAAGCACTCTTCTAAAGGTACTTGAAGCAACTTACAAACTGTGCACTGCTTTACTGTAGACGCACAGGCCAACTCAAAGTGAGCAGATGAAAAACAGGAATGAGGGACTAAGGGAACAGAGAAACTGCTAAAGACCAAAATAATATATTGTGAACATTGAATACTGTATTTTTTTTCATTCCTTGTCAGTCATTGTATCAGTAGCATTTATTGCACAGTTAGAACATTTAAATTTCCCATGTCGTGGCACAGGAACCCATCAAGTGCTGGGAGCTGTACAAGCACAAACCAAAAAACCATTGCCTTTCCTAGTAGAAACAAGCATTACTTCAGCATTTTTTAACTACACACATAGCTTGCTCAACAGAAAGAAGAGACTGCAAGTAGTTCTTTTGTAAATGCTGTGAAGAGATTAACCTCAATGAGAATATCACACATTTTTACAGAAGACGCTGGTGGTCGGGCAGTAGAAATTAATTTGTCTTATTTCCTTGTTTGAGAAGATGAAGTTTTGACCATCATAGTAGCAAAAGAGTAGTTTATACCAGAGTTTAAAAACTCTTATTTTTGGAGTTGATTTCAACAGAGGTTTAACAGACTGATCTGTAAGTGTTACACTACACTGAATCTTGAATTGCTACTGTAGTCAGTTTTCATTACAGTGTTTTCTTTTGACATAAAATTTCCAACCCATTACACTTCAGAAGCAAACAACAGCCTTCTCTTGAATTGGAAAGCAGAACTTATTGATACATCTGTAAAAGGAAAGAAAAAGCTTAAATTTTACAAAAAAAAACCCAAAAAACAAAAAACCCAAAAAACCCACGTGACTAACTAGGAATAATTTACAGATTTTTTTCCAAATAGTGAATATCAGTTAAGAGCAGAACTTTTCATAAATGAGACTCATACAAACTATTTATATATGTGCAAAATCAAGAAATGTTTGATGTTTTCCTTAACATGGGTTTACAGAACTTCAAAGCAGTCTATAAAAGGTGATTATATTTTGAAAACTAGACTGATTCAGGAAGTGTTTTAAAAATGTCTAAATGGTCTGCCTTCATCACCAAGTGTGACTAAACCTTCCCATATGCAGTTCAGAGAGAATACTGTGAAATGCAAGTCTTCCAAAACAGGAATAAGAAAAATGAGATACAGTCTCAGTTCCTCAAAAACTCAACTTTCAACATGCTTTTGTGTTCTGCTGGACTCAGCCCTTACGTATCTTTATGTTCACAGACTACACATTAAAGAGTCTCAAAAAAATTAACAATATATATAATAGCATAGCAGCTTGTTAACCACACTTAGGTGGCCAATATGTGGTAGCCAAAATTTAGAGAGTAGAAAAAGTAACTCATTTTACTCAACCATGAGAAGTGAGCCATCTGCAAAAGGCCATTTTATGTCAACAGCTTCTATTCTATTCAAGATTGTGCAGCCAGTGCCCTGATACCTTACCCAAGTCAATGGGAAATGATATTCAGGATTTTGCAAAGTGTGATGTTATGGACTGAAGTTGAAGCAATGAGAGCAGCTACAGTAAACATTACAATTTAAGCCTTAATGTAGATAATGAGCTGCTGACACATAGTAAAAGAAGATTAGTTCTCTCTTGAACTCCATCTAGTGAGTGTGATCTGTCTGGATCTAAAGAAACAGGATTTTAAATGGCACTCTTTATGAAGAAAGGTTGAATCACACAACATGAAATGTTTGAGCTATTTTTTTCTCACAAGTACGTAGATACGTAAATACAAAGGCTGAAAAGCCAGTAAAGGTAATTGAAATTAAGCCCAATACTATAATTTAGCATAGAATCATACAATAGTTTGGGTTGGAATGTACCTTTGAAGATCATCTAGTGCAATCACCTCTTCAAAGAGCAGAGACATCTTCAACTAGATCAGGTTGGTCAGAGTACCATCCAGCCTGACCTTGAATGCTTCCAGGGATGATTTATCTACCATCTTTCTGAGCAATCTGTGCCTGGGTTTCACCATGGTCATTATAAAAATGTCTTCTTTATATGTAGTCTGAATTGACCATCTTTTAGTTTAAAATCATAACCCCCTGCCTTATTGCAACATGCACTACTAAAAAGTGTGTCCCCAACTTTTTTAGAGGCTCTCTTTACATACAGGAAGTCTGCAATAAAGTCTCTCTGCAGCCTTCTCTTCTGCAGGGTGAAAAAAACCTGCTTTCTCAACATTTCCTCATAGAGAGGTGTTCCAGCTCTCTGATCATCTTCATGGCCCTCCACGGAGTCCACACCAGCAGGTCCACATCTTTCCTGTGCTTAGTACTCTGGAGCTGGATGCAGTACTCTAGGTGGGGTCTCTCCAGAGCAGAGGAGAGAGGCAGAATCCCCTCCCTCGCCCTGCTGCCCACGCTGCTTTGAATGCAGCCCAAAACACAATTGTTCTCCATCTGGACTCTGAGCCATTGACCACAACACTCAGAATGGGACCATTCGGCCAGTTTCTTATCTAACAGTTCACCCATCAAATCCTTCTCTCACCAATTTACAGAGAAGGATGTTGTGGGGCACTGTGTCAAACACTTTACACAAGTTCAGATAAATGACATCTGTAGCCCTTCCCTTGTCCCCTGATGCAGTCACTCCATCAGAGAAGGCCACTGGGTTGGTCAGGCAGGCCTTGCCCTTGGTGAAGCTGTGCTGCCTGTCCCAAATCACCTCCCTGTCCTCCCTCCATCTGCCTCAGTGTAGCTTCTAAAAGGTTTTGTTCCATGACCTTGCCAGGAACAGAGATGAGGCTGACAGGTCAGTTTTTCCCATAGTCCTCCTTCCCACCCTTTTAAAAGATGGGAACAATGCTTCCCCTATTCCAGTCACCTGGGACTCCACCTGATTGCCATATTAAAACATTACAGCATCATATATTTCCTTTTATTGTGATCACAGTCATATCTATTTTACTATTTTTGAATTAAATTTTGATTTTGACCTAAAACTGGCACTGTTACTTTATTTACCCTGAACCTTTAACTTTTACAATGGCCTGCAATAAAATGTACTCTGAACACAATAAAGAAGAGCTGTGTTTCTGAAATATCAAGATAAAAGTCTCTAAATGGCTGCATAGAAAGTTGAAACAGGACCATGAAAATTCAGAAAAAAGCAATCTGAAGAGTCTCACTTCCTATAGGGAGAGTAAGAACAGGCTGTAATTGCTGGCTATTATTGTATTTAATCAGAGAACCACTAAGTGCCTATAATTGCTGCCAGCTGCTCAGCAGAGGTCAAAAAGTCAAACTGAATGTTAGGAATTATTAAGATAGAAACATAGATGAAAATAAAGGAATTTGTTTTGCCTCTGATCGTGTACATAGCAGCTGCAAAATGACATCCAACTGTATAAAATTACTTGCACACAAAAAATAACTACGTAGCAGCCACTAGCCTGTGTTTCCTCAGATCCTCCGGTTTGCCTCACTAGAAGGTGTCCTTGCTGCTTTTCTTTTTCAGACATCCCTTGATCACCATGATCTCTCAAAGATGGTAGGGTAGCCTCAGAATGATGTCAGCCAGCTCCCTCATTGCCCTTAGGTGCAATGTCTGGTCCCATAGATTGCTGCATGTTGGGTACACTTCAGTGCTTCTTTAGTCTGTCTCCTGCTGCAGGTAATGCTCCATTTCCTCAGCCTGTGCTGCCAGGAAAAGGACTTAAGAGGCCTAGAAGCAAATGAAAAAAAAAAAAAAGTTGCAAAAAAGTAGCCTGATTTTGGCTGGACTAGAGTTAATTTTCTTCATAGTACCACATAAAATATATATATACTTCCCTAATATGTCTTACTGAAGTCATATCACTGATACTGCTGTGGATGATAAAATAATATCTGTATGGACATAACCTCTGGACCAACTGACATTCCCATGGCTGGGGACTTGTTTGGAGCCAGGTGTATTGAGGTCAGGAGTAACATCAACCCACTGTTGGAAAAGTAGAAGTCTTTACTCATTCTTGTAATGAGTATATGGAGTAGAGAAGGTAAATTGGGGAAGTAGATTCTTCCCTTGGGATTACAGGAATGTACATTCACTTAATTTATACTTTTATTCAAGACAAAACTTTTAGGAATTTCTACAGATATTGTTATTATTAAACTCTGTATCTACAGTTTTATTTCTTGTATAAAAGTTCCAGAAGCTTGATGAATCTGTGTAAATCAAATATAATTAGAGTTATCAGATACTTGGCATTATGAAACAAAACAGAATCAGGAAATCATCCTAATTTGTTTCTTTCTTTTCTCTTTAACTGTTGTTAAATAGCAAGTATGGGAAAAGTTCATCATTTGTTCTAGATTATTCTTCAAACTATTCATTGACTAGATATTCTGTAAGTGTATTCCCAAACTGTATAGGAAAACCAAAGAGTAACAACAACAGGTTGTATCTGTAAGTTTAGCAGCTATCATAGGCTGATTTTAAAAAGCATTTCCTCATTTCTTATTTAGAGGAGTGAGTCTGCTGGAGATTCATTCTGTTAAGAGCTTGGCTGTTGATAAGTATCTCCCTTAAATATTGTGGGTTTTTCTGAAATCTCCTGCACATGGGTAAGGTGCATGCCACCCCAGCATTTAGAGGTTTGGGAAGGAAGAATGTTGTATTTATTACAAAGGAAATAGAGAATTCTGTGGAGGTAGTATGCAATTGCTCTAATTCAATTTTGGCTGACATACCTGAATTTGTTGCTCAGAATGAGGGATGGGATGTCTATGTGGAGCCTGAAATGACCAAAAGAATGTTTACTCTCTTACTATTTCATTTACTTCAAATATGTTTTGCTGGTCATGCTCTGGAGTTTTGGAAGATCCACTGACTGTTGAGTTCTTGGGAGGTATGATGCAGAAAGCTGCAATTTAGTTTGATGGAGCACGCCAAACAAAGCAAGCCACATCATGAAACAGGAATGAGGCAAAGATGGCAACATGGGGAAAAGGCAAGATAAGAACAAAAATATTGGAGCAGAGCTGAAACTGTGTAGGGCTTTTTAATGTTAAATTGTACTTACCAAAGGATGTTAACTGCCAAACTTTTATTTCTCTAGGAGGTTTATGGAGACTCATTTAAGAACAATTCCAAGTGATGCTTTTTCCAATCTCCCCAACATCTCTAGGATGTAAGTTCTGTTTGGTTTCTGATACTATTCTTTTAAATTTTTGTTAAAAATCACTCTTTTTCTCCTAAATTCTGTCGTTGTGTATAAAAAGAAATGAAAATATTCTTGTACATTTGCTACCCCACCACTTACATTTTGGAACTGAGGGTAATAATTCTATTGCTTATAGGAAGTTATAGGAAGGCCCTTGCACTGCACTGCTCATTGATGTCACCAGTCTTGACAAAAAGTTGTCCCACATTTGTTTGTTCTTTGTCACTGGTCCATAATCTGTGATGCTGTGCATGACTCTTTGATGCAGTGAATTGCTCTGCCACCTCACAGTTCACTTCCCAGAATCACAGCCATGTAATTTAGAAGGGATCTCAGGAGGGCTCTAGTCCACAATCTGCTCATTCGATCCAACCACAACTCATAGGGCTCTATCAGTCTGGTGCTCAGCTTTATCTGTGACCACTGTTAACTAAAGAAACCACCTCATTCAGCAACAGGCCCGCTTTTTTCTTCTTCAGCTTTTTATTACTAATGTAGCAATAGGAATTCTTCTCACTCTTGATGTTCCTTGCAAGTCTCAATTCTATATGAGCTTTGACTTTGAATAGCTGAGAATTACCATTTAAGAACTCATGAAAAAGGACTTCAGGGGAACATGGTCTGCCTATTATTTTTTATAGTTTCATCCAGATATATTGAAATAAAGACTTCCTAAAATCCTTTTAAGTACTTTTTCGTGTATATCTGCAGCCTCATTTACCATCTCAGTTTAATCAGATAGATGATGTATTATTTAGGGTTTTTTTGGAGAGGGAGAAACATCCCTCACATGATGTATAGTATCATATATAAAAAGGATAAACTTAGTTTAGAACAGAGTTTGATTCAATATAAAAGGGTGTCAGCCCTTCTTTGGCTCCAAAAACTCCAACTGGCAGTTTAAAATTGAATAGTGTCAATGCCCATCTGGATATTTCTTACAGCATTACTGCTACCACAAAAACATGAACTCCTGCCTTCTTGATACAAACCTCAGGTTAAGGAATCAGTACCTGTGTTTTAACTACAACTCTTATGTGTATGTCTTGGCCTCTAATGTACCACATGTCTCATTTGCCTCTCCCAACCCATAATTTCCTTGCAATGAAAACTGCAATGAAAGTTACCAGATCATTCCTGGTTTTGCAAATTCATCTAGAAAATGTTCAGAAGTTTCAACAGGCGAATATATACTGTGTTTTCTGTTCCAAATACAGCAAGTCATTTTGATATATGATTTCTACTATATGATTTCCACAAATAAACACTTTTTAAAATCTGTATTGAATAGAAAATTGAGTTTTCCTCTTTATGAACCTTGTTTAAACAAAAATTTTAGACCTACAATTTCTCTTAAATAAATGCAGGTCTATATACTCTTGATAGCCAGAAGTAGAGATTTTTTTTCCCCCTGTGCTGCTTTTCCACTTGAATGAAAGAAAAAACATTTTAGTTACATGCTTAATTGTAAAGTTATTTCTGTTAGAAAGGCATCACTGAATAAAAAAAAGTTTTATAGGCTATTCAAATGCAAGAGAAATTTCTGGTTTCCACTGTTAATAATGCAAATACACTAAGTCTTGGTAAAAGGGCTTCACCTGATATTTTCTGCCGACTTAAGGACATCTTGAACACTCAGTATATTTAAGGGCAAGGATAAGGAACATTGTTGCTGGGCTTAGGATGATACTTTGGTGTCACATTCATGAGTACCTCACAAACACCCAGTCTGTAGCTCCTCGAAGTGTTTTCTGCACAGCTCCTCCACACAAAGGAGCTCCCACAGTGCTCTCTGCCAGCAGCCCCATGTAAAGCACGATTCCTGTGCACCAATTTCCTCTGCAACACAGTGCCTTTCCCACCCTGGGCACACAGCCAGTGCCACCACAGCTCCCCACACCTCGCATGTACCTGCACCTCCCATGCTCCCCAGTGCCAGCTGGTACAGCACCTGCTCCTGGTTGTCCTCTCCTGAAGTGCCCCGCTGTCACCAAAGTGCTATCCAACAGCAGCAGAGACAACAGGGGCAGCTGCTGGGCAGCAATACAGGAGATGCTAAGGTTGGAAAAAAAGCAAAGAAAGGTGGAGAGAGGGAGAAGGAAGAAAATAAGGGCTGGGAGAAGGCCTTGTGGCTGCTGCCAAGTGTTGATCTGATTTAAATCCTATGTTCCCAGGCTCTTTCTGAGTGGGCAGTGGTGATTAAAGTGTTATCTGCAAACAGACTTTCTCTGAAACTGTGCATTTCATATTTAAGCTATCCCTGCATTCATGATGAGTGTTGAAGGCATTTTGAAATCCTGCAAATTAAACAGAGCCAGTGAGGAGGTGCTGAATTTTAGCATGCCTTCAAAATGGCAATTTAAACATGCTTTCCTTTTGCTGATACAACTCCTTCCAGTTATGATTGCTGTGGTTTTTATTTCTTACATTGAACGTGTTATCTGTTCATTAGGTAGAGCCCAAAGATAATTGAGGCATTTTGAATGCTTGCAAGTAAATGTTTGTGCATTATTAATCCATGTTTCTGTTTGACATTCCTGCCTCAGAGGACATTTTGGGTGTGTTTGTGTGAAGTTTGGGTGTTTATCTAGATGACACTAAAGCAAATAAAACTACTCATTTCCCTGTCATCAGTGACGGTGTGGTTTAATTAATTTACACAAATACATGTGCTTGTAAAGTAGAAGAGTGAAGGTCACCACATGAAGAAAATAAGCCATTTCCTTCCCACTGTGTCCTATAGTTGTAAGATATAAAACTATACCTCAAATGGGTCCAAGCCAGACAGCATATAGTAAAAATGTGACATGAAGCGTGATGGGAAGGCACATAATGGCTGTAGGGGTGAGAGAGGGGAGGAGGAATCATCTTCTTTGATTCTTTTCATACCTGGGAGAAAAGCACCTGCCTGTCTAATGTAAGGTGACTCATTTTGATCATGGAGCACACAAAAAGTACTTTCCTACTTCCTAGCTTTTGCAGGAGGACACAATCTTAGTTCATTATCTGTTTATAATTTCATTTTCTGTCAAACTTATTTATATATATCTGTTTGCTATATAAAGAAAAAAATTTTAATAATATGTCATTAACACAACCTATCTTTTGGTACATCAAAATGTAGGGTCAGTTAAAATGGAAGAATCCATTTTCTTTTAAGATTGAAATTCCAATTTCCTGAGCAACAAACGTTATTATTTACAGAAAAACAAAATTAAGGCATTTCAGATAAATATCTAACTCTGCAACACTCAATTGCAGAGGTATGGACTGGACGTATTTTCTTTATTGTATTCCTCTTTTATTGTCTTTGTTCATTTTGGAAGTGGCAAACAGCTTTGGAAAAGCAATATTACTCTAGAGAGAGAATCTGATAGTCATGCAATCTCTACTTGTTACTTTTCTGGAATTTTTAAAGACAGTTGAATACATCTCCAAAGTGACCAATACAAAATAGATTTCATACTTGATGAGTTAAAATTAATTCAGGTAATGTGTTTTTAGCTCCAGTCTGGAAAGGACATAAACTCCCACCCAGTTAGTGCTATGAGTCATCTGCTGGTCATGCACTGGTCACAAAGTATTCAGTCCAATTTTTTTAAGTATTTTAAATATTTTTAACACACATTGAAAGAAATAAAGATTTTTCTTTTTTTAAAAATTTACACAAAAAACTAGAAATCTGATCCATAAGTGATTTATTAGAAAGTCTTCCTGGGTTAAATCATCATATTTTAATTGCTCTTTACTATTAGTACTACTTATACTGTCATTGGAAAAAATGGAATGTTACAAATCTACTCTGTTTTGTTTAAGGAACACAACCCAATTAGAATTAATGTAAAATAACATATTTTTAAAGTTGCATTTGACTCTAGGTCTTTGTAGGTCTACTGAATAAGAAGGAGGAAAGGCATGTGACACAATCTCTTAATTATTTTTTTTTAAATTTTGACATCTAAAATTGATGTCTAAGACTCATCTAGTCAATTTAATTTTGTGCATTTAAAATAATTTTCAAGTTGCTTAGGGTTTGTGTAACCATGTAAAATATTAAAAACTGCATTAATTAATTTTGATCAAGAGTGTCAAAATGTAGTACTTAAATAATTTACCCACATTTATAAAAATATACAAGGAATTAATTTTTAAAGAAATATATACTAATTCGAAATATGATATAAAATATTATTAGAAAAGTAAATAAAATACAGCAATAGATCACTTAAATGCTATTCCAGTATTAACAAATTTTGAAGCTAATAGATATTTTGAAGGACAGAATCAGATAACCAACACTAAAGAGCAAAAGGTCAGTTACACTGATAATAAACTCTAGTTAGTTATATTGCACCTTTATCCACACTTCAAAGTCTTTGATAGTAGTTGCAGGATTATAATTCTCCTAATGATGGTGGAGAGACTGTAGAGCTATTTTCTCATCACATCCCATAGATCACCAGCAGTACAAATGCTACTCAGTCTGAACTGTGTGCAAATAAATATTTCTTGTTGTCTGGTTTTCTTTCTGAGCCACGTAACTCCTTACATTCTTTATGACACTCATTGTATGGCTAGAGTTTCTCTCTAAATTCATGTTATAGCACATTTTAGTCAGCAACATTAAGCTGTGGTTGCCCTGATGACTTGTCTCTTGCCAGAGAAATTGCAGCTGTTGTTGCAGTGATTCTCCAGGGATCATCTTTGTTTCTTTCCTTCCTTTTCAAAATTCTTTGGTATAGAGAAATATGCCAATTTACCTGGGCTTAGATTTCCCTTAGAGAACTCCAAGGTGATCTGAAGTGGGGAGAAGGGAAGAAATATGATGCTGAACTGTGAAATATTGGTGTCTGCTTTTGCTGCTGATTAGCACTGCTCTGCTGATTTGGTTTTATTATATTCTGCAGAATAGTGTGCATCTAAAGCATCAATCAAAATCAAAATCCTTAAAAGGATTTTAAAAGTGTGTCCCTCGGGCGTTGTTCATGTGTCTGGCAGTGTCGTCACAGCTGGATGAGAAAAATGATGAGATGAGAAATGAAGTGGCATGATGGGCACTAGCCGTGGATTCCCAATGTCTGAGACCTGTTTATTTTTCTGTTTGCTGGTGTTTAGTTACATCTCTATAGATGAAACACTTCAGAGTCTGGAGGCCCATTCCTTCAACAGTTTAAGCAAGGTCACTCACATGTAAGTACTGTAATTAAATAAATGAATACAGTGATGAGATGAATTTGGAATTTGTGGAAATAACATATATGATGATGTTCGTCATTCCTGTCTCCTATTTAGCTAAATATTCCTTTTCTCATTTCCTTTCTCCATAATGTGGAGTGAGTCAGTCTCTTTTTTGAGCTTATTTTATTGTGCTTGTTTTACATACATCTTTTTGGTTCCTTTGCTCTTGTGTCCTCCCATAGAAATGAAGGTAAATGTAGTGAGAAACTAGTGGGACTGCATCATGAGTTTGATGTCAAGTTGAAATAAAATGGCAATTAAGAATTATTTCTGTCAATTTACTGCAGTAAGTGTAAAACAGCAATATAAGCATCAGAAATAAAATCAGAAGGACCAAAGCAAAGAACAAAATGGCACTAGTTGGAGACATGAAGAATAAGTACTCATTCTGAAAGTGCACTAGTAAAATGATGAGTGTTTATATGGTTATTAAATGGAATGAGAATAATATGGAAAAAGGCTTCTGGGAAGTCTTTTTACACCTTTTTGTTCTCATGTTCTGGCCAATCCTCACCAAGTGATGCACTAAGGGCAGTAACAGAACTGGTAGGATGCATCCAGAGAATTCTTGTCATTCATTGGGTCCCTGTAAAAATGAGAATGTGATGTATTGAATAGAGAGCTCCATAGGATCCATCCTGTATCTGGTACTCTTCCATGTTTTCATTACTGAACCAAAGGAGGGATTGGAAAGTCTGCCATTGTTGTAAAGCTCAGCTGAATTACAGTTTGGCATATTTCAGAGATTTTTGTTTGCAGAGGTTCCATGGGAGAGCACTGTTGGTCACCATGGATCCAGAAAACATTGTCAGAGAGGAAAGTCTTTTTGTCCAGAAAAAAAACATGCCAGAGGCAGATTGATT
Organism: Eopsaltria australis; assembly: GCA_034509425.1. Classification (NCBI taxonomy): domain Eukaryota; kingdom Metazoa; phylum Chordata; class Aves; order Passeriformes; family Petroicidae; genus Eopsaltria; species Eopsaltria australis. Next base: position 689,806 of record JAVTVJ010000007.1, read on the forward strand.
TTTTAAGGTTGCTGCAAGAGGTGAAAGCTACCATCCATTTCCATACTCATGTTTGAAAAAGTAATAATTAACAATGTTAAAGTAGATTAAACAAGATTCATGTCAGACTCTAGAAAATGTATTCATATGGCTGGTATAAATAAACACAAGAATTGGTGTCCTGGAGACATCGTCTCTACCACCGCAGGCCTTTAAGGCTGTATGATCTGAAATTCCATAGATCTATTTAATCTTCACTCAAAGAAAGAGACTGAATTAGATGATGATTTAACACTGCTGTATTTTCTGTGATTTTTTTCCTTTTACTTTACACAGTGTGAAACAAAAACACTAACAAACTTACAGGAGAAAAATATAATTATTGTTAATGAAGATAAAGAGAGAAACTGTAAGTTGGAAAGCGTAAGTGACTCCTCTAAGAGAACCTGAACCTGACTGGCATATCTAGAAGCAGAGTGCAGGATCCTGAGATCTGCTTCAGGCCAACTCTCTGCTGAGAGAGTTTCACAGCAAGGCTTTGGTGTGATACCAGTACCTACCTTTGGTTATAATACCATTCCCTATTCTGTAGATGTTTTTTTTTCCCAAACCTGTTGTGTCCATGTTCTCTCCTCCTCTTTCATAGTTGCTGTGTCTTTAGAATTTCTTGTTTAACAGAAATGAACATTTAATGAAACATTTACCAGCAGCACATTTTATCAGCAACGAATAAAGCATCTGCCACTATGCATTACAAATTCCTCATGTGGTACTTCTTTTGTGATTTCTTATTAGAAATTAAAGACAAAATACTCCAGAAAACTCCAAAATCACTTCATTACCACACCCAGTCCAGCCCCCAGGCCTGGATGAGTTGTCCAGGACTGGGAAGCTGCAGGTCTGTGCAGGAGTCAGAGTTCACAGGCACTTACCCTCATGTCACCTCTGGCTCAGGCTGTGGGGAGGGCATGGGGGGATGTTTCCTGTTCCACTATACAAGGGTATGGTAATGTGGGACCCCTTAGACTTCTCACAGGGCACTGCCAAAAGAGAAACTGTGCACAGACATACAAGATATACTTTTTGTTTTTTCTGTACGAGAGCCAAAAATACTACCCAGGACAAGACCTCAGAACTCTGTTCACAAAAGTTATAGGAAAACCCCACAAAGAAGGGCTACCTCTACCACTCAGAAGTGCTTACCAGGCTTATAGAATCTGTTTGGAAGTAAGGCACATATATGATTTAATCAGGGAATATCCAGGCATCTGGCAAGTTAGTTGCATAAAAGCTGTGAAAGCAAGCAATTTATAGATTTGATCACTTTTATGAATTGTTTCCATAACTCCTGATTTGTTAAAACTTATCACTGTTAAGCTGAATTTACCTTCCGAATAACAGTCTTATACAGGGATAAATTTGTATCTTGTGCTATGCATTAATTTAATGTTCTCCATTTACCTGGTATTTTTAAAGTATTATTGCTAAAATAATACTAGGTTAAGATTATCACAAAACATTTTAAAGGAGGTTGAGGTTACTCTAACAGTTTTGAAAAGTCATTTCACAGAATTTTATTTTCACAGCTTGTTTTTCTTTGAACTTTGATAAAGTGCAGTTTTATGTAAATAATCTTTTTACCCTAACTGAAACTTATACACACAGTTTCATTTTCAAAACATTTGTTTTTAGATGCAAGAACTTCTTAGGAAAAAATCTAGTGTTTGTGGAAGGGAGGAACTAATGCTTTGGCTTGAGCCAAGTGTTATGTGAATATGCATCCTGTGTTCATCATGATCTGTCTGCCAAGGCTGTTACTGCACTTCAGCCTTGATCTTCAGCAACCCAATTTCTGAGTCCTTATTTGGTTCATGTGCCTCTGTCCTGACTTTCTGTTCCTTCCAGACCCCAGCTCTTCAAGCATCCATGCCTTTCAAGTACTCAGCAACTTCTGCAAACTAAGGATACTGATCACCTGCTGTATTTTAATGAGCCACATCTCATTTTGCTGGTAATTAATGGCAAAATTTCCACTCCATGAAGGTGTAAATAAGGAACAAACTTTTGCTGGTTTTTTTTCCTCCCCAGTTATGTTAAATTTGTCTCACAATGGTTTCTTGTTTCCTCTTTTTGTATTTACCCTTTTTAAGTATGCCTGTTTACAAATTCAGAACTGTCTCTCTCTCATACAATTACATAAATATGTATTTTTTGTAAATGTAAATGTGGAAGGATCTGATTAGCAATCAGTGTCTCTGTGTAGTTGCCTTACTAGTAGAGCTGAAGCTTGGTAACATTACACTAAATAAAAACCTGTTGTAATTAGGTCTCTGTTTCTCAGGGAAACATTACTGTGAACTGAACCTCAGAAAAATTCATTCTTTCTTTTCCTCCTTTCTCTGTGTCTTAGCTCACCCTGCCTTGGTCTCCCCTACTCTCTTCTCAGTCATAAAGCATTCTCCTCTTGTACAACCACATAAAAAGCCCTCTCAGCGTTTGGGAACAGGGCCAAAGGTTGTGGTTCAAGTGGCTGGCCCTCATAAATGTGACGTCATTTGGAGAGCTGGTGGGGGACCACTCTCCAGCTCTGCAGGGAGATGGAGCCAAGGGCCAGGGCAGCCCCACCGTCCTCTTGGCCAGGGCTGCACTGCTCTTGGACAGCTTGTGATGCCAGGCCATGGGACACAGCACTGCAGGAAGAGAGAGGAGCAGCTGGACAGGAAGACTGAAGAGATTTGTGGGGGAATGCTGTATACCTGCAGTGAACTTCAGAGCTGGGACAAGTGCTGTGCAAAACAATCTTGTTAAAATCTGCAGTCTGGAGGTAGGGAGAAGACTGTTGGGAGCCTAAGCCAGTTTTCTGGTGCCAGTGGTGCAAAGGCTTAAACAGGTGCATGCAGATGAAATAACATGGATGGTTTGGCTGCAGCGGGAGAATAAAACATGGGAGTAGATGTACAAGTGAGAGAAGCTAAGGCAACTACAGACACAGTAAGTCTCAGAAGGTAGAGAGGGGGGCCTAGGTTATTACAAGAGAATTAAAAAAAAGCTTATTTATGACATTTCACAATTGCTGACCTGGATATCCTTAGTCTTTGTAGGTATCTCAGCTTAACATGATTATATTGCTACCCTAAAGCCAGATTTACAATTTCTGAATTCTGGGATTAAACAGACTCAAGAATGTGTCAATATTGCAAGGCAGGTATGAAAAACATGTCTGGTAAATAAAATATAGAATCTACTTAAATATGTAAATGTTTGTGCTTCTTTTAATGTTACCAAATTCAGATAGAATGTTAAGTAGCATATTAACCTTTCTGAAAAGTTAGCTGGCAAACATATGTCTCAATTAATTAATTAGCCTAATATTTGCATAGTTGTTACTATTAGTTTCATTTTTAGATTCATTTGGAATTGAAACTAAGTAGTTGTATCTTTGCAACTAAACTTAAGTTCATAGTTATTTGTAAGTCTTGATATATATCTTTGTATCATCAAGTGGCTTTCTCTGTGACTTTCTCTGCACATCCATTCTTGATGTGATAAAGTTTTTTTGTGTATTTTCATTAAAAACGAAAAGTGAATTGCTGTTCTTGGACAGTCAGGTGGTGATTTGATTGCTGTATGCCATGATTAGGTTGTATTTGTAGAGTGTGTTGAAGCTGCATTTCAAAAGTAATTTAAAATCAGCTGTCATAGACAGATATCTGGGAACTAGCTTACTAGGCATTTTAATCATACTCTTTGGTTTTATCTGCATTCTAGGCAGCTAAAACTACTAATAGTTTTCCTAGAGTTGCTTTTCAAAGAACCATAACTTTTTAAGTTCACAAGTTTCAAAATTTTCAAGTCATCTATTCATAAAAGATAAATGATAAAAGTGCAAATGCTGCTTAATGAATTTACTGATAATCAATTTGCTCTTTTATCTTTATGGACCTTTTGGGATTAATCTTTACACCACAGTAGTCTTGATTTGAAAATTTGGATCAAATAACATTTATGTGGCTTTGAGCATATCACTCATGACTGATTACTGTAAAAGAAATTGTGAAATGCAATTTGCCCTGTTAATTGATGAGATCAAAACTATTCAAATATCTTTTCTCCTTACAGGCTTAACTTCATAGGCTCCAATATCAATGGAGTAATAGATATCCTTTAAATCTGTAATTTTAGGGAGGAGTTCCTTCCAGTACTCTAAGAATAATGATATTTGAGTGTTTAAAACAAGGACAGCAGCACACTTCATGAATGGAAATTAATTTTAAGATCTCTGGGGAAGAAAGGGTTGAAAAAATGAGGATTGGCAAGAAGAGAGAAAAATAAATGGGATTAGAATTGTTTTCATTCAGAGACCAATCTTGCACCAGGGAGATGTTAGAAAACAGTGTCAGAGAATTCATCTGTTTGTGTTTGTTTTAGTTGTTTTTTGTCTACTAAAAAAGTGAAATTTTCTCACAAGATAACAGAAAACTGTGAAAGACTTAAAAGCATTCTTCTTATAGGCTTGGGGCCTCTTTGAAAGCAGGGAAAGGAGATAAGAAGTGTGGAGATTGTAAAACACGCTGGTGAAGACTTGCACATGTTCCAGGCCCCCTTTGATATGTAAGGCAGGAGTCAGGCCTCACTGTGTTTTGCCCCTGCTAACATGAGCCTAGCAGTCTGTGTGTCTCCACTTGCTTTTTTTGAACCCTCCAGCCAACAAGATGATGGAATAAATCTACTCTTTGCGTTTCAGCTGTGTGTCCTGGTTCTCTGTGTGTTACCTACATATACCCATGGCACAAAAGACCTTTCTCTTTTTCATGCAGATAAAATGAAAGGCCACATATCCAGGCCAGTCAAATACAGGAAGCACATTTGACTGCACTAGAAGTAGGGAAAATTGGATTTCTGTCCTCTTTTTTTTTTTTTTTTTAAGTGTAAATTCACTTTTGTCAAATTGCCTTTTGTTTTTATACTTCTCTCATCTATTTTGACTAGACACTTCTAAGCCTGGCTGTCTGCTCCACAATGGCCCTTTTCTTCTTTTGGGCTTTAGGACACCTCTGTAATACAAAGTGTAGGATGAAATGCAAGTATAAATACAGTAGATACTAAAGCATACTTCTTTTTTAATCCCAGCATTACCATTTCAAGGAAAATCAGCAGCAGAGATATAAACTTTTTCCCAATGTTTAGTTGAATCATATTGATTCCTTCACCCACATTATTTTTCTCTCATCACTGTGCTAAGTGTCTCATCTGGTTGTTTAAAATATTTATTTCCTGGATTAATTAGTTTTCATTTGCCTTTTTTGATCAGCAAATGTCCTCTCATGGCCCAATTACTTAATAAATCAAAATTGTATCTCATTACATTATTTTGTTCTTCTAATTTTAGTACCATCTGCTGATTTTGAATTCTTATTTCCAGTACCCTCATCCAAATAATTTATGCAGAGTGCTATGAATAGCAACAAACCAAAACCTGATGACTCTCTGATACTCCAATGCATTATCCATTTCCAAGCTGAACTGAAGACTCTTTCCCTGGAATATGCTTGGTCCACAGAGGAGCATCAGGCCAGGAAGCTCACAAGTCCAAAATTTTGAAAGTAGTCAGTGATGGAAAAAACATGTCAGTTAATGTTTATGAAGCAAATTCCACTGATGGGAATGTGATAGCTACACAACTAATAAAACAGAAGAGAAGCAAGAAACTGACACTGAGAGGATTTCTTTTAAATACAGAAACACAGCTACAGTTAAAAGCAGCTAACAGATGTGAAGAATAGTTGAATGCAGCACTACAGCAGCAGTACTATAGCTATTAATAACATCAGTTTAACATGCAAGTAAAAGGTAAATCCCCATTTCCCTGCAGAGTCTTAGTAAACAGAGTGAAAACTTACCACTTGAAAGGTGAAGCAGAACTATTTTGTCTGTACAATATTTGGAGAGGTTGAAGTCTTTGTACCAGTGTCTATATAGTGATTTATCTACTAACTTCTGTCTCTTTTCCCACTTCTATTTCTTAGACAACTTGTCAGGGTTGATTTTATCCTATTAAAACAATTCCAGAGGCAGAGGTGATTCTTATATTATATAGGTTACTTGGCACAGTTAGGCGATGGTAAATTAAATACCACTGGTTTCTGCCCATTGGGTGTCTGTCCAGTAGCAGCACTTCTTTGACTGACTTAAGGCTGGAACATCACCCACACAACCTGCACCACCATGCCATCTAAATCTGTCATCTTTATCAAATTTCTCTATATAAGTAGTTAGGAATGTTTTCTTCAGGCTCATTGATCCACTGCTATTATCAGGAGGAATTCTTTCTGTGTGGTTTCTATTTTAAGAAAGGCTGAGAGTTGTTTCAGCACTGTTATGAGACCAGTGTCCAGAGCTGATATAAGGTAAAGAAATAGAAGCAAAAAATATAAGGTGCATAGATGGTTGTAATTTAATAGGATTATTATAAATAAATACTGGAAGGTTTTACTTTTCTTCTTTTTACACAATTTTGCAGACACAAAACCCTCACCATGTTCAAAGTAATAGCCCTTACCACAGGGTATTTGTTTTGATTTTAGGACCATGCAGACAAAGGATCCATAATCAAGTCTTAGGTACTTCTTACCCTCTTGCTTCAACAGGCCAGTCCCCAGGATGGCACCTGTCCAGATGATAATGCATCATTGAAAGATTGCTCTGTTCTTGAGCTGATGCTGGCCAGTATAAAAACCTTGTTGCAGGAATTACGTCCCTGATATTTCATTTTAACATTGCTGATTTCTGTTGTGATAAGTAATTAAATATTAATTATCAATATTTGTCCCTTTTTACAGTGAAATTCGAAATCTTAGAAACTTGGATTATATAGATCCAGATGCCTTTAAGAACCTCCCACTTTTGAAATACCTGTAAGTATTTAGTACCTGCAACAAATTGGTACTTAAATCTCACAGATTACTCTTTACATTATAGCAGTTTTGTTAGTTTGCATTTCATTTTGGAACTGATTGTTGTAGTTTTCCCTGTTGCTTTATTTTAATGACAGAAAGCCAGCAAGGGTAGGGGTTAGAACTCTTACTACTTTTGTGAGGAAGGAAAACATGTTCACAAATTCATTAGTAGTTTTCCCATTTGTCTTATCCATTAAATGTGTAGAATACACTAATGTTCCTTGGCAAAATTCCACAGCTAGCTCTTTCCTTATGATAAATGCTGTCTTACTCTGTTTTCTGTAGGAAATGGTAGGAAGAAGAGACACAACAGATATACACATCTTTAGTATTTACTGGACATTTACACAGGGTTTTAAAGCATACCTGTAAGCCAAATGTAAAAAGCCCACCTATGGACACCTGATTTCATATGATGTCTATGGCTGAAAGAAATCCTGAAAATTTCCCATGGTTTTCCGAAGAAACTTCTGTGATTTTGAGTAGTATCTGGAAGAAAGGCCTCCATGTGTGTGTGGTGGGGCAGTGGCAAGAAGGTTGTCCAGGTTTTTCCTATAGATATGAAAGCAATAAAAAAGAGAGTGGTAAAAATTCCATTTCAGGAGAATAGTTTTAAAAATTGAGAACTGTAGTTATTTTCACTCTACAGAAGTTCAGAAAGAAGGGGCTTCAAGCATTTCACATTTTAAGACAGTTTCCCTTTTTAGAGCTATATGAAAAGCTCTTAGCCTCAATGAAAGATAGAGGATTCAGGGGTCCAGACCATTAACTGAAGCAGCCTTAATCTCTCAAGTTAAAAAAACCAGAGTTTTAATTATTTTCTCCTATCAACCTCACAAGATGCTTCCCTCTGCAGATCTGCCTGGCTATCTTATTAGTCTGTGTTCCCATTTTTAGATTCAATAATTTATCATGTCTGCTATTTTGAATTTTTTATATTGTTCTTGCATCCTTATATTTTGGACATTATAAATGATTATAAATGATTATAAATGAATTGATTGACAAGAGGATGCAATAACCATCCTGCCCTGTTGAACACTTTAAATACATTGTTCGTTGTTGTTCAGTGATGCAGTAATTCCTTCTGTTTCTCCTCTCTTCCAGTGGTATTTTTAATACAGGACTCAAAGTATTTCCAGACCTCAATAAAATCTATTCATTTGATGTGAATTTTTTGCTGTAAGTATCTGTCCTCACAGCTGGTTAGAATATTGCCATCCTCAGACCACAAGAAGATGTGTAATAAAAGTTTCTCGTTTTGAGAAAAATATCACTTAAGTCTGACAAAGCAGTTTTCCTCAAGGGATATTTCAATGATCATTAGCACCAAATCTGGAAAATGTCATGTAGCACTATACTTTTGACTTGAATTAGAGACATGGACACACAGCACATTCATTATACACAACTTCTACAGGCCTTTTGCTTTAATTTTGTTCTTGCTTTTGCAAGGGCTGTGCAATACCTGAATTAACATGAAGTCAGAATAGTGTGACATATAGGACCTAAACTGGCATACATCCTGCTAACATCAAGTCATCCTATCAAAATTCTTCTAAAAAATTTGTGCTGGCACGGTGAAGCAAACTTCAGAAAAATTTCTTGGAGAATGGGAATGTAAATGGGGGCAAGGAGGTCTCCCACTATTATCCTTAAAGGTATTTCCAAAACTAAGAGTTCTGCTTTGGACTCTAAATAAAGCAGGTGTTTCTTGATATTTCAAAAGCATAGACAACATCCACCTGTGTTAATCTAAGTCCGAATTTCGGGTTGTAATCAAGCTGAGGAGGAAGAGTAGCTCAGATGAAGGCTTGCAGGCTGACACAAGGTGGAAGTACTTTGGTCACTTGTTGGTCCCAGAGGGGAGTTAGAAATCTTACATTGTAGCAGTTTTTAGCTGGAAGAGGCTTGAATGCTGGCTTGGCTAGGCTAAAGGCAATTAAAAATGAGAAGTGTTATGTTAGAAGGTGATTTGCAAAGATGTGATTGATGATCTTGTGTAGGCCTCATTTCAGTGCTGCTAAGGGGTGTTTTTGATCAAGAAGGGTCAGTTCCCACTGCATTCATGGTCTGCCACTGGCAAGATGAACCTCAGAGCAATAGAGAAATGCTGCTTGTTTTGCTAAAAAGTGTAGACCTGTAGGAAGCAAGGAGATGTTCCCTTCCAAGGATCTTTTGAGACCAGAGATAAGCCTTGTTCTAACTCACACATTCACCTTGGCTGTAGGCCTCCAAGATTGAAACCTGAGTCAGTCAGAGCTCTGAGTGAGATATAACTACATCTTAAGAACTTTTAGGGAGTTTCTCAAAGACCAGAAGGGCTTCAGCTTAGATTGAACTCTGCTAGATCTACTTCTGCATAGTAGAGAGAACCAAGAATTGAACAGGCTAGATGAAACAAAGCAGTTTATACAACCATGTGTTCTTACTTCCAACCAACTCAGTGCCTTTCTAAGTGGCAGAAAGCCAAACATTGTTTTACTTTTGCCTTGATATTTTTTTGGATACAGATCTTATATGCTACCCAGAGTTTTTAAAGAATAGATCTGTACTTTCAAGGAAGATAGTTCTATGATAAATATTTCTAAATATTGCTATTCAATGAAAGACTTTTGTTTCTTCCATCAAGAAAAAAAATACTCTTGAAAAAGAATAGGTTTCTAAATAATGAATAAGGTATAGCTGGGGAAAACCCATTCATTATTTTACTATTTGCCTTTGAGATCAAGCAACTTCCAAGTAAACATTTATTTAGAAAAAATGAACCAATCCGAAAAATGTTAAACCCAAATAACTTGAGGTGGAAACCACCTATCAGTGAAAATTACTTGGAATGAAAATAGTTGTAGTACTGTTCAGTGTTAGCACATCTATATGCACAAATGTAGCACAGAAAAGGAATGAAGTTACTTCTGGCACATAGGTAATTGTTAGGACTTCTCAGCCCATGGACTTTATGTGTGGGCCAAAGAAAAAGAAAACTTTGCACAGTATTTTCATTTCCAGACTATTATATAATTCAGGAAAAATCAGGAAAAGGGCAGTCAGAGACTTTGTTCTGCATTTTGCTTCTACCAGCTTTTTCCTTTCTTCTTTCTCCAGTTTAGTAATAGTAAATCTCTTTAGTTTTCTTTTCTCCCTTTTGTTACAACAGAATTTTGGTCTGAAGCTCCAGTGTATTTATTAAGACTGCAGAGTAGGAGTAAAAACAATTTTTAAGGAATGACTAGTGAAACACTCCTTTGGACAAGAGGTGAGAAGAATCAGTAAGTTACTTCATTTACTAGTGAAAGAGATGTGCTAGATGCACTTCTGTAAAGTAAAATGCCTCTGTCCTGAAAAATGTATTATCTGATATCTTATCTGAATTTAGAGAGCAGGATTTCTGCTCTAAAGCCATGTGGGTTGTTCAATTGACACTGCAGCTAATGCTTATTCACTCTGCTGATTCTGTGGCTCATGAGACCAGGGAGCTGTCTGTGCCATTAGCCACCATTATCACACAGGCTGGCACACCTCACCAGAACTACAGAACACATTTACCTCATGAGTTCTCTTCCTGGATGCTGGAATATGCTCAATTCTTCATCCTACATGTATATTCTGGCCTTACACATAACTAAATAGGTTATTCTTTTAAACTTATTTATTTGAATAAATAAATTTAAATTTGTAATATAATGAATATGGTAATATTATTTTCTTTAATAATATTAATATTAAAATACATAAAAATTAATTTATTTAAATAAATTTACTATATTTTAAACTCATATTTAGTATCAAGGCAGAGAATTATTAACAACAAAGCTGTTTTCCAGACACTCTGTTGGGCAGATGTTTGATTGTGATATTTTGTCTCCTTTTTCAGTGAAATTGCAGATAACCCTTATATGACTTCAGTACCTGCAAATGCTTTTCACGGGCTTTGTAATGAATCTCTAACCCTGTAAGTTCTTCCAGTTTAAGTCACAAGGCAATTACCTCTCTCGTAATACATATGGCAAAATGTTGTAAACAAATTATTCCTCTCCTACTCTCTAGTAGTTTGCAACAGAGAAGCACCACAGACAGACAGTACCCATATTCTTGTTAGCATAAATTCTGTACTTTGACAGCTATTTGAATCAGTCCTGCTTCTTTCTTTAAACTGGCTTGACTAAAGTGGTTTTGTTTTTCTATTACCTTAGTGCCAGTGAATGGTTATATTTGAAAAAAATCAAAGGAGAAAGTCTGCAAAATTCTCCCCCTGTAAAGCTATAGCAGGGTTATAACTGTGTCTAACTTTTTTTGCAACCTAAGTGGCACATACTATGGAAACTAATGGAGGGCAAACATCAGAAGAGTCATATTTGAAAGATAATTGTTAAATAAAGTTCAGTTATGCAAGTCAGTCAATGTGAGCCACAAGAAACACCTGATGGGAGTGAAAATTACTGTAATGAGTTATGACCTGAACTGGGAGGAAGAGCATTAGAATGCAAACAGATGAATTCTAAAGAAATTCTAAAAAAAATCCTTTTGATCTAAAGGAGCAAAAGAACTAATTCTAAAAATTTAAGGTATGTGTGATAGTAAAGTCAGACCTTTTTTCTAGTTGTTAGTTCCTTTAGCCTTCCTTAATCAGTCCTAGCAGGACTTTGTTTCCTTGCTTTTAGTTTAAGTACGGGAAAATTATAGCGAAGTGGTTTAGTCTATCATTGCTGTAAAAAGAGGTAAAAGATGGCACACCTGCCACATGGTATCCTTGGTTCTGCTGCACTCAAGAACGCTTCTGGGCATTTGGTTGACCTTGCACAGTAACTACTGCTTCTTCAAGAGATTAAAATTAACCCATCCATAAATGTGCTATTGCAAATAAAAATTATGCATATGATGTTAGGTATTCCTGTATTGAAGCAGCCCAAAATACACTGATGTAATTTTTTTTTACTTGCAGTAAACTCTACAATAATGGTTTTACCAGTATTCAAGGCCATGCTTTTAATGGGACAAATCTGGATGCTATGTAAGTAGTAGGTAATTCTCTTCTTTCAGAAGAAAACCCCCAAACTTCTCTGCTTATTTGAGGCACTGAAATATGTATCTTAATTTAATTACATTTAAGGAGCAAATAGAGTGTGTTAATTTCAGCCAGAAATAACAGTATCATTACTTAATGTCTTTTGCAGTGTGCTTTCATTTAGTATGTATATTTATAGCTCAGAAATAAAATCATGGCAAGTAATTCCATTGTGAGTTTTGTTCTGGTTTGAAGCTACAGTAAAACTTCGTTTGATCAGTAACTTTTCTAGGACAACTTGAAAGATAATTATGGGTTATTTACAAGACTGTTTTAGTAAGTGTAGCACTGGTAATGGTAGCAGCTATTTCACAGGTATCTCTTACCTGCAAAAAAGAGTGGTGTAAGGCACCGGGAGCAATTCAGAGGAACCAGCCACTTACACTGGAAGTGAGATGCACATCTCAAAGCTTGAATCAACCATTTCATATTTCCCTGCAACTTCTTATTGTATTTTCTGAAAAAATAATGTTTCGTGAGTGCATATCCTTTTTACACCATACCCAAAATCATCTGCCTCAATCATCAAGAGAGAATAAATCTCAGTTCTAGCGACTCCATTCACTTTGGCAGACCTCATTCTTGTCCTACAGAGGCTTGACTGAAGAGTCTGTCACTCTCGTGAGTAAAGAGATTTCATCATTATGGGCTCTTAAATTAACCAGAGAGACAGACATGAGGATAGATATGATTATTTTTAGTACTTGATTTTAAATTATGCTTGAATTCTGTAAGAATTCCATAAGAGCATCCTTCACATGGTCTTAATCTTTCCAAGCTAGCAGCTAGCTAGACTTCTTAGTCTGAAAGGTTTTGAGTTAAACCAAAGATCTGAAATAGATCTGATTTTACTCACACAAGTTCAGTAACTTTAAACTTTCACATGAAAAAGGAAGTTTTCCCTGATGACACAGTGTTTGTACTAATGCCCACAGAAATCACAAGATGTAAAATATGGCAAAGTAAATCCAGTGTCTTGACTGAATCCCTCTAAGCTGCATGCAGCAGTACTCAGAACCTTTCCAAGCCTTAGCCAATATATGAACTGTGTTGGCTCTTCCATTTCTTACGTTTTGACAAAACACGGGTTGGGCACTATTTTGTAGCAATTTTTCTTTATGCGTCTCTGATAGTGTGCAGGTGCTATTGCTTCTGTCCTCTCTGGAATTCTCGTTATTATTAAAGAATCAAGTGAAAATGTAGTTTTAGAAGATCTGGAGTCCTAAAGATATGCTTGGTTGAACTGGGAAACAGAGAAGCAGACAACACATACTGGCCTCTGTAGATATTGTTTGCTTACTTTTAGAAAACAAAATGTAATTAGTATTCTTGAAGAATATATAAGTATTTTTTAAGGCCAAGAGTAGAGGGCTTGACAGAGAGATCTGGACAGACTTGAGAGCTGGGCAATCACCATCGATATCAAATTTAACAAGAACAATTGCTGGATTGTCCATCTGGCACAGTGTAATCCTGGTTATACACAGAAAGTGAGAGGCTGGAGAGCAGCCCCACAGAGGATCTTGGAGTCCTGGCTGATAGCAAATTGAACATGAGCCAGCAGGGCCCTGGCAGCCAGGAGGGCCAACCCTGTCCTGGGGTGCATCAGCGACAGCATCGACAGCCAGGCAAGGGAGAGGATTGTCCTGCTGTGCTCTGGGGCAGCCTCACCTCGAGTGCTGGGGGCAGTTTTGTGTGACTCAATATGGGCAGGATATCAAACCCTTAAGTGTGTCCAAAGGAGAGCAGTCAAGATGGTGAAAGGTCTTGAGGGCAAGACTTACAAAGAATGGCTGAAGTAACTTGGCTTGTTCAGCCTGGAGAAGGGGAACCCGACGGGGAGATCTCGTGGCAGCCCACAACTTCCTTAAGGACAGCAGTGGAGGGGCAAGTGCTGATCTCTCTCTGGTGACCAGTGACAGGACACAAGAGAACAGAATGAACCTGCATCAGTGGAAGTTCAATTGGACATTAGGTGAAGGGTCTTCACCAAGAGAGTGGTCAGTCATTGGAACAGGCTCCCCAGGGGAATGGTCACAGCACCAAGGCTGTCAGAGTTCAAATTGCATCTGGGTGATGATCATACTCATGACTTTGTTTTTCGTCATCCTGCAAGGACCAGGGAGTTGGACCCCATGATGCTTATGGGTCCCTTCCAACCTGATATGTTCTATGATTTATGATCCTAAGTGAATCCTACCAAAGACAGGCTATGATGCACTGGTCAATAAAAAAAAAAAAACAACCCAAAAAAAACCCCAAACAAACAAAAAAACCCAACCAACAGAATAACTAAAACTAGACTTACGTTCATGGGTTTATCTCCCAGCAGTAGAAATGGTTTATTACAACAAACACTTTTCTCCTAATTAAATCATATGAAATTTACTAGGAGCAAAGCACTACTCTACATGTACAAGGCAAACTAGGGAGCTGAACATCAGTGGTAAAGCCTTTATCTGTTTGATAAACTACACTGAAATGTCTAAACTAATTTTCTGAAGTAGTTTGGTTACCATATGACAGGATAAAGTATAATTTTGCTAAGTGCAAGCTTGGAGATTTGTTGTTTCTAGCAGCAGCATTAAGTTAATGCAAGAAGCGTTTCTTTTTTTCTGATATTTCTAATTTGAACTCCTGTTCATCTACCACTGTGTAGTGAAGGAAGTAACTGTTTTTCTCTGGGTCTGATCCAAAAGCCTTTGAATTTAACAAAAATAGTGGTAAAAATAAACTAATATAAAAAGGATGAGGGAAATTTGAATGTGTTTTGAATGATCATCTCAAGGGCAAAAGTAAGTAACAAAGCAAAACAATTAAAAAATAATAAATTTTTGGCAAATTATTCAAACATTATTCATGTGCCATCCACAAATCAGAAGACATTTTGGGAATCTCAGAGGCTGTCTTCTACTATGCATTATGCTTTTCTACCACTCTTGCAATATCAAAATGCCTAGGTAATTGAAGGGGGCCAAAAAAAATTAATGCAGGTATAGGTGAAAAACCATGGATAAATGGATTCCATTATCATACTGAATAATAGCACAACCTAGTTGATCTTGTCATCCAACAAGGACTGGTGTTTAACAGCAAACCACAGAATTGCTGTGTAAGTTTTATAAGGGAGGTAAGTAAGGAACCAGGAACCAAGGGCTGAATGATACTTTTACTGAAAAGTATTCCTCTGACACCTGAATCCCTCATCTTAACCCATCATTAAGGTCCGTAAACTGCATCACTCCTTCAAAGCAGTGCCATTGCACCAATGTTTATTTCTGTAAGGTAATTGGTGAGGAAAGAAGAGTTTTTAAAAGATATTTTCAGCAAATTGCAAAATATATTTGTGATGAGCTGTTACAGAACTATATAAATTACTGAAGTGGAAAGTGTGCAATCTAAAAATCTAATTACAAAAATAAACTCCAAAAGAATATATTTACTTTAGTATACACTTTCAGGGTTCACTTATAATGCTTGAGCTCAGAGTTAAGATAAACAATTATGTGGAAAAATCATATGATGAATCCTTAGTACAGCTCACTTACCAATGCCTGTTCTGTTTCTTTAACCTTCATTTCATAATCCAGCTGGATGCATACGTTTTACACAGGACTTGAAATGTCCTATTAGAGTTTCATGCCCTCAGAAGGTCCTGCTCAGCACCCTGCAGTCATGGTGTTTTCTGGTGGGGTTGAGACTTAACACAAAATTCTTCCCACTTACCCCTGGACCCTGAGTCTGTAGAGACTGTTAGACACAAGTATGGCTGGTTTACTGCTCTGACTGGATTGAAAAACATGAAAAAGGGCCTTCCTTTACTTACAGCACTACAAAAACATCAGCATCTCCTACTCCAGATTCCACACTTACTTACTACAGATTTCCTGCACATTTTGCACTGTGATACTCACGTGTATCTCATTGCCATCCACCAATTCTCCAAAATTACAATTATTCTAGTGTCCCACTGAGGTTAGATATTATACATCAACTATTGACTTCTAAAACTTCTCAGATTTGTTTAGACATGTTGATACCACTGTTGTGGTTTTCTCTTCTGCAGGGAATTTAAATGACATTCTGTATCATTTAGCTATCAGTAACAACAGGATTAATGGCACTTCCAGAAGGAACCATACTGACTCTGCATAAGCTTTCTTTGTCAAATTAGTATTTACCAAAGCCTTATTCTTTTTCTATTTAAAAGCGGTACCTGTCAAAATAAAAGGACTTAAACAACTGAAACCAATTAACATCAGGAAATTGTACATTCTGATGGGCCTGACTCATTAATGTGAAAACTGGCAGCTAACACTGCAGCCCCTCCTTAGTAACACATGGTTCTGTACTTCCCAAAGTCTCTAGCTGTTTCTATTTGTAACTTTGAAGATTTTTATCACGTATATCAGCTATTATATTTCAGGTTTATAAGTCACTATGGTACTCAAATGTCAGGGGAAAATATTTCAAAATTGGGCAAGCAATTAACTGGTTGTATAATAGTGTCTAGTTACTAAAGCAGAGAGGTTTTATTAGGTTAAGCAGGTTTTTGTGTCCTTCAACACTACAACCTAGATGTTGAAATCCTGGATTAATTATTAACTGTTGCTCTGGTTTTAATTTTTGTATTCGTTTTGCAGACAAAATCATAAGGAAATTTGCACACTAAAGGAAATGTTCACAACAATAGCGTGCCATTTACAGAACATGAAAATCAGTTCTCAGAAAACACAAATGCCAGGTGATGCTAGAATGCCATATATTTATAAAGCATGAAAGCTTATTTCAAACAACAGCCGAGAAGGTGATGTAAGCTTTTTTCCTCTGTAAGAAACAAGATTCAAGGCATGAGTAATATCCAATAAATAACATGCCAGAAGCATTATTTGGCTCCCTAAGACTTTCTGTTGTGTAACGCAGATGAAGAGCATTTACTTCTCATTTCTCACTATGGTAATCAATATAAGGTTATTTCCAATTAATGTTTTGAAAAATTTGCCAATTACTTCAACCAGGACAGGATTAGAATCTTTACTTAGTTTTTTCCAGACCATGGTTTGCCAACTGGGCAAGGGAAAGGATTGTCCAGCTCTGCTCTGGTGTGGCCTCACATTGGTCCTGTGAGCAGTTTTGATCACAATATAGAAAGATATGAAACTATTACAGAGTGTCTAAAGGAGGGCTGGGTAGCAAAGGGCCTTGAGGGGATGTATGAGGAGCAGCTGAGGTCACTTGATCTGTTCAGCCTGGAGGAGACTGAGGGGAGACCTCACTGCAGTTACAACTTCCTCCTGAGGGAAAGAGAAGAGAAAGACACTGATTTCTTCCCTGTGGTACCCAGTGACAGGATCTGAGGGAATGGCCTGTAGTTGTCAGAGGTTTAGGTTGGATATTTGAAAAAGGTTCTTCACACAGAGGGTGGCTAGGCACTGGAACAGGCTCCCCAGGGAAATGATCACAGCACCAAGCCTGACAGAGCTCAAGAAGTGTTTAGACAACACTCTCAGGCACATGGTGTGACTCTTGGGGCTGCTCTTTGCAGGGCCAGATGATCCTTGTGGGTCCCTTCCAACCCAGAATATTCTGTGACTGTGAACTTCACAGACACGCTCTGACATCTATTGTGACCACCTTCCTATTGTACTTTTTATTTTACTAGCTACATCACAAGCTAGCTTGTAAATGTTTATAATGGGGTACCAAACATCCCGCTCTTTCCTTGCTCTTCTTATAACAAAACTTTGATCTTAACTTTTGGCCTGTATATAGAAACCTCCACTTGACAACGGAGATTTTAAAGCATTTAAACATTTTCTTGAACTCACAACATGGAGGAAATTGTTCTCCTGTTTGTTCATGATGTGTTCCATCATGTAATTCCCCATACCCCATTCTGATGAAAGAAAACGAAACTATTTCACCTCATCCTCACACATACGTACTTGAAGATACAGTGTGTAGGCATGAGTCCTTATGTGTATGACAGAGAGAGAAAAAAAATCTGGAACAAAGATAATAAATAAATTAATAAATTAGCAAAATAAATTATTTGTTGATGAATTTAATTGCTTTTCAAAATGGAAAATCTGTATTTTGTTTCTTGAGTACACAGAAGATGAAGTGACTGATTATGGTTCAATATGTGGTTGGGAATGGATGGCCTTTATACATACTACTTTTGTACATCTGTGAAGGCAAGTAAACTCAGGATCTTTGGTAACCTATGGATAACTGCTTCCAAATCACTGTGTTTTGTTTGTTTCTGCAGCTATCTGCACAAGAACAAATACCTCGAAGTTATCAATGATGATGCATTTCTGGGAGTGCACAGTGGACCAACTCTACTGTAAGTTGGTGAAAATGAAGTAGAGAAAGGTTTAAAAAAATACTGTTTCAGTTTACAATTTCTCTACAATCATTAGTATCAGAGCAGCAGGGACAGGAATGGCATGTTTACAAAAATAATACCAGCAACAAAACCTGTGCTTTAGGGAACTGATTTATGAAATGCTTGCATCCTACATTACATATACTGTTCCTACCAATTATTCCTCTGGAAGATTCTATACCACAATCTTTCCTGTGGCTGTACAATTGTAATACAAAAGAAGCACTCTCATACCACACATGTAAAGGAAATTGAAAGAGATGAAAAAAATAATTTTAGACAGAAAAATAGGTGCTTCTGATGCTCTTCTTTTTCTCATGTTATTTGACATCCAGTCTGATTTTACAGTCCTCCAAAGCACTTCTCACCAAAATTAGGAATAATAATACAGAACAAAAATAAAACTCTAAAGAAGTTAAGAACTTCCAGAAAATCACATTCCCTGACTTGAATTGTCTAGTATGTAATGTAGTGCCTATAACTGATCACAAGGAGAACTGAAATACTGAAAGGGGAATTTCTTTCTCCACTGCAAAACCAGATGATGGCAGTGCTCAGTCCATTTAAGAGTAAGTTTTACTTTCTGGCCTTCAGGAAAACAGCTTATTCATAGCAGAATAACTATTTTTCTTGGAAGGAATCCTAGCAGCTACCTGCAATAACAAAAGGTGCAGAAGTAATTATTTTTCTTTCAGAATCTTTTCAACTCCAGAAAATCAGTCTGGCTCCAGCAGGTGAGAGCTTGCAGAAGCATAGATTTTTGACTCTTGATTATTGTGGGTATTTATAGCATCAGTGTTGTTATGCTGGACAGGTGAACAAGTAATGATATGCTGCAAAGGGTTGTGGATGGTTAATTGTATGCTGTAAGAGCCAGGTAATCTTCCTGAGCAAGGGCTAGTTTGGAGATGTGTCAGTTACACAAAACCTCTTGATTTAGGGGCTAGAGATGTCTTCCTAGGATGTGCATCCCTAACTGCAAAGAACTTCCTTTTTACCCTGTGTTTTTAAGTCAGATATCCCAAATGACTTGAATTTTTTCTAGTGTTCCCTAACTATTGTGCTAGCCCAGCTACCATTGATCCTTGACAATCTCTCACGTGCAGTCTACACAGCCAGTTATCCATCTCCCCTTA
This sequence comes from Eopsaltria australis, assembly GCA_034509425.1. NCBI lineage: Eukaryota > Metazoa > Chordata > Aves > Passeriformes > Petroicidae > Eopsaltria > Eopsaltria australis. The sequence continues at coordinate 709,333 of JAVTVJ010000007.1, forward strand.
GAATGATATAATATACCTTCGTAGCTAATAAGAGTCCTACCAATACTTATAACTGGAGATGTGGTACTTAAGATAGTGTCATTACAGAGAGAGGTATCACTTGTCAAAGGCAGAAAGCCAGAAATGGCATGCAAGCACAGTAAATCAAGAGTGATTTAAAAAGCCAGAGTACTTCACATCATGATACTTTGATATGCTAGTCCTAAGCTAAAGCTCCTAGAACGGTGTCACAGTTTAACGCTGGCCCGCACCTCAGCTCCACACAGCTGCATATTCACCTGTGCACCCAATGGGATGAGGGAAAGAATTGGAAGGGTAAAAATGAGAAAAATCATGGGTTGAGACAATGTCAGCTTAATAATTAAAAAAGAGATGTTAAAAAAAAAAGCCAGAGAGGGGAGAAAATAAAGCAAACCCAAGAACAAGAAGTGATGTAACAAAAACAATTGCTCACCATCAGCCCATTGGTTCCCAGCCAGTCCCCTGGCAATGGCAGTCCTGGCAAACGTCCATGCAGTCTTTACTGCTGAGCATGATTTGATAAGGTCTAGAACAGCTCTTGGTCAGCTGGGATCAGCTGTCCCGGCTATCCTCTCTTCTTGTGTACCCTTAACCTCCTTGCTGGTCAGATAGTGTGAAAAACAAAAAATGCCTTGGCTGTGTGTAAGCACTGCCCAGTGACAGCTAAAACATCCCTGTAATACCAACACTATTTTCACTGCCAAATTAAAAACATAGCCCCATACTGGCTACTGTGAAGAAATTTAACTCCATGCCAACAAAAACCAGTACAGAATTAAAGTTATTAGCTTTTAATTTTATTTTAATGTAATTTTAATAGCAACTTAAGGACTTGTGTTACCCACAGATAACCAGGAATTATTCTGCATGGGTGATATAGAAAAGGTTTGCCATAAAATGAGCAACAAATTTAAGTGGAATCCTTCCACCTGGACAGATCTCTTAGCTGACCTTCAGGAAATAGAATTATTTTAACAGGGACAAAAGAGTTTCTGAAACTACCACACATGCAATATCTTAAGAGGGCAGAAGTCAAAAAATGAAAACTGAGTGAAAAACTAGTATTTGTGATTGTGTCATGTCAATGGCCATTAACACCTCCCACAGAAGACAAAAATGTCCTTGCAATTGGTGCCACCACAGCATCATGACCAATGAGTTATTTACAGAGAGGCCATGGATTTGTTACCTTCTGTAACAATCTGAAAAGTCTGACCAATGCAGCCCTTCCATATTCCCTTGGGCAGCATAAACAACTTAGCTTGTTACAAAAAATAATTTGTTAAGTCATTTTTGGTTCAGGCACCTTGGTGTTGTTAGGTGATCATTCTATCTTCCTCAAAAAGACAGTTTTACTTCCAAATTGCTTCATCTTGAAAATTAACTCTATGGAAAAAGACCGTGACAATATCAGTTTTTTTCTGGGACAATGAATGACGTTTATAGTTGCAGCAGTATGCAGAAAAAAAAATTTAAAAAAATGAAAAGAAAGAACATTTATGGAGCTCTAAAGAGAAATTCTGTCTTGCCTCCCTACCAAGCTGGCAGAACTTATTGTCTGGAGCTCCCTATATGCACTGTTCAAGTGAGATAAGAATTTATGGTGATTGGAACATGTGCCCCAGAGATCGTGCTTCATTTTGGATCAGGATTTCAGCAGCAACAGCAACTTAAAGGCTGAAATATAGACCATGGATCCACCCTAATGGGGTAATGATCCAATTTTGGCTTTAAAGAAACCCAGTGAGAAAGATTTAACTACAAAGAACTGTGCCTGACTATATGTATGTTGTGTGAGTTTGGCCACGCTCTCAGACCACCTAATTAAACATACTTAAGTAAGTATTGAAAAGTTTGGCAAGTTTTTTTTTTTCAAATTTGCAGTTTACAACAGCACAGGAAGCAGGGATTGTGATCACTGAATAGAGGAAAGCAGATGTCAGCAATTCTGATTCCTTTGTCACAGCTGTATACTCAGATGTATGTGGATGTATACACAGATTGCTCCCTTTAGAAAACTATTCTAAGAGTATGATGACTACATTGCTCTCCGCCTCAAAATGAAACCTTGGCAAAGATTCAGCAACTCAGTGGACCTGACTTACTAAATGCGACAAGCTGCTGCCTAGAGCAAAGGTTCACCAGAGTACAACAAAAATACAATCAGGCTCATGATTCAATTAGCTTTTACAAAGCTCACAGTACAAACTCAAAATGTTACATGATACATGTGAGTAGTTAATTATCTGCAGAATGCAGAATTGCTCTCTAAAGCATCATTTCCCAATCTAGGAATGGTTCCTGCCACAGGACACAAGCAATCTTTGAGCAAGAAAAGTACTCTGTATTCTGCTAATCAAACAATGCTAATTTGTAGATTTAAAAAATCTTTCAGTAGAGTTAAAATAATATCTGTAGTTTTAGCCTATTATATATTTTATGCTTTTTTATCTATTGCAGTACTCAGAAATTTGTATATTATTAGATAAAAATTCTCAATTGTACTATGATGCATTCAATCTCATTTTCTTAATTACCTGTCTTTTACATTATTGCTATTACTGGATTTCATACTACAATTGCATGCTTCCAGCAATGAAAAGGATTATTGACAAAAGCTATTATCTCTTAGATCTAGTTCTGAAATTCTGACTTCATAAAACCAACACAGAATTAGACCGAAGTATAACAACCCAGGAAAAAAAGAAATCTGAGCAACTGAATATCTGTTTAACACTTCTATAACCAACTTCCTGTTGGTTCAGAAAACAACATATCTGAATTCATAAGCTATGTTTTATTCCCACATTTATCTGAACCTCTCCAATGCCTCTTTAGCATTCAATGTAATGTGTAAATTTCAGCTGAGGTAAGCAACAGCCTAGAAATGTCACATGAGACGTACAACAAAATATGTGAGGATGAAACAAAACCACTACCAATGCAAAATGTTGAGATTGGTTGAGAGCACTTTGGTTGCTGTTCTGCCTCACAGTGTAGAACTCTACGTTACTTCCAGTGCCTAAGTGGGCCAATGGTATCCTGGGGAGCATTAGGGAAGAACATTGCCAGGTCAAAGGAGGTGATCCTGCCCCTCTACTCAGCCCTGGTGTGGCACATCTGGAGTGCTGTGCCCTGTTCTGGGCTCCTCAGTACAAGAGGGACTTGGAGCTCCTGGAGTGGGTCCAGTGGAGGGCAACAAAGATGATTAAGGGTCTGGAGCATCTCTTATGAGGAAAGGCTGTTCAGCCTTGAGAACAGGGTCTGGGGGACCTTGAGAGGGGACCTTGTCATACATATGAAAAAATTTCTTTACTGTGAGAGTGGTCAAATGCTGTAACACATTGCTAAAGAGGCTGTGGAGTCTCCTGTCCTGGAGATGTCCATGGGGGACAGCTCACAGCAACCTGTTCCAGGTGACCCTGTTTTGATCAAGGAGGTCAAACCGGATGATTTGGAAACTCAACTACTCTGTGATTCTTTAGAAGATAAAATGATAGTAGGCAAGATTCAGGCTCTTCTAAGAACCAGTTCAGGCTGTTGGTAGAAACACCTATAAAAGGACTCCGGAGGAACAAAAAAGAATTTTATGTAGTTGAAATTAATTAGTCGCAACATATTAAAGAACATATGATAGCAAGGAAGCTTTTAGAAGTGAAAAAGTCCTCCTACAAAAAGGAGCAGCATTTTTGAACTTAATTTAAAAATAAACACAAACAAATAGAAAGGGAAAAAAAACCAACCAGAGCAAACCCAAATATTTTGACATTTAAAAGTTGTTTAAAGCATAAAGTTAGTTCTAATTTCCTATTGGGTGCAAGAAACCAGACAGTAAGCAAGACTTCTAGAGGGATAAGAAAGTGTAGAAAAAAATTTCTATTTATTATGAGGGTGATAATAATAAAACAATGGTCAAACAATGTTCCTACCTTAGAACCCTTTTTACAGGTTTACTTCTTCATAGACTGTAACTCTAAAAACATCTTAACTTCAAGTGTCATTAGAAGAGGTTTTGGGACAAAGCAAAAACTGAGTAGGAAACACTAGCAGGACCAGGTGATGTTCACCTGGCAGTATGAAAAGCAAGTCACCTCCCCAGCAACTGTGCATTATCTCTCTTGTAAGTCTGCCTCAGCAGACAAGTAGAAAGCAACAAACATAGTACTCAGTTTTCTGAGAGATTCAGCATAGACTAAGATACAAGATTTTAATTTCAGTATATAGAGAATATTCTTTCAGGAACAGCAATGTTTCCTTTTAAAGTGTGCCAATAGGTTAAAATGAATCTAAAGAACACTAAGGGAATATAACTCTTACAATGGAAGATGTGATTTCTTTAAAGAATTTTTAAAAGTTTGTGGTTACTTATGCATTTCTATCTGTTGGCTTTAAAGGTGCAATTTTAAAAGTCAGGTTATTTCTTTGTAATTCATTTTCTGTGCTATAAGACATTAAAGACGAGCTTTAAAGATAGTGAAAATCTCAGAGAAATGAACAGCCTACTTGAATTTGAATGATATCAGAACTTAGCAAGGTGATATGAAATCCCCATCTCCTCTGGATTTGATTTTTATTGTAGAATTCTGTGAAATTCCTAAACAATTGTAACAATCTGAAAAAAAAACCTGATCCAGTGATCTTTTTCTTTCTTTACTTAGGGACGTCTCCAGAACAGCTGTTGCCAACCTTCCAGCCAAAGGACTGGAAAGCCTAAAAGAACTAATGGCCAAAAATACGTGGACTTTAAAGAAATTACCAGCTGTAAAGGTATTTCTTCAGCTAATGCGAGCTGACCTATCATATCCAAGTCACTGCTGTGCTTTCAAGAGCTGGAAGAAAAAAAGTGGGTGAGTTTCACTAACTGGCATGTATTTTCTAGATATATCAGTAAGACAATGTTTTATTAGTAATATAAAAATACATCTATTGGCACTTTTATAACCATTTTTCCTAGGCATAGACAATGTTCTTTGAAACAGATGACAATTGCAAACTGGCAGAAGAAATTTTTGTAGGACCTTTTGCAGCAGTTCCTGCTCTTGTTGAGCCCAGAATTTAAAGGGAAAGAGAAAAGAAGAGGGTAATGTTCTACAGCAAGGCCTGAAAAAAAAGTGTTGGAGAAGTTATAGCCTCAGGTCTCATATGTTTTCTAACTGAAATGCTTTTGACTACTGAAAATTTTTTGACTGCAAATACAGCTGCATCCCATCATGAGGTACAGGATTCCAAATTGCTGCACTGCCTGTTAGCTGTAAAGAAGCTACTGAAAAGAAATTAGACTGATAGAAGTTCTGGGAGAAACTGGTTTGTGAGTGACAGTGCAAAAAAAAGTAATACTGTATGTATTATCCAAGAAGTTATAAAAAGTAGCTAAATGTCTTCTTACCTACTAAGAATATAGATCTCAAAAAAGAAGATGGATTATGGATACCAAACAAGTAAAATTACTACTGGGGATAAAATTAAAAATACATTTAAAAGAAGTGCCCAGAAATGCTATGGTACGCTATATGCTCTGTTAACAAAAATATATCCAATTACATTTTTATAGCTACATTTTCATTCAGAATGATTTGCTTTTGAAGCATTCCCTTTATTCAGTCAGACTGTAAATGCCAGCAGTGATCTCCCCCTCTACTCTTTCAGGATCCTGGAGTACCTGATGTGTAATCAGAGCAGCCACAGCTTTCACAAAAGATCAGTCAAGACTCTCAGAGACCCGTTTTACAAAGATTATGCAGAAGAATACGCAGACCACACCGATGCTGTGTATGACACAAACACCAAGTTCACAAATTTTCATGAAAATCCCCATTATTACATTTTTTTGGAAGAGCGTGGAGAAGGAAATCTTGGCTTTGGCAAAGAGCTCAAGAACCCTCAAATGGAAGATGTCCAGACCTTTGACAGTCATTATGACTATCCTGTCTGTGGGGGCAATGAAGACGTAATATGCACACCAGAGCCTGATGAATTTAATCCCTGTGAGGATATAATGGGGTATCAGTTTCTGAGGATTGTGGTGTGGTTTGTGAACCTGCTTGCCATCCTAGGCAACATTTTCGTCCTTTTCATCCTTCTCACCAGTCATTATAAACTGACTGTACCTCGCTTTTTGATGTGTAACTTGGCCTTTGCTGACTTTTGTATGGGGTTATACCTCCTTCTGATTGCTTCAGTGGATCTCCATACCAGGTCAGAGTACTACAACCACGCCATAGAGTGGCAGACTGGGCCTGGCTGCAGCACAGCCGGGTTTTTCACGGTGTTTGCCAGTGAACTCTCTGTGTACACGCTGACGGTGATCACCCTGGAGCGCTGGTACGCCATCACCTTCGCCATGAGGCCCGACCGCAAGATTCACCTCCGGCACGCTGTGCTCATCATGCTGGGAGGGTGGCTCTCCTGCATCCTGCTCGCCCTTTTGCCACTGTTTGGTGTCAGCAGCTACAGCAAAGTCAGCATCTGCTTGCCTATGGACACTGAAACACCAGTGGCTGAAGCCTACGTTGTCTTCGTTCTGTTATGTAACATTATAGCTTTTGTCATCATTTGTGCCTGCTACATAAAAATCTACGTGACTGTGCGAAACCCCCAGTACAAGTCAGGGGACAAGACACCAAAATTGCCAAGCGGATGGCTGTGTTGATTTTCACGGACTTTCTGTGCATGGCTCCCATCTCTTTCCATGCTTTATCTGCCATTATGAACAAACCACTGATAACTGTCTCCAATTCCAAGATTTTACTGGTACTTTTCTACCCACTCAATTCTTGTGCCAACCCGTTTCTTTATGCTATTTTCACCAAAGCTTTCCGTAGAGATGTGTTTATCCTGCTAAGCAAGTTTGGTATATGTGAGCATCAGGCTCAAGTCTACAGAGGTCAGACAGTCTCAGCCAAAAACAGCAGTGGGTCTTATGGGCAGAGAATCAGCCGAGGGATAGGTCAGATTCTTACAAGCATTCAAGACCCAGGCCATGATTACCATCCTGCTGTGACAATGCAGAACCAAATTCTCACAGAAGATTGCAAGCAAACTGAGCTATAACATCTCAAAGTATCACAGCCAAAACCTGGTCAAGAGGTGATTGTGCATACAGTGAATCAAGTGAGAAGATAACATTCTCCATATCCTTTTTCCCTAGATTATGCCTTGCTACAGCTGAAAGTATCTCCAGAGTGGTCTTCTTTTAGACAAACGACTTATTTGTACCTCTTATCAGTGAGGGCAAAACATACAGTCCTGATGCTAATTCTAGAAGTAGATGTGAATGCTCTACCTAAATAGGAGAATTTATATATATAAACTGAGCAAATATAAAATATACCCTCATCTAAAAAAAGTAAGAAGCAGAAGACCAGCAATAAGATTTGGGGGTACTTATAAGACTTAAAAAAAAAAAAAAGGACAAAGTTTGGTAATTAAAATAATATTTGAAAAAAAAAAAAGAAAGTTGAATCTCTCAAATGCCTAGATGTGAAAAGGTTCAGTTCTTTTTCCAATAGCAAATTTCTAAAACTTCCACCAGGCCTAAAATGGAACAGATTTCTTCTCATTCTGTCATCCTGACCTAAAACAAATCTAATCTTTTGTTTGCTGTTCTTGGTTTAATTCGGTGAGGTAGGAAAAGAAGCTTCTTCATACTGCCTGTATAGTGGTAAAAGGCAAATTATCATTGATTTTGCAGCTGCTCATAAGATAACAGGTAGGAAACATTAGGGCACTTGTGTCCCTTACTATCACTCTCTCACCTTTTGATAAACCTACTTAGGAGCTGGTTTATTTGAATTTGTTTAGAAGACCAGGCTACACAGTCAAGTTAATGATGGTTGTTCAGGGTTTTTTGGACAACTGATCCAGTTCTGACCATATTCCAGTGCCGTTTAATCTAAGCATGTTTATTGCTCTGAACACCCTGTAACTCCTGTTTTCTGACCACTACTGCTGTCCCTATTTACCTCTCTCTTACAGGAGAGAACTTTACTTTTAGCACTTTCTATGTTGAGCCACCTCAGACCTAGACTTAGACCAAGGGAATGCATCACACCTTTAGGTTAGTTCATGCCATACAGTTTACTGCATTGAAGGCTGACTTTTAGCTACTCCAACATGTTTTAACAACATCTCTCTATCTTGTAGTGAGATCTGTTACCTGACATTTGTAATGTTTGCAGCACAACTCTAAGAATCACAGTTATCTTCTGGCTGGCCACAGCCTGCCTGTAGCTGGGCCATATGCTCTCCACAGTGTGCTTAAGGAAATCCATGCTCAGACACAAGGAACAACCCCAAGTCTAAAGCACTAAACCATCCTTCTGCCATACCTGCTGCTAGATAGGGCCAGGCCAAGGTCAAGCTTGGCTGTGCTCAGCTTCTTCCTACACCACAAACAAATGATCAGAGACCTGGCTCTCTACACCTCCTGCAGACATCAGGACTTGGGGTAGGAGCTGCTCTGCACCAGCTGCATTGTTAACACTTGAGTAGCCTGAGTGCCTGGCTTTGCTGCAGGATCACAGCTGTTCCCAGCCAGCTTCACAGACTGGCTCTGCAGAACTGCTACCAAGGTTACCATGGATCATTTCACTCATTTATTTGAAAGCCTTGGCATAAGAATGGAAAATACTGTGTGAATATTTGCCTTCAGGTAGGTATTTTTAAATTAATTTTGCAATATCTATGCTGGTTTTCATGGAATTATAGTCTTTGAGGAACTATGATTAAATTGATCAGACAATAGTCAGAACTTATATAATATGGGCTAGTAGTATCCAAAAAAACATAATAGTAGCGCACTTTGAACTGCTGGCTACTACAGCTGGAAACTGAGTGGTTGCAAATGCCATGTACATACTCTATTTGATTCTGTATTTTCCAAATCTTTAAAACTCAATTCGATTCTGTATTTCTGATTATAAATGAAGGCTGTTTCAAGTGAGCAGAAGCAAGGGCTTAGATTCATGAATTCCATGAGATGGTCTTATAGAAAGTAAATAATCTATCCTTGTTAATGCCATTAAAAAACCCCTACAATAATGCATTACAGACTAATTTAGCTGCTTATTTTGGGGGAGAGGCATGTTTCCATTTTAGGTTGATTCTCAGCAAACTCTGAAAGCAAAACTGCTGAAACCCATGCAAATAATAATTTATGACCTCCTCTTCCATAATCTGGCATCACCATTTCTGGTGTAACACTAAGACAGCTTCTTAAGTAAGCAGATCAGCAAAATTCCTTACTCTTGAAACAGCTGCATTTGTAATGCTCTGGCCATGTCCGAGAGTCCCATACAAACATGGGACTTTTCAGATGCAACAACCCCCCCACCAGGTTCTGCCACCCTTCTAATACTGAATAACCATTAAAGAGAGAAAAACTTTCCTGAGTGCCTTTATTTAGTGTCCCAGCAGCAGCAAAGACAATCAAGTTCTAATAAACATTTATTCTACAGACTCCACAGACACTAATGTACCAGTGGAAAAGAAAATCCAAGCTTAAATCATATTCTTTTTCAAAAAGAGAGTAAAGACTAAATCAAAATTTATGTTAAAATTGCTTTTAAAAGTGACATGGATCTTAAACCTGAGTATTTCTTTCACAGAAACTAGTAGGAATTTGAAAAGATGTGGTATTGGACTGGTGCAGGTTGCTTGTAAATTAATGCAGCTGTTTGCTGTTACTAATTGATGACATATATTTACACATTATTGAACTTTTCTGTCTCTCATAACTGCATATTGGATATTTCCAGTTTGTCTTACGTATTCCTTCTTGTGTTAACTTGTTGTTAACTTGGTTTAAAATATTTTAGAAGCTCTTGGAAAGGTCCAGGCAAATAGAATTTAAATAATTTATTTGCCAGATCTTTTCTTGTAAATGTTTTTATCCTATAGATACTCTCTTCCATTCTTGCTCTGATCAATTCCTTGAGCCATTTTTGGGTTTGCACACATCTTTATGTAATACTTACAATTTTAAATCTGTCTCAGCAAGGCATATCATTTCTGGCATTTAGTAGGTATGTTCTCTAGGATACTTCAGAAATAATGCAAAGCACGGGAATAAAATGTTTTGTTTGAAATTGGAAGAGGCTCAACAAGTTTTGTCAGGAAATTTTAATATATTTTTGCTATAAAAGAAGTTAATACTTTTTGTCTTGCATTCAACTTTATTGTTCTCCTTGGTTGACCTATCCCATGACACACTGTCTGATGCAGGCTTGGGGGTTTTAGTTCCATCACTAGTTGTGAGAGGGATTTCCTAAATGGCCATCTCAGACAGTGCAGTAGGGATAGAAAGGAACAGCTGTAGTACTGCTGAGCTCAGTGCTTCCACAACCACCATCCGTTACATCCAAGATAATCCGAACAATCACCTAACAGCCATGGAGTCCTCTTGAAAAGCCTAAATCTGGAATCTGATCTATTCATTCTCCTTTTTAAACCCAACATGTATGATCAGCTGCAGTGACTAAGGATTGAATAGTTCATGAGGAAACACTTCATACTATGAAGTTTGTGTGGTGAAGACACTCTACTGCAGGAATTCTCAGAATAACTATATTAATCTTCCCACATGCAACACAGAACAATACCCCTCCCTCCCACTAGGTCTTCCCTCAGGGTCTTCCCTTTGCTCTGTGTTTATGAAAAATTTATGCTACCAAATTTTATGTTCAGTAGTTCTTATCAGTGGTGGGGGGAAGTTATCTTTGCTATATGGATCCTCACATTACTTGACAAAAAACCCAAACAAAACACTTGAGGGGCAACTTACAGTGCTGCAAACTGTCAATGCAGCAATCAAATGTCAGTTAGTTCTTGCCATATCCTCCCTGTCCCAAAAAACACAGCTGACTTCAGTCTCTGTACACCTTACCACTCCCTGTAAGGGTGCTTCCCACTACATGAAGCTTTAGGATGCAAGGAAAGCACAGTTTGATGAAGTCAGGAGTAGCAGCTGACTTAGTGAACTTCTTGTCAAAGGCTGTTGCGCATAATAAAGTTTACATGGGTTTATGGAGAGACTGAAAACTCACAGAGAGAAAGCTGAGGGAAGATACTAAATCCACAAAACCTGACTGGGGATGCTTCTGAACCGCAACTACACAGCAGAAGGGAGGCAGTACTCGAGTGTAGCACAGGTACTTGTCTATTCTCTTACTCTTCACTCACCACATACTGTTAGCAGCTATCACAGACAGGATTCTGGCACAGCTGGACTTTTGGTCTGTTCCACAGTAGCCACTTTTCTTATGTTCAAGCAGTTCCCTATTCAGACTGCAAAGACAGCTTCAATTGCATCTTGCTTCAGTAGGTCTGACCTCAGAGCTCAGGTAGGTAAAAAAATCCAGCTGAGTGAAGAACATATTCCCTATTCACAGCACTGCCTCAATGGATTGACCCCTCCTGGCTCAAGTGCTTTCACACCACTGCAGAGAGTAACTGCCTTCTCTCAGAATCCTGCACAGAAATAGGAAAATAGGAACCTCAGATGGCTCTGAGATTTGAGATGGCAGGACAGAAAATCCTGTTCCAGGGTGGCAGGTAATACCATTATTTTCTCTACATAAACTTCTGTGATTTTATCTGCATTATGTGGTAGTAACACACCATGAAAGATTTCTTCTTGAACAGTGTAGAAAAAAAGCTGTAAAGTTGAGCTGCAGCCTTACTTATGAACACTTGGAACTTTCTCTGAGCAATTAAATGGCTTTAGGTGACCTTTGGTAGTCTCCTCTCTCTCCAACAGAGAGAGATTTCGGCTTTTTTTATAGAGTAGGTATTGGTTCTAGATGACATTATCTGCAACAGGGCAGCTATAGTCAAAGTAAAGCACACCCTGCTCTGCTATTGGTATTTGGATTCTGAAAACAGCACAAGCAATCAAAGACAAATTTCGCATCACCACCATAGCATTTTGGTTTATTAACATAAAATGCCCTCTTGCTTCCTTTCTTGTGAGATAAATAAAGTACTAATGCTCAACAGCACAGTCTTTGGAAAACCTGCCCCAAATAACCTCCTTACAAAGAGGAGCTTGATTTGAGTAGAAGCCCTATGCTTATGTGTTAAAATGAACCAAACCTTCCCTCCCAGGCTGTTTGGGCAGGCTGATGAGTAATAGCAGCATAATCTGTATTGTTTTTCTAACAGATGCCAGGCGTCTGCACTCTAAAAACACTCAGTAATCAAATGGTTTCTGGGCTGCTGTTAAAATTGGACAGTGAGGCACAAAATTAGTTGGATATTATGCCTTTCCCTTAGGCAATCTCCTTCTTTGTAGGGATTCTGGAAACACACGACATTATACTGCACTTACATGTAGGCTTCGTGGACTACGGCACGAGATGTTGAAGGGCTCTCATCATGCCCTGGAACAGAAGATGGTTAAGAGGTCTTAGTGACGCACACCGGGAGACTCTGACAGCATCATCAACCTAGAGTTCACACTGGTCAATAACACATCTCCATAAAGCTGGAATACTTTTCACCTGTTTAGTCACTTCCATCTGACTGGACTTATTTTTGTGTGACTGGAAATCATGGTGTGAAAGTGCACAAATGAAGGCTCTATGAGGTCAACACACAGAGTATTTAATCAGAACTGATCAGCTCTGACTTCCTATTCCCATTCCACAACTGCCCCCCCCCATGTCCCCATGTACACACATTGGTACAGATTTCCACAGTATCTCGTTTCTAGGTTCTCAGACAGGATACCAATCCTGTGTAGTTTTGTAACTGCCTGGCCTTACTTCCACCCTGGAAATATTGGGTAACTATTCCAAAACGTGGAAAAGCCTCATGAACTGTAGCACCAGACTTGGACCTCATTAGGGCCATCCTGAACTTACTCCTTTCAAGAGTTTAACCTCCATGGGATTAATATAATCAGCTTGAATCTTACCCCACCTTTTTGGGAGGACTTCTCTGGGCCGTCCTGATTATATGCAACACCAGCGCTTGTACTTGTGGTCATCTCAAGTCATATCCTTACTCTTGCACACCTGTGCAGTTCCACTGAAGCTTGTGAAGCTTTGATAATGAGTTCAAGGAGAAGGAACACACTCATTTTGGTTCTCAGCTGTTCAATATGCAGCTGTTATAAGGAGTCTCCTTCAGATTATTTTTCTTCTCTCTTCAAGAAAGAAATATGTTGTGAACATCAACTTCATTAACAACCTGTATCTAAGAGCTCACTAAACAGTCATTAGAAAGTGACTGAAACGATTTGATTGTTACTCATATATATACTGTAGATACTCTTTGTAAGACCTACTCTGCTGCCAGGAAGAGCCTCTGTTTCAAACACTGAGACTGGTAACTGGCTGGACTGCCAAGCCCATGCTGGTTGTCTTACAGTTTCAGCTGAAGTGACAGTGGCTTTTCTTCGAAAAGTGAAGAAAAACTACAGTACTTGTGTCTTTTATGAAGGCAAAGCTGCAACAAAGTAAACCTGAGCAGTAACATGAGTTTTAACAAAAACCTCACTGCAGGCTCTGAGGTGTTACCTGAATGTCCATCTTCCCCACGGCTCATGACCAACATATGCAGGATAGCACTGAAATACCAAGCAGCACCAAGGCTGTATTTGTGCTGGTTTCAGTTCGACTGTAGTAAGAATTTCCTAAGTTATATGTGGACTACTGCTGCTGCCTAGAGGGAGCTGTGGAAATAACAGATTAATTCTTTTTTAACCAGCTACACATTTCTGACTAAACTCTGCAATAATGGTCAGTATAAAGCAGCAAGAACAGTCTTTTTCATATAAAAAGCAGTTAGGAGAGCATCTGACACATTGGCACATGCACTTTCCCCATGAAAAGTCCAGAAGGAAATAAAAGGGGTTTTTCAATTCATACATACACTTCTCCTTTGATAAGAAAGTATGCTTGCAATCTCTCCTTGATTTTTGTTTAAGAGCTGGCTGCATTATTTTATCTTTTCCTCTGTACTGTTTCCTCTTTCCAGTTTCTCTTTACATCTCCTTCCTCTGCTATTGCAAAGCCCCATACTCTATTTGAAGAATTACTCTGTTTCCCACCTACTATCTAAAGTGGTTTAGGCTACCTGGCAACACAGGAACCTCAGGGAGAAATAACAAAGCTGTTTAAGGATATGAAAATAATTTAGGGCAGAAAATGAAAGCTAAAAGATACTCTGAACAAAGATTAACAGCAATTTGATCTGCTAAATTTAAGAACTGCCCTACTTTCTCTCTGCCCCCTCCCAAAACCAACTTAAGGGATACATGCAAAAACATCTGTGATGTGAATATGCTTCACCTTTAGCTACCTGATTTTTAACACCAGTATCATAATCACACTTATCAAGCTCTTTTATCAACTCTTTAAACATACAGGGAATTTCACTAGATATTGCTTTAATGTTTTAAGAGTAAAACTACTTATCAAAATCAGAGAGACAAATTCAGCCCACAAAAACCAGGATGTCAGAAATATTATTCTCAGCACTAATGCTTTTTTTTCATTAGAAGCACGAATAAGGTGAGCTCAGGAGGAAAGGGCTTCCATCCTGGAACAATCTTAATTTTCTGAAATAAAAGGCAACCTGTGCCAAAACAAAACCTACAAGCAGTATTCCGACCAGGTTAATTCTGCAATAAATCCTTTTTGAGAAATGCTGTACTTCCCACAGCACTATGTTTCCCAGATTACATTACCTAATGGAACCCAACAGCCCACCTAGTCAGCCAGTTGTTCCTCTGAGGGGAAAGGTCTGCATGAAATGCTCAGACACTGGTGCAGCAGACACATGAGGAGCCCTATCTGCAGGGACCTCACAGCAGGACTCCTAGGAGAAATTGGAAAATTCAGGCAGCCAAGAACCTGAGCAGAAAGGACTACCTACCTTATTTTGCAGATCAAAAGGGTTTTCCCCAACACAAGCAAGGAAGGGCTGTTCTTTACCTTGACATAAAATCCAGCAGCATCCGGACTCTCTTGGGATTCCAACTGTCTTCTGGTTCCAGACATTTAGAGGGGCTTTTTCACAACACTGTTCTTCATTTGGTTCCTCTAGCAAAGGAAAAACATTTCTACCTTGACAGAATCACACATTGACACATAACATTTTTTGCTGTTATGAGATTATTTTTTATTTTTACAATTTAATCATAGTCCTTGTTTTGGATTTGCTACTGAAATATACTTATCCAAATTAAACACAATGTTTTCAATTTCAGTAAATTTTTATTTACCAAACTGAACTATAAAGGAGAACAAAAACTAGATTTTTAAAATAGTTATCATTAAAAAGCATATTAAAAGAGCAGTTCATGAATATCCATCTTCAGAGAGCGGTTTTTCACCTATGGAAGTGAATGGGCAACTCAGTATCACTTGTATTGTAAAGCGCTATTTTAATTTATTATTGCCACATTATCTGCTTCAGATAACCCTCTTTCAGGTCACACAAGGGCATACACATTTATACTGTGTAAAAAGATGTAATTACATAGGCACTTCACACAAAAATAAGTGGGAAAGTTTTCAGTCTAAAGAAAAAAATCATCCTAAACCAAATTTTCTGAATGTTACACATCCACACTGAAGGTAAAACGTAGTTCAACTGCAATTCATTTGACCGTACTACAGATGTCATTACCTCTGAAAGGATTTGATTTTGGCATAATCCCGTTACTGGTAATGAGTGCTGAAATCTGCCCTGAAAACAAGGGGTAAGTCTTTAACAGAGTATTTTACAAACAAAAGCCTGCATTAGAAAAAACAAAACATACTCAAAAACTGATACAGTTTAAGACAAGTTGTAAGAAATAATGTATAGTTGAAAATGAATGGAGATCTATTGAAAGCTATGCTAATATCCCAAGATTCTTATCCTCTCATACCTCTGCAATGACAATAATTAAGCCATATAAAAATCAGGTAAGAAAATGATGCATTTTTAAATATACTTGATTTTGAAAAAAAAAAAAAAAAAAAAAAAAAATCCTTGAAATGCTTTGCTCAGTCACAGATGGGAGAGCACAATTAACACTGAATTACAACATTCTCATTTTTCCTTCCACGAATGAAGTCTAACTTTGTGTTTTAACTTATATTTGCTACTAATTTGTCAGCATTCTGCTTTATCTCCTCTTTTGTCAGGATCCTTTTGAAAAGCTTTTTGCCAAAACAGGCCATTTTTCTGACCTCTTCTTATATAGTGTGCAAGCTTCAACAGCAACGATCTCTTTTGGAAGAACACTGGATTTTTAATAGATATTTACTCAGGATCAACTCCAACTCCTTTTCAAGTAAGACAAATTTTATGGAAAAATCAATATTGTATTTTTTTAGATTTCCCTTAGCGTTGAGGGCTGGAAAGCAAAGAGGAGTATGGGGGGGGGGGGGAATCCACCCTTGAGCACTAGGGAAATAAACAAAACACACCACTCCTCATGAGTCTTGGTTTGCTATACATTGACACCACTGTAGATAAAAAATTATTTTAAAATCACCGTATTCCAAAATACAATCCCCCATACAGGCAGTATAGCCTACACTTCATTTTCTTTCTAATTATTTTAGAGTTTCAAGTTCAGCATTTAGATTTAAAAATAAATCACAAGTCAGGTCTCAAGACACTGCTTTTAGACAGGAATGAAAAAGATGTCACCTGCTTATGCCAGGAAGCAATTCTGTCAGATTAGATTAATTGATGAAGACAAAATCTTATTGATCAGCCAATTATCATGCAAGAATTCCACATTTTACTTCTCAGTATTTTCTAGCATTTCCACATACAGGACTAACATCATCACATCACACAGAATCATAGAATCCTTAGGGTTGGAAGGGACCTCTGGAGAGCACCCAGACCAAGCCCCTGCCAGGCAGTGCCACCTGGAGCAGGTGACAGAGGACCTCATCCGGGTGGGTTCTGAATGTCTCCAGACAGGGAGACTTGACAACCTCCCTGGGCAGTCTGTGCCAGTGCTCTGCCAGACTCATTGTAAAGTTCTTCCTCACGTTGAGGTGGAACTTCTTGTGTTTGGCCATTGCTCCTTTTCCTGTTGCCAGGCATCACTGAAAAGAGTCTGGCACCATCCTCTTGACACCCATGTTTGAGATATTTCTATGCAGTAATGAGATCCCCTCTGAGTCTTCTCCAGACTAAACACGCCCAGCTCCCTGAGTCTCTCCTAAGAGAGATACTCCAGTCCCTTGGTCATGTTCGTGGCCTCCCCTGGACCCCTTCCAGTAGCTCCTTGTCATTCCTGTACTGGGCAGCCCAGAACTGGACACGGCACTGCAGATGTGCCTCACCAGGGCTGAACAGAGGGGCAGGATCACCTCCCTCAAACCACAGGCCACTGTTCCCAATGCACCTCAGGAAAGCACTGGCCTCAACACAAAGTTGTTCAACCAATCTCGTCTCAGCACCTAAGCCTTAGGTCACCACAGGGAGAAATCCTTAAACAAATATGCAAGCCTGGCCTCAAGATTAAACTGTGGTTTTTTTATAACATTGTGATGGTATTAAATGGAAAGTCTGCAAGGCAAACTGAACAATTAAGTGACAGTGAAACTACCTGCATGTGATAAAAATCAATTCAGAATCTTCAACATTATTATGGATTAGCAATAAACCTCATATATGATACAAATGCACATGCAAGATAGTAAATGAAGTGGCAAACGTCTTTAAATAACATCTTTAATTAAAGTTTTTGCAAAGGCAAAATATTAAACTTAAAATAGGTCTTAGTACATCAAAATACTAAGTTCTCTAATTGTATTCCAAGCATGGCCTTTGAAACATAATATCCTGTATATCACAGAGGAGCAACCTTGATCTGCAATTGTACAGAATGAATTTTACAAACATAATAAATATATTTACCCCCTTACACATAACAGTATATGTACAACAGCAGTTGACAATAGTAGCTCAGAACAGCAAAAAAGGATAGTCCCCCACTCCATAATCTATTGGTACCCTATGCACTCTGGAACATGTCTCATTGGATGACTGTACATATAGCTAACCCAAGGTAGTTTTTCCTGTTTCAAAAAGCTCCTTTTGTTCCACAACATCTAATCCACCAAATAATAATTAAAAAACACACTGCATGAACTGCCTGAAAAAAGTAGACGACATGGAAACCAACGTACTGGTTTTTACACATTTCCCAACCAATCACAGCAATGGGAAAACGAGACTTTAAATGCCAGACACCAATACAGAACAATATGCAAGTTTCTTCATCTTGTATAGTCACTAATCTCAAAGTCTGAGAAGAACCCTAATCTCAGATGGGGGTGCATGGGTGGTGTGGGATGGCACACATTAAACCCCACAGTGCTGTGTAAGGCAGCCCAGTATCAATCCAGTGTGCATTGCCCTAAAACCACTGTTCATTTCCTGGACATCTTATTGCATTCTACTAGGAAGCTTTTGTTTTGGGGGAGATTTTGGGGGGTTTTATTGTTTTTAAAGGAGCTTTTACAAACTGAAGAGATTAAATCAACATGAACTTTAGTCAACACGGTCTCTAACTCCTTCACTGAAATTAAGAAATTTTACTCTGGTAGTGTTATGTGGTGACATAATTACTGCTAACTGTCAAGTGGTGAAATTGTTTTCACAGACTCAATGAAGGTTACTTTAACACTCCTAATTGTGCAGCAAAAAGATAAGAAAATATTTATTTAAAAAAGATTGGTTACAAGACGCAACATGTCTTTTGCTCTCTTCTAGAAAATGTGCTTCAGAATCACATACCAATCCTGGAAATAAACTCGGACCACAACTGTCACTTTAAATAGTGTTTAGGAAACTGAATGACATTTAAATGCAAGTTGTGAGTACAATGCAGGAACAAGGAGTATGAAGTCTCAAAGAAATCTTGTTGCTAATCAGCAACTGAGGGGGAATAAAAACATTTTATTTAAATAGTCCAATAAAGTTCCTTACGTGACTAAATTCTCTATTATCTCCTTAAAAGAAAACATTTATTTTGTTTTCCACTTAGATGGTTTTAAATGATTGCACACACTAAAACCCAACAGAATTAGCACAAAAAACTTGCTTTTCTGATTGAAGCACTGCAGGAAATTTACTCTCTCGGAATCATTGTCATACTGGCAAAATAGGTATTCTGCAAACTGAAAAGGCACAAGACTCCATTTTGCCCAATTGCTCTACAAGTTTCCATCAGCCATCATGGTTATAATTCTGAAGTTATCTTCCCCATTTTTTTCCCATCATAAAAAAGGTGCTCCATTATCTGTGCAAATTTTAACATAAGCCCTCTTGAAACCATTAATTGTTTCCATAATACTGAACTATTTAAATTGGAAATAAAAGCTATTTCTAAAGGGGAAAAAAATCACTTATGAACATGGGAATCCCTTGCCCTCTGAAAGGAATGGTTTCTTTTGAACCTAATGAAATGGTCTGTTCAGTTATATATTTAAAACCATGATTAAAAATTCAAGTACAATAATAAAATTAAGCAAACTACATTCTTACAGCAAGCTGCTACAATAAAATGAAATTAAAACATGCTTTTTGACTTAAAAAAAGGAACACTTGATGTAGCAATAAGAGCACAGTTTGGTATGTGCATGGTTTGACTGGCTTTCCCAAAACTTCACAGATATTTGTATTTGAAGACAAAACCTATCTGAAAGGAATACCATACAATTAGCTTGCAAGAGGCTGTGCAAGTTCAGAAAGCTTCTAACATCCTTCAGAACAGACTAAGCTTAATTATCTTTAAAGTTCAGCTACCCCTTAAAAATAAATAGAGAGGCTATGCAGCTTCTAGCATATGTATGTGGGTGAGAAATATCACTAAGTTGTACGAAAACAAAGTGTTGTACAAGTAAACTGGGTTCCAGTAGTATAAAAAGGAATCTATAGCTAAAGGGATGTTTTTTCCTTTTATTGGTTTGGTTGTGCAGCGTTATGGGAATTTTCCTGAAGTCCACTACTTAAGACTTACTGGTAACAGACATGGAAAAGGTGAGGGAAGGAATTAGTCGGTATATTATTGATTTCCTTGCAGTTGTACATAGAAGTGTCAACAGTGGTAAAAAAATAAAATATCTGCGTTGTTCAGAAGAAAGCAAACACCAATCGGTTTGAGATACCTTCAAAGCCCCAAGCTAAAAATGCACTCTAAATGAGGATTCCATTACTGAAGAATCAATCTGAAGAATCATCAATTAGCTTTTCATAGAGCTTATAAATGTAGATGGCTTTCTAACAACCATATGGCTCTAGACATAGCCTACAGGCAGTTTTAGTCATTATCAATGAGAGCGCAGGTGTACAAAATCACAGTAATAAAACCTTCTTTACAATTTGTTGTGATTTTTCTACATACTACTGAAACTATGAATGCACTTGGAGGCAAATGAATCAGAGAATGAAAATTAAAACAGTTGTTACATACTGCTAAAATACACTTGTGACTTTGTTAAATAATGTTTAAGAAGTCTCCTTCTCAAGCAAAAAAATAAAGTCAGAAGTCATGTCTGCTTCTCATGGTCTTATCTAATTTAGTAAAAATTATATTTGTTGTGTCCTTTTTTCATGCACCCGACAAAATGCCAATTTTTTTTGAAATGGTGAGCCACATGAACATTCCTTCCTCAACAGTTTCTGAAGTATAATGCCCATTCCCTCTCCTCGTCCACAAGTAACTGCATTTCCAAAAGCAGGGTTTGCAAGAATGACCTATGCAGGAAGAAAAGTTGTTCAACTTCTGAGGTGAGAAAGGGAAGGAGGGGGGAATAACTTTGTTGCTTTTCACAAATCTAACACAAAAAAAACCCAAACAAACAAACAATAAAAAAGGCAAATGAAAAAGTGACTACACAAGGTTTAGTGCATCTGACTGCTTGATTTGCTGTTACCAAGACAGCCTAAAGATACTCTAACAAAATCTGTGTTCTCAAAAGCTGTGCAGCTCTCTTCATGAAATTACATGCCATCTGGAAACTTTAGAGAGATTAACTGCTGCAGATAACTTCTGGCTATACTTTTTAGTAAAGCAGATCTTTGATTAAGAGTCGCAGCCAGGATGTTAGAATTTTTATGTGATTTTCGGTATTAAAAATTAAGTCATTTCTGTGGTCTGTTGAATTATTTGTGGGTGTCTGGACTACATACATAGTAAGCAGGTAAAGGAATGCATCTGTTATGGCATTACTAGATATTGGATTCAAAAGGTCTCCAAACCCTTTAAAAAAAAAGTTTTTTAAAAAATCAAGGGAAACTTATTTGTTTCAGTTCAATGATGCTGAACCACCACAAAACAGCAAGAATGTAATTAACAAGTTAAGCAAATCTGACTTTCGTGAGGGATGAGGTGCTTCAAATTTGAAAAATGCAGCCCTAGATAAAACCTATCACATGAAATGAAAACAATTTTGAAATATAAATCATCATTTTACCATTTTGTAACTGCTAGGAACAACAACCTGCTTATGGGGAACTGCATTGAAAACAACAAATAGATATAATAATTAATGAGCATATCAGAATTAAAAATATTTTCCTTACACAAGTTATTTAAAATTTAACACCTTAATTCTTACCCTTCTGTACAAAGCTTGCACACAGTTTAAGTAAGATTCTGACCATCCTCACTACCAAAAGGAAGTGTTCAAAGCAAAGATTTGTACACACAATAAGCATTTTCAGATTAATTATCTATCAAAGGGAATAGTTCCTTCAATCAGTGGAAGAAGTATTTTAAAATCTTAAATCAAGGGCGGGGGGACAAAGCCTTACATGCTAAATACCAGCTGTAGGTACCTGTATGTAGAATTGATAATTAAGGTATTCCTAACACACAAAACCAGCTCCCAGACAATGCTATAGCTGCTACAGTCCATGGCTTGCTCATCTGAAGTAGTGTCTTTGTTGCCACATTTTACCTTTGTTCCAATACTTTTGTTTATTTCTGATGTGCAGATACACATTTTGATTGGAGTATACATCCAAGTCTCAACCTTTCCTGCTTTTGTTTTGTTTTTTTTTTCCTTTTACAGGGAGTTCTTTTGTTTTGTCTTTTAAAACTTCACCATTCTGCATCCCCAATGGCTTTGGAAAAAACATAATCTCTTCCATTAAGATTCATGATGCCATCTTTGAGATGAAATTTCCATTTGTTTTTACTTCTGTGAATCTAAAAACAGGGCAAAAACATCAACCTATTACTCTGTATCAGAAATAGGTAATAATGCATAAGTAAATTATAAGGGCAAGAAAAAATAAAAATAACTACTAGACATATATTACTAAATTATTAAAAATACTGAGTTCCAGATCCAGTCTTTCCTAAAACTCCTCCAGGGACAATGACTCCATCACCTCCCTGGGCAACCCATTCCAATGCTTAACAACTCTTTCTGTGAAGAACTTCCTCCTGATGTGCAGCCTATATGTTTAATTTAAAACTAATGAAAATTGAACAAAATTCAGTCTAAAGGTAGAGGAGTAAACTTCGGAAAAATTAAAAAAAACCCAAACAAACCACCCCTCATACTGTAAGCACAGAAATGCTTGCAATCTATCAAAAATTGTATCTGAAAGAGCAAAAGATCACCAGATGACCAGATACTCAAAGAAAGCAAAGACTTTTTAGAAAGCTGAAAGGAAAGTTTATGATAAACTGATAGAACAAAGATGTAATTCGAAACCAAAGATGGTCTAGAAAAAGTTAAAATTTTACATAATTCATAAAAACAGGAAACCCTGCTGCAATTTTTTGATTTTTTTACAACAAACCTGTTTTAAAAATAATGGGTAATTCCTGTATTTCCATTCACATGATAGTCTGTACAGATCTACCTGTACTTAACAGTAACAGAGATATTATTTAAGGATTATGATTTGATAGGAAGAACGGAGGAAGTAAAACTCCTAGATTGTTTTCTGTAGAGATTTACCTTATCATACTGGCACACAACAACATTTTCTGTATCAAACAGTTCTTGTCCTTCCTCATCACTAACATCATCTTCACTGTTCAGAGGCTCCTGAGAGAAACATGCAAAAAGTTATGATGGTTGGCAAGGTTAGAGCTCTTACTTCAATTATTAACATGAGGCTACAGCATTGTCTATGTGAACTACAGGACACAAAATGCATTTAAGGTGGGGAATATAGGACTTTCCAACAGAGTGCTGATGCTTCCTACCCTCCACCCTGATAAGATACCCTTATGAATTTTAGTCTGCAACTTCAGTGTCCAGGCCAGATTCTGAGCACTGCAGCCTTTTGTCACCACAACTATTCCATTCTTGCTCCTTCACTGCCAATGTTCATACAAAAGTATGCATGTTTTCATTTCTGTAAAGAATCTAAGCAGTGGAAAGGTGATATCAAATGTGAATAAGCAATGGAGTTGTATTTTTAAGGGCACATAAGGAGTGATGTGACCATAAAAATAAACTTCATGTCTTACTCACATTTGATGTAACAAAACTGAAAACAAACCTCAACATACACACTCTTATGGGAATAACAAACACTTCAACAACTAAAATAACCACTAATAAACACAGGACAACAAATATACTCTCAAATATATAAACTAAATGGAGGAGATGCTAGTGAGAGAAGGTGTACTAGAGATCCTAATTCCATTCAAAGTAATGCTATGTTTAACTGAGTCCAAAATCTTTAAATAAGTGGCCCACTTAAAGTAGCTGCTGAGGAGCAAAGGAAGCAAAAAATAAAAGACTTCTGACATGCTGATAATGAAATCTTGGCATATAAAAAATCCCTTCAGAATACTGACATTAAGGTCAAGGAACACTTCAGAATGATGACCTATACTTAATAAGGCAACTATTAGAACAGTCAAACTGACATCAGTGCTGGATGATATAATGGAAAAGTGAAGCAAACCAAACCAGTAATTTGTAACAGAAAAATAGTGTTAAGACACCACTGTAAATGTACTACAGAAAATCTGATTTTTTTACAAGTTTTACCTGCATATCTTGCACGGGTGACACAGACTGTGAAATGCTGTTCATACTGGCATTTTAAATGGAATCCAAAATAATTGGCAAGGCTGTAGAGAAGTTTGGAGGCAATCTGGCATTTCAAAATGCGTTTTAGGGACAGATTTAGGGAGCACCAAGCTTCCTGTACTGATACTAATCAGTATTTTAACTTAGTATTTATTTCCCCACCCTCTACCCATTTTATACAATTTCTTATTCTTGCAGGGCTTTTTGGTGCAACACACCAAAACTCAGTCAGAACTACTGGCTGAAGTCCAAAACAAAGCCAAGTCAAAGTCTAAATTAAGCATATACAGTTAAGAATGCAACAACTCACTCCTGCTCCTGTCTCCTTATTTTATTTAATCAAGGTCAAATGTGTTTCTAGAAGATGCCTTATAATCAAATTTGAGTTCTCCAGCCTGTTTCTGTGTAACAGAAAGCAATGGAATAGCCAATGAGATACAAGTAGACCATATCTGTTGGTGCCATCAGTGAACCAAATACTGCTCTCTTTTTTGTCAATCTTAACACCCTGCATTTGCACACACTTGGTCCCAAGTGGAGTTGACTATTTCTGTTTGCTCATGAAGGCTACATGATTTCATGACTGACCTCTCCATAACATCAAAAATATTCCCACTGTAGTGTTTTAAATGGTGTTGTGTGGCAGTGGTGCAGGTTACCCCAGAAGAAGAATTTCCAATGAGAAAACCCTGGGGGGAGCAGGAGCGCTCCCCTGAGGTAGAGCAAACAATAGTTTAGCCCAGAAGAGGCTGGGCTCGAGACAGGTGAACACCCCCAGGGCTCATTGGGGAGCGCCACCTGCCCATCTAAGTCAGTCACCCCCAGTTTTCTAGAGAGTTCTCAGTTACTCGGTTGTTCATTGTATCACTCCCCTGTCTGTAACCCTCGCTCATCCCCCTTCTATCCCTGGTTAGCTCCCTGTCCCCTGCTCCTCCCCGGTTCCTCCCCTCTGCTGCCCGGTGATTGGTCACCGGGGGAACAATAAAAGATTGTGTCACAGGGGAATCGAGGTCCTCCGACCCAACCCCCGGTGTCACAGAGTGCAGAACCTCGTGTCTGTGTCTCTTCATTCCTGGGTTGGAGGAACCCCCTGAGGTGTGGGAGAGTTCGCCTACCGAGCAGCTAGCAGGGAGCAAGGGCAAGAGTCGCTCGGCGATTGGGAACAAGGCTGGCCCCCGAGGACCCAAGTCGCATCCGCCTTTGCTAGTAGCCACCTCCACTCCACCGAGGAGGCAGGCGGACGGCCACAGTGTTAGTCACAGCTAATTTTCGCTGTGTCCCCTACACCTTCCTCAACTGCATTTCAAGGTGCTTTGCTAATACACACCATTTCCACAACTTCAATATTGGAAATAAAGAATCTGAAGTACAAGGGTAAAAGTTGTATTCTCAAAATTACTGAAATAATTGTATTATTTGATATAGATGGTTTTCTTTAAAATACTAACAAAAAAAATTGAAACACAACCATAACACTGAGTTTACCTCTTCAACTTGGCCATCTTCACCACCATCTTTTTCTTTCTCTTCCTCTTCATCATCATCATACTCTTCTTCCTCATCATCTTCTTCTTCAGATGATGTGTCCCCTGTTCCATCAACTTGGAGAACGAGTGGTGCTTGTGGTTGTGCCTGCTGTTGCTGTGGCTGCTGCTGACCAGCTGCAGGAATCTGTGCTTGAGCTGGTGTAGGGGCAGCCACTGTTGTAGGTATAACTTGAGTTTTATTTCCTGTAAACAGGATCTGCTGAGGCTGAATAATCACTCCTGTCTGCTGGGAAATCCCTCCAGGGAGAGGAGCCAAAACCTGATGGAATATCATTGTAAGTGCTGCGGCTGCTAACATGACAGACTACCACATCACAGACTCAAAAAAAAAACAAGTAAAGCACACCAATCTGACTTGAATTAATTACAGAAGAGTTACAAATATTCCACCTATGTCAGGTACATAATTTTAATTTTAATCACATACCTTCTTGTGCTACTTGGTGTTCATTTTCTGCATTTTGCATTGCTGAATTTAAAAAAAAATTTTGAAAGTCTATCCATTCTAAAATATGAGCACTACCACCACACCTGAGTTTCAAACACAGCACTGGAATGTTTTAGTTCAAGAGAAGATTATTTTAAAAAAATCTTTATAAAAAAAAAATTAAACTCTTTCCAAATTGTCATGCTTAAACTGTAGAATTGTGACACTGACAATGTGACTATACTAAATTCAATGCTAATACAGTGTGGACACACAGTTGACCTTGCAGATGAACAAAACAAAACCAAAAACAAACAAAAAAAAAACCAAATAAACAAACAAAAAAAATCTTTCTAAAACATACCGTATTCACTACTAAAATAACCAAGGCATGTCAGTTTTAGGAATTTTGTTCTGCATGCTACGTGACTCAGAATAATTTCAATTAATTCACATGTATATAGACTAGGATTATGCACATAATGTACCTGTCATCAGGAGATGCACAGAAGAAATTTTAAACTGCAGCCAGTCAGTATTTGGCAAGAATAAAAGCAACACTGAAAACATTTCAAGATTGTTCATTAAAAAAAGCACCCCCTGCCCCCAAAAATAACCAAAAAATCCCCACCACACTTGACACAACTTTCTCTTTTTTTTAAATATACTATTCCTGAGTTTGTGTTCTAGTTCAACTTGCTCACAAAAATGCAAACCTCTTTAATAATTACCATCATGCTTTTTTCTTCCACGTGTACATATTAAAAAGTTTCTTTTACCTGCTGAATAACGGGTGCTTGTACTCCACCAGGTTGCATTTGTGGTATAACCTGCTGCTGTAGAACCACTGGCTGCTGTGGTTGAATAATATACTGAGCTCCATTTGCAGTTCTAACTACTTGAAGGATCTGGCCTGTAGTAAAATA
This sequence comes from Eopsaltria australis, assembly GCA_034509425.1. Taxonomy (NCBI): domain Eukaryota; kingdom Metazoa; phylum Chordata; class Aves; order Passeriformes; family Petroicidae; genus Eopsaltria; species Eopsaltria australis. Next base: position 736,283 of record JAVTVJ010000007.1, read on the forward strand.
AGTATCAAATTAATCAAATGTACAAGTTCACTTTTAAAATTATCTTAGTTTAGAAGCTTGTTTCCCGGAAGACTACCAATGGGAACTAAAAGAGAAATACTAAAATGATTCACTTTCATCAGTGAAAAGATAATATGCAGTTGCAGCTGTGCCAGAAACAAAGAATAGGGTTGTTTACCATCTAAATATGACCATGAGGTATGCAATCCAAAAATAAATTTACTTTTGCAGGCCACAGACTAATCCTTTAACACAGCACTGCATTTTAAATAATAGCTCCCACTTATGAGCATACCTCCTGTTTCAAAAGATAGATTTTACAGCTGAAAAGACAAATTAACATAAACCAAAATATAAGTACAGATATTCACAACATTAAAATTAAATTCACTGCTAACACCATTATATTTTCCAGGATCCTTGTTAAATTATGACCTTTCCTCTGAATTTTTCTCTTCTGATTGCCACATTGCAAGAAACTCCTCTGTTCATAACTTTCTTTACAGTATTATTTACAGGTGTTTTTTGGGAAACACCTTTACACTTACTGTCCACCTATCCTTTCTGTTCCCACAATGCCTGTACTTGAATTCCTTTTGTTATCCTTTAGATTTACCATTTTATACCCTTCATCACTTAACAAAATATGCCCAAGACACAAACACACACTTGGAAATAGCCTGCAATTCTGAAAAGCATGAGCTAAGATATATTCCAGCATTAGTTTTTCACATTTCTTATCAGAATGGTGGTGTAAGAAGAGAGAAGAAATTAAATTAGGTAAACCTGAACTTTATACCTTTCCGTCAGAGATGGATTTCCTGTTCTCCCTCCACAGCAAAATGCAAAGCTCTATTTACTGAAACAGCTAAACGTATCTGAAAGAAGGGACTGCCCCAGCTCTAGTCTAAGAAATTACTACAAATGTTCAAAACTGAAGTATTACAAAAGTAACAAATGTGGCCTGCAGATTATTCCATGCCATAACAAACATAGATGTGCTTCCTTAAAACTGGGAAGATCTTGATTTTTAGAACAGCTGTACATTTAAATTTTACTTCAACTATATACCATTAAACATTTTAGTGTTTAAAACAAGAGGGTTAAGTCCCAGGTGATTCTGAGCATAGGTGAACTACTCTGGCAAAAGCAGCAACTAGATCTAAAAAGATTTCTCAGGCCTTTCTTTACTTTCTGTGCAGTATAGATCTATAATCAGGTTTAGAAAATCAACATAAAAGTACATGGGATATCGGATATTCTGCTCAAAGTAATATTTAATCATATTCTAAATGCACAACAACGGTATTTAGAAACTATAAATATGAAATAGTTAGCATTGCTAGCAAAGTTAGAAATTCCACTCTGCATGCTTAGCAGGTACAAAAAACCTTAAGACATTACTCTGCTGAAGTCACAGAAGTAGTGATCCTGCTTTTATACCAAGCACAGTACCTCAGCTGAGATCACATATCACAAAGCTCAGAAATACACAAAGGGGAGAGACAGCAACACCAATCCTTGTGCATCTAGAACTTCTCTAAGCGTGGAAAACTTACACAGATTCTAACCTACAACACCATTAGGGCAGAACCACAAGGTTCTCAAGAAAGTCAATGAGCAAAAAGCATAGGGCTCAAGTGAAGAGATTGCACTACCTTGTAAGGGTGGACACCCAGATCCTGCTTTTTAGCAGTAAAGAACAAGAAGTAAGGCCCAGAATGCCCCCCTCTTAAACCCCCTTAAACCTGTACTTTGTTCTCAATGTTAAGAGAGTTACCTGAATTTGTAAGTATCTGCTGAACTGGAGTAACACCAGCAGGGAGAGCCAATGTAGCTGCAGTGGCTGCAGCACTCTGAAATACAAGAAAAGCTTTTTAACCACAAACATAATAATGACAGTGTTTCATCTCACAACATGCTGCCTGAACACACCTAACTTTTTATTGCTGTTTACAATGTTTACACAAAAGTTCCTGCAGCTATTGAAATGCAGGCATTTCAACTGTACATTATACTACATACAAAAATTATTTTATTTTCCTTCTTTAATAGGAAGAAGACTGAAGCAAAATCCCAAAATATCACACCCTAATGCAACTCCATGTAATTTCTTGGTTTATCTGAAACCTCAGCAGATAAACCTCTGCCTTCTCTGCTGATCTACTAATACAGAACAACACTGCATTGCTCATGTGGCAACTTTAGTTACGCTTTTTCAAAGCATCTCAGGCTATGGGCTGACAAATCTGAAGAAACATAAGGTACTGAAGCAATGATTATGTTCACCTGTCTTGTTATCACAAGGCATAGTAATCAGGTTTGTACTCTTCTTCATTCTGCATTTCACACAGCTCCTTTGAGTGAATCTACACATACTGTGTACTGACTGTTCACAGAATGACTGATTTTTTTCTCTTGAGACAGCTAGTTCAAAGAGAAAGTAGAACTATCAATGAGTAATGATTTGAAACTGCAAGGAAACTGAACTCCAACACAATTATGGGAGCTCCAAACACAAAAATCTGTATTAAGTCCTTAACTTGCAGAGGATGACGGACTTCTCTACAGGCCTCCCCATTTCAAGGATCCAACTTCAGCTGCTTATGGAAAAGCCTCCCTTCCCCTACTGTAAGGAACTATGGCTGATTACTCTTTGTTAGTGAAAGATTTAAACTTCTTTACTGGGTAGAGTGTGTATTTCCTGTTTAGAAGAAACAGGATCTCCCCGTACTGTCTAGTCAATGTAATAGCTGCATCTGCCAAGATTAGAGATCACCACAAAAAACTACAACATGCTTGTATACATCCTCACATCCTGGAGAAAGGCAGATGAATGAACTCTCATTACCCTCTGCCTCCCAAAATACTCAGTCTGTCGGATCCACTCTTTTATATCAACTTAAATGTTTCTAATAAACACAATCAGTATTTCCAAATTGATTGTAACTCTTCGCTGAACAGTAGTTCTCTGTGGTATACAATTCATCAGCATTTTGATAGCAGTGGAGTTTAAAAAGCTTGGCATAGTCATTTTTTCTATACCCCGAGATAACTGAGACAGGACAAAAACACATTTAACTGTTGGACTTGTAAAATTACAAATTCCATTTAAATAGCTTTCAAACATGAGAAAATGGTGAATATTTATGTGCTCTTGGCTTGTGGGTAAATCATGCTATTCAAGCAAGAAAGTTCAGGCTCTTTTCTGCAGCAAGATCAGCAGGTAATGGGAAAGTAAAAGATAAGGAAAGTCTGTTCCAGCTTCAAAACTTGTTGCATCATGAAACTTTACTTCATGGGCTTTCACCATAGAAATGGTAGGAATGTAATGAATTCTGGTGGTAATACACATATTTAACTTATATTGGGGGTTGTTCTCAAGGCGTTGCAAACAACTTATTTCTCTTTAAATTAAGCGAGGGCCTTTAAAGGAAGATAGGATAGGCAATATTAACATCTAGAGATATAGAGTGCAAGAAAATTGTAAATGACCAGACTCAGTTCTATATGCTGTTACATAATTAGTGAATCAAATCAATGTGATCCACAAAGATCTGTATGAAATGCTAAATTATCTCTCATTCAACATAAACTTAAATTTCAGGGTATTTAATGCTTTTTCCTGCATCTAGGAATCATGGTGTATTGGTGTAAGAGCATATTATCATGCAGATTCATACCAGCAGTATTCCAATTTCTGACTTAAAAAAGTTTCGGTTAGACATATTTAAGCAGAGGATCAAAGTAAGTCCTAGATTTGTTATCAGAACTGATTGTAAATGCAGCAGGAAAACTCAGATGGCAGATAGCTTTACCAGTGTGTCCTGAATTATTTTTAGGCATCTGATGACTAATACCAGATTTGTATTTACTATTTAATCAAAACAATTTACATAATGACAGTGTAAGCCTGTATAAACTTCTGCTTCTCTTACCATGCCTGATGCATTCATATGTGGTATCAGCTTGGAATCTGGCACAATAACCTGCTGCTGAGGTGCTAGAAACAAAAAAACAGCATTTAACAAATGCCAAAGTAACATCCAAGCCAGAGTAACTCAGAAAGAGTATCACCCAAACATCAGCTGAGCTTCATCACAGAAACAAATACTAAGCAGTCTCTGGTCTTAGTAAGTTTTACTCTCAAGACAATATTCAACAGCAGCTCTGAGGGGTGATACAACTACCATGCCTTTACAGATCTTATTTCAAGGGCTTCAGTTAGCTAGTCTGCATCTAGGTAAATCGAGATTGAAAATGTATTCCTGAAATGAAAGGTATTAGTGAAATGTTGGTAAAACTGATGATGTCCAATATCAGAGTTCTAGAAAAACAAAAACAGTAAACTCTTAAAACAGATTTAAGCAAGGATTATTCCAAGCTGAAGAGTAACAGGATGCTGCAGTTAGCCTGAGCTATGTGCACTCAGCATAGCTGTAAATTCATTATCTTCACTGTCTTTCTAATGCAGCAGAAGCAGATGAAATGTGATAAACCACCTGTCCCACACAACAAAGCCATTTTGGTGTGCTAAAGGAAAGAGATAGCTGAACTACACCAACAACCCGTTGATCATCTGGAAGTGCATGTGTCCAAGCCTATGGAACAAGCAGGTTGCCACTGCTATTATCAGCAACAGTAAACTTGGAAGTGACAGAGCAATTTCAATGAACTCATCATTGACAAACTATTCTCCACCCAATCCTTTAAACAAATGACACTTAAGAATATTAGGAATAAGAGTTTCTGGAAAAGATTCTGGGGTAGGAAGCCTCACAACCTATAGAGATCTGAGAGCATCTCCAACTTTCAGGGAAACGAAGGAGGGGAAAAGATTAAGGAAATCTCGTGAACCTGAGCCAGAACCACAGAAAGGACAGCAGGAATCACCATGTCAATCATCCTGATCACTCCCTGGGACTGCACCAGGTCATGTGAGGAACTACTAATCTCCACCACGGAACAGAGAAGTCATGTAATTCATAAAATTGCATCTCTGTGATGGCAGTGCTTTGATATCCTAATTTCGTTTTGTCTCCGTGCCTTCATTCGGTCATAAGTCACAACACTGGGCAATAATAAATGAGCTTTAAGCGTTGTACCATGGGCAGGATCTTGCCTACGCCGGGAGCACAGGGAACAACCTCCATGTTCCAGCGCAGGGAACGCGAGAAAGCGGAGCCGCGACTGCTCCGCCGAGGGGCCGCCAGAGGGCGCGGGGAGCGGCGCACCCGCGGAGGCCCCGAGCCTTTGCAGCCGCCGCGTTTATTGAGAGGCTTTCATCTCAAAATTAACTTTATACCAACACACAAAACTCACTCATGTCTAGCCAAAATAAAAAGTACTAGAAGAAAACAAGCAACCAACACCCATCCTTCCCCTCTCCCCTCAAAAAGTGCCCCAAAAAATCAAAGAAAAAAAAACAAAAAAAACCAAAAAAAAACCCAAAAAAAACAAAAACAAACAAACAAAAAAAAAAGACACCATGGAAAAACTAGTCACATTAGTTCTATACTGTGTTGAATATGGTGGTTGGGTTTTGGCTGGTCTAGGGGGAGACAGGGAGGGATATCAACTCATATCTATTTTTTGTGCCTAGCCAACTTAAATTCTCTGATCCATGGAATCTGACAAGAAGCCTGAAGTCTGTGAATACCACAGATAAAGATTTTATGTCACAAATTTACTACACTGAAAACTCAATCAAGCCTTCCATAGCTGGCAGATGTTTACTCAGCACATATGCAGTAAAATCCTGTAGTATTTATCTCAGTTTTCAAATGAAATTAAAATTGCTGAAAAAATTTTTCATTAAATTATTAATGAATACACAAGACAGTAATTACAAGAAACAATACTGTTACGCCTAGCTAAAATATAACTTGTACATCCACATCTACGGAGTGTGCAATCTTTTAAGACCAAACAAATACCTACATATTCTCAGACTATTATACAAGTATTTTTCATGTCCTAGCATTGAAATATGCTAATCAACTTCTGAAATAATTTGCTCCTAATGACATTACCACCACGTGACTAAACTGTCACTTGCTTATGTATATTGGCTTGAACTCGGAGCTGCTAATGGAATTTTGAAAGCCTGCACTCTGAAAGCATGTTATGTTATAGGAGACCAAGAGAAAAATTCAGCTTTTTCAAAATCTTCTAAAGAATATGACTTAAAACAAATACCAAAACACTTTGCACTGAGACAGCTTTCTCAACCCATTGAATAGAGGCCATGTAGAAAGACAAAAAGTTAACCATCAGACAAGCATCCTGCCCTAGATTTAGAATATGCTAAGGAGTTGGAATAACTTCAGAGTCTTTTGCCAGAGTGTTTAGAGGTTAAGTCTGACCTTGCTGAGATGCTGGAATAAGGACTTGTTGAGGCTGAGACTGCTGCTGCACAGTCTGCTGCGGCTGAGGTGTGTGATGGTGGTGGTGATGATGCTGCTGTTGCTGCTGCTGCTGTTGCTGTTGTTGCACCTGCAATAAAAGCTGTTGCTCTTCTGAATGGAAGCCATCTACAGCCTTAGATTGCATCAGCTTGTTCTCCCACAGCTAGTTTGGAAAAGGAAAGAAAAATATCTGTGTATAACTTTTACTCTACAGGATTTGTAGCAATATAACAACAGTACTCCAAAAATTGAGTTTCACCGTTTATTCTGTGCAAAAAGCCTTCAGGCAGATAGACAAAAGCTAACTCCATAGAGTTAAGGAAAAGGAATTAAATACCGCTCTGTCAGCCCAAGATTAAGCTTTAACATTCATTCTTTCTTCCAAGTGTGGAAGATTCACAACAACCCTAACAGAAGCATGAATTGAGATAAACTAGCAACTCTAAGTAAGGTTTCAAGTTTTCCATTTCCCTATATTCCTTCTTTCTTACCTCTTTAATCACAAAAATAATTCTTTATTACAGCTTTTCTCAAGCCATTTCTTCTTGGAACTCCTCAATAAAAATTAGTTAAAGACTACTGCCTCCTACAACAGAAGCTATCAGTATACCTAAGATAATGCCTCTCTACAATCATTTATAGTTTCTACCACAATGTCAAACTGAGCTTCTCTAGCCCTACAGTTCTTTATGTCAGCTGACATGTCTCCAAAGGACAGACACAGATGCAAAAAAGCAGCTCTTGTAAAAACAGCAATACAAGTATTCTGTAATACATCAGAGTCAAAAAGATTACAGGCACCCAGGACTCATGATTTCAAAATCTGCTTAGGGTTCCCTTCCTCTTCAATACTTCATTTTCCTTTATGTCTCTTTCCTCATTAATTTTTTCTGTCATCACTTGCAGAACACATCAGTGACACAAATACCAAAGCACTTTTTGATAGTGCTCACTGTGTTTCCACCTAGACAGGTCACGGTCTCATGGGAGAAGTCTTCACTTGTTTCTGTCTAGTCAAATTCAAAATTTGCTTCCCACTCCATCCATTTTTTAATACTTCAAAAATATTGTGAATGTGAGACACCATGCTCACTGAAGATGAGACAAAAAGACACCTACTTTCCCAGTTTCCTTTCTTTGGGCTGTTTTGTTTTGCCTTTTTTTTTTTTTCCCCTGCTTTTTCCCTTCTCTTTTGAAGGGCTTTTTTTTACTTCTGAAGAATTTGAAGAAAGCCATAGGAGACCCACTAGAGCTCAGGTTACCATCCTGCCTTTATTTTGGACCTTCAGCTCAAAACCACTCCATGGAAAACAGTTCTGGATCAGAGCTTCTGGCAAGTGTGATGCATACAATGTGATTTATTACGTAACAATCCCCAAATGACAATACTTTCGCAAACAACAAACCATACATGCAAAAATCTGACAATGCATCCAACAATGCAACTCTTCTTCAAAAAGACAAAAACATCAAGCAGTACAGACATTTTATTTTTCCTGCAAAGAAGCGGTAAGAACTGTCTCTAAATTGAACGTATTTTTCCCTTTTCTAAAGATGCAGTGTTTTGGGGATCAAAATAAACACTGAATTCAGATGACTGTTGCTTTCAGATTAGGGAAAGAAAAGGTGAGCAGATCTGTCTATACAACACTGCAATTCAATTTATATGGGGTTACAGATATGCAGGTTACAGTGCTTAATTAATTAAAAATTAGTATTTCTACTGTGAACAACAGTAGCCAGATTTGGAAACTAAGTGCTGTATTGGTCTATTAAAAAGAACTTTTAAGTTCAACTTACTGTTTTGAGTTCCATGAGAACTTGTTCATCCACTCCTTCATCCAGAAAAACTTCTCTGACATCATTAATGACATCTTCAATTACAGACCTGTACAATTTAGGCTTTAAAAAAAACCAGTAACTAGTCAGCACTTTTTGAAAAGAATCCATCACTTTAACATTAATGTAAGATTTTGCCCCCACAACAAACTGCATTTCAGAACACACCACGTTTTTGAGTGACTGAAATATCCAGGCAGGTATTATCAGGAAGAACAGCTCAAACAAGGTGAAAAGGAAAGGAACTGCTCACGATCTTCTGTGACTTAACTACAGCACAAGAGTTATCAAGCCATGAAGAGTATAATTTAAAACAGAGAAAAGGAGATTGTTTTCCATTCAGTCAATTTGTTTTTTGCTTGCAAATGCAGATACTAAACATACAAAAATGCCTGGATGTGTGCAAAATGCTTTAAAGAACATTCAAAGTTTGAAAGTATATTAAAGACAGGAAAAGAAACTTGTTAATGCTCACTAGTTCAACAGGCATCAAGTATGGCTCAGAATGATCTTGAGCTGAAAAACACTGAAGGCTCAAAAAACAGGAAGGATTCATGTGAATGTCCTGTTCTTCCTTACGTATTTGTTTTCAGCAACTCCTGAAGACGGGGTATTAGGCTAGACAGACTTCTGTTTTCAATCAGTACTTATGCTTTTACATTTCAGATTTTTCATGGGGAAATACTAAAAATATGTTGTTATTATTACACCGCTTTCACACCGAAACGATAAAGTGAAAAGTCAGTTCACTTTAGGTTGCCAAAAGAGACTCTAGAGCCTCCATTCCTGCAGACACTCAAAAGCCATCTGGACATCATCCTGGGCTCTAGCTGGCCCTGCTTGTGCAAGGGGGTTGCAAGAAGGCCTCCAGAGGTCCCTTCACACATCAACCATTTTGTGAATTTTAAAATGACAGTACAGTTTAAAACAGAGAATGCAAACACCTAACATTATCAATTAAAGCACAAAATTTAATTCATAGAGCAACACGAGAACTGTCCTATGCATATGCTATACCTTTCAAATAGTACAGCTCAGACCTCTCTTTGTATGTATGAGCCTGAATGGGATTTTGGCTAGGCTTAAACATCCGTGCTATCTAATTGCAACGTAGCACAACAAACTGTAAATTCTGGCTGATCCATCTTGCAGCCTGTGAACCACATATACTTCACTGACCAAGGCTGCTCCTTGGGCTGGGAGTAGTCCAATTTTAAACTGATCAGAAAGTAGCCACAACTTCCTCTAAACTGTCATTCTCCTCAGCCCCACTGCCTAACTCCCTTAAGCAATAAATCCTGAATGATGACACAGACACCAGATATGCAAATTGTATACATGCAAAACAACCATCCTGTACCAGTGGCGGTAGGTCTGGCACTCCAGGAAGACTGCCTACAATGCACACAGGAAATCCACAACAAACACAAGCAGTTAATTCAGAGATGCAAGAACTACATAAATTTACTGCATGCATTGAAGCATTTATTTTATGTATAGACATCTGCTTAATGCATTTCAGAAGTGTTGAATTTATTGCAGACATGCTAAAAATCGTATTTCACATGTTATGGAATTATTATGCCCAAATTATGCAATAATGTAGGGAGGCTAGTAGCACATGATTTATTAATCCAGGGAAAATCTGAGTGGTCAAAATGCACAAAAAAAGAAGCTGAACACCTTTACTTTTAGATGTAGGGGAAACAAAAAGGAAAATAAAACTTAAGAAAATGCATTAAGATTACAAGGGAATAAAAGAACGTATTTGGAACCTGGAAATAAGCAGTCTGCTTATAGATGGCTGCTTAGTGCATTATGTCCTTACTGTTTAAAAAAGCTTTGCACTGGGGCATGCTCAGGTTATTTTTTTTTACAACCCCTGCCCCAGTCCCTTCCCCCCAAAGAAGCACAAACATAAATCAAAAATCCCCAACAAAACCCAACATACCACTCTATGTTATGATCACATTTCAGCTTTAAAACATGCTGCTGCAAATCAAGCAGCTGAAATTTTATCATTCATTCATTCATTCTTTTGTTATTGGTCTTTAAAAAAAACCCCAAAATTTCTGGCTTCAAGAAACAGAGTAAGCTTGCCATTCTCGACAACTACATTTACAGCACCTACATCCACAGCTTCTCCGAAAGAAGCAAAACATACCGTAGTTCATGCTCTCTTATCCGGGTTTGAAATACTGCATTAACTGAGTTTATAAACATTGAAACAGACTTTCAAAGCCAGACTTCTCTTGAGTGCCAGTATTTTAAATCTGTGTAGTAACTCAGAAATACCAAGCACCATTAACAGGATTATTTTTCCACTTAATTCATAACAGATGCAGAAAGACATTCTACTTAATAACATTAAGTCCTATTATTTCTATAATTAAACAAATTGCATTAAGCTTATACGATTCAACTAGCACGGAAATACTACTTAACCTATCCCATATATTGTTCCTTATTATATTAAAAGCATCTGTTCCTTAATGCCAAAACCACATTCTGCAAATAAACATGCTTAACCTCAAGCATGTAAGTTATTTAATTCGAGAGAACTACCTGTATGCCTCAAATTACAATCAAAATTCCTGCAGGATGGAGGGTGCATTTTCTCCTCTAATCCTTCTCTCCCTAAACTACCTATTAGGTCTCCTTTTCTAATAAAACAGATTTTACACAAACAGGCCCTAATAATTTCCACCAGTAGATACTTCCTCCTATCTCCACAGTCAGGTATTTTTTTTAAGGTTTATTCACAAAGCCTTCTGAGTCTATAAAGCCCTACAAGAAAGATACCAATATTCGGATACAACAAACTGACTCAACAATCCGCTTGGGAATTTCCTTTATTCCCTATGTAGGTAAGAGAAAAAACCTGAATTAATAGGCAGATAATGGTTTCCAGCGTCCAGCATTAGCTTAGAAAGACCTCAGAAAAGCAGGTTAAGAGCACAGATTTTTCACTTTGCCATTGCTGACACAGGATCCTTCTGCATTACTTCCAAGAGTTCAAGCAAGCAGGTAAGACCCCCAGAACAGGACAATTGTGCAGGGGTGGGGTGAACCAAGTGAGTTAACCAGCCCACCAGCAGCCTGTACATGCATGGATCCCTCTGCATGAGCCTCACAGTGCACTGCATCTCAAAATGGGTCAGAATTTCCAGACACTGTTCTAATCCCACAATAATATACGTTACACTCATGGCTCTGTGATTAGGAGGAAGAAAAGACAGAATAAAACATTTGCATGCTTATAATGAAACAGTGTCTGTCTGATTTTACCTACATGCTTTTACATAATACTCAGAAATACCCTGTCCAGTTGAAATTCTCTTTTGTTCACTCCTACTGAACATCCAGCTCAGGTGCATGGAACCCCTCCCCCACTGGGGGCAGTAATGCCTTCAAGAGACATTCACAGTGGAATTTTGAAAAGTATCACAGAATGCTCCTTTCCTACCTCAAAAGAGGCATATCCAGTAAAATTACAAAACAGTCTTAAGTTCCAGACTTCAAAAGAAAGCACACTGTGTTGTTTTCAACATACACTAAGTGTTAGCTTTAAGCATTACTTATACGATGCTGAAGCTGTTTATATAAGCCATCTCAGACTCTGGAATTGAATGACAGAACTATTTTCATACACTGCTTACTCAAAAAATAAACACAGTGATACAATCACTGAGTAAGTCTTAAGATGGGATAGTAGGTGTGCTTTTCAGTGTCTGCATCCAGTCAGAGAAAGCAATGAGAACAAATGGAAACTTTAAAGATTGCTATTAAAATAATTGTGCTTTCATCTGGTTTATATTAAAAGTGTCTCCCTCATAAAGAGTACACTGCTGTAAATGTCAAGCTCTTTTAAGAGCAAAATACTCAAATCACTCTTCAATAAACACTATTCCAAGTACTTACTACAGATTAAAGACAACAATTAAAATTCCTTATTTATTAGATACAACCACAAACACATAGAAAAGACCTGGAACCTACTATCTCCCCCTCCAGGGAACATAAGGGAATGATTACATTTTACTTTCTCTGTGCATCTTGAAAAGAAAACTTGAGTATGGTGACACTGCTACACACACACTCCAAATCCAGGAGCAGCCAGCAAGCTATTTTAAGAAATGCCAAATGCCTTTGGGGGCTTATGCTTCCTACATTCCTTCTGCTTCAAGGGTACAAAAAAATGCAATCCTCTGTAATTAATATCACAACACGGGATTTCAGCCGTTTGGGTTTCCAATAACCAACATGTTACGGAAAGACAGACCACAGCATGCTCTGTACATCTGACAATGGTTTGTTCCTGGTTGCTTCTGCAGCTCTCCTTGAAACATTGCTAATCTTTCTCCCAGCCGTGCAGTCACTGCTGTAAGCTGGCCACATGCAGCCAGAAGAGCACACTGTAAAGGTAACTACTTCTAGTCACAATTACATCAGAGATGTACATAAAAAGGTAACATACATTATCTACATTGTAAGCACTACAATTTTGAGCTTTTTCTATGCTATTATGGACTTCTACAAATAAATTACCTTTATCACCTGTAAAATCTTATAGTACCTATAACTGTTAACATCTAATATTTGTCCTTTATTACAGAGAACAGATTTCAAGCAATTCAGATTTGATCAGATGCTGACGTGATGCCATTGGCACATCAGGCTCCAAGTCCAGCTTCCTAAAGTCACGTGGTTGCAGCATTTCAAAATGTTCCTACTCATCTTTGGCAACCCTTGGGTAAGGAATATATTTCTTGCTACTGAATGAGACCCAATTTAACAAAACTGTAAGACTTTACTACTTAATTGAAAATTAACCTAAAGCATACCTATCTGAAGCAGGTAAGCAGCTCATTTTAAGCTTGGCTTGCACTATTTCAGACACTGACACCTTTCAAAAGAACTTGCAGAAATAACAGTAAAAGAAAACAAGTCCTAGTAAATTGTTGAGTAAAAAATATTTACAAGTCCTCTGGAAATTATTCAATGTATGTATTTTTTGCTATTCAGTACTACCTTGGTCAAGAAAGAGACACAAAACCTCTAATTTACTACACAGAAATAAAACCTTTCTTACAAGAAAAACACAAAGCAAGAAGTTTGTAAACAGGACAACTAAGATTGAAATCATACATATTAAATATGCATCCTGCTGAGTAACTCCCCTTTGTGTAACAGCTGACCACTTTCCTAAAATTTTCTGATACAAAACCTGACAAAAAATCAAAGATGTCTCCTTGCAATTGCATAAACCTAACTCACAAGCAAATCTGTAACATTTCAGATTAGGAAAAGAAAACTAAGACGCTTTGCATTTTCTTCTGTATATTTTGTAGTATACCAAATACTGTAATGAAACCAAGAAGTGAAAATTCCAAAACCACTGCTCTGCCTAGACTGCAATAAAGTATTTGTACACTTTAGGCACCAGAAACACACATAAATCACTGAATAGCACCTAATGCCCATGACCCATACATAAAACTTGAATATTAACTTCACTTCTGGGGAGACAGCTGTAGTCAGACCTTGGCAAAGTGCCATAAAATAAATACCACAACTCTCCTTGATACACTGGGTAAGAACCGTTTAAACACTCCTTCCCTCAAACAGCAGAAAAGCTCCTTTGAAGACTTTACAGGACCACAGGAACGTGTGCGAACTGTACGCCAGGGACAAAAAACCCCAAACCCTAAACAAACAAAAAACCCCACACCAAAATCAAACAAGCCAAATAAAAAAATAATTAAAAAAAAAATTAAAAAAAGGAAGGAAAATGTAAATAGATTAAAATGCAGGAGCAGATGAAAACTGTCTTTGTGCAACGCGTAGAAGCAAAGGAAAGCCAATTTACACGGGCTAGGAGACACCCTCGCCCCCGCAAGGCACCACCGCTCCGCAGCCCGGTGGCGACGGGGACGGGCGGCGCGGAGGGAAGAGAGAGCGGTGGGAAAGGCCGGTCGGGATCTGAGGGACAAGCCGCCCATCTCCCAGCCTCCGCCGCGGACGCATGCACCTCCCAGCCCGCGCTCCGCGGCTCGCTCCCTATTTAAAGGCTGATGTGGTGTTTAAATGGAGAGGCGGTGACGTGGGGCTGGAAAGCACCTTCCCATCCTAGCAGAGTCTATATTAGAGAGCGGCAATAGCGCTATATAAACAGGGCAGCCACAGGGAGGAGGAACACAAGGAGCAGGGAGGCAGAAAGGCAGGGGGAAGCCATGATGGATCTGAGAGCCACAAACAAGGGGGCCGAGCCCGCCGCCGGGACGCCGGGTTTGTCTCCTCCAGCGCTTCGGGGCGGGGGTCGCGGCCGGGGGCGCGCCGGGGAGCGGAGCGGCGGCCGGGGGGGCTCGGTGGCAGCGCAGGTCTGTGTGACTGCTTGTTGCAAACCTCTGTGAGTACAAGTGCAGCAGCGAGCCACCCGCCAAGGTGCAAAAAGCACGAGAAGGGAACGGGGGAGAGGTTTGGGGCTCTTTCTTTTGCTTTTTTTTTTTTTTTTTCCTTCTCTCTTTTTAAAATAAATACTGCCTCGCTCGCCAGAGTTGAGGGCTTTCGCTCGGCTTAGCCGATCCGGCCGGACTGGGATAAGTGCTTTTCAACCATCGTCTCCTTCTTACAAAGCAACATAAAATGGCTCCAGCGGAGCCCGGGCGGGCTTCCCCGACACCGCAAAAACGAAACCTGGCTCGGGCGCCCCTTCCCCTCGCCTCGGGGCGGGCGTTAGCGCCCGCGCTCCTCCAGCTTTTCGCCCCTTCCCCGGGCGCCTCCCGCCGGCGGCGGCGGCGCCCCCCGCCCGCCGGCCCTTCCTTTCCTTCCCTTCCCCACCGGACCCCCGGCCTCCCCGCGGGGCCGCCCCCGGGCCGCCGCCCCGCGCCCCCACCGCTCCGCTCCCGCCGCCTCTCTCTCTCTCCGCCGCCGGGCGCCACAAGTTGGCTGCCGCCGCGGGGGCGAGGCTGCCCCGCGCCCCCCGCCGCCCCTGCCCGCCGGGGGGCCGGGACCGCCCGAGGCGGGCGGCGGGAGGGAAGGGAGTGCGGGGGAGGGGGCGGCGGGCCCCGCCGGCCACCTCCGCCCGCGCTGCCCCCGGGGCCCCCCTCGCCCCCCGACCCGGTCCTTACCACGGGGTTTGTGTTAGTCGAGCTCGCCATGTCCCGAGCCCCCCGGGACGCCCCCAACCGCGGGGGGGGGGAGTCGCCCCTAAAACAATAAACCTGCCCGGCTGCGTCCCCCCAGCGCCCGCGCGTTCCGCCCCGGCTGACGGGCGGCCCCGCGGCCTGTGCCGGGCTCGCTCGCGGCCCCGGGGCTGCAGCCGCCGCGCTGCCGCCTCGCCCCTTTATATAGCGCGAGTCGAGCGCTGCGCGAGCGGCCGGCGCGCGGGGGAGCGGGCGGGGGGGCGCGAGGCACCGCGAGAGCTGCCGCGAGACCGCGCCGGGCCCGGGGACGTCACGTGGGGCGCCCCGCCCTCGGCGCCATGACACCTACCGAGGCGGAAGTGGCTGCGCAGGCGAGGCGGCAGGGCCCTACCGAGGCGGAAGTGTCTCGCGTCTCTCCCGAGCGCCGTCCCCGCCCGGCGCGTGGCGTCACGAGGCGGCGGGGGCGCTGGGTTCCGTGGTCGGGCGCGGGACGGAGACACGGAATCGCTTAGTTTGGAAAAGACCCGTGAGACCGTGGAGCCGAACCAATGACCGAGCACCACCCTGCCAGCTAGACCAGGGCACTAAGTGTCACGCCCCGTTTTACCTTTAACACCTCCACAGATGTTGACTCCAGCACCCCTCTAGGTAGCCCGTTCCAGTGTCTAATCACCTTATGTGTGAAGAAATTCACCCTCTTGGCCAGCCTGAACCTCCCCTGTCCTGTCACTGGTTGCCTGGCAGAAGAGGCCAATCTCCACCTGGCTACAACCTTCTTTCAGGTGGTTGTTGTAGAGAGCAAAAATGTCCCACCGAGCCTCCTTTTCTCCAGGCTAAACACCCCAGCTCCCTCAGCTGCTCCTCATCAGACTTGTGCTTTGTTCAGCAGCTTCACTCCCCTTCTCTGGACACGCTCCAGCACCTCCATGTCCTTCCCGAGGAGAGGCCCAGAACTGAACACAGCATTTGAGGTGCAGCCTCAGCAGTGTCAAGTAGAGGGAGAAGATCACTGCCCTGGTCCTGCTGGCCACACCATTGCTGATACAGGCCAAGGTGCCATCTGCCTTCTGGGCCACCTGGGCACACCCTGGCTCATGTTCAGCTCCAGTTGAGCAGGGCTGGGCTGTGGTGGCCACGCCAGGGCACAGTGCTAGGAGCAGGGCTGGCAGAGGAGGTGGCTCAGACCCTGCTGTCCATGCTGCTGGTCACAGCTGGTGCCAGGCTCTGCAGAAATCAACACGCCTCATCTCAGTCTCCAGGACGCTGCTCCAAGGCAATTAAAAACTGCAAGTAACCTCTACAAGAAATGTCTCTTCTGGGCCCACAAGAAAGGGATCCTGAGGCCTGCTCAGCATTGTGAGTGCTGGTGCCTTCCCTCACAAGCAGTTGATTAAAGGCTGCCCAGCCCAAGGTGCCACTGTTGCAGGTGTGCCACCACCTGGGCTGGTAGCTGAGGCTGGAGCTGGCCAGGAAGAGGGAGTCAGCACAGCCTAAGAATTTACAGGTGTCCTTCCTCGGGGTCTCGTCAAGGCCCACGGTGCTTACTGAGCTGCAACATTGCTGCTTTTAACAGTTCTTCACTAAATCAGTGGCAATGGGATCTCTCAGCTGTGCAAAAGGTTGTCAGAGCTCTGCCAGCTGGCTTAACTTCCATTTTTCCCCTCTTTATTGTCTTTTCTTCCATTCCTTCTTTATCCTCTTTCTCTCTATGAGAGGCATGTAATACAGGAAAATCTTCTCAACTCTGAGTGTTGTTCCATCAGTGTTAACCACTCCTGCCTTTGCTCAGTCCTTAGCACAACTTCTGAACTCCTCTCATCTCTTAGATCTCCACCAATAACTCACCTGTGTGAAGCCCACTCAAGCATAAATGAAAAATAGCACTGAATTCTGACTTGGCATACACAAGACATAGTAGGTTACATCTCTTCAGCAATTATGGTGGTGTAAACTGCATTTGTTACGTAGACTTCAGCCTGGAGTCCTCTCTATTAAGTAGCCCCAGTAACAAGTTCAGGAACTCCTGTCTGGTATCTTTCGATGGGGAAGAGTTTGTTATTGGGTGTACTGGGCACAGGAGGCCCTCCCCTCCGCTTCCTCAAAATCTTTCATTTCTACAGCAACAAACACTACCTTCCCTGCTGGAGTGCAGACTTTGTATAGGGACATGACTGGTTTAGAGTGGCTCAACTAATTAAGTCACTACTCACTGTGCCAATTAAGTCACTACTGGCCCTGGCCAAAAAAATAGCATAGTTTATGGTTCTAAAAATAGCAGAGTTCTACAGTTCTCACCTGCCCAACCTCACCTTTTTGCAGGAGCTTTCCACCTGCATAGCACAGCCAGCAGACTGAAGAGGATCTGCCCACTCAGAAGCCCTAATTCATGGTCTGATGAATGAATTACAGGGACTGATTGAGGTGCTGGTGTTACTTGACTTCTGAAAGGAAGGTAGTAGTCTCTTGCAAAAAGTTTGTATTTCACTGTGAAGCAAAACTGCTGAAATGACTGGCATGTTACCAGGAAGGAATCAGGTTGCCATTCATATCCCTTTTCTTTTCAAAACAAGGCATTGCATGGCTACAGTTTCCAACCCAGGAACGCCCTCCCAGTTTTTCAGAGTGGCTTACTGAACAGTTAAAAAATTTAACATGTGGGCATGTAAGCAGTGCTGCGTCAGTCTGGCATAATGCTCCTTTCTGTGTTTCATCAGACTGCCTTCCCAGAAGGCAAGACCTGTGTGCACAGCCCTCTGACAGTTTCTCAGGCACCAATATCCAGTTGTGGCACAGCACTGCGAACCCCTGAGTGCCTCTGAAGAATATCGCTGTGAACAAAATCAAACTCTCATGAGAAATGCCCCATTGAGTCAGACTAATGGTCCATTTAATTCATGGCAATCCAGCTGCTGCTTGGGGAGTCAAGCAAGCTGGCTACTTCCTGAAGTCTGTTCACCCTGGCTGCCTGCTGAATGGATGTTAGGGGATTCTACTTCATTTAGCGTTTTGTTAGACGGGAATAACATGCATGCTTGTGTATAGTGCCGGAGCAATGCTGATAGTCAGGGGAGCATCAGAAGGCATAAGCAACATAACAGCAATACTTCTATAGTTACCTGTATTTATCTACCAGCATTCTCCTCTGTTTGCTGGGCAGGAATGAATCTTCCGAAGTTTGTGTGTTATCCTGTCTGTCATCTTTCTCCCTGAGGTTTCTACCACTGACAGTTCGGGGTGGCTTCACCAGGTTTAGCAATAATGTCAGCTGTACTGTTGAGTGGGCACTTCTGTTTTAGCTATTGGGCTGTCTAGATTTGTGCCCCATAGTGAAGATGGACGTTACATCAAGAACAAAGATGATGACATTTGGGTAAACTTTTTCTGTCAATGCAAAAATCATGCCAAATATGGAATAGTGTAGGGAAAAAACAATTTGTGCACAAGATCAAAAGATGATCCTTGGTGTGTTAGAGAAGGAAATATAGAAAAGTTCCCACTCAATCCTAGACACAATCATATTTCTTTCTCTACCAGATGTTTGAGACAAAGACAAACCATCTTTTACAGCAAACATTTTGCACTCAGAGACACACAGTCAACATTGAGTGCCCTGAATAATTCCTGGCCCGTCCAGAAGCATCCCTTGCTTCTCCTCAGCAAAGCAAATGACTTAACGACTGCAAAAGTAGTGAAATTAAAACAAAGGGTCTAGGATATGGGGATATTTGTACTTCATCTTCTTTGTAGTTCATCATACAACTACTTCTTTTAGAATAGAGATTTTTGAACTTGTGAATAGTAAGCTGCAGGGGGTGGGGAAGGAAGAAATTTTTTTCAGTATGATTTTTGCGTTGACCACCCTTCCATTTTAAAGTACTGGCAAGTACTAATGGATTGTTCTACACAGCATATCTTTCAAGAAGACATTTGCAAAGGGATAACTGATGTATAAGTATTTGCTAGTGAGGGAGGGATGGGGCACACTTGAATCTAGAAAGTCAAAGATTCAAAGTGTCTGTGATTGCCACAACAAACCACCAGCTGGCAACTGAGCTGGAAGAAAGAACCACAAAATCTTGATGCTGTTAAAACACATTCAATGTAAGTTGCAATCTTAACTTATTTTTTCTCTGTTGTTTAGTTGTTTTTTTAATTGAGGGTTTTTTGGTTCATCTGAAAATTGAAAAACAAATATATTAACTGGAAACTACTCTTCTGCCCCAAGAGCAGACCATGAGTATGCCTGATCTCCTACACCTGGAGAAATCACTACCAGAGCAGTATCAGCATGCACTCATTTTTCTTTTAAATAATTTCTGATCATACAGTGAAGAATAGAGTACTTAGTCTGAGGTGTTGCTGACAACAGTGGTTTTTAATTTCCTGGTTCTTGAAACAAAACAAAAATTGTTTTGTTGATCACTTGTGATTACATCTACTGGTTCTCCTTCCCTCTGAGGGGGGTGGTCAGGCAAGAAAAACAAAAATTGGTCTTAACTGTATTACAGGATGGCACAATGATGCTCACCATCAGCACGCCTTCCAGAGTTGTCATCATTGTCTTGTCCACATTACCAGTCTGCTCTTGTATTGCTGAAGTCTCCTGCTTCAGGCATGAAGACAACATACAATTTTCACCCGGTATATTTATTACTCTTACCTTAAAAACAAGCTAAACCATTGAACACTTTCCAGAAGGTTTTGTCAACACACTAGCATTATTTGTCAAAAAGTAAACCTTCTCACCCAGTCTCTCAAATGGCATCTTCCCAGAAGAATGAGATAAACATTTAAACTTTAAATTGCAATACCACGTGTTAAAGGATAAAACAGGAACATAAGCAGAACTAAGGCAGTCTGAAAAATGTTCTTAAGGGAAAATGCTTCTTGAAGTCATGTTCACACATTGTGAGATTAGAGCTTATTTTCTCCTCTATGTCTCTCTCACTGCTTCCATTCACTGTACCAAGGACAGAATATAACCTTAAATAAAATTTGAGAAATTTTGTTTGTTTGTGAGGGGTGGATTTTTTTGTTCTTTTTGTTTCTTTGGGGTTTTTAAGTGTCTATACTGAGCTAATAGCAAAAATAAGTGGCCCAAGCCACAATCCAAAATGTTAGGCACAGGCAGAAGTTAACAGCAGACACATCATAATGAAGCTTTTCTGGATGCAGCAAGCCCGCAAGAGTTAGAAGGGTGGCTGACACATAACAAAACTTATGTGATATGACTTTTAGACAGTGTTCAGGTATTGAATAAAAATTCCCTAATTAAATGGTATAAAGTATATCTATATTAATTGACATTCTCCTAACAGCCTGCTCACCATGATCTAGTAGCTGGAAGCCAAAACTAATAAACACATCCCTCTTGCCTTCAGCAATATGTTTTCCAAAAAGGCTTTTTTAGCAAGGCAGAAATGGAATGAAACAGCTCACATCACTGTTCTAGCAATGCACCACTATTCTTCTAGTTGGATTGCTCTCATATCTAGAATTTGAAGCACAGCAATACGCTTTACCAAAGGACAGTAACACCAGTTTTAAGGGTCTAGTATGTGTACAATTCAGCAGCCCTCCTCACAGCCCACAGCGAGCTAAACCTTCTCATCCTACAGCAATGTATTTTGCATCTCATGATCTTGCAGAGGGCAGATAATGTTTCAGTGAAGTCTCATCTTTGAAGTGCTAGAGCAGGCAAGGCCTTGAAGAAAGCTAAAAAAAGTCCCTAAAATTCTGAAGGTTAGAGCTTCTCTAAATGGGTGTGAGGTAATGGAGTGCCTCTGAATCACACATTAAGCTTTTATTTCATTATTAGATTTGCAGAGTCTCAGGCCTGCTCTGCTCTTACCAAGTACATATTGAAGCAAAGTAGGAAATATGAATAATTTTTCTTTAATATAGACTGTTTACTGTCAGAATATATATAGTTTTTTGAAAGAAACTTATATGTACCCCTTTCTCATTAGGGCATGTCTAAACTGGACAATAAAACTATGTGATTAGTTATCCAGTCAGATCCATGTAGCTACCAACATAAGACAGCGATCTTCCCTGCCCCAAACAAAATACCCAAGTTGCAACTTCACAGAAGACTACATGAGCAGGTGACCTACTACTATTCATTACTGTAGCTCCTTCTGTCCCCATCTGTTTTCAACAGATCTCTCACCTCTTCAACGACTGAAGAACAGCACCACAAAAGCCAGGGGACCAATCACAGATTTTCTTCTAAAGCTGCCGCTAACAACTGCTCGACCCTCTCCTGTCAACGCCAGGATTTCTCTTCTAGCAGAATCATAGTTCCCTATCCGACTTACACACAAACTCCCTGTCAGATTTTGCAAAACTGTTCCTTTTCTAGGACCGCTCCTGCCTCCTCTGCTTAGGAAATTGACTTTCCTCAAGGAATCATTTCACACCTGTGCACTGTGTAACCGCTGTTTCCAGTAAATGATCAGCTACAGCTGGAGGAGACAAGGAGGTCTTTTCCAGGCTCTTGCCATGTGCTGCATTTATTTTACACCTTAGCAGAGGTTTTTGCCGCAGTGAATTTTGTGGACCAGAGATCGTGGGGTATTTTATGTTTCTGGTTGACAAAACTACACTTAATTTGTAAAGGCAAAACTTAATTGAGAAACAGCCTCCGTTTTTCTCACGACCCCCAAGTATTCAGTGATAATGAGGATTTCAAGCATTTGTACTTCCTTCCCATACCACTGTGTGCTCGTTCTGTCTCTGTGCCACCACGCTCTGCTTTTGCGTTGTGCCAGTTCCTTGCTGTGCCATTTTTTTTTTCTTTTTTTTTTTTTTTCTTTCCCTCCTGTGCTGGCTAATTTTTAACCTGGATCAGTTTCCTGATCTGGTTCATAGGGCAGCCCTACAAAAGACGTGTTAATGCAACTGAAAGAGCTGACAGGAGTAGAAATAAGTGACCAGAGGAGGAAATGCTTCAAAACAACATTGTTGCCAAATGCTTTGTCATGTAGAAAAGTCTCCAGGCTTCCTTTTATTGAAGAAGAATTGGCCATTACTAAAATGCACACCCCGCTTGCTGTAATCAAGCTCTCATGCTTGTAGCAGGAAGATTACTGCCCTTAGAGCATGGACCACCCGTTCATTTTTCACGTGTGCATGTTTGACATAATGCTGAAGTCTCCACAAACTGAATGATTCATAATTTGAATAGAGTACCGATTCTTAAATAACTAAAAAAAGTCCCTAAAATTCTGAAGGTTAGAGCTTCTCTGAAAGGGTGTGAGATAAAGGAGTGCCTCTGAGATACACATTCAGTACCTTGCTGAAGTGCTTTTAAAGTAGTAACATTATTCACTCAGACTGTAACTGATATGAATCACAGGTACTCAGCTGTGATGATGTTTCAGCAACAGCCAAAATATTGCTGGCTCTGATCCATGAAACCAAACAACAAAGAAGTCAGATTAAAAAAAAGCCAGACTTAAACTATCAGTTAGTGTCCTTATACGCAATGCCCTACTTTACTGATCCAAAGCAGAGCTGTATGTAGCTTTTTTTTACTGCCATATATTCCAGCCAGCAGCTACGATGTGCAAAGGTGCACAGCAGAACTGAATTAACTTTAGCAAAGTTGTACAAGCATCAGAGGATGAAGTATCTATACAGAAAAATTTGCAGAGTGACCTATATAGTGTGCCGTTGGAAGCATTACATACCTCAGGCTCCATGTGGTAACCTAGGATAGAGTAATTCACCTGGGGTATGCCAGAATACAGATGTGCAGTGTGTAACTATGGCATGGTACTGGTCTGTGTGAGTAATAACCCTGTGATTCCTTTGGGAGTGTGTGTGTTTGTGTAACCTCAGCTTCCTGGCACAGCTAGCAGGGTGGGAGACAGCACACAGGCTGCTGCCACCAAGCAGAGATGTGCTGTGATGTGTTGTGATGTGTTTTACTCAGGGGTTTTTCTCTCCACCACATGTTCACATGTCTGCTAAAAATGCTTTTGTGCAAGGCAGGTTTGTTCCACTTCAGATGCTCACTGCCTCCCACTTAATACTTCTGTTCTTTTGTGCCCAGGTGAGTGGCCTTGCAATCTACACCAGCTTCTGGGTTGCTGATAATTTCATAGAGCTGATTTAAGGGCAAGGAGTGTACAGCTTTCAGGGAAAAGCCATAGGTGTGCCCTACTTTGCAGCCTGTTCAGAGGTGATCCTTTGTCCCCTCTGGGGCCCAGCATGAGAGGCATCAGACAGACAAGCCAAATCTTTTTTTTCATCTTTTTATTTTTTTTCCCCTTGATGAATCCTAGGGTTGTTTTGCACTGGACTGGGTGGAATTTGCAGAAAACAACTCCAGTTCAGTTTTTGTTGAATTCAGTCTTCCCAGTGAGGAACAGTGAACATAAACTCAGCTGGAACCAACCGATGGCTTATGAGTAGTTAACGTGGAGTTCTCATTCAGAGGCTAATTATCTAACTGCAAAGCTGCACTGGTGTGAAAACTGCTGGGCGGCTGGAGTCCCTGGCTTTGACAGAAAGGAAAACAGCAGGAACAAGCCAGCCCAGTTCATCCTGTAGTGGAGCTATAGGACCCTAGGCATTTATTGTCATTCCTAACCTGTGACCCATTTCCATAGCTCCTCTTTGCCCCAGTCTTCATGGTAATTGATATATAACGTAGGAGTCTTTGGCATACTGAGATTTTGACAGCTGCAAACATGTTAAAAAATGGGAAGCTGCACTTATAGACTGGAACTCACATTTTCCCTCAGCTGTTTCCTACTCCCTGCCTTGCTGCTTTGGATGAAAGGGAGTTTTTCCATCTTAAGCATCATCTCCCACTACAGATCTTCCTACATTTGCAATATGGCCTACTGACACCAGCCATCTCATTTCTCCCACTAAGACTGGGCAGATTAGTAGTCAGTGTGGTTTTGTCTCTGTTGAAAGGAAATATTTCTACTAAGGCATCCCATCACATCTGCAATACCTGCACTATTTTATGGTATCAGCAGAACACCTGCTGAGCAGAAAACAGAACTTCCAGTTTATAGAGTTTCCAGCCAGATGCATTCCTGCTGGAGAGACTGACCCATCTGTTCAGATGCAGACACAGTTAAGTTACAGGTGAGGATGCAATGCTGCCTTTATTGGATGTGGTCTGTAGGCACAAGGGATGATTTTCCCCAAGAAGTTCTAGCTTCTGTCATTGCAGCCAGCCTCTGGTAGTCTGTACTTTGAGCTCAGCTGGGCTCAGCTGTCAAGGAGGTGCTGATGGGTATCATCTAATGTGAAGCAAATGAGAGTACCTTCAAAACCAAAGTGATAAGGTCTCTATCCACATGATCTCAACAGTTACGTAAATATATGAGTGGTCAAAGCAAGTCCCTTGCCATTTAATGCTGTCTTGGTTTCCTACCATCTTAGAGGTACAGTCCTTTTTTTAAGTCTTCAGATAGCTTGATTTCTTAATGTTTGAAAAGAAATACGCAGTATTTAAATGGAAGGTGATAGGAAAGAACAAAGTGATATCTGAAAATACATAAGCCATGAGTTTTTGCGTGACATGAAAATACCACGTTCCCTTAAGTGTATCTTAGGAGCTCCAAGGTGGAGCTCCTACATGTGGCTGACTTGAATCCAAACATTCAGACCCAATTACAAAATATAACCAGCCTGAATTACCACTGATTTTGTTCCCACATGAATGTGAAAAAGAATCTCTCCCTTAGGTAGACAATTTTAAAAAAATTATTATTATTGTAAACTTTTTTTAGAATTTTTTTTTGTATGGGAGAATCCAGACATAATGGGGCATTTTTATTAAACTTAAGAAAGAGACTTATATCAGGAAGGCAACTATCAGGAACTCTGATCATGGCTGCACTGTGAATATTTATTTTCCAAGCTGAAAGTAAAAGAGGTAGCCACAAGAGGGAAGCAGAACTCCTATGGCAGTATAGTTAACCCCAGCAAAAAACAAATCAGAGAGATACACTTTCAAATTTTCCTTCTTTGACCTAAAACTGTCCCGTAGCCCTTGCATTGAGAGCAATGATTGTTGGCTGTAACTCCTATGAATGTAGACTCAATGCATGGTAAATACTAAATGGTTAATGTAAGCTGAAAATCAGTATAGTTTTCTTAAACCTAAAATTAGGTAAGAAATTACTTCAGAAGAGATTGAAACTGATTGTCATGTGCTTTTTTGTAGATGGGAAGGAAAACTGGCCCCATTATTCAAAGGCATGTAGTAGTATTTGTGCCAGGCTCTAATACAGAAAGATCACTCTGTTTCTGGAAGAAGACTTTTTATAACAATTTGCTTCTTAGAAAATACATCATAAGGAGTTATTTAAACACTTCCACTTTCATAGCACCTCAGCAAACAGATAAGGAACTAGCCTCAAATGGTGCTATTATTTATCCTGTTAAGTACTTCCACTGGGCAATAGGCCTTCTAGATTCAGTGAGTTCAGAAGAGAAAGCAATTTGGATGGAAGGAGAGGGTAGGTCTGGTGTCTAATTCCTGCTCTAAGGACTATTTCCATAATATACTCAACAGAATTGCATAAACTGACAAGCCCTCAAAGTCTTCAATCCTTCTTTTCAGTCTTTAATTGTCTCCACCTCTGTACTGACCCTCTAGGTAGCCTTAAACAAGATGAAAGGGATCCCAAACCCCTTCACTCTCCAGCAGTGCAGTGTTCTGAGATGGGCAGAGCTTTATAGTACACAATGGTCATCGTGAGCACAGCAGCAAGTTGGAATCCTCAAGAGAGGGAGAGCAGGGGAATACCTGGCTTGAAAACCCAAGCTGGACTTGGCTGTATAGAACTGTGGTAGTTTGGGTCACACACAGGAACAGTAAGTGTTTGCAGACATCTTTCATGCAAATTTATCAGAGCTTCTGGGAATTTTGTACTTCCAGAATGAGGCAGCAGCTGCATGGGGTTGACCAGA
Organism: Eopsaltria australis; assembly: GCA_034509425.1. Taxonomy (NCBI): domain Eukaryota; kingdom Metazoa; phylum Chordata; class Aves; order Passeriformes; family Petroicidae; genus Eopsaltria; species Eopsaltria australis. The sequence goes on from JAVTVJ010000007.1 coordinate 762,618, forward strand.
TGGGATTAGTGGGCTTGGTTGCCCAGACTTGGACTGAGCTGCAGTGGCTTACCTCGGGGAGGTGGGAGGTGGCTGTCTTTTGTAAGTGTCCAGAAAGTAAAAAGGTCAAACCTTTTGGTCAAATTGCTCTTTCCATCAATGCATAATTGTATAGATCCTTGCATGCCTATACAACACACACAAATGCTTTTTTTATAGACAATAGATAAATGTTATCCTATTACAGCATTTTTTGTTGGAGGTATTTGAAACGCTTCATGGATGTAAATTTAAACTGAGTATGTGCATGACTGTGCAGACAGGTGACAACTACTTGGCTGAAAAGGCCAGCCAACATCACTGAAAAATCAATTTGTCTGTGCTCCTTTTCTCAGCTAAACATGGAATCAGCTGAAGTAGTCAACACTTACACCCAATTTTGAGATCCAGCTGATTTACAACGGGCCAAATTCTGCATAGGATTCACAGTCTTGAAAACCAGTGAGACTTGTGATTCATGGAGGCTGCTTGTTGCAGCAGGTCAGTTGTCCAGGCAAGAACCCGGCAGTGACCACTAGAGAGCAACAGTCAGTCCCTTGACTTCTGAGAACCCATGGAGTGTGAGCACACAGCTAAGTGCCTTGCTGCTCCAATCTGTGGTTCACTTCTCCACGTAGGACCCATACCACGGACCCCAACTTAGCAAGCAGAAATGTCAGTTAACTTCCAGTTTCATCATACTGTGACTGCTGGCCCCTGAACAATCTGAGAGCTGATACTGACAATGTGGTTCAGATCAAGATCTCATTCTATTTGTTCAAAAGCCTTTCATAACATTCATATTAATTTTTACACTATTTGTTCCTTTGTTCCCAAGATCAGTGTTTGTAGACTGGGACTCCCCAAGTCCATTTTTATGCATAGTTCCTGACTTGTCACAAGACTTTGTGAGGTGTTAGCCCACATTTTTCTCTGCTGAGATTGTAACTTCATCATATCCCATTTTGCCACAGCACTCTCCTAGGTGTTCCCCTTGCACCAACTGTCACTTCTGAAAGCTACAGCAAAGGGTACCTGTAACAGCTTGGGGAAAAAAAATCAAACCAACCTGCTGCAGTGAGAAGCAAGGTGTGGATAAAAGGGAGATGGGCACAGGGGATGCCATAGCAGCTGAACTCTATTAATCTCAGTTGATAACTGTGCAGTTTTGCTTTTGTTTTGGTTTTGAAGTCAGAACACTGCTACTGTCTGTTTTGGCTTATCTCTAAGGACTACACTATTGCCAAGGAACTTTTAGCTCCTTGGTTTTAAAATTTCTTTTTTTTTTCTCTAAGTCTTTCTTTTTAAAAACATTATGCATATTAGCAAGCTATCAGGGTTAATAAAATCCTACTCTCCCAATTTTATATGTTCATTTCCAAAAGTCATTGAGTATCTGAATTGTAGCAAATAAACTGTTAGTACTACGAGGCCCTGAATCTTAACTTTCCTTGTTTCTTCTGGCTGACCTGATTTACTCTTCAATAACGAACATGAGGCATGGGTACCTTGTGTGCCTCCATTTTCTGATACTGTAAAATGGTTGACTTACTGTCAGTTGTACTGAGCTCAGAGCAATACTCTGAACAGCACTTATGATGGGTACCTGATTTTATTTGGCCAAGAGAAGTGCCCAGTTCTTCAGTCAGCTACAAGGAATGATTTTGAGAAAAACAACAGGCTGAAGTGTGTCTCTGTGATTCTGAGAAAAGTGGAAAGATGTATGAAATGAACTTTGAAAGAACACAGAGAATCATAGCAGAGGACTACATACTTTAGACCTTACACCTGCTTTGTAAACAGACATTCTGATCACAGGAGGACACCATCCTTCCATGTACTCCTGGTTTTAGTGGTCAAAGAAGAGACCACTAAGCAGAGACTTCAACCCTCAATTACTTTGTTTCAGGATGGATTTGTTCACTTGCTGGACCATCTTCCATATTATGTTAGTACTACTCCAAAGATCTGTTATGTGGCTCAAGCTCTAGGCCTGCTCCATTTCCTTTGCAGTCTGTTGTTCAATCTGCATGATCAAATGAAATAATCTCTTTTCTGTATGTAGTCATATTACTTCTAATTTATGTTGTCCTTTATGCCATTTAAAATATTCCCTTTCCTCTTCTGAATTCAAGACCTCTGATTTATCAGAATATACAGCACATACAACTTCAATTTCACAGTGAAAATGTGGATATTCTGTTTCATCTTAACATTTATTTAAATTTTCATGTAGTTTAAACAAAACATAACATCCCGTTTCAACAGATAAAAAGAAAAAAAATAAACCACTTCTACAGAGTTAGCCAGTGTATAGACTTACTTATTTTACAAAACAAGAAGGTAAGAACATGTTACAAAATAATAATTAAACCGATCAATGTCAATAGTGCAAAGAATGAATTGCAAGTATGAAAGAGAGAAGAGAGGGAGAGAGGGTAGGACGGATGGCTGAATGTGAGGGTGGCTGGCTGGCTGAGTAAAACAGGAACATTAGGAACAGCTGTGCATGTTATCACACACAATTTTGTATCTTAGACATGTCATGATGTAGATTTAACTTTAGTGGCAGAAGAGGGTAAGTACTTAATCCATAAGTGATCTCTGTGTGCTGCAGAACCTTGTGCTGGTCAGTTCTGGAGATTAACACAGCAATGCACACCAACTGCAAAGAGTCACTGAAAGAAACTTCTCACCATCTGGAACACAGGTGACCTATCAAGGGCTTGATTAGTGCACTGAAGGGCCAAGGAAATTACTGAGGACTTTATAGAAGCAGAAGAGTAAGCACCTCCAGACTGAACTTTGTACACCTTTTCCACTTGCTTTCATGCTCTTTCACATGCAATTGCTCTCTGTCCTGGGAGGTGACTGTTTACGAGGGAGTTTTAGCAGCTACTAAATAACATGGACAGGTGTTGGACATGCTATCAAGTAAATGTCAGCCAGCAACCCACCAGAGGAAAATTATTTCTGCAGTGGTTCTAATGATACTGCTATATCTGACTCCTTCATAGGATGACTAAATTTGAGTCTAAGTAAAAGAAAGAACAAAAATAACATCAGTCAACTTTAGTATTTCTCAGCTGAATTCACCCATTTTCCTCTTCTAGCAGTGTCCATAGTTAATAAATTTAAGAGACATTAACTAAAATAAACTCAGCTGTCTGGAGATATTGTTTATCTTTACCCCTTGTGATCAAAGACACTTTATGTTCCTAGGCAAAATTCCATACAATACCTCAAGTCTTACCACAGTACAAATATTAAAACCATAGTGAGAAATAGCAAGAGGACTGAAAGTGAGAATCACTTCAGGGAGTAAACGTATGCTTACCTTGAAGGCACATGTCCTGCATGGAGTGTTTGACTACTACAAAGCTTTCAGATATACCAAAGGACAGTGATTACATCTTTCTCAGAAGTATTAATCTGAAACTAGTCAGAGATATTTTTCTGCATGATTAAAAAAAATATAAAAAATCATCCCCACTACAGGCACTGCTTGTATCTGAATAATTTCTGCTACTTTCAAACTCACAAACCTCTCAGATCTTTTCTCTTCACTTTTCCCAATCAACAGTGTGTTCAAATTACTACTAATACTCACATGGGTGAAGAGTATATGTACATAAATACATATGTGACAGTGTGTAACACTGAAAAATTGGCAGTATTTAATCGATAAAAAACAGTGGAGACCTCATTAAGGGCACTTAGGATCCCAGTGTTCAAATTCTCAATGCTTGTAATGATGCTGGACTGAAAAAAGAATTCAGTTGAGACACCTGGTGACACTAACAATAGACTTTCTAAAGATTTTGGTTATTAGCACTCTTTTGAAAAATCAAACTACTTACTCCAGTCCTTTAATACGAAATAAGTCCTTTTCAAACTCTGGCTGAGGTATTCATCCTAAACTCTTGAAAATTCAGTGGCGGGTACATCTGAAAACACTCTCTGGAGATCAGAATGGATTAAAGTAGCTTTCATATAAACCAGAACACTTTTCCAGTTTTGCCTGCGTAAATTCATGACTGGAAGAGATACTTCTGTGTGCAGCTACATAAGAAAGATTAGAGTCAGGTTTTTCATTCATTGATTCTGAATTAAAAAAATAGTCAATGATGAAGTGGCAAAGTAATTAAGTAAACCCATAAACCTCCAATATGTTTATCTTTCAGTTTCTGGAACATAGAACATTCCATGACACAAGTATGATAGAGGCTGAATAGTTTTAACAATTCAACAGCGATGGGAAATTATATTCCTTTCATTTTCTCCCCTCTTAAGGTGTACAACATAACTTTGCTAACTTGTATTACTTACTTGTGCTTCCATGAGCTGAGGGGCAATAGACAAAAAAAACCAGACAGTGAGCCTGCAGGTCAGAATAGAAAATTTCCATTTCTTTCACAAAACATTCTCACATTTCCTCAGCAACATCTCAGCACTGCTTCAGCTTGTTTTGTTTTTTTTTTTAATTTCTTGATGGCAGGATTTCAGAAACTGTACATTAGGAGCTGCAGTTAAAAGCAGGAAGACCACCCAGAAATTCTTTGACTGCCGTTAAACAGAAGAGTGAATTTTGTACAGAGGAGTTCCCACTCACCACAGCCAGCCTGAGCCAGAGCTGAGAATCAGCCACAAATTCAGCCCTGTGCTCTCGGATATTTCACAACCTATACAAGTTATCATTAATACTATGAGAAATTTTAATCCACTGATCTCAAAATTCTTCATAAAAGTTAAAAGCATTCTTCCATTTACAGAGAGATGATGCAAATGCTCAGTACTAACTGATGTGCTCCAAGGAGCACCCTGGGCCCAGAAGGGCTACCTGCTACAGACTATTACAGGCTTGTTAGGAAGTCCTAAAAGGACTGAAACTTTACATATTCACAGTGGTGTGTACCTGTGTAAGTATGTGTCACTAGGGTGATGCAGGCTTGAAATGTAGGTACGTATAAAAAAGGCATTTATAAGTTCCCTACAATTTATTTTAAATTCTACCGCTACCAGTTTCAGACTCAATGAAATTAATTCCATGATTTATTTGGGATTTTAACATTGCAGTAATTTTTAGAGGAGTCACAGTGAAAGTGGTAAATCAAGAGTGTATTAATTTTTTATATTAAATGTAAAATGAAATAAATGTATAAAAAAAGCTTTCGTTTTAATTCATTATGATTTTAAATTACATTGCCAAAGTTTTCCAAATGTGTATTTTAAAGTCAGTAGTAACCTTTCAAAAGATAAATGATTTAATAAATTACTTACTTTACATTTAACATTATGAGACAAAATATTACACAAGCCATAGAAACAACTAAAAATGGGTACTTTTAACACTGTTTTCTCTGAAAATATGTGTACATGAGTGATTTATGTCTTCTGCATTTTTACTTAGAAAGAGATTTTAAGACTTGCTATTACTTCCAGATAAGTGGGGATAAAAAAATCTCCATGATAGAAGCTTGTTAATTTTTGGAAAGATATTTTGGGGCCCAGTTAATGAGAGTATTATAAAGATAAAAGCTACTTATATTGTAGGTTCAAGATAAAACATGAAAATAATATTGTGCTGGACAGACTTCCAAGGATGTTCAGGAAAACAAACAACATTGTCTGTCAAAGTAATTGTGTTCTGACATTTTCAATAACCGCCCATTTTACCCATCCAAGAAAACATATAAACCCCTCCAAACCCAAAACTAAAGCCCGTTTTTTCCCTTAAATATTTTTCTAGGCAGGAATGATCTAATCTTAGCGAAGTCCCTCTGGTATCTCCACTATTGTAACTCACATTCCCTACTGCTAGCAGCCATGACCATGTTCAGTCAAGATACCAGAATGGCTCAGACTAAAAAGTAAAAATTTTAAGAAATTGCAGAGGCTTTCTTGTAACTTGTGCAAACCCCATGAAAACGTGCACAGTGCCATGCTGTCATTCGAGGGATGAGACAGGAAGGGGTAAACAGAGGAACAGCTCTGTGATCAGCTGTCCTGTCTGCAGTTCATCTGTTTAAACATATAAAGACCATTCTCTTTGTTTAAGATGCAGTGTGTGTTGATTCTCCAGAATAATGCTCAGGGTTTTCACTCTGTGGACCATTTCAGAAAGGAGATTTTATATAATTTTTCACTTGATCCTCCCTGAATTTTATTTGGCGGTTCAGAAGGAAGCAATTCAGTCAGTGGCCAAACCAAAAAGCATCGATACAAAATGCTTAATGTGGGAGGGCAAGACTGTGAGATAAAGGCTGTTTTCTGGTGTGGCTGTGATGGTTGCCAGACCATACTTGAGTGCAGAACCAAAACGGTGAAAAGGCAGAAAAGGCAGGCTTGACTGTACAACTGTACTTATATTGTTCTGGCAGAAGCCCATGGATCCCCTCCAAACAAACCACTGACCAGCTTCTTCTCAAAGTACTGATCATCACAAAGAAAAAAAATTATACTCTTCAGAGCATTATTTTAAAAGTAGTAGTCCATATTTTTTTAAAAGAAAAATACCCAACCCCTGCAAGTCCTTTCTTCCAGGTCTGTTAATTTGACCACCCCTCTTGGGACCTGCAGACTGATCTTCCTTTACTGTGTAGCACATTCATTGACATTTGTAGTACTTTCTCCCTTCAGATCCTCATTCAAGCTTTTTTTCTGCTCTATTTCAACCTGGTAGAAGAAAAAGAGGAAGAAAATTTGTTATGAGAAGGGAAAACAACAGATTCAAAAATCTTCCTCAGTGGTGGTTCTTGTGCTCAGGTGAAGAAACTCTTGGTGAACTGAGACGGTTGTGAGGAAAAACAGACTGAGCATCAGGGAAAATTGGATTGGATTTTATTTACTATAAGGATTTTCAGTCTAAGCCAAGCAATTCTACAATTCAACAGTGTCATGAAATAATTTCCAGGAGCGATAATGTCATGGAGAGAACTCACATGATTTTATATTCATTACCATTTCCAGTTGTTCTCTGAATACTAACCCAGAACCAAATCTGCAGAAAGGTGATGATAGGTAACTTTCTAAGTGAGAGCAGAAAACCAGCCTTAATTATAAATTCTGCAAAGACTGATGTATAAAGCAAAGAGATTTGCTAAATGATCTTGAGTTTGAAGGGACCCATAAGGATCATCAAATGCAACTCCCTGCTTCTTGAATATCAGCACACTCACTCCCTGCTGTCCTCAGGATCAGAGGTCCTTTGGCCTTACAGATACCAATTTGTATTGGGACAGGGCCAAGGGGATCTATGTTTGGGTTCTAAATTTCCACAGCTCTGAAAACTCAGGAATATTCCAATATTTTAATTCTTAAAAGGGATACTTGGTTAGATCAAATACCATCTCCAGGGAATTTAAGAAACTACTAAAAATGTAATTACAATTACCAGTAAAAATATTTGCCATGAGAGTCTTTTCAGAATCTCTTATCATTGCTCTCAAAGAAGGCAGGTAGGATGCCAATTTCTCTGCTAAGTATTCAGCTAACATGCAAATTTACTGAGATACTTTGGCAGGTATATACATGGTGTACTTTTCCATCTGCTCCTCTCCTTAGGGCAGGCAGAAGGAAGAAATATTTAATCAGAGAAATAATGTAATCCTTTTGTCTGCAGTAGGACTCCCACGGCAGCACTCCCACTATGAAGAGCAGCAAAACTCCCTGTTCAAACTCTCCAGATCAGCTAATCCCCAGGAGCTGGCTGTGTGCACGCTCTTCCACAGACAACTGCAAGCAAATTTATTCCATCTTTGCTGAGGGATAATCCACTGCTTATTTGCCATGAATCAATAGCTGCACATGGGTAGCTACTGCACACAGCCAGGCATGTGCCAAATTCCCACCTCTTTTGTCCACGGTATTTTATTTGTCTGCCCATACTTTTCAAGACAATGAAGCATGCAAAGTAACCATGGTGATTAGCACTGCTCAGTTTTACCTTGTAGCTGTAGTGTGCTGAATAGTTGACCCACTTCCTCACGTCGGTCTTGTCCTCGACAGAGATGGACCGAACGGTGGCTTTGGACGCAGAAGTGGTGGGCATGTCAAACTCCACATCTACATAGCGGACAAAACTGGAAGGCACTTCCCGGTCAGAGCCAAGCTCTAGGTGACAGAAGAAGCAGTGAGGATGGCCAGAAGCTGGAAAAAGAGAGCACATACTCATGAGAGTTGTGTCAGATGAATCAAAACCACAACACCTAGGAGAAAGCACCATCACGAAGCTGCAGGAAACTGAGAATCTCCCTAGGTGAACTAGTTCATAGCAAGTGTCTTACCTGCTTCAATGTGGTTTAAGTTACCAAAGGAATTAAATAAAATGCAAAAAGGATTGCCAATCACTCTTGTTTGCTTTTAGTGGGTGAAAATATAAGAAGCAAATCAAGCACAGTAGGGTAAAGGTGTTTGTCCTCTTTTGATTCCTTCAGTGTCTGTCACATGCTAAGTATATCATGGGACATCCTTCTGAAATGTTATTAAATGACAGTAAGAAAAGGAGGAATTTGGAAATATTTGATGTTTATTTGAAAGTGTTATACACATTTTTACCAGAAGAAAATGTACTGGATAAGGTTAAATAACTTTCCTGTGTTCAAAAAGCAAATTTGTGCAAAGCTTCAGAATAACCATTTATTCCTCACTTGAACCCATGACAAGGTGGCTTGTCATTAAGCATGGCAAGAAGAGGAGGTAATGTTTACCTCTGTCAATAACCCTTATTATTTTTTCCCCTTTGTTTTGCTGGACAGCAGTGATGTTTAAAAATTAAAGTAGGGACTTCTAGTCAAACTTAGTTGACTTTTTCTCTGACTGCTGCCAACTCCTTAAAGTCTTGAGCAAGTAATTTAATGTCTCTACCTCAGTATCTCTATTTGCAAAATGAGGATGAAAGTCTTCACAGTGACACAGGGCGTTCTGATTGAAAGTATCCTATTATCTGTGTATGTGTAAATGAATGTAGAAGCAAATGAATGGAATCATTGCATGCCTTTATTATAGGCTTTAGGACTTCTGACTATTTGTTCACTAGGAAAGTTCTTCTCCATACAGGTCAGCGAGGTGTACAGGACAGAGACAAGGAAGGAGGAAGGCAGGCAGAGTAAAGAGAGGTGGGGAAAGCCCAGAAGCTCCCACTGGAAAAAGCAGGAATACACCTGCTTAGCCCAAAAGTCAGGCTTGTTAAACTGAAGCTTGAAAAGCAAGATGTGGGATTTTGAATTATGACTTGTCCCAGTAGGATGAAATTAGGCAGTCTTTAGAGGGCTTAGGCATTGCAACATCCCACTTCACCTCTGAAATAGAGCTGGGAAAAAAAATCCACTTGTTATAAGTCTGGGTAAGAATTTCATCTAGGATCAGCCTCATATTTCAAAACCATCTAGCCAAAGTTCCCTCACCACTGGAAGGTTTGTAAACTAATGTGTGTGCAGCAAATCCAGTGAGAGGCTGTGCAGTTCAGCAGAGACCAGGGATATGCAGCATCATAGCTGGAGCCAAGTTATGAATGAATGGGTGCAGTATCAAGCAGACATAGAAGCTCAAGTTCTGCAAGCATTAAAATACATCTGCTTTTCATCAGGATTAGTTATCCCAAGCAGAGTATTGACTCATTTGCCCTGGTTCCAGAGCAAGCCAGGATGTCTCTTTGATAGCCGTTTCTCGCTTTTCATACGTGGACATGCTTTCTCTGGATCAAAAGCTGTGGTGCACAGCAGGCCTTTCTGCTGGTCCTGCCCACCAGAGGAGAGCAGCAGCCCCAGGAGCTCCCAGGGAGATCACTGTGCCCTCCAGCACTGCAGTGCTTTTGCTTCTGGCCAGTTCTTAAGCTTGGCTGTGCTGGGCACAGCCATGGTGGCAGCACAGTTCAGCATCTGCCACAGAGCCCTTGGCTGACACAGCACTGCTCTCTGGTACTGCATTACGAAGATGCCTAAAACTGGCTCAAAAAAAAAGTGTTCAGCACTCAGTACTGGCAACCAACCCCCCGTCTCAGGCTCCCCATCCATTCGTATCTCTTTCCTCACACTCTCAGCAGACTCCTCATTGTAATCCTTCCTGCTCATCTGCTTTGCTATGCTTTTCCTCTCTAGTTTGCTGTGCACTACTCCCTCTTTCAGACTGGAGAACGCCAGCAGCCCAGAAGCAGCAGCTCTGTGCTCCGGTGCAGGCCACATCCACAGCTGCAGAACGTTCAGCTTGTGCCACTGCACTCCTGACTGGCATGTGCTCAGCTGCTTTTGGGGTGGATTTGTGCAAAGGGATCACTGGGAAGTGTTTAACTGGGCTTGAGCATGCCGCATGCCAGGTGCTTTGGAGAGCTGAGCTTTTAAACTCTTCATAATTTCAACTGGACACTTGGAATCAGCAACGTCTTTTAACATATCTAAATGTGGATATTCATAGGCTCAAAAAAAGGAAAGAAAAAAGGAGAAAGAAAAGGAGGGGGAAATAAAGGGCAAAAAATAGGTAACACCCCCCAAATGCATAAAAATTATGGAAGTCATTAATTTAAACCAGCTTAGTTTGGTATATAACAAGGCGAATGGATTAACAGAGCAACTCTTCCACTGAAGCTATTGCTAAATTACCTAGCCCATCAGTGTTCATCACGTGGGCATGAGGCTCACGAGGCACCACCTCTATAGACTGTACAACAGGCTCATTCAAAGCTCTTTGTCTAATGGAAAGGTACACTTCTTAGTAAAATCAGAGGGAATCAATGCACTGCTTTTGTTTTGCACCTCTTGTTTCCTTGACCTACTACTTGTTTTTTCTGACAATCAAGGATCTGATAATATAATTCACATCTATGCATGTGTAACTGTGATTGTAGGGAATCTGTTCCAAATGACTCATGACACTCCAAATTCCCAACATGTTTGGAGTAAAAGATATCATTTACTTCAGAAAGTATTCCAGGCAGCATGCCTGGGATCCACAGCCAAAAGTTCAAATCCAGATCCAAGGCTCTGGATAGACACTACATCCCTGCTTCAAAAAAGAGTGTTTTCCCATGACCAAAGACTATTTGGATGTTTCCCTAGTATTCTACTGGTGGATTAAAAAAAAAAAAGAACATGTGAAGCCGAGCCAGCAACTGGAGCTGTAAATAGGCTTTCTTTATCAACTCTTTTGATCATATTAATTTTAAATATGAGAAGGGGAATAAAGTTTACCAGCCTACTTTGGAAAAATATTTGCTATTTGGATTTCAGCAATGTGCTCAGTATAATCCAGTCTGTATTTTTTCTTTAGGTCAAATCATAGTCAGAGTATGCACTGTCCTTCATTTGTCATATGCTTTTCAATGTTCAGTCATAAGCAAATACTTTGGCTACAAAATAATGCAGACAGTGCTGAAAACACTGTCTCTTAGAGCAAAAATGCAAAGGGCCCCAGCCCATTAGAAAGCACAAAAAGAAAAAATTTAGGTAAGAGACCAAAGCTGCTGAAATAATTCTTAACAACTTGGGTGCTCAGGGTACTACAAGCTGCATGCAAGCAGTGAGCTTTGGTAGGGACATGCTGTCCTGTGGATGGCAGGGCTGGGGGTCATGCCCCTCACCTCTACGCAGAGACTGCACCAGTTCACATTCAGGGAATGGAGTGAAGCACAGGAGGTCCACTTGGCTATCTGGAGACCTCTGGAGTTCTGGGATTGTGTTTGTAAGGGACTGTGTGTCAGAGCACACACTGGATGAACAAGAAGTCCCATAACGTGTGCCTACACATGTAGTCCTGAGAGCATGTCTGGCAGACAGGCATGTGTGCAGGAGCACCCATGCACTGCATATGCCCCAAGTGGTGTGGACCCATTGTGTGGCCTCTGGAGGCAGGTGGAGCTGCAGGCTGTGGCCACCTGCAGCACTTCCCTCAGCTCCAATGAGATGCCACTACTTCTCTCCTGCTCTGGAGTCCCAGGCATCAAAGCAGTTCATTAGCAGCCAGATATTTACAGAGGACCCAGAGTGCTCTTAGAGGTGAGTTGCAGGTGTCACAGTAAGAGAGCATAAAGTGTGAGTCAGTGGAGTAGTTTTATGCTTAGTGCTTGAGAACTGCATAATTTATAAGGACTTTGCAAATACATGAACTTGGGTTATTATATGACTTGTGGATAGGGCTGGATACAGCCAAATGTGCAAAGGCTGGCAGTTAGCTCCCACATGAGTATCACTTGGACAAAAGTGGACACTGTTGTCCATCAGCAAATCTAAGAAGGAGTGGGAATGAATGCTTCTGAGTACCACTTACATACCTCTTTGCTTGCCATATACTTTGAGAAAGGAGAACCATGGGATGAAGTACCACCAATAAATATAAATAGTCTCTGAAGGGCAAGGACAGATTTAAACTAAACTTGGCCTGCCCTGTCATCACTTTGGGATTCCCTCCCTCTCACATACCTCATGTGTCTTGGCCAAGACAGTGCTTCCAAGGCTCTTCCTTTCCCTGAAATTACATCTGATCTGACCGGAGGGGTGAGGACACTCTCTTCCTCTCAGGATGTAAACAAATACCAACTGCCCTGTGTTTTGCATGATGACACTGATGGATAGATGCTCTGTGGCAGGGGTCCAACAGCAGCAACAAATCTGTAATGTATTTCCTTCCCCCTGTCACAGTGTATATACAATAAAGAGTCACAAAGGGAAAGAAGGAAACAAGAGGCACAGATCAGTATCTCCCTCAGAGTAGCAATGAGTAAGGCAGCATCACCTTGCAGGAGGCAGTAGAAACAAGAGTTTTGCCTCTTCTCCTGGTTTGCTACTGGCATGTTCTGTGATTGTGTTAAAGTCTGAGGGCTTTCGTTTCCTCAGCTGTGATGTCTGTATGGTACACTGATATCTTTGGAGAGAAGATGCCACAGAAGGCCCAATTTCACAGCATCTCATTCCCAGAGCTTGTGCAGATGGCATATTGAGATTTTCCTCACAAGCATGTTATTGCTCATAAACAGCCTGGGGTTAATTTTTCATTGCTATATTTCTCTCAAGTTTCCAAGCTCAGTCTTCTTATGCCTCACTCTACAGGAAACCTGGAGCCTTCCCTTTTGTCAGTGATATCCCTCCAAAGTTGTAACCTGTAGTGTAAGCTAGTGTCCTTGGGCTGAAACGTGACCCAAAAGATGAGGACACTTGGTTCACTGTTTTGCTTACACCGTAACTCAAACTCAGGAAAAACACAGAGAGAGTGCCAAATCTGGTACCACAATGAACTCTCCTTCATGGAACACTGAATACAGAAACCCTCCCAGTCATTTAGATGCATTACTACAGCATTAATACTGCAAAGTCCATCTCATTTGTAAAAAGCTATTCTAGATCAGAGAAGTCAAGAAGTAGAATTCACTACAAATAAAACTAAACCTGAGTTGTTCAGCTTTATTGTGCACCATGGATGACAGGCAGCACACAGAATGACTGGCAAAAATGGCCAAAGTGAACAGTACCTTGCCTACATTATTTGAATGTTTAATTATTACTATGTTACTAGAAATACAAAGACTTGGGATAAAAATACAAAGTGAGTTTCATGTTGGTATTCTCTCTGCTGCGGTTGCCTGTCTGCACTGATTACAGAAACATAGCCACAAAATGGTGTTTGGAAATTTCAATTTTTTTTAAATGGCTAAGCAGTATCTTCTGTTCTCTTGCAATACCCATTTCAGGTAATTTATAGGCATTAATTGTGGCACATGCATTGAAATGTCTAGCACTGGTCCAGTATGCTTGGCAGTGCATGGAAAAGATACCACAAGTGCTGGAACTACAGCATTTATCTGATCCTGTCATTCAGCCCCATAGCACAGAATCTTGCTTTTGCAAATTACCTGAAAAAGCCCTTCTTCCAATTACAGTACTGAGCACACAGATGTTTGATGCCTAGATTTCATAATCAAAGAATCACAGAACCATTTAATTGGACAATACCTTTAAGATCATAAAGTCCAACCATTAACCTAGTCTACCATTAAACCATGTCCCTATGTACCACATCTACACCTCTTTTAAATACCTCCAAGCAGAGGCAGAACACATATTTTTGCATCTAGAAAACCTAGAACAGTTTTTATCTTTAGCTATATTTGTAGTATATGTAAAACTATTACAATGAGGGGTCTGATAAATATTTCATGCAACTAACTTATGCCCTTTGGTACACTACAGAGGATGATATATCTCCCACCATTTAAACTCAGTATTTCCTATCTTCCAAAATATATAACTAATTTTAGTTTATTCCTGCAGAGATGGTATTGCCACTCACCTGAGTTTTTGTCAGGCAGTCTGTTTATCCTCCATACAATGGCATTAAAGGCATGCTCGTATTTGGCAGTTCCCAAAGTTACTCTCATTACTGGCTCAGAACCAGACAGACTGGTTGATCCAAAAGTAGCTCCCTTGTTCACCTTGGCTTTCAAAGATTTCTCCCCCAGGACACTTTCCCTGCGGAAGTTCTTCACCCACTCATTTGGCACGGGGTAGCGGATCATCACGTTCTCACAAGGGACCTGAGTTAAAGGATCATGATTGGAAGAGAACCCCGTGGACATCATCAGCCAGCTCTGCACCTCCACCTCAGCACCATTGATGCTGGCAGCTGTCCTCAGAGTAAAAGGCAAAGTTTTCTCAGCAAAGATAGTCCTGAATCTCATCAGTTCAAACCGGCAGGCATCCAAGGGGTTGAACAGGATAATACGGGAGTTATTGAACATATCCTCATCCACACATGAATGGAACCGGCAGCTGTATAATTTAATCCACTTAGTGGTAGTAGTGGGCATAATATCCTGCCTTGCAACTATTTCATTCCCTTTGATCAGGATATCATTAAGGCCCAGTCTGCATTCTGCCAAGCCAGAAAGGAAGCTGAGAACATAGATATGAGTCAGCACACTGTGCTGGAGAATCACACTATCTCCCTTGGCCAAGATGCCATGAAACTCATCCCTGACATCCACAGTGATTTCTTCTTCTTGATAATTCAGTCCCACTGTGCTCAGATCTGTTGAGGAAGCTGGCAAGTTCATCAGTATATCTTGCACAGCAGTAATGAAGCTAAGGAAGTCTTCATAATCTGTAGTCCCAAGTTTGATAATTTGCTCTCTCTCTGCAGTGTGTGCAATGGCAGGCTTAGGCTGATACTTCTTTTTCTCCTTGTACGTTGTGCGATCCAACCGCACGCTGTGTATCCTTCCATTCTCATCATAGTTCTGCAGTTTGCGCTCTGAAATCTCGTGATTGATTTCAAGTTTGAGCTCCCGGAAAGGCTTCTCTAGTCCCTTCTCATAAAAAAGCTGTATACATCCACTGTTGGTCAGCTTGACATAGATTGGTCCCCAGTGCCTGGATGACATGATGTTCTTCTTCTCTGGGATCCTCAGCATCATTGGCCATCCATCCTTTGGCTGAGCTGGTGGCAGGTTAAATAAAGCTGCATCCAGATCACATGGCATCCTAGGGTCATCATCAGGCAAGGTAGGGCTGCTCACATGATCTGGGTCTCCAATCTGGAGCTGTTTGAGCTGCTCTACAGCATCTGTGTGGGTTACAGTTTTGTTTGCCTCTTGGAAACTGATGGTATCAGGCTCCTGATGGAGAAAAATGAGAGAGTCTCTTTGGCTTTTGCCTGGAGCACTGGAGACAGAAGAGCTTTTGGAACGCCTCTCTCGCTCCTCAAAGAATGAGCTGAATGGATTGATGGGTGAGGGTTGGACATCTCGAAGAGATTCATCCAGAAAGGGATTAGTAGCACTCCATGGTGGTGTTTCAACAGAAGGCAACTTGGTTAAAGAGGAGAGATCTAGTTTTTGAATTTTGGAGAGGTCTCCCAACGTGCTTTTAGGACGTTCTCTTTTCTTCAAGGATGTAGTGAGATTAAAGTTAACATCTGGAGCCTGTGTTTCTGCAGGTGGGGTATCTGTTTTCAAGGGAGAAAGGCTCTGTGGTGAAAAACTGACTTCATTGTCATCAAAAGTCACCCAGCTGGGAAAGCGAACTGTGGTTGGGGTAGATGAATGGCCATTCATGGAGGTGTTGTTCGGCTGCCAGTTGACAGCCTCCATATCTATCTCTTCATCTTCCTGGAGAGACGAGGAATTGTCTTTAAAAAAAAGAGGGGAGGGGAGGAAATTTCAGCTAATTATTCTGAAGTTACCTAATTCTCTCCTCAAAAAACCCCCCAGAGTCTGCACGCTCAAGGAAGGCCTATATATGGGGCAAGAGTAAGAGACTCAAAAGACTTGGCTAAAATGCTGAGGAGTCTGACAAGAATTAATGAAAAAATACACAGCTGAACACAGAGAAGGAATCCAAAAAGAAATATTAAAGGAATGACAGCAATGATTGTATTGATCTCATCACAACATAATGACCTAAAGGAGAAACCACATGTCATGGCAATTTTTTAAAACTTCTCACTCTGAACTTTCAGGATGCATTTCTTCTCTAGAGTTATCTTCTGTTATTTGCCTGGAGTGTTCCCTCAATCTTTTTATAATTTTCTTCCCTTTTCTGTCCCCATACCCTTTGCTCTAGAGAATAATCCAGTAGGAAGAGGAATGAACATTAAGGAAGAGCACATCTCCAATCTGTCCCCACGTACTTGTCTGCGCATTTGCTGTTACCACAAAAGCCCAGGACTCTAGAAGTTTTTGTTGACTTTTTTCATTGATGTTTTGACTTTTTCTAATGATTAGCTCTCTACACAGAAGTCTGTGTTAATGGGAAGGCAGGACTACTGTATTTCAGGCGTTTGTGCTTACATCACTTCATCACTTACATCATTGCCCAGAATTATTTGCCTCGTGTCTCCACTCATACCAGCCCTTGCTGCTTGGAGAAGGAAAAGAGCATCTGCCCAACAAACGAGCCTGAACTAATCACTAAGACACTGGTATCACACTACCAGAACAGTGGTAGTTGCAGCTGCAGGTCTCATTGCAACCAGCTATGTAGGAAGCTATCAATCATTTTCCTCTTCTCTGTTTATTTTTATTCAGCTGGAGAAACGAATTCATTCAGAGCCCTTTCAATCTTCCATGAATAAAGAAAATGTTCAAGATAACAAAATTAGTTTGCAAAGCAGAACTTTCTTGTATGATTTAATTTTAAAATACTCAGTATTTTTATAGTGTTATGTTTATTGAGTAGTTAAAACTCTGGTTCATAAAAAATTCCATACCACCAGAGATGTGGTGTGGAATAACTGAAAAATATTTCAGCAATTCATAGTCTGTGTACAGTGAACTCCCCTTTCCCTTGTACAGATCTTGGCTGCAACTACAGTTTTGTAAAAGTTCCTTGCATGTTCTGCAGCCTGTACTGTGCAGTGCCCCAAGAAATCAGAATGGATCTGGCTAGTCTTAAGACAAAACTAAGCATCTGTAACGCATTGTGCACAAAACTGATAAATTAGATTTGTGCAGCAGATATCCATATTCAGAAAATGTTCTCTCCAGATCTACTGCTTAGTTTTTAGCCTGTAAACACTTCAAAGTTAGTGTACTAATACCCCTGGACAGAATTACAGTCAAGAACAAGCATACAACCTATTCAAAAATCACCAGGACATTGCAGCAAAGAGACATACATAGCTTTGAAGTGTAAGTACCTGTGTGCCTGTGTCTCCAATTAATACCAATTTATCATTTGAGCAGTAGACTCCAAATTAGACATAGTTCATGCAAGTAATGTACAAGGTTGTTAGTGTCTTGAAGAAACTGTTAGATCTTTACATCAGGCAGGAATTACATGTTAGAGGCAGTAACTTCTGAAAGAAATAAAATTCTCCTAGTCATATCTAGAAAACATTTCATACTTCAAGTAAAAGCACTGCTTATCACTTAAACATAGCTTGATTTGTTGTCGGTTTTTTTAGTAAAGATGGCTACTCTAAAAAGAAATTGAATTAAACACTTTTTGTTCTCTTAACATACTTAAAGAGTGGAGTTCTTCTCTTGTGTGACACAAAGGCAGTGAACAGGTCCCAGAACCACAATAGAAAAAGAGGCTTTTTGGTTTAGCCCATTTGAGAGCCACAGATCTAAAAAGCTCCAGAAGATTAGTTCATGTGTTTCCATTAGCTGGCCAGAAGGTGGTACATTAACACTAATATAATTGGAAAAAGTGTTCAAGATTTTTACAAGATTTAGACAAGACTATGCCTGTTCAAAGAATTCACATGCTACATGTGACGTAATACTATTTGTTTATAATTAGAGCCAAGTTGTGAACAGATCTCACCTAAGTGGTGGAGAAATATTAAAACCTCCTTCTTCTACCTGAGAACTTACTTCTATTAAACAAACAGGTATATTCATAAAGCAAAAATCTTATCAAGTAAGCTTACATGCATGATTCATTACAAAGCACCTTCGTTTCTACCCCTGAAGACATGGCTCAGATATGACTGACATATTTTTACCACTATGTCATCTAACTGTGCTCTCAGCAAGGTGTGTTCAGCCCAGAGGTTACCAAGACAGTGACTACACCCCAGACTTAGTCATTATTACTGCCATGGGAATACTTACACTCCCAGTTTGGGTAGGCAAGACAAAGCCTGTGTGTCAAGGGACAGAGGAGAGCTGGAAAACACAAAGCTGAACCTGTTTCAGCAGAGAGATCAATAAGACAATGAGTGATTCTCTGCAGAAGAATGAATCACGTTACTTCTTTCATCCAAAAGGAGAACCAGGAGCAAAAGAGAAGAGCAAGACATGCGTGACATTTTTCAAAAGCGGTTCCTTTAAAAGTACTTTGGCAAAGACAAATGAAGTCAGTTTTCCTCCATGTACTTTGGACTTTGCTTCTCTCTACAGATGTCTGCCTCCCTCTCTGATTTTAGTCCATGGTACATACAACATATCCTTCAATAGTGGAACTGCCACTGAGATGAGACTATTGATCTCCTGAAGAAATGAGAGTGAATAAGGAAAGAGAAATGCATCTGCAAGCCCAGGATGCTTCATGAAGTTGATATTTGGCAAGCAGAATAAATCTATAGCCAGCCCTATAAATGCAAAGACAATCCCACTCCATCTTGGAGGAGCTGATGCTACCATCCATTCAACAAGCTCTATTTTGCAAAAGGCAATTGCATAAATCTCTCACACAGATAACACCTTACTTCATTATGCTGTAACTTTTCAAGCAATGTATGACGGACCAGTAACAAAATACAGAGATTTGCAGACCTTGTTGGTTTTGTCTTGAGTACTTGAGGTAATACCACACGGAACAAATCTGACATTTGCAGTGCCAGACTGCAGGTGGAAATGTGCCAGCTACTGGATCCACTCAGAATCTGTGGTCCCACTGAGCAGCATAACCTTTGACAGCAAAGCAACACACTATGGTCTCACGCACTGAGTTATGGATTCAAATGGCCACTGCAGTACTGCATAGTCGTGGTGTCTGGCCCTGCAGAATAAATGTGAGAAATGTTCCCATAGCCATAGGAAAATCCAGAGCAGGAGACCATCCTGTGTGTTAAGTGGCTGAAACACTCTGGGTTTGCTACTGCCAGTCCATCCGTTCAGAAACTGTACTGGTAGTGACCACAAATGTAACATCAGCTGATGACAACTTGGTAGTCAGTGCAAAATAACTGGTTGATCTCTGATTCCTAGGTGGGCAGTTTGTGCATGGCTGAAGCCACTGTCACTCCAACTATCTGGGATTCAGTCTTGCGCTGATTCTTTAGCAAAAAAGACAAGTCAGTACAGAGGGATGTTGAATAAGCCTGTACCAGTGCTCAATCCACTGCTTACAAAAATAAACACTGCACATCATTTATAAAGAGACAGGATATTTTTTGTCTTCAAAAGGCACTACTGCAAACACTCCTGGATCCTCACAACATTTAAAAATAGTAGCACTGACTTCCTCATTCCTGTGCCCAAGGCATTTTCCAGGATCAAGTTTTATATCATATCAAGTCAGCAGCTCACATCCTGTCTGCAGATATGTCTGCATATCTCAGGTCATGCGGTCAAGAAGTAATCTCATATGTATACACTACCTTTACCCTGAGCAATATCAAAATGATTTACAAGTTATGTCACTGCTGGTATTTAAAACAAACCCAAAGACCCATTTAGAAATTTATAATGTAACAGTCTGTGGAAACTTCAATTTTGGTTATGTATTTTAATAATTTAGTTACCTGGTGAACTGTAAAGACAAAAGTGTTTAATAGACAACACAGCTGATACATAGCTATAAATTATGTAAGATAGCAGTGCTCAACTTTTGCGTAATGCTAATACTTTTCATCCCTGTAGTTTGTTACGCAAACATTTTCTGTTGAAAAAGCAGAGAAGACCACGTAACTGCATGAGAGTAGCCAGTTTGGCCAGTTCTTGACTCAAAGCATATGTGAGCCCCAGGATACAGGGAAGTTTTATGAGCTAACAGGTGAGGGGCTTAATGCAAAGGTGAGAAGAGCTATAACAAAGCCATGTGTATCTGAATTTGGTTTTTTTTCTAATTTTGGAGGGATTTTTGACACACAACATAAAGGACTGAAGGTAACTGGCTGGAAATAGTGTGAGAAAACAGAAAGGACAGCCGGATCAACATGCAATGCCTGACCCACATAGATATCAGCGAAGATGCACCTGCCAGCTCAACACCCACACCCTCAATAAAAAATATTAATTCGAGGTGTCTGAGAAGCAGGATGATGCAAAGGATGTGATACAGGAATGGGCTGCAAAAGTCTTAGGTGCTAATCTGAACCATGTGATTGTCTAAGTGACCTTCAGCTAGCAATTTATGGCCTCTGCTTCATAAGTTTTCTCTCTGTAGCAAAGTAAAAATACTTATGTAATGGGAAGTGTTAATGGCTGTTGTTATGTGTGTTTGATAAATAGGCTATCATTAAGTCATGTGAAAGCTTGTGGGTTTTCTAGGAACCATACAGGATAAAGGGAATAAGCAAGGAAGCTCCTATAGGGAATAAAACAATTAGAGAGAGTAGAAGTTGTGGCCCTTGGCTCAGAAAAACTTAACTTATGTGTGCCAAGGTAGTTCTTTGTGCACTGGCCATTGCAAGCAGGTGTATGTGGATGAGAACAAAGAGAAAGGTGGAGGAACTGGAGTAAACAGCTAAGGCTCAATGCTTACATACCAGACTGGCTGTGAACTGTAAGGAGAAATGCTGGGCTTTTGCTTCTTCATGTTTCTTCCTCCCATAGGCTGAGAAACAGGGTACTGTCCACACTATTTACAGGCAAGGAGGATTCCACCAAAAAATATTGGAGGCAAGTAAGAAAGGCTTACCAAGACCTTGGAAAGCAAATGCTTGTAGCAACAGATCCTGAAACATGCTTGTTACAGTCAGATAGGCACCACTTTATTTGGTTACTGTTCTGTCACTGTCTTCAAAATTTATATTGGACTGTTGCTGAGGTGGTTGCAGGGTTGAGTGAGGATGCTGCATTGCTGGTTTTCACCTCTTGAGGCCTTAAAAGACGTGTTTTGGATATATGTTGAGCAAGACAATTTAGAGAGACAGGACACAGAAAGAAGAAATATTCCCACTACTGGTAACCTAACTTCAACCTCATTTACAGAGACACTGATCTCAGTTTTTGCCCATCCAAAAACAAAGTGATGCTACAGGGGTTGTCTTGGAGAGAGTTTAGGAAAGTGCAGCTGCACCGTCAGAGTTTGTGCTTGCCCTGCCAGTCTGGCGAGCACAACCACACCATCAACAACTTCAGCCAACTCTGGTAAATAATGGACTTGATCCAGCTCACCCATTGCACACATAAAACAAAAGGACTCCCAAAGAGCGTGGAAGACAGAAGACTTGTCAGCTTGTTCATCCAAATACATTTTAATTAATGGTCGTGCTATACAGCCCTCTGTCCAAGTCTGAGAGTCTTGTTATCATCCCGTGGTGTTATCAGCATGCCATCTCCAACCTCAAGGCAGCTGTCGAGGAGCCTGGGAGGCTGCTATGACAGAATGGCTCATTTTACGATATATTGCTGTGATTGATGAGGCCATTCCCCCTCTTCCACACTCATCTGCTCCAGGCCTGAGACTCCCTTAGCACAACCAGTCCAGGCTCCCACCATAAAACCCCAGCTGTTGTGCAGCTATTCACAATTGCAGGAAATCAACAGAACCAAATACTGGGCTGTTGCCTATCTTATGTCATTTGGAGTCTTGTTTTTCCTTTTTGTATGTATGTGTGTAGCTGCCACAGTACGCAGGATTATTCAGGGTCACTCCACAGAAGCAGCCAACAGAAATGATCCAACAAGCAATTTCTTCCTCCCTCCCTTGGACCATGTTGGTGTCATTACAGTGAACGGAAAGGCATGAGCCTCTGTTAAGTGTGAGAGTTTGAGCAGAAGTGACCCACATGTGAAGAACAGAAAGATGTAACTCATTATCACAGCACTGTCATGAGAAGTGAAGAAGAAACTTATACTTCTGTCCTCTGTGCTGATTTTAACTTCCCATGTTTCCATCTTTAACAGGCATCTTCAATTCAAGTTACGATTCTGGCTGGAGGCAAAACACAGAGTATTCAAGGTCCAAATTTCTGTATGCTAGTCCTGAATAACTTCTCAGACAATCGATTTCTTTTATCATTTTTAAGTTTTAGCAGCCCTCATCACCACCTAGTCTTAGCTGTGTGTCCTATTACATCCCCAAATGATGCTCACCATCCCTTTGTTGGGAATGCAGAGAGGAGAGGAACAGGGAATTCTGAAAATTTCTGTCCTGAGGTACCAGAAGTAGGAATCAGGCAGGGTACTAGGGCTGAACAAGGTGGAGCTCTGATAGTGTCAGGACAACCCCTGTACAAAATACACCACACAAAGCTAAGTGGAAATAGACTCCTGCATTCTGGAAATGTGGAAGAGACCTAACAGATCTCTTCAGGGTACAGGACAAGATTAGGGAGGAAAAAAACAAGGGATGGGCAGTGTGATAGGAAGCCTTACTGTCTCTATCACCAAACTGCGTAGCTGGTTTGGTGGTGGCGCCGGAGAGACGAGCTGAGCACAGAATGTGACCAATGTGAAGGAAAACAACAGAGCCCCCACAGCTGCTGTGCCCTGTAAACAAAGCTCAGCTTTCTGAAGGGCCATGTGAGACTTTGCAGAAGAGTCCTGAAAGAGCTCTGCCCAAAGGAAACAACAGGGATTAGAGAAATTAGGAACATGGGATAATAAAATGAGGACTTTATTGAGCTTAAACAAAAGGTACTCAGATTATAAAATATATGTTTTAATGTATTCCTACAAAAAGATCAAATGAACATTCAAGAAATAAATGGGCAAGACTTAATGGGTAACAGAATACCCAAAAGCAGTATCTTATATAGAGGCACTGACTGGTGGAAGAAATTTGACAGGAGTTACCTAAGAAGAACAACATTGCTATGGACAAGAATGACTGCTTAGTTCACTGGTGAGCCTTCTCTTTTAACATTTCAAGAACTAAGCTGATCACATCCTAGGAAAAGAGATCTTTTTTCTTCATGAGATACTGCTGCAAAATTGTCTCAGTATGTTATGAAAATGGGGGTGGGAGAATTTTTTTTGTCCACTGGTCTATTTGGATATGGTGGATAAAATACTTATATAAAATGTCAGAAATAGCTGCCAGATGAGAAAGTGCCACCAGCAGACTTCCACTAAGTAAACAAGTCTAGAAGAAATATCTTAACTCATTTAGGAATGTAATGTATTCTGATCTTTTGCACTGCATCTCTCCAGTTTGCTGATTTGTACCACTCATCTAGGTCACATCAAGGTCAAATGGTGGAAACAAAAAGGCCAGTCATGTGGACAAGGATATGCACCCTACAGAAAGGTTTGAATTTAACTTCTCACATGGAATGGCATTTCTTGTAGGCTTTGTTAAGAAACACACATATGAGCACTTGAAGTCATGAAAGAGAATTCTGCCTTCTCACTGGCTTCATGTTTCATGCAGAAAGCATGTTTCTGCTTGAGACAAGAAAAGAGAATGTACTGGGAGTGTGTTTATTTGAACCAGAATTTTAATGCTCCAGAAATGCTGACAGCTTGCAAGATTAAATCCTGTATTTACTAACTCAGCAGTATCCTCCCCCCTAAATTTCTCCATCACCACCACACCACAACATAAGGGGGAAACTCTAGAAAACAAGGTATCTATTGACACTTGGCAAATCTGCACTTGAGCTCTCTGAGCTGGATCTAAACAAAACTGTTTATTGGACTCAACTCTGCTGATGATTTTGGATATGAAAACTGGTTCACCCATAAAGCAAACTGAAACCCAGATCTCTCATTACATGATCTGAACAGTTGTCAGATGGCAGCAGCCTGACTGTGCAGGGATAAAAACCATGCCACAGTCCTGTGGGCAAGCCAGTCTCCTTGTGAATAGTCTCAGGATGCATCAGGAAGCAATTACCAAATCCCAACAAAACCTAGTTATGACCCTTCTCCTCCTTCACTAACTATCACTTAGGAGAAACCACCATTATTTTTCTCCTCTCTCCCCTCAGTTAAAACATAAATTAAGGGGATATTTTTTCCCTTTTAAACTTTTAGCCCTGTTCAGCCTCTTTGTGCCGAGCCTTTTGTCTTCGGGAAGAGGCTATTTCGCTGGAAGCCGATGGAAAGACAACTGTCCGGCAGACAATGGAGCTGTCTGCAGAGCAGGCGCTTCGGAGCGGACACCGGGATGGCTGAGCCAGAGGCATTCCCGGCCTGTTGCCGTAGCAGCGGGGTGAGCGGGCTGCCCTCTCCGCCGGGCTGCTCCTCCCCGGCCTCCGGGGGCTGCGTGTCCGTGCCGGTCGAGCCGGGGAGCCCGGGGCTGGGTGTCCGTGCGGGGGGAGCCCGGGGCTGGGTGTCCGTGCGGGGGGAGCCCGGGACTGGGTGTCCGTGCGGGGGGAGCCCGGGACTGGGTGTCCGTGCGGGCCGAGGGGGGCCCCGGGAGTCGGGCAGGGCAGGGCATTGCCGGGACTCAGTGCGGGCCGGCCTTGGCGACAGGCTCCTCCGCAGGATCGGCTTGTACGGACAAGCCTGGGCGCTAATTACAGAATTTGAACTAGATCAAAATAACATGCACCAAACACGTTAAAAGCATCGCGTGCCTAGAACTGGCATCCTTCAGGGTCCACCAGAAACAGTGGGGAAAACACGGGAGGCCTCTGTCAATAGCCATTTCACAGGAAGCTCTGGCTGATTGTAGAGGGTTTGCAACTTTAACATAAGGCTAGAACTAGTTATACGTATTTTATCTCTTTCTCCAGCACAGTAGGCTACAGCGGGAACCATTAGAAAGTCATTCAATGGAAGTGGCAATACTTTCCCAACACAAACACTAAATACAGACAGCACTGGTGGTAGCCTTATCCTCTGTAATCACAGGGTAGACTTTAAAAGGAGGGCAGCTATGGGAATCCTATATGCTTTCGCCAACTTTTGGCTTTCAGCATTGAGTCTCTGTATGTATATGGATTTCTAGCGTATAGGGACCACCTGAGTGTCACTGTCCAAACAGAAAAGTTCTGGTTACTTTTGTGATAGGCAAGACCTTTTTCTCAATGATTTTTTGATGGAAGAAAAAAAAAAAGAAGAAAGATCTACTGTTATCTTCTTATTTTCCTTCTTATTCACTGTAATGTTTGGGTACAGAAATTGAGGAAACAATGTCAAGCAGACAAAGCAATTCCCTTTTCAGCCAAGAGCAGCTTTGCTTTTGATTTGGTTGGAAGAATAAAGATCCTGACTGCAGCAGCTGTCCACTCCAGCAGTTTGTAATCTTCAAGTTTTATATAAGTACACCAAAGTTTGAGTGTTTTTTTGTTGTCTTTTTGACCTGCAAAGCAGGCTGAAAATCTCTTGAGAACAGGAGCTCTCATGAGAGCATATGAACTTCAGGTCAGGACAGAGTCTCCTGGATCAGCATTCCTGACAACATTTCAGTGATTCTCTGTTGGTCCCAGCTGGAACCTGTACATGCTGAGGCAGCTGCAAAACAGACAATAAGCTCAACTGAACAGCTTCCAGCTTCGGTAGAGCTCTGGAATTCAGCTTAAATTTGGGAAGGAGAAAGTTCAGGTTGATTCTTTTCATTTACATTACTTCATTCATTTCCTAACAAGGGACCACCTGGAAAGGGGATATTGCCCTGTCTGCCCGTGGATGGCCAGATGCCAAGCAGATTGCACTACTGAGTAAATCTACTCCTCAGATGTCTGCACTTGCACGATGCAGAAGATAAAAGATATGCAAAGCAGAACTCTATCCTGCGAGCAGCAATTTTGCTGAAGTGGCAAAAGGGAGCCTTTCTTGCTACACTGAGCCAGTAGGAGACACTTTTAGATGGAAATCATTTTGTACACCTCATCTACTGTGAAGGTGTTTTACCATAAATGGTATGTTCAGTAGTAATTACTTAGGGATAACGTGTATGGATTTTGCTCAGGTAAGAAGGGTCAGAGGGAAGTAGGTAACATTATGGGATGGATGGCACCTTTGGAAGCAGTGATTCTGGAGAAGATTTGGATGGTTATCTCTGATGCAATCTTGAGACTAAAAGAACCAATATAATAGGATTTAGGAAGAGAAAAACATGAAGGAGATGGGGAATAATTTCACTTGTGTATGTAGTATGGTCTGATTCCTGGTGGAACCTGATCTTTTGTCTAGAATTCAGGAACACAGAAAAACTGAGAACTGTTCAGGAAAGATTCACAACAATATAAAGGAATAAAAACTCTACCATACACTAAAAGACAAAAGCTCAACCTATTTAATCATCTCTGTGGGAGATTCAGGAACAATCAGTCTGTAAGCACCTACACAGAAAATTATAGAAGAAAAATTGCTGTGATCTAATAAGTGATATGTGGTAGTTGGTAGGGAGCGTTGAGAAACTGAGATTAAAAATCATGCAGAGGCAATTAACCACTGAACTGAATTACAAAAAGCCCTGCTCAGTGAAGTCACAGGAGTGCTTTTAGGCAGGTGAGATTATTCTAGTTCTCACAGGAACTAAGTCAGGGATGTGCTATGGTTTGTGATATGCAGAAGCTCCAGCTACATGATCACTTTAAAGCTTTTTGACCTTTTAATCTACATGGGAAAAAATATAGCAATGGTTATTTAAGCACCTCCATCACACTCCCCTGTTGTGTGATGAATTTCAAAACAGCTGAATGAATTTTAGTGCTGCTCCCTCACAGAAAAATATTAATAAAACTAAATTAGGTGTGGAGAGTGGATGTAAAATTGAGCATCTTGGAACTGGCTTTAAAAAATTCAAAATTCAAGTTGCAAAGAAAGCCAGACCAATATTCAGAAGGCGAAATACAAACTTATCTGTGAGGATGTCCTCACACAACCTGCTCTCAAAGTACTCAGCCATACATGATCCTACACATAATGATACTGCAGTACTAAATGATGTTGAAAATAAGAGGAAATAAAATGTTTTGCATGAGATTATCCTTTCTTATAGAGCACAACTTCACTGAATTTTCCTTTTTGCACTTCAAAACTCGGTTCCTGATGTACACTTTTGTGTAAATCCAGCTGCTTATTCCTGCATACATGAGGGCAATGCACTGCTTGTGCTTTCAACAAATACCGAGGCACTGAAATCCCCGAACAATGCAGCCTTGACGAATCTGAATTGCTCACTCACCCACTGAAATTCTATACAGAGCAGCTCAGAGCTGTTAATCTCACAGCAAAACCTGCTTCCAAACCTTCCCTTTCTTGAACACCTCAGTGGGCACAGACACAGATTTCCATTATCCTTTCAGCAGCATTTGAAGAAAATTAATATAGCTCTTTTCGTAGTTTCATTTTATCTTCTATTACAATGAAATAGCCAGCTTTTCCTCCGTCTGATCAGAAGACAAATAACCTCCCACGAAAGTTCACGAACCAAACCAACCTCCTCCCCCACATCCTCCTCGGCTCTACAACACGGTGCGTTCCTACCAGTGCAGTGGCCGCTATGAATAAGGCACAGGAGGACATCAAATGCCGATTTAGTTGCATACATACAACTTAAAATTCTCTTTTTAATCACTTGTTCTCAGGGGACGAATCGTCACCTCTCTGCCTTATCCTACCAGCAGCGCTCACAGCACCAAACTCTGCCTGTAAATGAAACTTTTCCAAGTCAATGATATCGTGTCGGAGGTTCCCTTAGACTCCACAGGTTGGAGTTGAAGAGTTTCTCCCCATCTCCTTTCTGCAGTATCAGCCATCCCTCCGCCTGCCCAGGCGCGCACCGGCCCCGCTGCTGCAGTACCTTGCTTCTAAAAGAAGTTTATGCGCTGCTCCTCCTCCTCCCACTGATGCAAAAAAACTCCCCCGCGGCGGCCGAGATGAAGGGGCTGTGTCCCGGCTGCTCTCCCCGGGGGTCGGGTCCGTCCCTCTCGGCGGGGCTGCTGTCCCCGGCCGTGCCCGTGGTGCCGCGGCTGCGGCGCGGGGGAGGAACAGCCCGCGGTCGGCCGCCGCAGCTCAGCCCGGCGCCCGCGCCCGCAGCCCGGCCCCCTCGGCTGGGCAGGGCGGGGAGAGGGGAATGTGCAGGTTGTGGGCAGGTCTGGCACACCCAGAAAAGCAGGAGATGGGAGACGGAGAGACAGGCAGGGAGCAGTCAGTGAAACGGGAGCGGAACTTCACGTTAAACTCCGCCGAACAAAACCCCCGAAGTTTTGGGTTTTCTTTCTCCGATAAAAAGCTGCAATTTTTGGGGGGCGAGACTAAACCAAACTGCCAAACATTTCAGCTGATCACCTTGCAGAAATGCAGCAGGCTGCTCCCCGTGTCAGCAGCGGAACCACTGTGTCCCGTTAACTCTTCCGTCACCAACTGGCTTTAGAACTGGGATTTCCTTTTGTCCTCTCAGCTGAACTGTTTTGGATTTACTCAGGCTGGATAAATATAGAGATACCTTTTAAAAGCAAAGCACATACCACATTTTAAAGAACTCAGTCAGTCAGTCATTTCTAATCTCCTTGGAAACATTTTCCTATGTTTCTCAGTCATAGATGCAAGTCTCTCTCAAACTAAAGGACAGAAATTCAAGGGTGGTTTTTGATCATTGGAAGGATATGAGATTCCAGTACAGTCTACCAGATGGAAAATGAAGGGAATAAACCACCTGTTTCTAAACACCAAGGAAGACCAATTTATGATATCAATAACAGGATATGTCCATTTATGATAGCAGGAATTAGACTTGATACAGGAAGTTCTTGCCAGTTCTTGCCATAAAAGGAAGGAGGAGACGCAGGCCTACCTACCAAACAGCCAGGTCCACCAACACAGAGTGCTCCACCTGCCAAATACACCTCTAGGTATTCCCAAACATCCTGGTTTAGCTTTTTTTTTTTTTTTTTTTTTTTTTTTTTTTTTTTTTTTTTTTTTTCTTTCCTTGCCCTTACCTCTGTCCCAAGCAGTTTAAGTATAAGACTGAAAACCACAGGAACAATCTGTCAGTGCCTCTGAGAAACAGCTAGCATCCTTCTGCTCCTCTGTGACATTCCTAGGGTTATTCAGGGTTTTCTCATTTCCCCTTATTGATTACTTTATAGAAAAAAAATACATACAATACTTTGACACACTGAGGAAAACAGATTGTTTGAAGGCAAGATTTTCTGGATAATTGGGAAGTAATGCCAAAAAGTACCTGGCTTATAGAAAAATTACTGATTTGCCATTTACCCGTTAAATTATATCGGTAGAGAAATCATTTTAAGTACATGAAATTAAGCACAGAAGGTAAATGTCTTTATGGTTTGAATGGTGGAGTGTGACAGCATGCAGAACCAAAAAGAAAAGGCCAAGCTACGAGTTCTGGGTGTTGGTACAATGGTGATTGTGAATTAATGATGAAAGGGGGTGAGTGGAGGTGAGGGAATGAATGTGATCAGGGACTGCAGGGACAACTGTGTGAGTCTTTCCTGTGGGGAGGGTGCTGAACAGTATCCAACAAAGCTGGTGCCTGCCAGCCTGCAGAAGAAACATGACTGCCTTACTAAGAGGGATACATTTGTGTTGACCGGCAAGGACTCAGAATCAGTGGTTAGATGCCTTTCCTCAGAAAAAACCCCAAACAACTAGTAAATTAGGAATGGCCAGATGCTAATGCACATATCCTTACTTGTGGCAGCCTCTCTGTCTAGCCCTTTGCAAATTCGAGCCTATACTACTCATCTGAAATTAGATAATTAATGGAAGAACTGGAACATTTGTTTTGTAATCCCCCCAGGTCTGCCAACCGTGAAGCTGTCCCTTATGCAACACTGTCATGCCTCACTTCCTCCCACACCTTGTTGTAACAACTTCATGCAGCAGACAAGGCATTCTCTATCAGTGTAAGAAAAAGCTTCTTTCACAGAGGCTGAAAATTCCCAGGCTTATAGCAAGCTGAGGCTAAAGCAGAATGAGATGGAGAAATTAGCCCAAGGACAAACTGCTTGAACAAAAACTTTGAAAGGTGTGGGCTTAAACAAACACGCTGGCTGGAAAACATGAGAACTCAGACTTGCTCTTGTGACCGTCCAGGTGAACAGTGTT
Organism: Eopsaltria australis; assembly: GCA_034509425.1. Lineage (NCBI taxonomy): Eukaryota > Metazoa > Chordata > Aves > Passeriformes > Petroicidae > Eopsaltria > Eopsaltria australis. The sequence goes on from JAVTVJ010000007.1 coordinate 793,207, forward strand.
CCTTTTCTCATTTTATCCTCTCTCCTCAGCCAAGGGAAAACTCTATGTAGATAGTTTTGTTTGCTGTTCTGTCAGTTCCCTCAATCTTTTTGTGTGGAACAGTAATGTAAGATGAGCAGGGAGATGAAGTCATCTTTCCCTAGACTCCCTCTTTTGTTTCTTGTTCCCAATTAGGGTCCATAATTAATCTGGCCACCACGACAGGGCACTGCATGGGGTGCTGGGATGTCATAGAAATACTGCAGCAAGCTTGTTTCTCAGGAAACAGGTTTTTTCCTCACGAGGTGGTAGTCCCTTGACCTTTTGTCTAATACAAAAAAAACCCCAACTTTTAAAATGTGCACATTAATTAACTCAAATTAGGGATAGAATCAGATTTGTGGGGAAAGAAATAGAATCTGCTTTCCAAAAAAACCCATGCACTATAGAGCCTTTATTATGTCTAAGCAGAATGTCTCAAAAACTGTCAACAGCCTTTGTGAAAAATGTAAAGGATAAACTCACTCCAAAATGCCTGTTAAGCTGCTAACTCAGCCTCTGCCTGGCAGCAGGAAACCTAAGTTCAACTCTGTTTTTCTTTACACAAAGAGCTCAACCTGAACTTCACGTCTCTCATCCTAGAGCAGGATCCTACCCATCCTGCTATCGCCAGTCTGTCAAAATCCCACCTTGGACCACGATGGAAGCTCTGTCAAAATCCAGTGTGGCCACAATACCTTTCCAACAGCCCCTACAGAAAAACTAAAACCAGCTGATAAATAATGTGTGTCTAGTTCAGCACTGCTAAGATTGTCCTTTGGATGTTTGACACCTCTCTGGCAGACGGTGCTGTAGATAGCTAACCAATAGAGCTTTTATTGCTGGGGCCTTTTTGGCAGCCTAATGGATCTCACTGCAGAGCAAATTGCTGAGGGGTCTCTCAGTTCTCCCAGGTACCCCTGAGAAAGTCTAATTTTCATCACACCTCAAATTCATATTTCTTTTATTCCTATTCATCCTTACAAAACATGAAAGCTCTATGAAAGTCTGTTTCAACTCTGTTTCCTGAGGCATTTGAAGCATAGGTAACAGATAAGGACTTGCTCTTGAGCAGTATCTTGTCACTGCTGGCCTCTATTCATCCTGCAGCAGTTGAGAAAGAGAGAAGGAACCCAGCCCAGGCTGATCACAATCCTCGGTTAGCAGTATTTGGCTTGTGTTTATCATTTATCTTGCAACCACTGAATTCTGAACAGTTGCTGTTCCAAGATCCTTTTCTTGGGAGGAAAAGATGGCAAAATTAAAGCTCAGTAGTCCAGTATGGGTTTCTGGAGTATCATCCTGGCAGGACAAGATAGTCTAGCCTAGGATATAATCAAAGCAAAAAAACACCACATAGAGAATGAAAGGCATCAAAATACATTAGGAGAAAAGATTAACTGAAAGGCACATACTCCTCAGCTATATAACACCTCAAATATAGTGCCTGGCATAATCCAGGTACTAGTCAGAGCTAAATACAACTTCTCATGACTGAAAATATGAATAGCCAAACCACTGATACCTGGGGAATCTACAAGACATAGTCTCTGACGAATTTCTGCTTGTTACATAAATCCACATGCCTGAAGCAGCACTTTGCCAGTGTTTAAGGTCTGTGAGAAGAAAAATGTGTAGAGAAGTTCACAGGTCACAGACCACTGTCCAGCTGGTCCAGTTCTCATGCTGAGAACTCTGAGAGATGCCTCCTTCACCCCTAAGGGTATCCTAACCATGCCTGCCATTTAAATCCATTTGAGATGGATCCCTTCAGATGCATCTCCTATCACAAGTGACCAAACCCTTCTCTGACTCTGAGCTGTAGGCAGGAGCTCTGTGCCCTTAAGACAAGGCTAGTTTAGAAGTGTCTGAGAATGCTATTTTCCTCACATCCTGGTTGGATTCCAACTGACAGAAAACATTTCTCCTGCTGCTGCAAAGCAATCTGTGCTGTGTCTGAGGAGACCAGGATCTGTGTGCATAGAGAGGGATGGGGTGGGCAAGGAAGCCAGGGGGGAACACAGGGCACTGTTAAGACCTGTCTGATTGAAGAGCCACTTGGTTGGGTTGGTCTGATGTTCACCCATCCTTCTAACAAAAAACACAACCGAGATTCTTGTTTGAAGTCCTGCAAGAATTTACAAAGAAGAGTATGAATACAGGCACACCCGCACACATATATAGATACATACAGATAATTGTATGCATAGACAGACAGAGAGTACCCTGATTCCCCTGCTGGATGCTTCTGCTGCCTTGTGACTTTCAGGCACATAAGAGAGAAAGGCTTCAACCAGCGTCTGAGGCAAAAAGTCTGAAATCTGAACTCCTGACCGTAATGAGTAGAAGGCATACCACTTCTCCAGTGCAGGAACACTGAAGGGAACAGAGACATAATCTGAACAAGCAGCAGAATCAGTGCCAAAGTAAATGCATGATCCTCAGGATTTATGAAGAGGAAATACAGCTTAAAACTCTGGCCTTTCATTCTTCTGGAGCTAAGCAAACTCTGACATGCTCAAGGAGTTACATATTTGTGAAACAGGTCCTAAGCCTTTAATGACTATTACAAAAAGCTCTCTCCTTTATTTGTATAATTTATAGTACCTTTATCTTCAAGTGGAAGGTGATTTTTAATGACTCATGTATTCTGCCATGTTACACAAAAATCACATTTATTGTAACTTACTCCTGGTTGAAAAAAGAGGTGGTAAATATCTGGACCACAGTGTTTGGAAGCTGAGAAAAGCCTCAGTCACCTTAATGACAGACATATTGCATAAGTCAGTTTCTTTACACCAATTTAGTGGAAATTTTGTCCAATTACATTTTCTATTAGGTTGCCAGCACAGACATTGCAGAATGACTATGCTAACTGGCTGTAACCAGCTTTATCCGCATCTGCCACTCATTTCCATGGGACTGGGAGTTACATGGTTAAAATCACATTCCACTGAATCACTTGAGGAATGCTCAGAGTGAATTACCTCAAGACCAGTAGTTACAGCAAGGGACAGCGTGACTCTACCTTGGCCAAAGGGATGAGTTGTAGAGCTACTAATTGTGTTCAGAACGTGAGAAGCCAAACAAAGGCTTTTCACATCTGAGGCATCACGGCTGATTTGTCCAGGTCATGGTCTGAATGGCTGATGGAGACAAATTCTCCAGCCCAGCAACAAGCAGTTTAATGAAGACTTGTTCAGTCAGCCTTATTAGCAAGGAATTTTGCAGTGTCTAAGGAGGAGGGGTTGATATGCTTTCAAGAGGACACAAAGGGTGCTAATTTCCAATCTCTGCTCCATTCTTTAAAATTCATAGCCAAATTATAAAGTATGAGAAGCTGAGGGGAAAAAAACCACGCAGTTGATAAAGGCAGCCTTTGTATTCAAATTTCTGTGGGAGAAAACATGGAGTAGAAAATTATCTTGAAGGATCTTCACTGTTCCCAACATTTTACCTCATCACAGGCATTAAAAATTATCCTCATAGTGCTCAACAGTGCCATTCATCACAGAAGACAGAGATAGAACAAAACATGCCATGGCCATAGTTCATTGCCTTAGTGAGCCTAGCAGTTATTTTTTTAACAGAAGTTATATTTTCACTCTTTTTACCATTTGCTCACTGTTTTGTACAAGTGTTGACTTGCAAATTACTTTAAAGTAAGCTGTACTGGCAGATGCAGCTTACAACTTGGACACCATTACTGTGCATTTATCATAGTGTTTTCCTCTTTTTAAACACCTTCCCTTTTGGTTGCAGGTAGTCAATGTGGAAACTGACTTTATTAAACATATTGCAAAGCTAGCTCCACTTATATGAAAAAATAAAAAATATTGCATTTGCCAAACAGAACTGGGATATTTTGTGTTGAAGGCTTTTGAAACAAAAAACTACATAAATGCACAGGGAGAGTTAAGTTCTTAAACTTTTCAGGAAAGATAGTGAGGAATATTTACCTCCTGATGATTACCAGGCAATTAGATTAAAAATGGCACAAGAACATATTTTACACTTTCATTTCAGGTAGGAGACAGGCTTGGTATGACTCTATATTATGACTCTATAATACAGCAAATTTGGCTGTATTATATGTCTCTCTAGACTACAGGGATTCTAGGTGGTTATGATGTTAAGCATAGATACCACTTGCCTCCAAAACTTGTTCAGCAATTTGAGTGGCATTTTCCCAATTTATGCCAATTTAAGGGAGGACTAGCATCATAGTGTTTGAGTATAGAAAACAAAGATTTTTTTGAGGGGTGGTGAAATGATTTAATGAAGTTTGAAAAATGAAAATATCCACAAAAGTTTCACCCATAAAATTCAGTTTTAAAGATAATACACTTTTTTGAATGTGATGGTAGAAATCCAGGTGTAACAGTCAAACTCCCACAGCACTATACAAAATAGAAACTGTCTAGGGAAATATTGCATCTTCAGATTCCTGTAAGGTGCAGAAATTATAGTCACTGATGAAATTTAAATGACACTGCAGGGCACTCCAGTAAAGCATTAGGTACTGCTAGAATTGGTATGTATTTTCTCAAAGACTACCATTACTCCACTACTTTGTGACAGTGCTACTTCAATTATCCAGTCAACAAAGAGAAATATTAGTTTTGAAGTAGATCATGAAGAAATTCTTCAGCATGCAGAAGGGCTTTCTGCCAAGTAAGGGGGAATGACAGTCCCTTTTCCCATTTTCCCTTCCCTGCCAGAAGGGAATGAAGGATGCAGCAGGTCACCCACTAGAAACAAGGTGATGCCACTGGCATCAAAGCTTTTAAATGCTCAAGTTATTTTAAACTGGAAAGAAATAGAAGTAGAGCAGCACCCAGAAGAGAAGAAATGGGCAGGAAGAGAGAAAATCCTAAGGTGAGGGAAGGGAAAATGGACCATGTGGGTTAAAGAGCATTTCTTAGAGCACTGACAGCTGGGAGGCTTAAGAGCCACCTTGAAACTTTTCTGTAAAGCAGGAGATGGACTGGAGCATGGGGATTAAAGCTGTTCACTGAGAAATAATTCAAATGCAGAAAAAGTATAGCCTAGCCATCTATCCTTGTATTTTCTTCCCCCTTACTTCTTCCCTGGAGAAAGATACCAAGAGGCACATGAACTGGGTTTTCAGATCTAGCAGGAGAAGCTTCCTGGGTCCTGGTCCCATGCTGTTTGAATTAAGAATGATCCAGGAATTAACAGGTTAATCTCAAGTGCCTTTGCTCACTGAAGAGTGACTCTTCTCTCTGCCATCTGATGAAGGATGTGTTGATTTCTACTGACCTGCTTTTCCTTTTATCCACCAGACAAGGAGCTACTGGCTCTGGCAAAACCCTTCTCCTTTCACACCTGTTTGTCCCATTAGTTCAGGTTTGGGTTGTTCAGACACCCGAGACAAACTGGTTTTGTTCTGTGGATGCAGCTGGACTGTCAATCTCAGCAGAGCACAGCTCACCCTTTTGCCCCAGCCATCCCCCACCCTCTGGCAGACCTGGATCAGCTTGGCAGGGGGACAGAGGACAGGGCTGAAGCCTCAGTCACTGTGCTCTTTAACATCTGAGTCTCTTGGCAACTGAATCACCTGGTGAAAGTAGATCACACTCAAAACACCTTCTCTGCATTTCCTTAACTCCCCTGCCCTCTCAATAGTGCCCCATTACCAACAGTATCACTGTTATGGGAACCCTCATGTCCATTGCCTCTGGCTGCTCTGTTATTGAGATGCCATCTGTTGTTAATGCCTTATCTACTGGAGCGCTGACCTCTCCTAGCTAAGCTGCCTTAACCTTTATGGGAGATCAGTTCATCTGATGCTGTCCATCTCTGGACACATACGTGACTAATCAGGAAATCAAGTGCTCTTCATGTTTTAACTGTGCTGTGACACACAGGCTGGTCCCTGCAAGCCTGGGACATAGAATAGCCAAAGGAGCTGAAGCTGAGTCCTGTAATTTCAAACCAAGCAGAGATCAAAAGCATACCTGCAGAGTTTGATCATATTGTGGGGAAGCTCTCATAACACTTGTTATATCTAAAGAATCTGCAGTGGCACTGATTTTAGCAGAGATGTATGGTCTTAGCAGAGCCCTGAGTACATATCCACATTGTTAATCCATGTCACTGTGTCTTCACTGCCTTTGCAGCCATGCTAAGTCAAGGAAAACTGCTCATGCTTAATGCAATCTGTATTTATCTAAAGGTCAGATTTACCCTGAAAGCCTGAGGTCTACCATCAGCAAGGACTGCTCTGTGTGTGCAACTGTAAGTACACAGCTCTGCTGAAACCTCTTCAGCTAAGCACGTGTTCAAATATAGCCTTTAAAGCAGTGTAGTTTGGTGGCTTTACCAAGAAAAGTATAATCTACTCACTGAGACGAAGATGCAAGATGAAGACTGTGCAGTCCAATTACAGCATTTGCTGAAGAGACACACCAACACTCAAAGACGGGGAACAATGCACATGCAACTGCGTCAACAGAGTGAAATGCCTTTGTGTCTCTTCCTCCTTGGAGACAAAGAACTCAAAAGATTTGTGGGGAATCCTGCAGGTCTCCCAGGATACGCCATAGTCCGCACTAATAATGTGTTGCTGGAGGCAACCAAGCCTGAACAAACAAATCAGTCTGAGGGAGGAGGAGTAGTGGGTTCATGAAAGCAAAGCCTCCAGGAAAGCCCCCCTTACTTCTTTTATGCAAACTTTCCCACCCAGATCCTAATTCTGGCTGGCTGGTGAAGGGCCTGCTGCAGAGGCAGTGCAGTGAGGCGCCCTGGGCCAACCTCGTGTCCCACTTGTGGAGCCAACTGCCCGTGCTGGAGGCAGCGTTGTGCAGCCCTTAGGCACAGGAAGCGATGGAGCTGGCGCTGTGGCTGGCGTGACAAATGCACTAACACCCTCCAGTTGTCTGCTCTGCCGGGTGCACCATGTGCCTCTCTGTACACTGTGTGCTGGCATGTGCTCCCTTTCCACCCCAGTCCCTTCTGAAGATTCATGCCTACCACCAAGCATACAAATGCATGTGTAGCAGAGGCAGGACATAGCAAGCACAAACACACAGAAGTCCTTGTGCTTTCTGCACTAAACGAACATTTCTCTTGGGCTTCTCAGGAGAAGGTCCAAATTTTGGTGAAGAGAATCAAGAACATGAATTTATTACATGTCATTCAAAACTGACACTCTTCTTACCACACATTTCTTGTAAGAACATGTGTATCTCGCTGCAGCACTCACCATTACGCAACCAAAAATTTTTCAGAAAAAGAGGATTAATTTTTATTTCTAGATTTACCTTTCTCATATGGAAGATGGCCTAAAGCTTGGCAGCTGCCTGTGCCAGGTACCTATTCTTTGTGTACAGAGTTGCACAGATTATTTTAACTATTATCAGATGTCTGCACTTAATGACAGTATGACATACACCCCATCTTTTCAAATCACTCAGAGATCCACCAGATCAGTCTGAACACAGAGTTAGAGCTACCCTGCTCCCTCTGGTCATGCCAGTGTTGTTGTGGAGAGTCATTCATCCCCTTCATGTTGCCAAAACCCAGAGTTTTAAAAATGCCTGTTTTGAGTGCCAATGTGCATGTTTGTGAATGCATATATAAAGGCAGCTAAAAGCAAAATGAAAAAGGTACCCAATGGTACTAGAATGCCAGCTGTAGCAGATTCTTGGCTGCCCTGTGCTAGGGATGGAGATTGCTTGCTCTCCCTCCCATAACTGATTCTTATCTGTGCTGAATATTGAAATGTTATTATTTATGGCTTAAATGTCTCCATGAAGGACTTTTGCCTATTACAGCAAAACTGTGTTACAAAAGCTGCAGAGAAGACCACTGTGCTGTGTCTAAGGCCCTGGAGTGCTCGTTGATGGAGATAAGATAGTAACTCAGGTCTGGGCTCGGGGAAGAGGAATACATTCACAGTGGGATCAAGCTTAGCACCTTCAGGGTGCAGACCACAGCCCCAGGGCTATCAGCTGCCAGGCTCACACAGACCCTCACACCAAAGCCTGGGGAGGGACGAGAGGTTTTGGGTGTGTAGCAAAGGAACCTCTAGTTGGAGGCAGTGAATGCCCATCCTCCGCTGTGCAGGGGAGCTCAGCTGTGGGGCTCCTTCACTCTGGGAATAGCCACATCCATGCAAAGGACAGTGGAGTCATAGCCCAGCAAAGGCCCCCTCCAAAGGAGTCCCCAGACCCTACACCAGAGCACCGCAGCATGATGCAACAGATCCACAGTGTTGCAAGGGACAGTGTCAAACTTGCCGTCCCCAGGGGAGGCACCCTGGCATTCCCACCTGGCCCAAACGTATATTAATCCATAGGATTCTGTACCTTTTGGTGTGGCAGCAAGGGACCCTCACCACCCTCAGACAGAGGGAAGCCACGAGATGTCATTGGGACCCCCAGAAGAGTGATATGTTTATACCCAACTCCTGTCACTCTCTCCCTGTCCCTTCCCCACCATGCACACCCTTTTCTTCCTAAATGAAGCCAACACAGACCAGTTGGAAAGCTGGGTCTCAATGGGCCCTACCTTTCTCAGAAATAATCTTCAGTGGTAATGTTACATACTGGAGCAGAACCAAACCAATATATGCATATGTAACGAAAAAGGAACTGGGGCCGTGGTGATAATTAAACATTAACACATGTAGACATTGTACCAAAGCTAATGAATATTTTGCCTTGGCTCTTTTATAATAAGAATAGTGATGCAGAGCAAAGTGATAAGGTTGCAGGAAGTAGGCTAGATAACCAGAAGGAGGGAGTGGAAATGGAAATTACCATTAATGAGGTAAGTAAACATTTTGGAGAGGTTACTGTGCTCAGATCAGGAGCTCTGATAAGCTCCCTCCTTAAACTCTGAAAGAACTGGTATCTGTAGTTGTTTGCATAACAAGGATTTGAAAGGAATCAGTTCAGATGGGAATGGTACTGTACAACTAGAGAAGAGCATATATAGTAACCCTATCTTTAAGGGGTAAAAATTGCTCTGGAAAATAACACAAGGCTGAAGTCTGACTGCAGTGGTACGCAAGATTTTGGAAGAAAAAACTAAAAAACATCAAATAATAAAGAGAATGAAAGCTAACTTTAAAAGAGGTAGTTTGTTCCAGCCAAACTGAAGAGGTGTAATTGACAATAAATTTTCTAGATAAAAAATGTATTAGAAAAAAACATTTAATGTGGTGCCACCTGGGAAGGAGTTAAAATGGTGACTGATACCAATATTAAGACAGAACTAAAAACCAAGCTAAAAGGAAGACAGCCATTGAGTTTTAAGAGAAATATTAGGTTAGAGAAGCTACAAGTAAAATTTCCTGATTAAGTTTACAAGATTAACAGTATATTTATCTATGTTTTTCAAGAATGATCATGGCACAGAAATGAACATGCTAATGGTATTTGCTGAATACAGACAATGAGGAGGATCTGGGTACATAAAAGAAAATTTGAATGTCATACTGAAAGGAGGGATTCATCTTGAGTTCTGGAGTATCAGAAATGAGATTAAATGTAATAAGCAATATAAATTTCACAATCAGGCATGTAAGGACAATACATTTGTTATAAGGAAGGAACTAATTAATTGCATATGACAGAAAGTGATCTAGGATATAGACAATCAATTTGAATATAGTGCAAGGGTACTTGCCTGATGCAGTGGCACAAATGGAAGTAAGATCCTAGGAAGTATCAAGGACACAGTTCCTGAAGAAGGGAAAACTAGTATCTTGATATAAGGCTATGTTGAGACCTAAGTCTTGAACAGTTTTGATCACCACATACCCGAAAGATTAATTTAAACAGCAACATGAGCTGAGAAAAGCTTTCTAGGATGAGGAGGAGAATGGAGAACCAGACTACTAAAGAGCTTGTCTCATTCAGTTTAGCAAATGAACACAGAGAGAGAGAGATAATTATCCTGTATAAATATATTGAAGTGCTTACACTGGAGAGGGCAAAAAGCTATTTGAAAGGCAATATTGGCACAGGAACACATGGGTAGGAAATGATCATGAATACATTTACATCAGGGTCCTGGGAAATAGATTCCATTCCAATGATCTTAAGTGAATAATGTTTAAATCTCTCTGACATGTCTACATGTGAAAATATAGCAGCTTCAATAAACTGTTGACTAAAGTCTCCACTTAAATGGAATAATTTCTACAAAGCCTGTAATGGGCTTGAGAACACAGAGCTACAGGACATATGTTGGCAGGATCTCTAATCTCCTTTTAGACACTAAATTAAATGGCTAGATTTGGAGAGGAGCACACTGAGCTGAAGCTGTTTGAAAATTTTGTTCAGCTGTAACAAGAATAGCTGGGACATGAGAATCTTGGGAACAGTTTTAGGTGCAAAACCTGTATCTGGAAGTCTTTGCAAAAAATACCAAGAACTCTTAATAGTTTTAAAAAGTTTAAAATAGTTTAAAAAATTGAGTCCCAAGTGATTAGTTCAAATCAATCTCCATGAAATATACTGCAATACACAAGGATACTGACAAATAAATTGGACTGGCATCTGTGTGACAAAACCAAGAATCACAATTCTCATTCTTGCTAACCAAGGTAAGAATGAAGAAATAGCATGAAGTTTCCTCTTCCTCTCATGCAATATGCACAGTCATAATGCAAATACCAGTTTATATAGGCAGAGGATTTTGGTCTCATCTGTCAAACATAAGGACAATTAAGTCCAAATTGCTTCTTATAATAGATGAACATATTAAGATTCATGTCATATCTGTGCTCCAGTATTATATGGTTTGATCAAGGCTAGATGAGGTAAAAACCAGAGATATTGAAGTAAAGATATAAATCAGTGATTTCCCTAGAGTACTATTATCCAACTCTGCTCATTTCTGCCTTGAAAAACAGAAAGTGTTACATTTTCCCCCTAACACTGGGGCTGAATAAAAGAGAAAAGGAGGCAAGAAGTCCTGATAAAAATGGACATTTATCACAAGTTCCTAAGTGGGCACAGGAAAATAAGTTCTCAACATAGAAGCCGAAGGTTTTGCTTAAATGATTCTGTTCACTATTCATGTTTTTGACAAATCTGCTTCCCATTTTATCCCACACTGTTCTTTTAGGAGATGACTCTATAACTGATCCCCTACAGGCGTTCATCAGCACTTTTCCAATTCCTGTGATGCGTAGTCCAGTGATCCCCTGAGCCTTTCTTAGGTTTCAGATGATATGACAGCAAGAGAGAAACCAGCAAATCTATGCATTTGGGTATTGTGCAATTTCTCATTCTTACATGCTCTCTGCCAGCTTTTTCACTGGCTATTTTATTCTGCCAGCTCCATTCAGCCCCTTCATAATCAGACAGGAAATTCCACACAGAACTGGAATCTCTAATCAAGAGCACATGCAATGATTTACAACTCTTGTTAATTGGTACTGCTGCTGAAGCCCTGCTTCTGCCATGCAGAATCAAGGGTGGAAGATGCCAGTTCTCAGGTGGGTGACTCCTCGCTGTGGTGAATCCCGCTGTGGTTTGGGAGCTGCAGAGTTGAGTTCCTTGAGGTGCAGCCACTGCTGTAGGGCACTGGCTGTGGTGCCAAGCAGCACCAAGCTGGGACAATACTTCTCCAGAGCTGCTCTATGGCTACAGTGCCATTCCTGCCTCATGTCAGCAGTACAGCAGCATGCTGCCAGGATCTGAATGCAACAGGCGAGATAATGTCGCTGAAGACTGCCACGGATGTTTTCCACTTTCAAAGAGCTGGATGTGGGGAGATACTTGGCGTTCTTTTCTCCCAGCAGCTTTAAGCTTGGAAGCCACTTAGCATCCTGCAGAACTGGTCCAAATAAACCAAGCTGCTCCTCTGTGAACACAGCAATCACAGATAGCTGCTGCATTTAAGCATTCCATCTCCAATTAAACTTTACACTGAAATGTCCTGTCCAGCTGCAAAATCTCCTACTGAACTCCTCGGGCTTATCATATCAGCATGTGGCTTTCTGCACTAGAGAGCAACTGGGGCCAATGTAAACACTGTGGCTGAGGAATCACAGCCTTACAGCAGAAATAAGGGGCTTTGTAGCCCCTAGTCTGCCTCACTGGTCTGAAACAAACTGCAAAGCATCTACTCACATCTGTTTTCTCAGGATATTGCCTATATAAAGGCAAATCAGAAGGTAAGTCCTGTGACTCACCCTGGACTTCTCTGCTTTCCTTTCAGCTGATCTATGTAAAAACATTAGTGAATAAGTGTGGAAAGAGTGAGCTTCATCAAGAATACCACGTAGGCTCAGCACGTAGCTCTTCTATAATAAATATAACACTGCAACAAATCCATAGTCACTGTACCTTGCACTTCCAAGTAGCCATGGGAAGAAAACTCAGCACCTGAACTAGGAGATGCTCATTTAGCTGTTTGCAACACAGGGCCAATGACATGCACGAGATCAGAACTGATTCTATGCTAGCAAGCAGACAAGAAAACACTCAATTAAACAGCACAATTGAGATACATATATATATAAAGTTTTTAATTATAACATTTCCAAGCAATAGTGAAAATTAGACTCAGTTCTTTCATGCTGTCACTTTCTCCTCTCACACTTTGCCTCCTCCTTGTCTTAGACTTGGTTTTCTTAGAATGTGGAGGAGCAGGGAAGGCCTAATTAATTCACGGGGGTAAGCACTATAAGACTCAGCCTAGAAGGCATTAGTAAGAGCAGACACTTCTGAGCTTTCTTCTAACTCCTTCCTTACTATAAGAGCAATGTTAAATTCTGTCCTCCTACACCTTGATATTTCTCATCGTTCCTGAAGAAAAAGCAAGAATGTGGTAGTCCTACACCAGCATCAACAACTCATCTTTGGGAGGCAAGGTAACAGAGAAGATAAATAATCAGTGTTATTTTCTGGGGCGTAGTTGAGGCAGATATTGGACCTTTTGAAGTTAGCAGACGACATTTTAGCCCTACAAGAGCTGGCAGAGCTGAGCTCAGTGACATCTCAGCTTTGCTTTAAGTGTTATCACTAGGACAGTCCTTTTTAAAAATGAAGTTTTGAAGGGATGGAAATGGCTGATCAGGGCCTAACTTTGCTGCAGTTGATGTTAATCAGAAAGATATTATGCAAATATTTGCTCAGGATATGGCAGTATTATAGAATCACTTGGGTTGGAAGCAACCTTAAAAATCATCTTGTTTTACCACCCTGCCATGAGCAGGGACACCTGGTTGCTCCAAGCCCTATCCAGCCTGGCCCTGAACACCTCCAGGGATGGGGCATCAACAGCTTCTCTGAGCAATCCCTTCCAGTACCTCACCACCCTCACAGTAAAGAATTTCTTTCATATTGCTAGCTCATGTTGAGTTTCTCATCCACCAACACCCCCACATCCTTTTCCTCAGGGCTGTTCTCAAGGCATTCTCTGCACAGCCTGCAGTTGTGATGCATATTTCAAATTGAAGGTATGGGTTTGGTGCAGAAATGACCGGGTGAGGTTCTTTGGCCTGAGATGTGCAGGAGGCCAGATTTGACAATAGTAATGACATCGCAGTACTTCTTTCTGGCCTTAAAGTCTGTGAATCAGATGACTGCACTCCAAGATTATTTTGTAATTCTCTCTACTGAATAGATAGAAATAAATGTTTGTTTATCATTGTACCTGTTCTTTCCTCATTCTAACATTTCCCCCTTCCTCCTGGCATATTTGCTGTGCCTTCCTTCCTGCCACAAGGAGGGACTGAGGCAGTGATTCTGGTCCACTGCTTTTACCTGCAGTCTTCATCAAAGAGCAAGATTATCAGTCTGTATGGCAAAAGCTATTTCTGCTTCACCTAGGTCCAGCTGCACAACCAAGCTGCAGGGCTTCCCACTGCAAAACAGGGATGAGGACTGAACCCTACTGCAGAGGTCATTGGGATACTGCAGTCAGGAAGCCTTGAAGTGGAGCTAACTCCCAGTACAGGTCTATCTGGGGATCACAGCACTTCTACTGATGTGAATTATCTACACCTAGTTTCCCAGATTGGTCCAACTAATTCGTTACTCTTCAAGAAGATAAAAATGCAGGAGCAAAATCTCAGATGACAACGAGGACATAAAACTCCTGAACTGCTAGTTGGTATTGACATGAAGAATAAAAAAAACCTACATCTGGTGCTGAATTTAGCCCTTACAGGTTGGAGTTGTTTAAGAGTATATTTTAGGTGCTATTTGTTCATGGGACTTTGGAGACCCCTTCTCCTCGAAGCAAGGGTTTGATGTTCCTCTCTGCAGCCTCTCCAGCTGGCTTTGGCAGGCTGTCACGTACAAGCTTTTCATGTGTCTGGGACTGGGAGAGCAGCACAAGCTGATTAATAGTTGCACAGCATAACTGAAGTGCAGTTCTGGATGGAAGGTGGTAATCATCAGCACATATTATTTTCCCCCTTGCCATGGTAATTAACATGGAATAACTTCAGAGCTCGTGGCCTGTTCATGGCATTCAGTGCAACCACATTGCACAGCTATGTGATCTGTTCAAAGCTGCTTGTTTGAAACCCACAGAACACCATTCCTACAGTCGTCCTATCAGGATTCAGTAACTAGCTTGCTGCAGTTACAGAAGAAATGTAAGAGATCTACTGCAGAAAAGCATGAGGAAAAGGTTTGAAAAGTTATTACTTGCCCTCTTAGCTTCTGAGATTGTCAGAATTGCCATTTCCAAGTTTTGGAACAGAAGCACTAGAACCCCATTAAACTATGTGTTTTACTTTGAAAGTAACAACATTCTCAGAATTAATTCCTTGTGCTATTTATCAACTGTCTAGATTTTGAGAAGTTAGGGGCCATACATGCAGCCTTCTATCTCCAAACATGTTCTCAGAAAACAACAACATAGCAATTAGCTCAGTATTCCAGTATTCCCAGAGATTCGGGAGAGTGCCAAAGAGAACAACTGGTCAGCAAATTGAACTGTGATCATCAAACATGGCATAGCTGCAGTTTTGCTAAGGTACAAATCACAACAGAAACAACACAACTAGCAACGATGCATCTAAAATTGCTATAAGGAAACTTATGCCTACACATAGACACACATACACACATGGCTTTATTCTATAGTACAGAGAAATTCAATTATATATTCTATTAAGTTTATACTAGAATATAGTTTATAAGCTATGTCAATCTATATATTCTTTATTATATACACATTGACCATATATAATTATTTATATTTTCCATACAATTTTATTTTAATTTATATAAATAAAATTATTTTAAAGAAGAATGGTGAAATGCAGAAATCTAAATCAAGCTGTGAGGTATTTGGGCACAACCTCAGAACAGATACATAACCACAGTTACAAGAAGGCCTCTCCCTTGCTCCTCTATCTTGCAGATATTTGGCCTTTTTTGAAAGCTGAGACAGGCATCTGCTACAGAAGGAACAAATACTGGTATTGTATCAGTAACAGAGATGTCCTGTGTTACTTATCTTGCAGAGCACAGCAAAAAGGCCAAAAGTTCCCACTTCTTTTCATGCTCATTGATCCAAGCGGAGCGACATGGCGAGGCATGGCAAGAACTCTGAGGCAAGGGGCACTTCACCAGCACCAAACACAGCTTCACACACACTCTGAAAGCCCAACTATTGCAAAGCGCTTGCTGTTACAACCATGTAAACATGCCCATGTTAAGTGGACAGTCTGCTATCCCCTGACCCACATTTACTGGCTAGGTGCCGCACACTAAAGAGCCCCTTGTGCTGACAAAGATGAGGATAATATAAAAGGCTTCTTGGTGCCAGAGTTCAAACAAGCATAGGCAATGAAGTGCAGCATCTTTTAGCTGCACTCTGATAGAAAAGCAAATCCTTTTCAGCTCTGCTCATGCAACATTTACCTTCACCACTGTCAACATTGCTGCCTTTACAGGACATCATTCTGCTTATCCCAGCTCCATCAGTTGGGAGGTTTTCTGCAGTCCCCTGTAGCAAGGGTAAACTTTCAGGCTGCATCATTCAGGTCTCTCTCATCTTCCTCAGATATATTCCTAGGCCATATCTTGCAGAAATACATGCATTATATAAGCTCAAGCTCATAGGTTTTACACTCAAATCTTGTGCCAGTGTGAGAAAGTTAATTCTCAGTCAATTTTACCTGCTTAGAGCCTACCAGCCCTGGACACCAAGATGCACATCTTTATGGCTGGGACTTGTCTCTGTGTATACCTGCAGTCAGACCTACCTCAGGCTTTCATCTGGTCCCACACAAAACCCTGTGCCCTGAAATACCATAGGCAGTTTGTGTTTAAGCATTTTGCCTGCAGGATGAATTCAAGACAAGTGGTGAAATTATGGAACAGAGTATCCTTTTATTCTGTTCAGGCAATAAAAATTCACCATGGCTAAAATAGTTATTTTACTTAGCATCTGACCACAGAGTAGAATTTTTCATGCTTTTCTCATAACAAGGTTTTTCTCACTTGAAACAGTATTAAACCCAGACTGTTTTATAGACCTGATTCTTTACCATCACTAAGTTGATCAAACATTGATTTCTTATTTTCATAGGGCTTTTATTAGTGAAATTAGTCTGAGTTTTTTTTCCCTTCAGCAACCTTGACTTTGGAGTCAACATCCTGGCTAGCAGTCAAGGTGACTTCATCTTCACACAGAGCATAAGGATTCCTCTCTGCCTTCACTGCAAAATACATGCCATTTCATTGTCTTGATGGAGCCTTCAAACTTCACTACAGACTGAAGCAGCCAGTCCTTTGAGGGGAGAAACACATATCAAATGCTTGAATCAAGTCAGGTTTAAAGAACTGAATTTCTGGAGAGGGGCAGAGAGGATAGAGAGAAGAAAGTGATCATACGTTTTTTGTCCACTTATGCACGGTTATGGTGGGATGAAGATGGACTGAACAACAGAAGAGCAGCCAGAACTGTACAACAATTCCATGGCTACTAGGTCCTCAGCTTCCCCACCCCCACTTCCTGATGCCAGCAGCCACCTGGGGGAGTGGGCTGTGAGGCATACCAGGAGCAGGACAAACATGCACTTTCTTCATGCTGCCCTTTTGCAAACTCTGCACCTGGTGACAGGAAGACTCCATGTATTTCACACTTCAAGTTCCAGTACCAGTAAGATACTGGAAGTGTAAGAGTATCTTATGTTTTATGTATCTTATGTTTATGATTAGTGTATCTCATGTTTTAACTAACAGCACAGCCTTGCTTATAGTACCTCCTTTTTAACTTGTAAAAATTTTTAGGTGACTGGAGTGAGTTTTTGTACTCATCCTGCTAATAAATGTGTCAATTTGTGACTGACTGAGAAAGACATAGTGAGAAGGTTGCACACAAAGCTTTTACTGAAGTATCAGCTTCACTTTGGGCCATATATAGGACATAATGTTGTATGTGTGACAGGCATATACAGCAGCCCTTTTGTCTTTGACTTTCCTATATAATACGAAGTTATATATGGACTGGGAATCCCTCATTCCCTTTGCTCAGATGGAGACAGCCCCAGTGACAGCAGCCTACACCAAGTCAACAAAACAGCAATACCCAGCACATACTCCAGCTTGCCTATTCTACCTTTCTACCAAAAAGTGGTTTCCAAACTCAGAGGTACAGAGAAGCAGAGTATTCTAAAATAAAAATGGACAGACAGATTTGTGCTAACTTCATTATTGGAAAAAAGAAACAGCTTTACTTATCCAAAGTAAGAGAGGAGTTAGCTCTACTTATCCAAAGTTACTCCAGAAATCCTTTGTCTGAAGTACTGAGCCAGCACCTACCATGCTGCTGTTTATAAACCTGCCTAGAAGTCTAACCCAGCTTCACTGAACCACCAAATACTACTCTTTGCAGGTGATGTATGCATATGTTCCTTATGGAAGGGACATACGATCTCAGCGAGGGTTAGGAAGCCCATTCTCACAAAACAGATCTTATTTCCCACATAGTTTTATATTCACCACCTGACAGAAAACACATTAAATATTTCCCAGGTCTGAGCTATCATGACATCAGGGAATCAATTTTCATCACTAAACTGTGTAGCTGACCTTCCTCAGCTTGGGTTGAACAGCTTCCAACATACTGCAGGTGCTTCCTCCTGGAGCTGTGTATTTTTTTAACTTTCTGTGTCCTGACGTGTCAGCTTTTTCATGCACTGTGAAAGTCAGCTTTGTCATTCAGGAGTTTCCATTTTCTATGACATGACTGGCAGCACTCTGCTTTATTTCTTCTGCTTCAGATTACCCAGAGTACAACTGAGGAGCAAAGAGCTACAATGCCATGTAGCACATTTTTCCACAATCAGGACTGTATCTGAATAGAGCCCTAGAAGGTCAGATAAAAGATCCTTAAATGGTTAAAATCTGCTACTGAACCATCTTATGTCATGTCTGTGTCTGATCTGTGGATCTTGTGTCTTGGCACTCACTGAAACAGAGAGAAGCAAGCAGAACTGGGCCTACCTCAGCTGAATACACTGTTAAGAAAATTTCTGAATGGAAATTCAGGAAAGGCATCCAGCTTCTCCCACAACATACTAGTTCCTAGATCAGCTTAAGCTGATGTGGCATGTGAAAACCAGAAATGTTCCAAGTCTATCAACAGGTATATAGTTGCATTTGGCTCTAACTTCAGGAGCCTGCACATGTCAGTGCTGTGTAAAATCCAAGTGTAAAATGCAAGTGTGATTTTTTTGGAATTGGAGTAGAACAAAATGTTAGTCTGCCTAATCCTTGCGTTTGTTCTGCTTTGGATCCATTCCCTGTGGCTCAGTTTTGAACAGTGAGTTTGAATAGCATCAAAAACATTGAGATGGAAGCTTGAAGGCTTCCCTCTTACCAGCTGAATCTGCTGCAGATGTTCTACCACTGGTCAAGTCCTCAGTGTTAAGTGACTGCAGATCTGTGTAGGAGGGAGCAATGCTTGGGCTGCTGGTATCCTCTGAGTTGGTTGTCCAGCTGCTCTCTGAGGCACGGGCTTGCCTCTCAGAAGAGTTGGAAGAGGGGGAAGTCCAGCTGGGTGCTTTTGATGCAGACACTGATTGCAAAAAACAGGTATTGGTTAGAGACATGCAGGGCAATCTACCTGAAGATCACAACTACTCCAAAGCCATGCTAGATCAGTGTACTGGGGCTCTGGAAATACAAATTCCAATATCCACAGCAACACAGTTATTTTATAACAAACACAGAGCAACTTAGCCGGTGCCTGGCACTATTACCCTCCAGCACTACTCAGCTGTCTGCCTTAGATCCAGTTCTGCTGGCAGCCATATGCTTTCCTGTTGCTCAAGTATTGGAGAAGCTGTGACTTTTCAGAACAAGATTTCATGTTTCTGACACTGCTGACAAGACCTGAATGTGTTTGTTGTGCAACACAGTGGAGTTTTTACAGCACCACAGATTTTTTTATTATATTTAATTAGGCATTCCCTGTCTGTGACACCCACTCAAATGCAGTCATCATCTCAGGAATGCTCTGCATGGAGGGGGAGTATAGAAACAACCTGAAATTGACCTACTGATGCACACTAGGAATGGCTTTTCTTTCTGAACATGCAGAATGGCGAGTCCCAATCTGAATATACTACATAACATTTCTGCTCAGTGTAGACCAAAAATCCTGTTGTACTCATTTGCCAGACTTGCATGTCAAACAGTTAAGTCCTGCCTAACTATCGCCCAGACGTCAGAACACAATCACACACATCCATTGCTGTGAGTTTGTGTTGTGTACTCTTTGTATTGCATACTCTTTGCTCACAATGTCCCTTGAATGGTAAGAGCAATGAGTGACTCTAGTGAGGAAATAAAACTAATGAAAAAGAAAGTTATGGTTAAAAAGTCTTCCTGAACTCAGGAAAAGTATATGGGTAGATACTAGTTCTAATTTAATATCAGTATAATAACTGCTTTCTAAATTAGTACCTCTATATTTAGCTGTTAAACCAACAAAGATCTTGATGCACCCGAAATTTTACTGTTACTGAACAACTACTGACACAGAGATTCTCTTCTCAGCATGCAATAAATAAACAACCCTTACTAGATTGACAGATACTTTGGGAAAAAATGACAAATTAACGTTAAAGAAGATGTATCTCTCTCCATCAAAGTGAAGTGACGGGACAGTGCCTCATTATAGAAACCTTGTTGTGTGTGTAGACAGAATATCCAAACAGCTCTCTGCCTTGCCTCTTGACAAGTGTGAATTTATTTTGTATGTCTGCACTGATAGCTTCAGGTAAGCAGGCAGTGGTATTTTTGTATGTGTACAGCTGTGAGCCTACATACTGAGGGGCTTCTGAGTAGAGTCATCCCTGAGGATGAGGAGCTGGAAATCAGATCTGTCTCCTTATTGCACAGGTTGACAGCACAATCAAGGCCCAGCCCTCCTCCTCCCAGTAACTGCACACTGTGGTGTGCTCAATGCCTGTAGAGAAAGGATGATGAATGTATGATTATCATCTGTCAGTCCCTCTCTCAGTCCTTTTGTTAAACATGGCATGAGGCACCTGAAAAGCCAGCCTTAAAAATTCACCTGAAATTGCTTTGACAGACAGAGCACTTAATTTGGACATAAGAGGACAAGCTGAAAAGCTGAGCTTTGTACGTGGATCACTAACAGGAGCCAAGTTTTTTTTTTAAGTGTGCTATTTTATATCCTAGAAACTGTGGAATTATTCTATAAAAAATATTCGATTTGCAGTATTTTTTTATTTTAAGTCAATCACAACAATATGAAAAAACAGGCTAATTGGGAAACGTGTAAGATATAATAACTCAAAAACTACCAACTAATTTTGTGCTTTCCAAACCCAATTTTTATCTAAGAAGGTGACTGACTGGACTAGTATTGCCAAATACTCCTATATAAGGGTAAATTAATTTTATTCCAGGTAAGTTGGGCCATCTTGAAAGAATAGAATTGTTTGCTTTTTTCTAAAAAGAGTCTTGTACTTTGGAAAACAAAAACCACAGGCAGCTTTTTCTGCAGTAGACGTTCTTTATAGTCTTACTACAGTCAACTTCTACCTGTGACTGTTCTAGGTTCCCCAACACTTAATTATTAAAACAGGAAAAGTGCATTTTCCCCTATGCTGAGCCAAAAGACTATCTAGCAATCTCAAAAAGTAAGACAAGCAAAAGTAAACATCTACATATATTTAAGATCCCTCTTCAGATGCTTCTGCTGCTGCTTTTCAGATTCCTGGAAGTGCTGCAGCTAAATTCCTAAATGAGGCAAGGCTTTTTTGCAGAAATTTTGAATTCAGTCTCTAATGCCAATAGCTGGAGAGTCACAGCCTTTCTGCTGTAGGAATTTCTCAGAAATCTGTTTATGTCGAAAGACCAGTGCCAGAACTATCCCTAAAATGCAAATTCTGTCGCAGGCGTTGGATACTGAAAATCAGCTCATTGTTTCCCAAATTGAAAAATGTTTCCTTCAACATCCATTTTGCTTTTCTTGACACATTTGTTCTTAAAACAATGGACTGGCTTTTACTATGCAGATTTACCTTGAAGCATTCATTCCTCTTTGGTGTTTTGAGGACCTGTTCCTTGATCCCTACACTGTATTAGAATAAAACATGTTAGCATAATTTCCTTTCTTATTACATAGGACTTCAGTTTTTTCTGATTTTAGCATAGCATCACAGTTTATAGGGACAGCTTCCAGCTGCTGATCTTGTGTCGCAAATATCGCCTGTTTTCAGAGAGAACAGCACAAAGTAGTTAAACTCAGATATGCTGTTGGATAGCCTCTCAAGGGACATGGTAAGAGTCCAAGTTATTTGAGCCATTTAAAACCAGACAAAGCTCTTGGGAAGAAGTGGCGTGGCTGTGTAGGACGGATGATGTAACAGACCTTGCCTTAGTCTAATTTTTGTGCTTTGCTGAATATCTCATTGAATTGAAGAGTGCAGCTAACACTGACAGAATACGAGACTGTGAGCTGGAGGCCCATTGTGTAACAAATGCAAATGTTTTGTCACCCACTGGCTGTGATCGTTTACAGATTGTGTAGTGTTTGTGCTAGGAGCATTTGGGTCAGCCTAAAAATCTCGTTTTTCACTTTGGCAGTAACAGTTTGACTAGGCTGATAATAACTATAACTTTTCCCACTGAAAGGAAAACAGAGAAGGGGATACCACAATACATCATTCTGTGACTAAATATTTCTATGGCCTCAATCAAGAGTTTTTGCTTCTTGGGGAAAAATCCACATGATTTGGCAGCTGTCAGTTAACTATATGTAAACCCCAAAGGCAGAAATATTTTGAAACAAACATTTGGCTTAGCATTTACTCTGCCTGAACCTGGTAAAAGAAAGGGTTTACAAGAACATCCTAAATAAAGATAGTTTTCAGTGTAAGGCTTGCTATGGGTGCTTTTCATTTCTGTACCTCAGATTTTGACCTTCCTTCTCATCTTTCAAATTCCTTGCCTGTTTGTTCAGCCTTGTTTCTTACTATCAATCCCCCGATCTTTGCTCCCCCAATAATGTCTTCCCTTTCCCCAGAACAACAAGGGTCCAGCATTAGCCTTGGTTTTCTTTACAGAAGTAATTCCTATAGGATAACCACTACATTTTAGGTGCCTTTAAATTGCTATTTTTTTAGACTCTGAGCACTTTGGGACAAATATTTGCTTTTGGGGGAACCTGCGCCAAAATACTGCAGCCCTAATGCCAGAGGAAGACAGCATCTCTCTCTCCTAGGACCCATTCTCTTTGCTCTCATGGCACTCTGGAAATCCCACTTTGCAAGCCCCTTTCAAAACGTGTTTCCAGGCAGCCTGGCCATCAGCCTGGGCAATTATCTAGTCAGCTGAGCAGCTGCTCAAGCACGGACAGACAGACAGACAATTTCCTAACAGTGCTGGAGCCCTGGCAGGAGCGTGACCAGGGGTGTTGAGCCTCCAGGACGTTGCTCTTAACAGCTGCCTGCACAGGAAACAGATTTCAAATGTGTCTATCCTTCTCACACCAATCCTTCTGTTTGTACTTGGCCTTTATACTCTTCCCTCCCCCCGTCTGGGTATTTGCTATTGTTCTTATGCAGAATGTTTGCTACTGGAAATGAATAATTGCTGTCACCACGGGCTTTCCACTGAGTGTGTCAGCGCACACAACGTCTCCAGCTTTGCTGCCGCCCACAGAAAAAAATCGTGATCTGCACAATACTGGAGAACGAGGCTGAAGTTTATCCTACCTCTTGCTGTCAAATGTCTCTCAAAGTAAAGGGCCAGAAACAAAGAGCTGTCATTTTTTCTTCCCTTTAGAGGCTGTCAGCTGCACTGGTCTGGCCATTTATCATATAGCGTCCAGAACAGGAGTGGGACCAGCTCATAAGTAAGGATTTTAAAATATCCTTAGGAAACACCTCCTAAGGGTTCCTATATAGTTCATAGAATGGTAGCTTCTCAAGCAAGAATTACATGGACTGCTAGGGGAACCACCCTCCTCCATGAATATCAGTGAGATGCCAAAGTTAGTGTGTAAATATCCTCCCTCAGTGACATGGTTCACTAAGGATCAATAAGTATTTACAACCGGGAACCAAAAAGTAACTATAAAGATAAGAAGGTCAGAGAAATCCCTTTTAGCCTGAAGACTCCCCTACTTCTGCACAGATCTAACCACTGTCTCAAAAGGACTAGTCTGTAGCACCCATCAAAAGGGCAAATGGAAAACCAGATGGGGTTTACTGAAAAACCGAATCCAGAGTTGACAATCCAGGTTTTCTGACAGAAGTATTATTCATGTTACAGGGAATGTTTGATGGACTCAGTGAGCAGAGGAAAGCTGTAACTCTTTAAACTGCTTTAATAGCTAGCAGTCATGAAGTGAAATTAATAAGAGAAAATCTCAATTTGAACATGAAAAAGTAAACTATTGTTTTCTTGGGCCATTGCTCCACAGCCTCCTGCTAGGAAGGACAGAAGTCTGTTCATGCAGAAAAGCTAGAAGCTCATATAGCCACATCAGTTACCGTAAGCTGATGAGGCAAGCCAGAGGATTTGCATGCATGTTTAAAGTATTTCAGAAAGAACTGCTACTTGAAAAAAACTGAATGCAGTGCTGGAATTAAGGTAAAATTCTATTGTCTTTGTAATTCTCCAGCTGCTAAGTCATAGCATCAAAAGACAGCAGGAAGTACTGATGAGCATTGGCATGCCAGTTGTTGGTATCAATAAGCTTCTGGCAAAAAACATGCAGGAACTATGATCAGGTAAAGGCTATGATCACAGACGTGATCACCATTCTTTCAGCTCCAGATTACAGAGGCAAATATGGCTCAGACTTTTCCAATGGCTGTTCATACCTCTATGTAAGAAATGTCACTACTGAAAACACCTCTCTGCTCTTTCCCCATGAACGTATTTTGGCCATCTCCAAGACTTAGTCAAGACACAGGTGAAGTGAATCACAGAAGGCTTTCATTTTCTTTACAAAAAGAAAATATTTCTTGCTCAGTCCAGGAGGATAGTGTGAGCCCTTTTTGAAACTCTGGTAACATTAATTGTGTTAAAATACAGTACAAACTACTTGAAGTACAACCTTTGAGAAGCCAAAGAGCAAGGCAAAAATCCTGTATGCTCTCATTGTACTTTGTTACCTTACTGGAACAGACCTTTTCATTGCTTTTGCCTCACCTGTTTGTGGGTGGCTTGATGAAGCACTGGTCCACGGTGCATCTTCAAACTGAACCCAAGCACTGATGGATGATGACAGATCAGTGCTGGGACACACATGGTTACCAAGCACAGCAGAATCCACCTTGGGTTGCTCAGCTGCCTCTTCCAGCTCTGTGTGGAAAAGGTCTTGAAATTCTCCATTTGCATTGTGGTTCTCTTCTGAGGATGTGTCTGAGGGATTAAAACATTTCACTGGAGGAGCCTCAGTGCTACCTAAAATAGAAACAACATAGAAAGATTTAAAGGATTGACCATTATTTCATTGTTTTTTATTGAAACATTTAAAATTTGCCATTAAATGTAGGAAATTTTCCTTCCTTAATGCAGTTTTGGATTAACACTGGGGAGTCTTGCACTTGATTATAATCAGTGACATTTCCTCCATGGTTGATTGGATACTGTCTTGAATTCTGAAGGGCAGGTCCAAAACCTGTAGTAGATCTACTTTATATCACATGAGGATAGTAATTGGCCTTTTTGGCCCAAATTGTCCTATTACATAGGGGTAGCAGGAGATAATTCAATCTCTGCACAAACTGCTTCCATGTAGAAGGCAAGCTCTCCCATGCTAGATATAGGACAGCGGTTGGTCTAAATCAAACAAAGGAAGTCTCACCAGTTTCCCAGAAAATCAGAGAGTTTACCTCGTGGGTGAACAGGGAGGAGCAGCTCGTCAGTGAAGGACACCCACTCAGACTGGTGGGAGGCAATGACACTTGTCAGAGATGTCATATTCGCAGCAGGTCATTCATCTTCACTTGGGGATCATAAGGAGGAGGAAGCAGAACGGGAAGGGTATGGTGAAGATGAGCCAATGGAGGGAAACACCTCCTTTGCACTTTCTTTTCAAGTGCTATTAAGAAAAGAAAGAAGTAGATTATGTCTTTTAGAAAATTAAATGTTAGAATGTTAAAGCAATTTATGTACCACAGTCACAGTACTGTCAAAGCACTACCACCTTTGAGACAGGAATGTCACCTGTGTCTAGAGGAGGGTTACACTTGAGCAACTCCTTCATTTAAAGCAACTGAGGCTCTTGAAACATCTTTATGTTAAAACAGTCTATCACCAAACACAATATTTTAGTCCTTATTCAAGGAGCCATGCCTCTCATAACCCCAGCAAGAGCAGATGAAGAGATTCTCCCAGGTTCAGCAAATATTGATTATGATGTAACTTAATCCCCACTCCAAGCTGTCAACATATCTTTGCCCAGTTTGCTGTTTACAATATCTAATCCCTCTCCAGAGCAAGCAGTAAATTGCATGTTTCATTATCAATAACATTTATGTAGCTGGTTCTGGAATGAGGATGAGTGGCCAATGACTCTTATCGTAGTCTGGGTACAGAGAGATGCCCTCTCATCCAGCTGCCCTTTCCACTCAGCTGCTTGACTGGAACTTCACATTTTAATTTTAAAAACCATCTTAGACCTTGTCCGGAGTTAAACATGATTTTGCTGTAGCACAACAAATGTTTTCACAGATGTGGCAACTGAATTTAATAGGCACACACAGATCTGGGAATCTGCTGGATGGAATGGAGCACTGGAAAGTGCTCTGGTTTTTTTGACTCTGGGAGGGTCAGGTCCAGGCAGAGAAATTCTCCCTGACAAGCCCCCATGACCACCTCAGATTTGGAAACCACTTCAAAACTCTCAGTAGGCTCCTCCTAGGGAAATATGCTAATTCTGTCCCCAATTATCTCAAGCATTCAAGTTCTTGTTGCCATGGTATTGAAGTACTTGAAAATACTGAAACTCAGACTTGACTGTTTGAAAGAGCTTTAAGCAGCATTTCTTGGCCTCCTGTCTCTCACCAAACTAAAGGGTTTTTCAGGGTGAAACTTCATGTTAGTGTACAAGAACAGATACTTCACTGAGACTTCTCTTTATCCTATATTAACAAAAACTGGGCCTAGAAAGCAGACATATTTAAATGTATTCAGTCTTTAAGTATTTTCTGAAGGAGGCAGATCATCAAATAGCACTTAATATGATTATTCTCCTCAGGGTCACACAGTCCTTTGTCTGCAGAAGGCAGACCAGCAATCAAGAAAGAGTTGAAAACTTCAAAAATCTGGAAGTCACAAACTTGCCTGACAACTAGAAAGAATTCATGTTCAGTGTGTGAAGATTAACCTTTTTGAGCAGAATTGAATGCAAAATGTACAATTTCCTGCAAACACAAAAAAAAGGATTCCTAGAGATTATCTCGATGGTTCAGTGCAATCTGCCGTAAGTCTGATCCCCTTGCCATAGCCTTTCCAGAGCCTCTGGCCCCCTGACCAGTCACCCTGCATATTTTCCCCTTGTTACACCACCAATTCCCTAATGCAGGAGGAACAGCGGTGCTTGAGCCCCTCTTCCTCCACTGCCATGGCAGGACGCCTGTCTCCATGCAGTGTGGGCAGGCACGTTCGTTTGTCTGACTTGCACAACATCTGTTTTGGGTGCTGTTAATAGAAATTACAAAGCTAAACATAGAAGCAAGCTAAGAAAAAAAATCTGATGTTTAGGGTCATTTGGATGCCATATGAGGGAAGGAGAGGATGACCTTGGCATCTTGTTTTCCTCATGTGACCAATTAAACTGTTTGTTTTGGTCTTGTTTAAGTATCTGTAACTAGGTTTTCTTTTCCCAGACAACTGGATACTGACCTGCCCTTTCTCCTGGAAAAGTCCTGACAGAAGCATGAAGTGGCAGGAAATGAAAAAGAAAACAATTTAGCTTGCCCTTGATGCACAGAGACTTCAGTAGAGCTCATTTTTAAATTAATTCTTTTCGTTTTAATTTCAAGGGGATAAAAGATATGAAAGGAGGCAAGAAAATGGACTGTTTCAGCTGTACAGACATGTGGGAGAACGATACCATTATTTTAAGATGGATTTCTCCTAGTACCCTACTGCTCTGTGACAAACATAATTCTTAACATCCACAGTACCAGACAGCCAGACCAACACTTTAAAATGGATAGTGAGCACTATAAGCCCAGAAAAGCATCAGAATACTGTGCATTGAAGGTTATACAAATTCCCAGTGACCAGAATTTTCTAGAGACTTCCCAGTTTGGTAAATAAAAGAGATTGTGTTTACTTATCAAGGTTATCATCCCCTTTAGACAAGCAGCCTGAAAGAGAGGAAAGGCAGTCAGCGTAGCTAATAACTTCAAAGATATTCAGAATAGAGGCATTTTGAGGATGCATATGTTAAGTTGAAAAAAAAAAGAAAAATACAGAATTTTGCATTCTTTCAACATCCACAAAAAAGCCTTAATCCCACCCATTGACCTAAATGCTTGTACAGAATTATGAATCATGTATAGCTAACACCTCTGCAGACTATGTAGAAAAAAACTTCATCCACAATTTTTCACCTCGCATTCACTCTCCAAAATCCTGCTTAAAGAAAGACCTAGGGCAATCCCACTGTGAACCAATGAGCCTCAGCCAGAACAATACCAGTGCCACTGTGCATTCAGTTAACACAACAATGCTGCAATCTGCAGAACTACTACAGAGCTGAGTATCTCCAGAAGAACCATTTGAACTGTGGGTAAACCTGAATCCTCTCTGTAGCAAAGCAGTCAGCACCACTATTTAAACACTGCAGCAAGTACTCTGCAGGTGAATTTCAGAGTATTCCTTCCGATTCTTCAGACTTCTCAAACATCTCTGGCTATTTGCAGAGGAATGAATTTTGGAGCCTACAAGGACTAAGAACAAATGGATCCTTTAAACTCCAAGTGAGCTACAGTTAAAGTAATAGTTTATGCTGCACAGGCCAAACAACAGCAGATGGAAGCACATTTCCTGGAACAAGATATTACAAGGCCAGACCAGCATTATTTCTCTCTATATGAACAGGATTGTTTAGATTGTTACTTCTGCATTTGTGTTATTATGTGCACTAAGCTTTTGGTGCTGAACTGGTTAAAAAAAAGAGTAAGCTAATTTATCAGATTTTTGGTAAAAATTGCTAATCAGAAGTTTGTTTATTTCCTACTATTACACAGGAAAGATGAGGTAAAGCAGATGTTATACCTACTCAACCCAATGATCCTTACCATCAATTCCATGGCAGTGACTTGACCATGAGGCAAAAAAATCCTCTAAGAAGCTCAAATTTCTGCTTCAGGTATCCCTTTTTCACATTACATTTTCACAGTGGTGCATGTAAATCTGAGTGACAAGTTATTTTCACTTCCCCAGAAGGTAGAGATCATAGAGCTGGAACAAAACTCCTTGTCTCTTTAGTCCTCCTAGTGTTTTGATAAAACAAGCCCTTTTTAAAACAGATGAAGGTTCATTCTAAAATGACAAAACTGCTTTGATAACTAGAAACCTCTCATTTCAAAACTATGTAAATTCACAGTCTACAGCCATTCCTTCTTGTGACATGATTATCCATCTGTCCTTTTGTACAACTCCACTCTAGCAACAGATGAAAGGGAGTATCATTGTCCTAATCCCTTTATCTTGATAAATCAAAAACACATATTTGAGAAAGACATATAATTATCCTGTGCCAGAAGTCTGACACTCAGCACCTTGTACAATGAGCCCTCACTTCACGTTGGACCTTTACACACTATGTGAGTACGAACACCAACAGCAGTAATGTTGATATGTAGAAATGTTTGTGGCACTGCTGAGGTTTAGAAGTATCAGAAGTATCTGTAATGGATTTCAGAAGTATCTGTAATTGCAGGGTGTTTTTGTAAACATACCATTTGAAGTATTTAATTATTCATGCATTTGGACAGCAAACTCAAACATAGTTTCCCAGTACATTTCAACTCTGCTTAGAAGAAACAGCTTAGCACAGTTAATAATTTTAAGCCCTAAGGGTCATTTCTCCAATTGCTTCAAGTTACATCCACCTGATGCAGGCTGCAGTTGGCTTTCTGATCACTACCCAGAGTTACCAGGTTACAGTTACATGGGAAAACAGGAGGAAAAAAAATCAGAATAAAAATACTGAGAATGAAATTCAGTTGTTTGTTTTCTTGTTTTCCAAATGTAATATCAATAGCGAACTTGTGCTAAGTGTATAGACTCTACTGCCTTACATGGCAACACGATTGAAAAAGATCCTGTAATCCATACAGTAATGTTGTTTTTCTTGCTTATACATTCCATTACAGCCCCAGGAACTGAAAACATTAACTGGTTACAGTAATTTGCATTTGGTTTTGTAGAAGACCATTAAGGGAAAACAACAAGCTGTTAAATTCCACATAGCAGAGAAAAGAAACTAAGCCAAAGGGACAGTAAGAAAAGGAAAGACTCTGTTTTCTTGTAACAAACAAGTTTCACTCCCACCAGGAAAACCTCAAGGAAAAATAAGTAATTTTATCTTGACCATGTGTTTGGCAAACCTGTACAGATGAAACAATTCTAGTAGCATGAACTGAGGAATGATTGCTGCCTTGGGCAAATTTCCAAGTGAGAGAGAGCTCATGGCTCTTCCTCTCAGCTTGGCCTATAAAAAACACTGACCCTCAGCACATCATGATCTGAATAATAAACTCTAAATTGGAACTCTCTTCTTGAACATCAAAACCAATTCCCAAGTACTTCAAGGTGCAATGGTATAAACAAAACACAGTGCTAAACAACAGGAAAAAAACCAAAACAATGACCTTGAGAAACCCAATGAAATAAAGGAACTGGATTTGGATATCATTCTTACTGGAAAAAATAATCTTACCAACCTCTGCCTAAATGCCTGAGGTAAGATTCATACCTTATGAATGACCTAGATGATGACAGGAATAAAGTCATATTTGGTTGATTATTCTATTCATAATATTGACAATATTTTCTCCATGTATACAGCTTTGCCAGCTTGTAAATTGCCCTGAGAAAGTCTCTGGTAAAACTTTTAGATCTTACACCAGTTTTACTTACTCTGATACATGCTTTTATGAGAGGCCATGACTTCAGACATAACTTAAGAAGCTCAGTCACTACCTAGTGCATGTAACACTCAGACAAAAGCTCTCAATATGAAAGGAAGAATTAAGGCCCAGAGGGAGAGAAATGGACATGCCTGATGAAACTCCTGCAGCCTCTCCAGAAGAAAGGATGGCTTTTCCCCTTATGGATTACACCTAAGTGAATGGTAACAAGAGCCTTGACAGTGCTGTGCCTGAGATCCAGGGCAAATCCACCTTGTGCCATTACAAGGTAGGTCATTACTGCTGTCTCCTGGTGATTTTAGACAGAGATGGAATGAGTTAGAGTGCGGTACTGAAGGTGATTAGAGCCATCTGGCACACTGAATGACAGAAGAGCAGAGTGGGGGTCTGCCTGAGCCCAGGACCCAGTGCAAGCACACTAATGACCATTCCCAATTAATCCAACAGCTACACAGTGATCTGCCTAAATCCACACTACAAGTCCATGGCAGAGACAGTGTTAAAGCTGAGGTGACCTGGAATGACCTTATTTTCTGCAGCACAACCAGCACACATAAAATCATATGCCACAAACACACATCCCGGCTTTCCTGAAAGCTCACATTTCAGTGACAGTAAGAGAGGAGAGTCTGTACAGGATGCACTGGTAAGTCATAAGCATCTCCCTCAGGAATATTTGCATCAAGGCTAATATCTGAAAGGTCAACAGCTGCTATTTTCTCTGCACCAAGATCTATCTGCCACAGAAGCTCCTCTGTTTTCCACAGAGAGGGAGAAAAGACCTAAGATGCTCTCCTGCAGGCAATACCAGCATACTTAGGCAACACAGAAGGCAATAATGTCTTTCCTTCTGTCAAGGCCATGCCTCAGAAGTACTTCATAGATTCTGGATGCCTCATAATGAGAGACAGAGATTTGAAGTCTGATGCTGGAGAAAAATTGTACAACCTCTATTACTTGTACTCCTAAAAACTTGAGAAATGTAGAAAGACACTGTAGAAGACCAACACTACAAAACAGAATAGGAAATTTTATTTATCTATTTATTTTTATTTTTACTATTAGAAGTAATATATAGCAGGCAAAAACCAAGGGAGGATGTGAGACAAAATGTTTGACAGTGATAGTTCACACCACCAGTGACATCAGGGAAACAGAGGTTCTGCATTTCAGGACTTTCAATATTGCTCACTCTGGGTACATGATTCATTCAAAGTGTAACTGAAGCCTCCAGTCATGTAATTGCATGGGAACTTGAAGGACAACTTCCCAAACTGCCAACCTTTCAACTCAAACTAGAATCTGAGGCAACAATCAGTCAAATGCTTCTCTTACCATATAGAGAAACAGTGCAATAGAACTAGACTGGGACAAGATCACAGGAAAGAGGCAATGTGTCAATTTGTTTAGCAGAACATCTGCATCTCTAAAATCTGGCAGTTTTTTCCTGCTCAGTCAGTACTGTACAACCAGGAGAAAAAATAGAAGAAAAAACACTAATTTAAGGTTTTTCTTCCCAAAGACTAGAATAGTTCAGATCAGGTTTTACTTTGTTCAGGAAAATTCTGTTGGTAATAGTAGGCGACAAGAAATCTAAATGTAGTAAGGGAGGAGAGGTTGCTAAAATCCCATTAGGGGAGGGTGGGTACATGGTCCTTACTACTCTTCCTTGTTTTCTCAAGGCCTCCACAGGGTAGAAGTCTAAAGCAGCACCCGGACCCCAGATTTCAACACCTGCCCATTACATGTGTCACAGATTATTCTCTGCTTCAAGATGGTGAATTTGCAGTAGTCACAACGATTGCACAACACAGTGCTATAAAATTGATGCTCCAGTCCACAGTATGTGGAGGGAACTGGGTTTAAGAATTGATTTCTTCTTTCAAACCGCAAAAAGTGAGTCATACAAGGAACATGTATTTCAAAAGAAAATTCCCACTGAGCGACCTGGTCTGCACATCTGATATCAATGCTTTCATATGTTCTAATTTAAATTCTGCACAGACAAGCTAGCCAGATGTATTCCATTTACCAAACTCTCCAAAAGCTCCTGGTACTTTATTTGCTGTTGTGATGATTATCAAAGTGATTTTTTAAAGTTATCTCACTAATGCAAAAAGCACAATGTTCTACAATAAATCACTGTAGAAGTAACTCTGCCATCGCAGCCTGACATCACTGATGACAGCCCTAAAGAAGTGAACATAAATCATACAATCTTATCTACCTGTCCCTCTTCTGTACTGGGACTAATGACAAAAGAAACCAGGAAGTGAGTAAGTGATCATAAGTTTACAGGAATATCATGATGGATGATAAACACTTTTTTAGAAAACACACAACCTGGCTTGTATGAAATGTCATCCTATTCTGACAGATACTAACTTTCCATCACTGCTTATGTGCACTGCAACAAATGACTGCCTTTCAAGTATTCACTGTACAACTCAAATACTGATCCTGCTTCCACCAGTAAAAGGAGAACCAGCAGAATTCTTCCTGTGCCTCAAGTTTCAACTGCACAAATGAAATCAGGGCTTTATTTTCTGAATGTAAATAAATTAAATGCTAGAAGATGGGTAAAAACATCTTCACTGAAGATGGTAGGTACAATTATATGCCATCAATCAGTACCAGCTAAACTCTCATTTTGACTAAGAAAGCTGGGGAAAGAGGAAAAAAGAAATCCCAAACAAAAAAAAAATCCAAGAAAGAAAGAAGTCAAGTCCTCAGACACTAGCCACATTCAAGACAAGGGAGGAACTGAATTCTGTAGAGAGATGCTTCACTGGAGGCTGTATGCCTACAGAGAGGATGGGCATTGATCTATCTGAGCTGTGAGTATGCACAGAACGCGAGAACAGATTCAGAGTGAGCGAAAAACACAGAATCCAACTGTGAAAGCATCAGGAAGACAAGGACTATTGAGGAAGTGATGCAGCCCTGAATGAAAGCAAAGAAGTTTTCTTGTGCTGAGTGTTGGCTCAAAAGGGTGATTAGGAACACTGAGTGAGACAGTCATCTTCTGTTCAAGCCTTCTCTGTATTTCCATATTGCTAACAGCTATTTACATATAAATAATTTCTCTATAACTGTATTTCTATGTGACATCTTTTATAACTTCTAATCTGTCTCAGCAGCACCCTTCCAACAAAAAGAGTTTTAAAAAGGACTTTTGTTATAAAGGAGATCCTTCTTGATTGTTCTGGATAAAGGCAACATTTAAATGGGAAGTTGTCTCCCAGTTTAAGGAAACCCTGCCTGATTATTTAAAGCCAGATAAAAACCAGTAGTCTGGAAGAGATATCACAGGGAACAAGCTTGTCTTAGCAGAAAATTCTTTCGATGATCCAACCGGTCTTTCCTCATTTCCAGTGTCTGGAGAGTCAAATGCAACTTAGTGTGATGCCAGGACACTGCAGTCCTTCAGGGCAACCCACAAATATCATGTTTGTTGTCACTCTCTATTTTAGACATCCTAAATATAGGCTCATTAGACATGATGGTTGTATTCCTTTAGCACGGCTACTCCTGTTTCAAGAGAATGAAAAAACAGCTCTAGAGAGAAAAAAAAAAAGAGAAAAAAAAAAAAAAAAAAGCAAGCCTGTGCAAAGATTGAATTTAAAGGTATCCAGTATTTTACATAATATTACCAAAAATGTATCTGAAGTAGAAACAAAGTTCCTGACAAGTCAAATTCATATACAGTACAATAGAGTATGTTTGTAATGGTAGTGTCTAATGCATTTGTGTCTAATTGTACTTGTTTAGTTGTCAAAATATATACAAATGCATGGTATACTAGCATGATGTAGAACAGAGGGTATGAGAAAATGTTTGGTTTTGGTTTTGTTGAGGTTTTGGGTTGTTTTGTTTTTACTAACACACACTAATAAGTGGTACTTTATGGTAGTACCCTGATGATAGTGCCTGTGAGACAGCAGGCAACCCTGTGCATTCCACAAGAGGAATCCAAGATAGGAGGCCATCAATCTAGGTGAGATCTTTTAAGTGATGCAGAGGTACATGGTGGGAGTGATGCAGGCCCCTCTTGCATATGGAGACAGCAAATCACTCGTATTTTATTACACTCAGCATTTTGCTGAGGAAGCTGCAACAGGGAGACAATGCAAGTCTGATACCAGCTGCAGGAAGAAGGACTGGCTGCATCTCATGCTAGAGGGCATCAAATAATTAATACCAATGTTACTGCATGGCTCCATGAGATCATCTTTTAATCTGGCACAAATGCCCAGTCACAAAGCATGCAGGGTGTTAAAAAATGTGTAGTATTATACACCACAATTCATATTTACCAGCTCCCACAGCGTGGGACAATGGCTAATCACTCAATGGTAGGGGCATTATTGTCAAAGTAAACTGTCCAAACTGGAATAGCAGGGAGCAATGCATACTGCGTGCATGACAGAGCTGTGCAGACACCCTGGGGAAGGTCCCTGGAGACCAAACTATTTGCTGGGGAAGCTTTTGCAGTGGCACCTTCTTGTATGTCTGAATTGAGCCACTGGGACACAAGCGCTGTAGCTCTGTGTCCATGCACAGGCTACACAGAACCCAAACGAAACAAACTCCTATCTATAGGTGCATGGAAAAAAAACCTCCAGTTTTCACACAGACATAGAAATGTGATTCAATCCTTCAAAATTCCATGTTTTGAGGATATAGAATAATTTAGTTGGATAGACCAAATCAATACTCAGAAAAAAAAGAAGGAAAAGAGAAAGCAAAAAGAGAAAGGAAAAAGCAGATAAATGTACAGCAAGACATTTTCCTGTTCTTTCCTTCTCAAAAAACTAATGCTTCAGTTTTAAATAGCTGACATTTATTGTATCATTTAATAATAAAATCATAAAATGTTAAAGCTTGAAAGGGACCTTCAAGATCATCTAGTTCCAACCCCCTGCCAGGGGCAGGGACACCTGATTCAACCCAGCCTCAAACACTGCCAGGGCTGGGGCATCCACAACTTCCCTGGGCAACCTGTTGATGTCTCAACATCCTCCTCCCACCAAAGAATTTCTTCCTAATGTCTAATCTAAATTTCCCCTCTTTCAATTTGTACCCACCACTCCTTGTCTTATCAGGACAGTTCCTAATGAAGAGGAAATTGTGTAAAGTTTAACTTCAGCAGGTGACCAGCCATTCTGTATAGCTAGAGCTGTGCTCTCCTACTTTATGCATGTAGAAACTTACAGAGTAAGATGAGAGTCACATGGTAAGAAAGTGAAGTCATGAACATATTCCAGCTCTCAGCTGGGCTTGGGTAATGTGATATGCCAAATTTTTAGACAAGAATTTAATTCATGTTACATTTCTGAGTGCTGTCAGATATTGCATAACTATCTTCTTTCTGGTTAATTCATGACCTCTTTTGTGTTATGCAAGTGCTTTAGTAGAGTAACTGTGTAAAATAAACCCCAAAAAACCACAAAATCAAAAACCACCAAAGGCTCCCTTTCCATCCAAGCCACCACAAGTTTAAGACAGGTTTATTGTTGCTTTTAAAACTCTGGAGTGTAGTCAGAAAAACAAAGGAAAAAGAACTTCATGAAGACTTCACTCACTAAATTGAACAAAACAATATAAAGCAGTGGAAATGGATGCTGGGCACTCAGGTCACACCAGCAAGGCCTTTCTTCATTAAGAGGTTTGGAATCTGAACATCCTGCCTGTGCAACCCCCCAAAGGTAACACTCCCAGCAGCGCAGTGTTTGACAGCACGGCTGCTCTCTGAACCTGCTCTGGAAATGGAAGCAATGCAGTCAGGTCACCCCACCTCCCACCCAGCCTTACAAAGCCAAAAGTGACCATGGTTATTCTATTCTCAGCCCACAGTAAGTCTCAGTAGCAGAGCATTATGATATGTGGAAATATCAGTTCATTGCAATGCTAATGCTGTGTTACTGCTCTCTTGGCAGCTCTGGGAAGGCTGAATCCAGCTAACCTTTGGCAAAGGCTGCCATATCCAGTGGGCAAGTTTTGGCACTGGGATGGAGACAAGTAGATTTTAAAATGTTCAAGGTATTTACTTCCTCTTTCATAAAGGCACAGACCCACAAAGGGACAGGGACACTGTTACCAAGACTCACTATGTCAGAGTTGTAAATTTGACACATAACTCACACAGACACAAAAGCATGTTAGAAATTACTGAAAATTAGCAGAATTGGAAGAAATTTTAAATAAAAATTATTTAAGACAAACTTCCTGAAAAGAAGGGATTATCCCTTAAAAGTTAGTGCCTGTTTCAGTGTCACTGAAGAGCTAATGTAGCTGTTTGGAGCTGTGTAGCTGCCGTGGATGTGTCCTTAGAGACCCCAGGGGGAGAAGACTTAGAAAACAAGAAAGATCACTGGTGGAGAAAGTTCAAAGGAGCTAGGAAACCCCTGGAAGGTGAAGTAACCATGGTTTAGCCCAGGACAAACCAGAGTAGCCACTGCTGGTGTCCATCATCTCCTCCCTCCCCCCAAGAGCCTTTGTTCTATTCCCTGTTATCTCCTGGGCCCCTTTCCTTTCCCATCCCATAGGACCAAGTAACTCTGGACCTTCCCTATCCTCCCCCAGACCCCCAGGTGATTGGTGGTACGTGATAATACTTAAAGCTGTGTCTGAGGGCCCCTCGCCCTCTTGGACTCCTGCCTCCCCTCTGTGTGAAGAACCTGCAATAAAGCCACTCAGAATTAAAGGCACTCCAAGAGCCCTCTCGTTATTCATCTCCAGCTGATAGCTAAACTGGACAGTTCCTGCACCACAACGCAGGCCGCAGTTTCTCTGGCTAAGTGTCTACGGGACGCTGCCAGAGTGCCCTGGGGACAGGGGCACTCCTGGATATATAGCCAGCTGGAATCTGTCGTACTTCTCCAGGCTGGACAGAGAAACCAGCGAGCTATAGAGCTGCAGCTCCCAAAGGTCTGTGGCTACCCTCAATCAGCCTTAGCTCCAAGCACATTCATATCAATAGACCTGGAATGGATACAGGGAGAATCTGCAAACTTTTCTGGGGAAAAAAAAGAGCCGAAAGCTGGTGTCAAGCTCTGAGCCCTCACGTAGGGTGGTAAACTAATACAGCTGCCTCCATTCAGAGAGACTGGATGATTAAATTGCAGAGGTCAGAAACTTGTTATTTAGGACTGGAAAGCCCAGATCTGCCAAATGTATTTCAGTTTTATCCTCTTCAATGACACTTGAGATTCTGGCTGTGAATGCCCCCAAATAATCCATGCACCTATCAACTGAGATCTCATTCCTCATGCTAAACTCACATACTAGATAATTTAGGATAAATTTGGGAGCATGCACCTGATGTTTCCACCATGTATAATTTTTATACATAGAATATAAGCTTTAACCAGGTAAATACTTGAACTGTGGTGAACTTGAAACAACCTAGAAAGGATCA
Source organism: Eopsaltria australis (assembly GCA_034509425.1). Taxonomy (NCBI): domain Eukaryota; kingdom Metazoa; phylum Chordata; class Aves; order Passeriformes; family Petroicidae; genus Eopsaltria; species Eopsaltria australis. The sequence goes on from JAVTVJ010000007.1 coordinate 831,255, forward strand.
GAAAGAAAGGAGCATTTCTGTTGGCAAGTTTCTGTCCTTAGGAGCAGCTGGTAACTAAACAGCAACTAATCATTAAACTTCACAGGCCAAATTCTTCCCTACAGCTATTCAATTGAAACTGCTCTATTAGAAAATAAACAGGCCTTGTGCTGTGGAGCTTGACCAGCTCTAGTTTCAGTTTTGCAGCTAGTAATACTTTTTCTCTTCAAAAATGCTTAGTAGAGTCTTTTTCATGCATTTCCATCACCCACACAACCACAAAACCACCATGAAGTTCTGCAAAGTAGTACCTTCTGTTTACCAGAGCCCCCTGATTCAGATAGCAAAATTACTGTATCATATAGCCAACCCCTATTTCAAAAGTAAATTGAAGACAATTATTTCATTTCATTTCACAGCTGGCAAACCAAAGAGCCCACAGAGAGAACTGGTTTCTATAAATATTCATTACTGTAAATGCCAACTAAACTTGGCCTAAAAGAGCATAATGAATCAAGAAACAGCTCAGCAAAAAGACGTCCTTTCTCTCTAGCTCACCAGACAGGTCTGCTGCCCTTGGACCAGGAGCTCCACTTTGAATCTCAGCTCTGGAGCACACTGTCTGCTCTTTGAATATCAGCATGGTTTTGAACTACTAGAGCACCTCTGTAGGATCCTGAAGCACACTGGTCAGTCCTGCCCTTTGTTTCACGCTGAAGAAGTTGTGCTGAGACATTTAGTTCAGTTACCTTAAAAAAGCAAGATGAATCACACCTCATTTAACTCCAGACACCCAAGCCAGACATCTGAGATAGTCACCTGATGCTCTGTTTGCAGTCAACAGAAGGAACACAACACCTCCAGAGGGTCCTTTGCCTGATCCATTTTCAAATGAGGTGAATCCCCCTCCAAGAAGGGTATGGTAAGTAACTGAGACTTGCATGTCTTTCTGATACCTAAGGGTGTAAACTTCAATGAAGTTTTATACACATTTCTAGACATTTCACAGCAGCTGCCTGACAAACCTTAATATATCGCTGCTAAGAAATATTTTCAGCATTTTGGGAAATACTTCCTGTCAAAAAAGCACCTATTGAAGGATTTTCAGGATTGACAAGAGCAAAAGCTCTTCGATTTTATGGTGTCCCTTCAGAAACTGTATCTCTATACAACTGACGTATAAGAAAGCTATACATTCCAGTAACCTATTTCTTTTAAGATTATTTCCTATTAAAAAAAGCACTATTTGTTTCTATATTTACTGAAAGGACACATTGTCCTAGCATTGATGTCTCCTATTAACACTTTTAGCATTGTTCTAAGATGTTTATTCTTTCTCTTGTACATTTTTTCTGTCGCTATATACTAATGATTACACTAAATTTCAAAATGGGTTGTCAAGTTGGTCAAGAGACTATATCCTAAGTTTACACTAGTAAACAGCATAAAACCTTACCAGTAGGAGCTTAGTGGTAGAGTGAAATACTTAGCACCAAGGGCACAGCTTTCACACTACCTTTTTTGTGGTTTTTACTTACAATTATCTCCAAAGTGATCCTGTAGACTGAATTTGCATTAGCACTTGGAGTACATTACATGAGTTCCTCCTTCTGCGCAGTTTTAAACAAAATCAGTTTTTGTGCTCTGAGATGCAAACTGAACTGCAGAAATGCAGGCGATCAGGACATTCATTTTAAAAGTGCATTCCTGCTCTAAATAATGTGCTCATGTATTTGTACCCATAGTTTTTTCAGAAAAGAAGAGAATCCCGGAACACTGATGTGTGTTCCCTGGTATTTCCACAGGACTGTCTTTTCAATTTTTTCAACCACAATATCTGAAATTTCACCCACCTATCAGTTTTGAAAAAAAATAGGACATTCCACACTGTTCGCCTTATTTGAACATTTAGAAGACAGTGAAAATTGATGGCAGAAGTCAATAGGGGATACATAATCCCTTCCTGGGAAGCAGTCTTGCCCATAAAGACACCTGTAGATGGATTTCTGGCCCTGTTTAAGGTCCTGGTAAACCTTTCACCACCTACAAGGAGCAAAAATTTAATCCCTGAAGTTTCCAGATGTACAAGCTGAGTTGTAAGGCTTCTAATTTCCTAGGACTCAAATTCTTGTGGTCATAATCACAGCTACAGTCTTGAAGACAACACATGCTCATACCCGACACATACAAAGACAGGCATTCCTTCCTTGAGGTTTACCACTCGTGAAGTTATTACATCCATTAGCAGAATTCACAATCCCGTAAGAAAACATCCGTCATGCTAGACTCCAAAGAAATGTACTAAGACATCTGAGGAGAAAATAATCCGGTTTTGCAGTTGAGTACTTTATCTTATTTTTTTGTTGTTGTAATGCAACTAATAGTTCAGACAAATTGGCCAAGAATTGTGTTTTGAAGGTTGTCCTTTCCTAGTGGACCTGCAGAATGAGTTTAAGTGATTGTCTTGGATAAACACAACTTTTAGATGGCAAAGATTATGTTAGGAGACTGCCACCACCACATGAATCCTTACAGTTCTATAGCTTTGTTCCTAATGATCTTTTTGGTTTTCCAGCTTCCAAAGAGAAAGCTGATGGTGTTGCAAAGATGGCCTTTAACAAGACTTCAGCAAAACTGATACTGTTAGCCTACTGCACACAAAGCCTTAGTGCACTACCTGGGTTAAAAGCTGCATGGAGAAAGGCGACCACCAGGAGCCAAGTGTCAGAGCAGGAGAATCCACAAGCCTTATAGCTGATGCCACCTTGGAAACTGGATCAGTGACTGGAAAAATCACTGCTTCAGGGGCAACAGAAGCCTTGCAGAGCAAAACATCTTGAAAGGTTTGTAACACACAGATACTACTTCTCATCTTCACTTGCTGATGCCAGACTTGAGATAGCTGAAAATTACGGACTCTATAAACATGATTTATTCAGCCCACTCACAATATGGTTTTAACCCACACACAGTCTGGGTTTCTCCACCAGGGAACTGCACCAGCTGCTAGTTCTTATCAAGATAGCTGGCAAGGCAGCACAAACAAGGACTTGACATGGGGAGTTGGCCACTACTGAGATGTAGCTGTTATCTTTTTACCTTGCATCTAAATCAACCACACAGAGTATTAATTATGCCACTAATGTAGTGAGGGATACAAGGAACTCAAGTTAAGGAAAGCTCTACAGTTAAAGACCAAGGTATGCTGTTCTGTTCTTTAAAGATAATGAAGGACACAAATTATAAGAGAGTACGACTAGTCAGAACTGAGATACACGGCACCATGTGAGAGAAAAAAATATCTGACCCTTTTTTCTTACTGGAAAGTTTAATGGTCATGCTCCTGATGACACTGATATATTAAAAATAATTTAAAAGCCACAACTGTAAAAGAGCAGAAATCACTGAAGTTGCCAGCTTTATTCCTACATATAAGAAAACCTGTATGTTAGATCTGCTAGGCAGTTACTGCTCCTCACTTTGTACTTTAAAGCATCATAGGAATATAATGAAAAGCCTTTAATAATATATATAAAAGGTCAAAGATTTACCTGAAAAAAAGCATGATATAACAATCATAGCAATCACTGCTTTAAATTATAATCAATCAAATCTGAAAATTCCTGGAGAAGAGAGAACCTAGCCATTAGGAAACGAAATATTTAGGGAAGTCTGATGCATTGCATAATCCTGCATAATGCATCTCATAGAGATGCGGGAAACTGCTCTTCAAGCTTTTTTGTGATAATACAAACTTTATTAAAATAAGCCTGTTTATCTGGACAATATTAAGGCAAAGTCCAGATCTCACCTGTCCGTATAATGCAAGGTATATCTCCATCACCTTGTCAGAGAAAAAACAAAATCAGAGTGTCATGCCAGAATTAGCGAACACAAGCATTTTCCAAGCAACCTGCAGTTTGAAGTCTACTTGCCCAGACTAGTAAATTTGCAAAATACATATTTGACAGAAGACAATAATGATTCATATCTGATTCACAAGTAAAGAAATGCCAATGTTTGCCAAATTTTTCCCTTGACAATACTAAAAGTGCCCTCAAACCATTACTGCAATATTATCCTAAGGATATTTCCCAGCAAAAGGTGCAACTAAAGCATGAGAAGACACGAGCTGCAAAGCATCACCTGATCTAGTCAAGCAGTCAAGCATTTTTTAACTTTTGTGTCTCTGGAAAACTGAAGTCTCAAAAAGATTAAGCCATGGGAAAGAAAAAAATCAGAAAAGTTGAGGCTGATTACAACCAATTAATCCACAAAGCAATTACCAAAAATCAATAGAAAAAAGCGAAGCTGCAGTACAGAAAGAATATTTAACACATGAACTAAACAAATGGGCAGAGAAAAGGCTGTCTGGTTGTATATCAACACAAAAATCCACTCTGCATGGAAATATGTAATTTGAGCTTTTTTAACCTACAATTTACACAGCGTATTCAAACGCAACAAGAAAGATGAGCGAGCGATTTTTGTTTGCCTTGCAGTATCTTAACCGCAGAAAAACGTTTCAAGAGCAGCACAATTCAGCAGACCCAAATAAGAAAAAATCCAAACCATGAGTAATTACATGGAGCAGCTGAGGGGTAGGTGGATACGAGCAGCTTCTAATGCTGCTGCTAATGAGCCTTAACCCTTCCGCAGCCGCAGAGCTCCGAGCCGCTCGCACGGGCACAGCCGCGCATCCCGAGGGGAGCTGGGCTGTCCGGCACCAGCAGCCTGCGCTCAGAACGGCGCTGAGGGAGCTGCGAGCTCCGAGGGGAACGGCTCCGAACTCGGCACAGATGGTCGCGGCCGGGAGCGGCGTCACGACCCCGGCCGGGGACAGGGCTGGAGCGCGGAGGGGAACCTCGGCTCCGTCAGGGCGCGCAGCCGAGGGCGGCCCCGCTCCGCAGGCACCGAGGGGCAGGCGGCGGTCCCGGCTCCGCCAGCAGGGCCACCTGCCTCCGCTTTAGGCTTCCCCAGCTCCAGTTTCTGATGCCCTCCTCCAGCGCCCGCGCTGCCCTCCAGCCCCGAGCCGCGGCCCCCCTTCCTCAGCGCTCAGCAGGCAGGGCACGGGGCGCGCCCCCTCCTCCCGCGGGCCGCGGCCGCCCGGCCCCGGGCACCTATCTACCGCCGGGCCTCGCTCACTTACCTCTTACCTACCGCCGGGCGCTGCTCCGCGGGCGCTGGGGCGCATTCCCGGCGCGACCGGCGGCAGCCCCGGCCCGGGCCGGCTCGCTCCGCCCGCCAGCGCCGCCGCCATTGGCCGGGCCCGGCCCGCCCCTCCCGCACGGAGCCGAGCCCCGGCCCCGCTGCTCCCCCCGCACGGCCCGGCCCGGCCCGCGCACAGGTGGCGGCGGAGCGGTGGCTGCTCCGGGAGTCCCGGCAGTGATCCCTTCGAAGTTTCTCGGAGCTCGCTTCTAAATACAGTTCAAAGTCAACGGATTTTGCCGTCTCCGCTCAGCCACGGGCAAAAATAAATAGCAATGTGCAAATAAAAATCGATAATACAAACAAATATACTGCGGCTCGGGCTCATTCAACGGGCATGCTTAAATACAGCACTATTTATTTGTAACTGGTGACACCAATTAACAGGCACCTCACTTCCTTTGTTGGACCCTGATGAATTTCGCGGATTATGGATTAGGCAGGTATAAGAAAGTTAATACAATGTCTATGAACCAAATTGTGTATAAGCTGTTAAGCTGTAATAGTATTACAAACCTAATAATATAACTATGATAATAATAATCTTATTTCTGCCTTTAAATAGTTGAGAGCAATTTGCATATGGAAATGTCTTTATGGAGGAATTAACTTCTAACCCCAATACAATTCCGAGACTCCAGCTGAAAGGAAGCTTATGCAAAATGAACATGTGCATCATTAGCCCAAACGTGAGCACAGATGTGTACACTTTGCATCCATTAGCAGATTCAGAGAATGACTCTGGAGAGCTGAGGGAGTAGCAAGCCACCAAAGAGCTTCCTAGAAAATTGAACCTTGCCAGCTGAGAAATGTTAATGACCTTAACATTTGCAATAAACACTATAATAACAGCCTTAATTAGTAATGGGGACTGACTGTAAAAAAAAAAAAAAAAAAAGTTGCAGTTTTATTCTTCTCTGGGTGAACTAAGAGTTTTAAAAAGTGTAAAAACACTGGGAAAATCTCAAACGCAAAGTGCAAGATAACCATGTAATTACAAGTGATGTTACACTCAGCAGGTTAGCGTGTCTGGTTCACCTGACTGTTTCGAAGGGGCTTTCAAAGGGGGTCGAAGGTTTGCTCCTGTGCAGAGCAGTGTGGGGACACACAATTACAGAGAGCACTCGAAGCGAAGCCCAAAGCCCCCGTGGCACAAGCGGGGGGACATCGCCTTTCCCAAAGCACCGACGCGAGTGCCAGCTAGAGGTGGCTCGGAGAAAATAGCACACAACTCGCACATTCCCAAACGGGACTTGCAGATCCTGTCTTACCCAGCAGCAAAAGATGTTGATTGCCCAGACAAAGCCAGTCACCTGGAACATGTTTAGTTGAATAATCTGCCCATGGGCCCAAGTGGGTTTAGGCTGGGTGTCAGACTCATATACATGTGTAGAGGGGAAATTCAACAAGGACATGAATAGTTCTACTCAGGTACAACTGGTGTCTTTGTTTCTTCTCAAGATTTTTTTTATGAGCCAAAAGAACTACAGATTAGTTTTCCAATTTATCTTCCCCCCCCATCTTTAATAAATCCAGGATCCAGAATGACATTATTGACCTCTGATGTACTCTACTATGAAAAATCCTGGCTAAAAAGAGACTTGAAGGCCATCAATCTTTCCCTGGTTTTGGTCAAGTCCCAAACTCCATTTCATCTTTTGCTTTTTCCTCTTCTTTGTTTTCTGAATAAAAGTAAACACCATTACAGAGTAACTTTTCACAGCAGTATTTGAACTTATAGTCACAAAGGCAGCTACAAATGCTGTCACAAACAGTCCAGCATTGGCAGTGATTGCTGTACCTTGCATTGCTAAAGCACACAGTGTGAAATGCCATCAATCAGGTTGTAATAAAGACTTAGCACCAGAAATAATTTTTCATCTTTGCTTTCTTTTCACTCCAGAGCATATTTCCTGATAGCTTTTAGATGGTTTAAAGGCTGAGGAAAGGGATATTTCCTCATTTAAGAAATCATTAAAGGAAAAAGGCTTGTACGTAATATATTGTGCTTTTTAGCACTTTTTCCCCTTTTACGTAGATTACCAGGCTTAAATTCACTCTAGCACCAATCACTTTTTCTGAAATTAGGTAAATTTGAGTTCCTGTATTAAGCATCCTTTTGAAAAGGGGGAGGGGGAGAGAGGTGAGGGGAGAGCAAAAATGTGGTTTATAACATTTGATTCTCTTACACTATTTATTCCATCCAAGTTACAACATCATTACCACAACATAACTCTGTTTAGTACTATTATTCTGTTTGGACTTGCAAGAAATTTTTGCTTTATATTTCTGAAGTCCTTTTACTAGTAGGACCTGGAATGGAAACAGTAGCAGGTAACATACCTGATACAGGTTCTTATATTTTGAGTCTTTTCAGAATTAAAACTACAGAAAACACTCTTGGTCAGCCCTGGAGTGGTCAGGCAGTTGAACTTAATGGTCATTATACACCCTTTCCACTGAAATATTCTATTACATCAGAGAGTCAAACCCAAAATTATTCTATTTAAATAAGTATATTCAGTATCTGGTTGAACATTGCTGCTCCTACAATAGGAAGAGAAGTTAGAATATACTTGAGTGTTTATCCCCACCAAAGTAAGGACATAGGAGAAAAAAAACAGAACAAAAAAACCCCAAACATACTCCAGAGTCTGATTTGCCTACTTCAAATAGTTTGCATTTGAAGAACAAAGATTATATGCTTCCATTTTCTAGAGTATGACAATGTTACATATTAACCATAAAAACACAGCATTCTATTCTTGATATTCTGACTGATGTTGAAAATGTATTTATAATATGACTCTACAGGGTTAGAGCATGTGAAACCATAACTATAAACACATGTACTGAATAACTAAAGGCTAGAATGATCCCAATTCTAATTTATTTTGAATATACACATCACACTGACTTTATTCTTTCAACTTGACAGCTAACTAGGGTTTTTAATGTTAATATTTCATTATAAAGATATTAATAATTCATTATATCTTGGGAAATTATGCTATTTTATTCCAATACAAAACAATGATTTTCATGCAAGCTTTACTGCAAATTTAATTAAATTTGTCAGTTAACACAATTCAATATATTTCATCATATTAAATGAATGAGGCAGTGTGACTTAACCCTTAGAGGTGTGCCAACAGAGGCTCAATTCAGAAGTGTACAGAAGCACTTTGAGATTTTTCTTTACCTATCTGGACATGCTTCCACAATTAAGTCTGTACTTCGCATATTTCTTTATATTGTATCAAAAAGCAGTCTCACAGGAGTGACACTTCTCAGCCAGTGAGCTGATATTGACACACAGAGCATAAGAGAAAATAAACGTGCAGTGCCAAAAGATTGTTTGCTTAGCTCCCTTACCTCAGACCAGGTGCACACACCTGAGTGGTCTTTGCTCCAGCTGCCACAGACCAGCCGCAAAGATCACATACTTCAGAAGAGATTTGTTTAACTGCACGTCTCAGCAACGGCAAGATTAGTTTAAAACCAGTATTGCTGGGACAAATGCACTGCTTCTGGCAGGCCATCACCTTCACTTCCCCATCACAGACTGTATTTTCCCCACAGAAGGATATTTCTCAATGACCAGATACCCTTGTTTTGCCATCTAACAGCAAACCAGATTAACCAGTATCTACAGACCTTGTCCTGCCTGCAAACTGAACAACTGAAGAGTTTGTAGAATAGCAATGCCGGGAGTGTAACGGCTAGTGGAGAAATTTGGAAGCATCAAATGCTTAATATAAGCATAGAGAGAGCGAAAGGCTTATCAAACATACTCATTTTATGTAATTTGAAAGCTTCCCTTTCTGTAACTGCAAGAAAACCTTTATGATTTGGTGTTTAGAAATGCCAAGGAGACAGTGGCAATGAATATTTTATTTGTTGTGTTTAAATACAGAATAGTATTTTAAAATGACAGAGAATATTGTTTGTTCTAGCACCTTCCACAGTGCCAAATGGGATTAATGAGACACTAGATCTGAAATCTTAAAGAGGATTTATTTTTAGTTTACTTTTCTAATAATTTTCAGTATTGATCATAGAGTTTTTCAGTTTTCAGCCAAAGGATTATTTGCAAATTGTTTCTCTAAACATGAGAGCTGTGTTTTATGATGCTGAACTAGTATCACCTGAAATCTAAGTATTTCATATCAATCTATCTTTTGGAACTGAACTAAGAATGACAAATGTAGTGAAGAGTAAACTCTTGGGGCTTGCAAACCCAAACATAATAATTAGGCCAAACTTTTGCAATTATATGTGCAAAAACCTGAAGTATTTTTTGTCTCTATGGAGCCCTTCACTGAATACGCAAGATAGAGTAGGCAAACAGTTAATACACAATATTCAGTTTGTTAGTTGAGAGATTACATCAATGAAAAAATCCTTCTTTCTTGCTCTGTTTTGAGAAGTTCCTACCTACTTGTACCCTTTGCCTTCCAAAAAATCGGACTCCAAGTAGGGAACTAAGTAAGGCTGTTTGTTTAGCAAAGAGGCAGGAAAAGCCAACACAGCTGTGTGCAGTGAGATCACCACATTTATCTCACTGGGTCTGAATTCTCTTACTAGTCACCTCCCTTCTGTGCAATGTTTCCCAGATATCAACAACCAAGTCAAACACAGAATTATTTGTAAAAAACATTAAATCCTTAACTTACCCAATTACAGCTGAACATTAACGTAACACTGGATTCCACCAGAAAACATATGCGTATTTTAGTGTAGCTATTCTTCCTAATGGACTGTCCACTCCTATAATCAATGTGATGAAAACCAGAGATGAAACTAAATACAACCTGAAAAGAATTAACTCAAGTCCTCCTGAACTCACAGCCCCAGTAATGAAAGTAACAAAATCACTTTGGAAAACTCACTCACATATAGATTGTCAGGCCTTCAGCCTTTGAATTCAAAGCTGGATCATTGTTCAAGAAGTATCTTTTTCATAATGCAAAGTTATAACCCTTAAATGGGAACATTCCACATATTTCTTCAGTTATTTTAACATCAGCTATAATAATGACTTTAAAATCTATGGAGTGTGTTTGACTTTATCACATACCCATTTTTAATACTAGCAATGCAAATTGGCTTTTCCTTTAAAATTGCTGTTGACTAGATCTGGGAAACTTTCCAAATAGTAGTAGTAGTTATAATTATAAATTATTTAGAAGTACCTAAAATGCCATTAATTAATCTAATTTCAGTATATAGCAAAGTCTGGAGCCTAGCAAACATTAAAGTAAGATTGGACAGAAACACAATGTAAAATATTTTGAATTACAGTTTTCAAGCTATTTGGATAGCTCAAATACTGCACCAGATGACCTCAGTGAAAAATGATTCAAAAAAAACTTCTTCATCACCTGTTGCTAAACATTTTCACTTATTTTAGTGGGAAAGATTTTGTACTATAAGAAAATATGGATTTAACTTTGCAAAAGAGGCCACTCTCCTGGAAGCTGTGCACATAATATTCCAAACAGTGTTGGAAGACAGACTGGCACATTTTAGTATGATTAACACACTAAAAAAGTTTTAATAGGAAGGTAATTCTTTACCAGGTCTTACCAGAAGCTACAGTGATTTCTAATTTTTAACTTTTGCTCCACAAATACGAGTGAAATAAGAGTACTGAATTACTTGATTTTGTTAAGTTTCTGAAGCTCCTGCAACTAAGGACTTCTTAAATCTCTATGCATTTGTGTGTATATAAACACACACACACACACACACACACATGCATAGATACACATTCTCCCAAGATATGACAGTGACTCAAAGTGTGGAAGTTACTCCATTCCCAATCTGAGACTTCAAGTATTTAACAAGTCCAAGTTACCATTATTGCCTAACACCCCCTTGTGGCTGCAAAAACACACCCTTTTTTTCACCCCCCAGCAAAAGCAGTTAATTAGAAGCAATAAGAAAAGTTGGCATGAATCTTGTACAGAAATGAAGCCACATTCGCATTCAACAGATGGGAACTGGAACAACTAATTTTACAGAACAGCCTGTGTTAAGGAGGAAGAATGAATAAAGTCAAGCATATAAAAAAATAAGGAAATACAGAAAATTATTGACAGCAGAACTGAAGAGCTATAATTTCAGTAATTTGCAACACAAAAAATTGATATTCTTCAAACTTATTTTCCAAAAATCAGGACTTGCAACCCATGTTATATGGAAAACTCAAGAAGTTGGATACCAAAGAAATAAAAATGTGAGCAACCCATCTGTCTGAAGTGAAGAGCTGCCTGAAATTCTGCTACCCTCAGAAATCTTACCAGATTTAAGTGACAATGGCACCAATACCTTAACACTTTGAGGCTCATTACAGGATTCAGGTACAGTGCTGTGGAAGCTAAATCACATCTATCTCTCTTATTGCTTGAAGTGGAATTACAATGGTACTCCATCTCCACTTACTTTTCTTTCTGAAAAGAACATTTAAGACTGTATATTACAGTTTTCATTACCTGGATAGATGGTACACTGCTCTCCTTCACCCTTGGCTTTAGAAGAAGTTGATTACAGTTGTCTGAAGATTTTTGACAGTAAGCAGGCTAGAGTGACTTTTTTCCTCAATTATTCTTTTTAAAAATAGGAACCAAAGTCATGAGTCAGAAAATCCATTAAGATCATGATAATTTAGAGGAAGACTATTTTGTCATTATACCAAATAACACATTCTAATCAAACAGGTCTTGTAGGTTTAGAAACTATGCTTTCTAATAATATTTTAATTTGTTTTAGTCTCAAGACTAAAACATAGAGAATACAGCAATATAAAAACCAAAACCAACCAAAACAGACTAGTTTTCAATGAACATTATCCTGGAGCTTTTTAAAACAAACACGGAACAGAAATCCCCAGTACTCCCCCACATAGCATCATATACCTGGTACTCAATTGGCTCCACAGAACACAGCTCCACATTGACTACAGGCTACAAGTAAAATAAAGTATCTATACTTGATCCCACCTCTACTGAGTACGTCAGCAATTACATCTCAGACAACAGACTTTTTTGGAAGGGGAGGGATGACATCACTAAACTTGAGCTTTGTTAGTCAAACTCAAGCTAGTTTTAGTACCTGCTGTTCTGCTTTTACCTGCAGCAAGTGCTATTGGCAGGAGCAGACAACATGGGAAACCCCCAAACACTTCAGGAAACTATGTAACTTGGGCTGATGCTTGAGATCACTTATCGATTGATACCTTTCCTAGCCATTATCATTGCTCCCCCACTGTCCTTACTTTCCTTCTCCCCAATGAACAAGCACACTGGAAAGCCCAAGGGAGGACTTGGTCTCAATAGGTGGAGCCTGAAGGGATGAATGGATCAAAAACGGCCTGAAAAGCAAACAGATCTGTCCGTTTGGATTAGCCCCTCCCCCAGTATCTGTTCCAAGTCACTGAATTATCCTGTATCAGTATTGAAAATGCAGTAGTAATTCTGAAGTTACTGGGCACTACTCTTGAATCACACAGCAGTTCTGTGTCTACCAGGCCATGGTACAAATGCTACATACACCATCACATACATGCACACACACTGAGGGCAAGTTTCTAGCATAACTGAAGACAAAATGCATAATGATCCATTCCCCCTTTCTTTGCCCCTCCTAAGGAGTGGAAGTCAAAGTGTGAGAATCCTTACAGGAAAGGATGCATTGAAGGGTGGCACATTCCAGTGCATATGACTAGCAATTCACATCCTCTTTTATCATAACCACTGTGAACACTGAGGGTAACCACATAGGTGGTATCTTTATTTCACAAGATTAAAGATACAGTACAAAATGAATCTGTACATCTTTCTATTAACAGAATTTGTTTACACAATTATATTACATTTGACCAGCCTTTATACTGATTTTAAATACAAAATAAATTTACAAAACTCCTACAAGACCCTTTAAAGAACTGTAGCTGATAAAAACAAAGGGTTCCCCCCAACAGGCCCTATTTGCCATATGCATTTGCAGTAGTTCAAATCAAACTAAATCTTTTCAGTTTAATATTCTCTGAAACAAAAATAGAATTTCAGTTCATTGTTGCCTATCTAAAAGGAAAGCAACTTGCAAAGGTGAGTGTAATCCCCTTTTATAGGCCAAAACTAGCATATAATAGGTGGAAATTAGATAATGCATAGTCTTAAAAAGTCCTTTCATAAGCCATATCCTAATGTTCTTCCTCCAAATTAAAACATTTGATAGTTTTTTTTTTTTTAGTAAGAGCAGCCGACTTATGGAAGATGACTAAAAAGTGAGTAAAACTATCACAAGAGTCTCACGGGGATGTTTGTACCAAAGGCCTTACCTTCTATTACAGAATCCCATCATGGACAATATAAAGCAAGAAAATTATTTCAACAAATCGCTCTGGGACAAGTTTCACCAGTCATGAACTAAAATCCTCTTTTCTCAACAGTTCAGTGTTTCTTTGAACTAGCATGAACAGCTAATGTCTTTGATTAACAATTTGAGATGCAGAATAATGCATCTCTCCATATTTTCCTACAGTTTTCCTACTTATAGAACTCCCACCAGTAACACTTACTGCTCTGTAGTTCCATTTTCTGTGCAGGGAAAGAAGAGCATGTGTCTGGGAAGGTCAAACAGGCAGGCCCTGGCCTATGTTACTACACACAAATACAACTTTTCCATTCGAACCATGCTGAACACACCCAGAAAGGCTTCTTTTAAATCAAGTTTTCCTTCTAAAATACTCCTGCATATAAACTATAAGATAACCTGTGTGCTACCAAAAGGGAAAAGTACTTCACTGCAGTAAATTGCAACTCAGCTTCTTTAGGAAAAAGATGCTTGATAAACTGAGTGCACAACAAGGAACATATTGCTAGTAAGAGTTAAATATGCTTTCCTCAAAATGCAAGTTTCAGAACAGAGTAGTAAGGGATTGTCACAAAAACTTAAGTCATGGTGTAGATAACTGATTTAGAAAACTTATTCATTTCTTTAATCCCTGAGTTAACTTGCCATTATTTATGGTAAGTACCTTTTTTCTTCTACCACCACATTCAAATGAATGTCATCTGAAAAGTTAGTGGTAGTAATTTGGTGGAAGGGAAAAAAGCAGGAGAAATACTTTCTTATTGCTCCTTCAAAAAGCATTTTTTTAAATGAAGTAACTTGCTGATCTTCAATTGTTTTCTTCTGCTGATTTCTTGGATGTAAAAATGCATCAGATTCACTGAAAGTCATCTATAAGACTGTCACATAGCAGCAGTGATGAGAGATTCTCATGCAAGTAGGATAGAGCTTTTAGAATTTAGTTCTAATACATCAAACAACCAAAACATTTTAATAATGCAGTAACAAAATTGTTAAATTGCCTAAGAGACCAATACCAATGAACCAATGGTATTTAACTGAAAAACATTTTCCATATAATCTTTAATTTATTCATGCCAAGCTAAAGAGTTAAGTGACAGTGGCAAAAATATTTCAGAGGGAGTGTTCAGAAGTCACAGATATCTTAGAAATGCAGCTGGGGAATGCTGTACATGTAAGACACTACATTTAAGTTCAATACTGTTTCATCTACTAATAATGATGATGACTGAACAAGACATTCCTCTACCACATGCTGCAACCCTCCACACTAAAATTAAAGATTTGTCTTCATATGACCAGCATAAGCATTGTGAAGTACTGAGAAGTTTTACCTATAATACTAGTACTTGTAATACTAGTCATCCATGACATTTCCATTTACAAAAGAATGGATTGCTTATCTTCTATTCCAAACTAGAGATCGATTGTGCAATGATCTCCTTGCAAATGTACTAAGTATGAAACCATACTAAAATCTCAATTCTAAATAAAGTGTATTGATACGTTGTTGCCAATACACTCAAAAAACATTTGCATGAAAAGAAGCCCTTAACCCTTTAAACCCAACAGCTTTTGTCAGAAAGCAGCTAAAGTCTCCTCATTTGTATTCATTCAGCTTTATGATATATTCAGAGGGTTAAATGCTAGTACAGAAATGAATATTTAACTACCATTGGTAAATAAGAACAGACACTTCTGCATTTCGTGCTTCTAAACTATTCCCCCACTGCTTCCCACCCCCAGCCCTGGAAATTATAGTTCAATGAAAATTATCACTAAGTTAAGATTCCTCTTGCAGTCTTAAATCATCAGTCCACAGGTCACGTTCTTACACTCATTAAAAGGCCTTTACACTAACCTGGTGGCATCAAGAAGCCACTAGTCTTCTTTCTCTTTGGATTTTTTTGTTACAAGGGGTCCTTGAGATGGCACAGCCAGAGACATGACTGCGACTTTCCTCTGTCTCAGGTACAAGAGAGGTTAGCGACAGCCAGAGCACCCCTGTAGCTTTGGAGCAGCATCACTGGCATAAGCTCATGCCCTTTTGTAGAGTATGCTTTTTTGTGGCTCTTTTTTGTAGTTGCATTAAGCAGATGCATGCATGAGATACACACATTTCTTTCTTGCCGTGCAAATCACTAACAGGATTGTTGAAAATTAAGCACAGAATTTCCAACTCTAAAAGCTAGTGAGCAAACTCACTTGAGATTTCTGGCTCTCTCCTTTCTTCAGTGTGCGCAGTAATACTGGTGCTTTCTGCAATCTAGACTCAGCCTCTTTGTAAAGACAAATTTCAGTTTAGGAACACTACCAATATGGTTTCATGTCATGAAGGACTGAAAAGTACACAGGTTCCTGAAAAGTTTTAGAAGTATCTGAGATCTGGGCACTGTGGACAGTTTTCAACTGACGAACTTTACAGACCCAATCTGTTCCACTCCACCTCACTGGCTACTTACTGACTGCTGATAACTGTCTAAGGGGAATGGAGGAAAATAGCCAAAACAGAAAAGCACAAATGGAGAGTGGCATGTTTGCTGGCTTAGTTTTATACAGGGTTTATCAATAATCTATGTTAAACTATCCAAGGCAACCTAAAAGACCAAAGTGTAAGAAATACTAAAAATAAAAAAGAAATGAGGACTATAGAAATACTTGGGATGCAGATCAGAATTTAAGTTCCTAACAGCTCTAATATTTTTAAAATTTGAATATAGTTCAGCTTCTTGGACTTAAATTGGCCATGAATTTGTTATTATTACTTTTATAAAGGGCAACTGCTATCAAGCAGGCAAAAACCTTCTACCGCTGGCCTTCTGTCTCTCTGGGAGATGAAAAGGACTCTGAATAAAGAGGAACTAGATACAGCAGGCAACATTTTTGTAGTAGCACTCTTGTGTTTCCATGAAAAAAGCCATAGTGTTATTCCATTGGCACTGAAATAACATTCAAATCAGTTTCAAAATAATTTTCTTATCCCTGAAAAAAGGCATCATTCTAAGCAGCTTTCAAACATTTTTTTTTAAACTTCCTTGCGCCTCTTTTGGGGGAGGGACTGTTGATCCAAAGTCCTAATTCACAATGAAAATTGTTCCTTTAGGAAAAATCCAGTTCTTTCACTGAGGCTCTTGTTGCTATTGTGGTGGTTGATGCTCTGGGGGCGGTTCCTGTTGAGGCACAGCTGGCCGCAGTCCTGCTGGTCTGGGAATTGCTTGGTGTTGCCTTTGTCTGTAAGCTATAATTGTTCCCAGGAGCAAGGCGATGATAGTCATAAGGTAGAGGTCCCACTCAGGCCCCAGCAGCTGGTCCATATCAATATGTGAGAATACCTCTCTTATCTAAGAAAGAAAAAGTCCACATAATCATCGCAAATAACACAAATGAGAAATTACCTTGATTTTAAATTTTACTTGTAACACTTTTCATGTACAAGTACCAGTTTTAAAACTTAGTGGCTCTTTTGCTCTCTGAAAAAATGATATCACATCAGTGACATTCTTAGTTTCCAGGAACTGAAATACCATTAAGACGAAGAGCCATGCTATATAGAATGAGGTATTCTATATTCTGTTTCAGAGATGCAAGTTCTCACTATGGCTTTCCCACAAATGACAGAGTATTAAGCCCCAGAACACTTGTATAGTACAAATGCTAAGATTTGTGCAGGTAATGGACAAAGAAATTAAAGTGACTTACTGTTAGCTTTGATTCAAGTGCCTTTTTATAAGACTCCATTTGCATAAGGATTAGCCAACAGCACTTCTATGCTTCACTACTGTATCTGATGATATTACACAGTCACACACATGCCAATTTAAACCTGCATCAGCAGACTAAAAACTGGGAAAAGCTATGTTCTGCATACCAGCCTTTCTGAGTGCCACGTGGGTATTTGCCCAATTGTCTTCAAGCATTTTGACTGTCCTCAGCCTCAAGACTACTATAATTTGTCAAACTTTCCTGAATTGGCTGAAACTGTATTTACTCTAAGTGGTAATGACTTCCATACCATTTTAATTTATTAACTAATCCAATAAGGTAGTAGGCTGTCAGAACACTGAGAAATATTGGAAAGACTTCACTGTAATTGCACACAATTTTTTTTTTCCAAGGCCATCAACCAGTAGAAATACTACAGAATACCTGAACTATCTAATACAAATACATTTTTTCCCCCACAGAGATCAAACACAACTCTAATGGTGTTGTTACAGCTGAATATAAAATAGCATGACAATTAGAGATATAATTCTTTTTCCCCTGAGCAATTATATCAGTTGAAACTGTTTCATTTTGATAGCAGATGGTCATGAATAAGAACAGTCAAACAGTTTTGAGAAATTTTCTTCGAGGGAAGAATAGCACAGAAGAGCACTGGCTGTGCACATTTCAGTTTCACAGTTGCACAAATAGGAATGAAAGCTTTAGTGACTTTAATATGCAACAGTAGAAAACAAATCTATTCTAAGCTTGCAGAAGGCTCAAGCAATACTTCTACTTAAGGAAGATTACAAATCGAGCTTCTTTGCGAAATGGAAACACATTTGCTGTATTCTTTTGATTCTGCATTACTTACATTGATTTCTCGTATGTACTGCAAGGAATAAATCACTCCAAGCTTGCAAAGTGCTAGGAAGACTGGAACCTGAGCATCTGGGCTTGCTTCAGCTGCCATGTCATAGAATCGTTTTGCAAGATGAATATCCTAAAGTTACAGAAATTTAAAACTCAGTTTTGAAGAACTTTAAAAATTACCCACAGGTTTTTTTTTTCCTGAGATATGTTCACCTTTGAATACACAAGTAAATAGAAGCTTCAATTTGAGGATGAAGCTATTTTAACTGATGCTAGAATTGAAGCTCTCAAAGAGGTTAGTAATAACATTCAGCCTATTCACTGTAAACCAAGGCAAATATTTCAGTAACTCTAGTACACTCTAACATCTCCAACACCACACAAAACATGAAAGACTAAGAAACCCAAGTTTCTGAGGAATATGCAGCAGCATTTCCTCTCAGTTACACTACGCTTGCATTCATTTCACTACATTTCGGAGTCTTGAAAGCATTACTGAAGCATATGGCACTCTTTTTGCCAATATTCACAGTTTTGGGCCAACGTTTCTTCCCTGTCTGTGCATCATTACTTCACATACTTAAGTGTGAAGTCAGTATAACTGTCCATTGCCTATCGGTGGATGTACTGGGAGACATGCTAATTCCAATTCAGTGGTTATATAGTACCCAAAGCTCAGTAGGAGTTATGGACTTAGTCTAATATTGGCAAATGCACTCAAACAAAGCAGACTTTCAGTCTACAGCTTACTCACCTGCTTGATGCCTAATCCCTTCTCATGCATGTAGCCCAGATTAAACATTGCTTGAGCACTGTGCTGCTGTTCTGATGCCAGTCGATAGTGAATGAATGCAGTTTCATAATCAACATCAGTACCAAACCCATAAAAATGGTAATCTCCAAGTTTAATTCTTGCAACAGTATATCCTATAAATCAAGAAACAACAAAAAAGGATAAAATAGCTAGGCAAAGAAACTCTTTTGGCTTCCTATAAAGATGCAGTAGGAGCTTTAGTATAACTTTTCAGTTTGTACAAACTGTTTATGTTTCACCACCCCCTCACATAAACAGCTTTTATTTTTTCTATTTGGTTAAGCTAACCAAAACACAACCAATTTCTATTTGCAGGTGAGACCTTTTCCTAGTAATCCTATCAACATTTTTATTGCTATGAAGTGGTGTCAGCTGAAAACCCATTATATGTTCATAGTCAGTCACTTATTACAGAGTAACTTTTCATTTGTTACACAGCCTTTAAAGGATTCAAAAAAAAAAGCAGTGACACAGGAAACTTGAAAAACAGTGTCTCATCATCCATGTCATCACCTCAATTTCTTAACTTTCAACTAAAAGCCTTGAAAGTCTGAATTAGGCTCTATTTGCATAATACTCTTGCTCTAAAGTCAAAAAGTAGTTGACAGGTATTAGTGTAGATGCATCCATTTGGAAGTCAGACACCTCAAGATATTTCATCATGAAGTTCACTTTGGCTTATTTTACGGTAGGATCACAAGCACCAGAGTGTAAATTTGTGTTGTCTGGACATCAAGGCTGCATTCTTCATCACTGGGCTCTGCTGACTTTGAATAGGAAATTGCATTCCTTATAAATGATGAAAATTACTCTTAAGGATTTTGGATCTATTTTTCCAAGCAGATGTGTTTTTACAAAAGTCAGTGTAAACACTGCTAATGTTGTTTAACACTGCTCTATAATTCCATATGGAACAGCAAAAGAAATACACAATGCATTTGTATTTTAGTCCTTTTAGTCTTCAGAATCACAAAGAGGCTCAGACCTGCAAGGATACTGTAATGACACTACAGCTGACGAGAGAACAAAGAACACCAACTACACTACCTGGGGATACAACTTTGGTTGAAGAAGGTAAACTTTTCCTCTTTACATGTTTCATAACAAAACCTATGAAATCTGGCTGTACTGAATGTTCTGGAAAACCTTCCTGTCTGACTATTTGGGTCATCACACTCCCACCACTACAGACTTTTACTGCAGGCACTGAAGCCCCTTTCCCCTTCACAGTGGGTGGGTGCAGGGATTGATGGACACAAAACTCCCTACTCATGCTGCTCTCACACAGTCAGGCAAGCTTTCCTTACTGGTTTGACCTTGGGTTTCCAAGAGCAGAGTCTCAGATGCCTGAATCTTTTAAGCAATTTAATAACAGCACAGTAACACAAAAAACACTTGAGCTCCTATTTCCGAGGAGGAATCCCAAACAAAGAAATCCCTGGGCCTTTATACCCTCACAGTCTGTTCATACTTAAGCCTGGGGTCCTTGGTGCCTGCTGTGTCTCTTGAGTGTCCCCCTCATCTGGCTGAGCCACAGGTCCCCCGGGCCCTTTGTTATGCAAAGGGTTGTCAGTTCATGGCCCCTTGCCTCGGGCTCCTCCCACCCAGAGCTCAACCTGCAGTTCTCACTGCAGCTGCAAACCTACACTGAATGTATTCCTCAACACAAAAATCAACTGATTGGAATTGGGAGGTGCAGACATACCTTGAGAAGCTGCTCTATTCCAGTGAAGCAAAGCTCGAGGATAGGTTTCATTTTCTCCTACTATGGTAGCTTCTTCTAAAGAAGAAAATAATCCAGTTAAATAGAGCCATGGTATATGCACACATGACCACAAAAATGCCCCTGCTTATCTTCAGTCTGCTGAAATAAGTTAAAAACTTCAAGTAATCTGTGTTATAGAACAAACAAGATTCAACCCATCTGAAACTTATAAAAACCCCTTTCATTTATATGGCCTTTCCATTTATCTGCCCACATAAGAGAGCTAGGAACAAACTATATAATTTCACACTGAACTATGGCTTACCAAGCATCCCTCCCATTCCAGCTGTAGGAAATTCTGATGCATACTTGAGTAATGACAAGTCTTAAGAGCACATAATTGGACTTTGACAAATACAAGGTTGAAGTACAACCTATTATAGTTTGGCCATCTGAAAGCCAAGACTAGTCAGGTAAAACAAAGGCTTAAACTCCTTAACCAGCCAGAGACTGCACATTTTACACAGCAGTGCTTCGGCTGTTTCAGAAATTGTTCATGTCATAATTTGAGGGTTCATGAACTGTCACAGTTCAGACAGTTCAAAGGATTTATAACTTGAACTTCTAGAGTAATTATGGTTTCAGCTGTACTACCCCACGGCTGACACAAAGACTTTGCTTTAAAATTATTTTACACATTTTATACAGAATCTCCAGTTGAGATGCAGATATATCTGAGTAAAAACAACCAGAGTTTTAACCCGGGAAAACTGTTGTTTCTTTGCAAGCATGCACTTCCAGCCAAGACTGTCATCACTGTACCTTAACTAAAGATGATTCCTCAGACACCTTTGAAAAACATTAACTGGAAATTAAGATGTTAGATTGGCCCATCAGCCACCAATTGGTGCTTTCAATACCAAGATGTAAAGCTGGCAATGAGACCTACATTTGGTATAAAGTAAGTTTAAAACACTGGGTTTTGCGGTTTCTAGAAAGATTTGCCATTGCACTTTCATTGTCTCCCAATGACTTCAAACTCAAATAAATCCAAGTTCTAGCCATCTAATTCCAGTAATACACATGGGAAAAGTTTTTTTCAAATCTAAGGGAACCACCTGCCCAGCTCCTTATCCTTGCTCCAAGAGTAGCATCAGTAAAGTCACACAAAGAAGTTGCTGGGAAAGTGCATTACAAGAGAAAGATCAAGGACACTGAGACTTCCATGCATAATACAGGCCAAAGGTACACCTAATGCAGTTCCTACTTTTACAATTGTGCTTAGGAAATCCAGGGAAGAGAATTTTTAGCACTATGCAAGTTTCTAAAGACTCTCTGCCTATGCCATTTTAAAATCCCTAAGTCAGAAATTAAATGTATTTTCACTTTTAGTCTACGAAGCCATCCTTAGAAGTGAAAATGAAAAGTGATTACTTTCCAGTGTGAAGAGCAGGAAAGAGGATAAAAGCTTCATAAAAGTTCTAACATGCCACCTCCAGAAAAACCCTTTCCAGTATGTATTCAGATTCTTACTCTGATCGAGTATGAAAGCAGCATTGCTTTGTGCAACTTCATAGCCTTGTTCTGCCAGAAGAAGATACTGAACCACAGCAGAATTTGAATCACCATCTTTATAACTGTTGTAGGCAGTCATCAGTCTTTCAGACCAACGCCCCCGTTCACATACATTCTTAAACAACTGCAGAGGAAAAAGAAAGGAGGAGGATACTGGTTGTCAGGAACTTCAAAAATTTAGGTTTTGCAAGAAGTAACATTTTAACATTCTGATGCCTGTTCAAAATATTTATATTTCACATGAAAAACATGACAGGCAAACTCCACTGTTTAAGACAGGCTTACTTTAAGATACAAGTTGCTAAGCAGATAGATGCTTAGTAACTTGTAGGATTCTTAGTAAGATAGTAACTTGTAAGATTGAGATGCTTACTGAGAATTATTCTTTAGTATCTTAGTTTTAGTACAATTTATTAAATTGAGATATTAAAGAAGAATTTGGTACTTATAAGTTACTGCTGCTTGCTTTGTATTACATTCTTTTGATTTTCTTTGAAGTTAATAAAGCAAATACAAACCTGACATAACATAAAAGCCAAGGATTTTTCTCATGAAATACAAAGACGTTCACTAATATATCTTTTCATTTTGATAGCCTTGACTCTGCAGTCACTGCTAGAAATGTCCTAAACAGGCTGATGTGGTTACAGCCAATCTCTTGCAAGTCAGTATTACTGACCTTTATAAATGGGTGACCTTACCTCCACAGCAGTATGACAGGACCGCATCACTCCAGTGCCAGTAGCATGCATCTGAGCCAGATTATAAAAAGCCAGAATGTGACCACCCTGGGATGCCAAGTTAAAATATTTCAAAGCTTGCTTATAGTCTTTCTTGACTCCAATGCCATCTAAAAGAAAGATTAAATCATTGCTATTCATTCCTCTTGAAAAGCAGTGTTATGTGAAATACATTACTTTTTAAAATTACTCAAGAAAAGCATTGTGAGAAGGAAATAGAAGTTCAAAGTAGTAAATCCATTCTACATGCATTGTATTCTAATGCCACCTAGTGAACAATGACTGAAAGGGCAGGTGCTTAGACGTGCACTTTTTGTTTTGGTTTTGGTGCCACTTACTGTAATACATGGAACCCAGTTGAAGTTGTCCATCAACCCATCCCTGTTCTGCAGCCTTCTGGAAATACTTCAGTGCTAGTTCATAGTTCTGCAGGAAGATTTGGTCCAGTCATTAGAGCCTTGCAATACACCAAAGTTTAAGAGAGAAAATATGCATGTGCATATGTGAAAGGACTGCTCTGTGTTACAGAAAAATCACAGCAAGATTTTCCAATGAAAATATTCCCCTGTTCAAAATCTGGAAGCAAAAAATGGAATACCTGCAGAGTTACAACAGGCTAAATATCATTGTAGTCTATCTCAAAGCTGGCATCCACATATAGCATTGCTATGAACAGTTACACTTAAGAGAATGGAAGCTCTGTTCTTTTTCTAGAACACTTATTTATCTCCTCAACTTTGGGCTAATTCAACTTTTGAATACTGTTTGCATAGCTAAATATAAAACATTTGATAAGAAACTTTCCTGTGGGAAAAGCAATAAAGCAAATGAACTAATTAAAAGTTTCAAAGTGTTCCTCCACTCCCACAAGAGACAAAATGGGGACAGTTAGGATTTATTTTATTTCACAAGAAAATTATAGAGAAGCTAAAATCTCCTGCTCAAATGCACACGTCTATGCATTTCTAATATCTTAAGCAACATCTTCAAACTTCTGAGAGGAAAATCAGGATGTTTCTTTCATAGCTGCTAATTCCATAGTGCATTTTTTCTACATTACAGATTTCCTCACGGAATTTTCATTGTAACAAATCTTCACAATTAAGCCTTCTACAGTATTTTCCTCCAGAGAAAAAAAATCTGTTGACAACAAAAAGTCACACAATCACCTATGATTAGAAAGACGACTGTCAAAAGCTTACCACTGGAACACCTCTTCCGTAGAGGTAAGCCATTCCTAATCCACTCTGTCCAACGGGATTACCCTGAAAACACAGAAAAACACTTCTGCAAAGAACAGCAAAACCTACACCTACATCTTTCAAATCTAGTATGGCTTTAACATCATTAAAACATATAGTACTAAAAGACACATTCATTTTTTGCTCCTAGTAAGAGTTATTTAGGGAGGAAACAGCATTTACAGTAACTTTTATTCAGTAACTACACAGCTGATGAACAGGGAACAGCAATCTGATTGTGGAATATAAGAAGCATGAAGGCAGTTATCTTACAATAGTCCCTTCAGAACATAATCTACTGTGTTTCACATGCTAAACATCCCTCCTGGAGGACTACTCATGCTTTAACTGTACAAAGACTACAATAAGGGATAGGTCAAAAACAGATACGAGGGATTAACGTGATCAAACATCATCCCAAAAAGCAAACAGTCCAATGAGATGAGAAACAAAACAGAAGCATTGTAAATTCCTGTGACAAGACAACTTCAAATTAGACTCTATTCATGACAGTTAGACTCCTTATGCTGAACACAGCTTCATGAAGTGCCATGGCCAGAGCAGTTTTTGACATCTTAGGCAAGCAAGATCATGGGCTAATTAACCTAGGACAGAAGCTGGGGGTAGGCGTGTGCATGTGGAAGAGCACACAAAGCAGTTGCAGCATTTCAGAGCTAATCAACTTCTTAGTGCACATTCTGTAGTTCCTTCCACCTTACAGATAATCATACCATATCAGCAGCTTTCTTGAAATACTGAAGGGCTGTTTCATTGCTCTGAGGTACAACATCACTTCCTTCTGAGTACATCTGAAAGAAAAAGTCATTATTGAAGAACAGGCAAAGTAGTCAGTTTAGCATAAATAGTATGAAGCATCTTCACTTTACATATTGAGAGGGAGTTTATTGTACTTATTCTACTGCATTACTGAATAATCATTAAAACTTGTCCAGAAACAGAAAATACATCTCTCTGGCGTAAAATTCAGAGCGTTTAACTTTCTAATGGAAAATTAACTGCCCATAAAATTCAAAATTTTTCATGACAATACCCTTCATTTTTAATTCCTACCAATATGCAGTGAAAAACACACAATCAGGCAAAAATCCTGAGACCAGTGGAAGTCAAACTGCATTGGCAGTCAAAATACTTTGTGAAAACAAAGCAAAAATTGGTTACTAAACACAATTCACTTCAACATTAATTAGTGACAAACACTCAAGCAGTAGAGAAAGCAGGAACTGCAATTTCTTCTGTCAGGTGCCTTGAACAGCACATTATGCTATTTTTTTAGGCTTTAAGGACATGAATTTTGCATCCTCTACTGCAGTGACACCCTGAAAAAGATGAGCTAAAGCTGGTGCTTATTGTAGCCTAACCTTACAGTATAGTCAGATGGAGTAATAAGGATTTAGCTCATCGCAGGCTGAAGGTAGTCTGCAACCCAGATCTCAGACAAGTGACCTAAATACCTTTCTAAGCAGTAAGGCATTATCACCACTGCCAGCAGCTTACCAATCATGTTTTAAATTAAAAATCATAGAACAGATAGGGTTAAAGATCATTTAGATTCAACTATCATGCCATGGGCAGGGATGCTAGCCACTAGACCAGGTTGCTCAGGGTCCAAACTAGCCTTGCCTTGAACACTTCCAGGGATGGGACACCCACAACTTCTCTGGGCAACCTGTTCCACTGCCTCACCACCCTCTGAATAAGGAACTTCAGCTAAACATTTAACCTAAATCTCTCCTTATTTAGTTTAAAACCATTCCCCCTTGTCCTCTATTACTATCTGTTGTGCAACATGTCGCTCTTTTTTTAAGACCCCTGTGGGTATTGGAAGGCTGCAAAATGAGGTCTCCCTGGAGCCTTCTCTTCTCCAGGCTGAAGAACCACAGCTGTCTTAGCCTGTCTGCATTGGAAAGGTGCTCCATCCCTCTGATCATCTTGATGGCCCTCCTCTGTATTCACTCCAATAGGTCAATGTCTTTCCAGGGCTGAGGACTGCACACCTCAACACAGCACTTCAGGTGTGGCCTCATGAGGGCAGACCAGAGGGGGAGAATTGCCTCCCTCAATCTGTTGCTCCCTCTTTTGATGCAGGCCAGGATGCTGTTTGTCTTTTGGGCTGCAAGTGCACACTGCTCTCAATGAGTTCATCCCCCAGTCTGCACTCATATTTTGTACAGGTGCAGCCCTCCCATTTGCACTTGTTGAACTGCATGAAGTTCTTGTGGGCCCACTTCTCAGGTTTGTCCAGGTCCCCAATCCTTCTGTTGTGTCACTGCACTGCTCAGCCTGCTGTCCTCTGCAAACGTGCTGAGGCTGCGCTCGATCTCACTGTCTGTGCCACTGGTAAAGATATTAAAGAGCACCAGTCCCAAAACAGAGCCCCAAGGGACCCCTCTTGTCACCGGCCTCTACCTGGACATTGAGTCATTGATCACAACTTTCTGGCCAATCTGGCCAATTCCTTATCCCCCAAATATTTGAATCCATGTCTCTACAATTTGAAGAGAAAGATGTTGTATGACCATTCCAAACACCTTAGAGAAGTCTAGATAGCTGACATTAGTCGTTCTTCCCTCGATGACCATTGCTTTTACTTCATCATATAAGGCAATCAGATTGGTCAGATAATATTTGCCCCAAGACAAAAAGGGCCTTAAATCTGAGATAACTGAAACAATGGCCCACCATGCAGACAGATTCAGGCTTTAGTGTAAAGTATAAGCCTACTGGTAATTCTGACTCAGATGACTCAATTCCCTACACAGAATGAAATGGGAAGAATTTCCTTCCCATTTCCTGTCTCAACTTAGTATTTCCTGCTGGGCAAAATTTTGAGAAGCCTAGCTTTATCCCACACAATGTGTGTAAAAGATTAGTTGCCTATTTAGGGTTTTGAATTCTACCACAGAAAAAAGACATTTAGGTATTTAATTATTTGATTTAAAAAAAAACCCCTCTAGTTCAAGAACTGTTTAGAAAAAAACAAATTCCTAAAGTAAAGGAAAACTTAGACAAGACATAATGGACTATAACACTCAAATCTTGCAGAAAAATTCAAAACAGGAGCAAAACAGCAATACTTTGATTCCAGAATTCAAGTTTTAGACTGCCTGATATCAGAAAATAGGAAACATTTGCTATTTTTCATTGCAAGGCAGTTTTCTTACTTTTGTGAGTGTTCATATCTTACCTTTCCTAGAAAAGCCATAGCATGGGAATTGCCAGCATTAGCTGCTTGATTGAAGTATTCAAATGCTCGCTGTAGAGAAGAAAACAAGTGTTTCAACCACCATCACTATGATTTGATTAACTTTTCTTGCAAATGGAGTAGAGGCAGGTAGATTTGTTTGCTAAGTGACCAGGTTCTTCTGGGAATTCTTGCAAGCCAAATAAACTACACTATCATCACTAACGCATGCCCACCGCATCATGAAGATTGTACTACATGTAAAAACGCTCAGCCAGCTCCAGTACTGCTTGATAAGAACAGTTTTTATTTTTCACATTCTCATTTCTAAGATGCTTAGTCTTAAACTAATTATGTAAAAAAATTAGTTCCATCATCTAGTCACATAAAATTTAACTTTTATTAAACAAGGCTACTGAAATTGTTACATACCATACAGTGGTACTTACACACTTCCACATCACTGTTTTCTCAGTTTTACTTTCCCCCCCTCTGCCAAGTGAAATATGCATCAGAGATATAGAGAAAAGGTACCTGATGATTTTGCTCTACTCCTCTTCCCCCATGCAAGTGCAACTGTCCAAGGCCAACCTAAAAATAAGTTTTACATTGCAAGTAAGTCACTTTTCCCTTGGGACGTCCTTGTTCTACAAATACAGATACGAGGGAGCTAATTAAATGCACAAGGATAGACAATATCAGAGTTAAAGATGCCACAAAGTTTGAAGGCACAGATTTGTTTCAATAACTACAGTACAGCCCTACTTTTTCACACTATCCTAAATGGAAATTTATCCTAGATAGAAGCAACATACTGTCCTAGATGTAAAGTAACCACTGCTCATTTGAACCCTGTCTACCTAAGTCTTAAGTCATACATAATCAAGTTGGATTATGACAATTTGCCTCTATTAGCAACTGCCCTTCCTGCGCTGTGTGTAGAAGAGGCCCAGCCTGCAGCATGCAGAAGTCACGCAAGAGCAGGAGCAGTGACGAATTGAAATCCCCTGTCAAGGCCAGTTTTTTTATTCAGTCTTCCTCCATAACATCTGAAGCTATAGTCCAGCTGGTTTCTAGTGAAAGCCAAGACCTCATTCCTAAGATGCTAAAGTTGTCATGTTTTGGACTTATTTTAAAAAAGAATTTGCATTTTCTGTCTAAGTTCTACCTTAAACACACTAAAATATAAGTCTCTTCACATAAAAAATTATAGAGAAATAGCAAAATGTTGATTCATGATGAAGAGAACATTAAAGCTCCAATGTCTTTCTGTATTTCATAAAGCTGTTTCTATAGTTCTTGAAAATGTCTGAATGTCATCAAGTGAACTGACTCTTACCTGTGCTTGTACATCTCCCTTCTCTGCTAAAAACTGGTAATACTGGATCAAGTCTTCTTCTAGCATCCCACTTGCCATTCCTGGATTTTCTACTTCATCTGGTAAGCGAATTCGCTGAACCACTGTGCCACCAGTCAAGGAAATGTCACTAGCAACTGGAAAACAGACAAGTTTTCAGACAGGCTTTTTCAATTCAGAAGTTGCACCATAACTTAGTAAAACCAGATGTCTACAGAGCTTCAAGCTGTTACTCAAGAGAGAATAATTACTATGATACCCTCTAAGACATTTCAATAGAGATAAAAATAGCATATCATGATTCAGAGCCAAATGGATAACTTGTTTAATAGCAGGAATTCTCTGTTTATACTCTTAGTGCTGGGAATACTTTAGTATCTTCTAGTTGAATGATACAGAAGTACACAGAAAGTCAAGAATGTTATCCTAGTAAAAGGTCTTTACCGTGATTAGCTACAAGTCGGTAGTGAGTGAGAGCAGATTCACAACTCTGAAGGACTCCTATCCCAGCCCAGTACCGGTAACCCTAGAAAGGAAATTATATAAATATGGGATATATTTAAATATAATTAGCAGTTACTTGAGAACATACTGCTTGCCATGTTACAAACTTCTTTCACATTACTTGAAAAAGATTTGACAAGACAACAGGCTGGACATTGTAGCTACATAAAAAGTGAACAACTGACACTATTAAAGGTTAAACATGACCAGTATAGTTCAGATATTACTCAAGAAAAAGCAAATAAGAAGAATGATGCTTAAGGGTGAACATGTAAAGCCTTTCATTTACATACTGCACTTTGTCTTAAATCTCACAATACTGATTAAAATAGCATTTTCTGTAAAGATCTCTTCCATAGTTCTCATTAGATTACAAAAATTTTAAGTCTGCCAATTCTGATTTAAGTCAAGAGATGTAAACATGGTCCACCTAAATTCATTATGGCACACAGCTTAAAATGAGCAGACTCATCCTTAAATTAAAGATGAATAATGGGGAAGATACTACTGCCCACCCAATGCATGCAAAATGATCTAATATTTGGACAGAGTATTCATATGAAAGGAAATCTTAACACTGAAAATGTAGGAGTACAAAAACACTCTTGCATATTTAAAGTCATTAACCATCTTAACTTACCAAGATCATATGAGCGATGAGATTTCCTCCTAAAGCTCCAAAAGTGTAATACACCAGGGCCTTAAAACAAAATCATTGGTTATTTAAAATCAGCCCCCAAGAGAAAATACAAGACCACACACCAAAAATTTCTAAATTACCTTTGCTTGACTAGAATTGACTCCTAGGCCAGATGCATATAGAAATCCAAGAGCCTAGAAATAAAATAAAGTTTGTCAGCACACCTTTTAAAAAACCAAGGATCAATTTTCCTGGAATACACAGGCATAAAGACTCAAAGTTGCAAGAGTACTACGTCAACCCCTACCTTCAGTTTGGCGCTGCCTCTATCTATGCTCTTCCCTGCCCCTTTCAAAGTATAAAGTTCCTAAATTGTTCAGTTGCTTAGGATGCTAACGTAAGTCAATGTTTCACCAGAATTCAGATAAGTGAATCAAATGCAAGGAACAAACTACTACTTCCCTGAATGTCAAGCATAGATCCAAAGATCCTAAACAAAGAACATATCCCACTTTAAAGACCCTCAAGTGAAGCTAAGCAGTCTCTGTGGGGTTATTCAGGTGCCCAGTTTGCCTCAGACACCAGCGTAAACATCTATGAACCACAGCCTTGTCTAGAAGACTCCTACTGTTTAATTCACAGATCCTATAAATTTATAGTTTTGCATCTGCTCTGCATCTAGTTAGTTGTAACTGTGACTATAAATATAAACAATCAGAATGTACTGAGCTGTTTTGCTGAGGTTCTTTCAGAAGTTATTTTTGTTCTTAAGATTTACATAGTTATTGCTCTGCCTATCACACCTGTTACAGCTGGTGGCTCAGAACAGAAACCAGTAGCACAGAAGATAGCATATATATAAAGATGTCTATATTTCACAGTGTTCTAAGACTATTCTAGGCGATCTGAAAGCATACACAAGAATTCCCATGCAGACAGTATTGAATTCTAGACCAATAAAAGTCAAGGTCATCACTGAGAGAGCTAAAGTCTCTAGAGAAGACATGCTCCTGCTTTCTATGGTAAATCTGTACTCCACCATTAAACAGGGAACAGCTGGAGATTTGGTAGCCAAAGAGAGAGTTAATAGTTCCTTAAGAAGCTGACACTTCCAGAACAAGCAACAGTAAGTATATGCAGATACTGAGACATTAAAATCAATAACACTCGTATTTTACGACATTTTGTAACAGTAAGTATGAATAATTCTGTGTTCAAATGCACAGGGACAAAGTAAGTCCCAGCCTATTAAATAGATGTCAAGATTCCTAGGAGTTTTTATTTCCTAGATTTTAAATTTATGTCATCTCAGATAAAACTGCAAATGGAAAGCCACAACATCGCAAAGAAACCATAGAAAAAGTACACAGTTACAGAGTGTTTGTTGGCTGAAGTTACCTATATCTACCTGTTTTTTGACTTATACATCCAATGTTGTCAGTCAAAAAACAGGAAAAAAATTAAAAGACCACCACTATCCCATATTACTAGTAGTTAAACATTTTCTAAAACTCAAAGAGAAGACACATTTGTGTTTACTTTGTACTTATTCTAGGGTGCTTTTATATTTTTGAAGGTGTTTACCTGCACCCTTAATCTATAAACCATTTATAAACCTATAGAAGCATCTGTAGAATCTAAGGATATACATATGTTTTGTCCTTTAGGAGAACATAATCTAAGGACATACATACCATTTGTCCTTTAGGAGAACCTTCTTCTGTTAGTTTTTCAAATAGTTCTTTTGATGACTGGATGTTCTGCTTCAGGTAATCCCCAAACAACAAAGCGTAAGACACTTTCTCCATGGCCTTGGTATGATTCATGTCAGCTGCTTTCAGAAGATACTGATATGCTCTTAAGAGAAAACAATTTCTTTGTCAACTTGAAGCAAAGAAGCAAATTCCATTCACAAAGCTGAAGATTCTAGAGAGGGGTTTTCTTTCTCTGTTTTAGCCTTTATTTTCTAAAAATGCATCTACCTACAGTCATTTGTTCCAGCTACAAATCATCAACATAAGGAACAACTCATGATTTAGTTAATGGACAAGCTGAATTTTAATGTCTGCTCTGCTCCATAAGCAAAGCATGATGCATTTTCTCTCCTCTAAGATACAGAAGAAATTTAAGGTCAAATGATCACATTTTTGTAGCAACAATTTATAGGTCTGTACTAGGTATCCAGTAGAACCACTCCCGTAACAGTCCCGTAGATCACAGTAAAAAGAAGCAGCCTGAAAAAGACTATGGAGTCTCTCTGATTTCAGTACAGAACCACTCCAATGGAAACACCAAGCCTTGGGCTCAAGACAACTGCATATGTGATCAATTTTATGATTAAAAACTCATGCTAACAATGAGGAGGAGAGGATGTCTGCAAAACTACTCTTTCTATTTCAGTCTCAGAATGTACGGCAGCCCCTCAAAGTGGTTTCACAGCAATTAAAAACCCACCAACCTTACACGTGGTAACTAACACAGTATCAGCAAGCCTGCTTCAGCTTAGTCTCAGGGACCTTTGATAGCACTCCAAAATTTTCATTTACTTCTCTATTCTCAGGCTTGTTTTTGGTCTTTAGGACAGACTGAGGCATACCTGGTTCCTCACAGAATTTCAACTTCTAAGAAAGTGTAAGATGGACAAGAGAACTAACACCCAATGTTGTTTTACAATTCTTATGCTATTTTGTACTAAAAAATAGTACTCAGAATCCAACAGATATTGCCTCCCTTCGTCTTTGCTAAGGTGCAGACAACTTTAGATGTGCCTCACTTCCCTTGATATAAAGTAGAAATACACCCTTATTTCCACAAATAAATTTAAAATATTAACAGTCCTCACATATTAATCAGCAGAAGTCACCACTTACTGAGGAAGTTGTCAACATGAATAGGAGGAAGATCTAAATTATCACAGCCATTCTAAATTATAGTGATAAGTCCACTACTTAATCAGTAATTGGATGTAAACAGAAGGGAAAGTAGGGACAAAAATGAACAGAATACTAATTTCTTATTTTTTGTTTTATCTACAAGCATTACCCTCTTCTAACAACATCCATTATTAGAATTTTAACGATTTGTTGAGCTTAAGTTTAATACTATTTTTATGGTGCCCAAAACCATCAGAAAGCAGGAGAAAAAACTGAGCAGGACAAGAAATTCCAATTTTTCCCACTTCATCTTTGAAACAGAATGTGAACCAGACTGTAAGAAACATCTGAAAAAAGACAATTATCTCGTATCACATTCTCAGTTTTCTTCCTGAGCAGTTGCCACCTATAACCTGGGGCTAAAGAACTGCAGCATCATCTTGCATTAAGTCAATGTTTTTTGATGACACCCACTCTTGAGAAATTAATCTTGCACATTTTTTACTGCATTCAAAGGAATGGAAGCATAAATTTGTTTTTCTAAATACCATGAATTTACTATTTATTTTCTATGACTGCACAGTTTGATGTTGAGTCCAATAAAGCTCAAAATCTCAGGGCAGCTCATTCAAGTTGTTTCTGAGTTAAGCAAAAGTGACCAGCCATATCATCCTTCTCCTGTGGGGGTGGATGAGATATACTTACACTTTCTTCTGAGCCTTTTTACTACTTTCATTAAGGATTTTCATTCCAATCTGATAAACATCCTCAGCTTCTTGCATCTGCCTTCTCTTATTAGACTGCTCTTCAGCTAAAGAAAAAAAAAGGAAAAGTGTACATAAGAGCTCCAACTATACCACTCAAGACTATCCTCTCAAAATTCCTATTGGATCTAAAGGGTAAATACAGCCAGAAACATGTTTTTGAAGACCAGTAAACAAAGTGATTACAAAAAGCTGTCTAATGGATGTGTTTGATATATTAATAGATGATTTCTTCTTGTGTGATGTCTCTCGTGTACAAGTTTGCTGATAAAATGTTTTTTTCATTCACTGCTCAAAAGCAAGCTGTGCAGGTTCGTCCTTCAGAAGGACGTTTCCTAGAGAAGGGCTGCCTTTGTGCAACAAATCAGTAAGTATAATGGGCAACACTGTCAAACCCCTACCCTCCCTACAGCCTCAGAAACAGAGTTCTATAGATGCCTTCACAGCCAGTTTTCCAAATCAGGTCTGCGAAGTGACATTTTTTAAAACTGCTTGAAAACTTTGCCTTTATAACTACTTGCTTATTGCAGTATGAAGTGGCCAGGGACTTCTACATCCTGAAATAAACTGTGTTAAGAAGACTGAAAATACCAGCTTAAAAAAGCATTCCTTTAACAAGAACAAGACAAAAGGCTGCTTACATTCACAGAAGCCCCACTTTTGATCCTTCTTGTAATCATAGGTTGTTGCACACCAAAGTCTTCCATCTTCCCTCCCATCGGCAGTGCACTCTGCATATTCCTTCTCCATAAACAAAAACGGAAAGTGGCAAGGTTCACCATCTGCAGTGCCTCCAATAGCTGTCAAAACTGAAAATACACACCCAGCAATTACACTACTCTCCTTTATTCCCAAATTAAAATAATATATTACATACAGAAAAGTGCTCCTAGGTTGGTTTTAATTTCTATAAACTACAATTAATCAAGTTTTCAGTAAAATTAATAATTTACAAAAGCTTGAAAAAGCAGTTTTTCTAAATAGCACTTGAAAAATACAATTCTTAGTTTTAATTATGAAACGAAGCAGAAGGTATGTGATTTCTTATATTCTTTGTTCTAAGCAAAGAAAATATTGTTTTGATTGGAGAAGGCAAATCTCAGATTGTTATTGCTAACCAATATAAATAGTCTTTCCTTTCACTTTCTCTTCTCTGCAAAAGACCTTGTAATGCACCCTTGAAGTGAATTCCAGAGCACGTTCATTTTAGCCCCAGGGTTAGACACAATCACGACAGAACACCACACATCACAGAATGCTATATTGAAAGTACTGGAGTACCAGTAGGGAGTACACTTGGACATACAACTGTATGAAAAGACTTCAGTGAAATCACTACAATGGAGATGAAAGGATTCTCATCACTGAGTTCAGTAATCTACTTTTGAAAATATTTAGATTAAAATCATTACTTCATTTTGCCAATATATTTAGATGCGTTCAAACTGGCTTTGAACGGCACAATTTATCATTTCTCATGCACCAGAACTTCAAAGGTTACTGATTCCAGAATCACAATATTGTAAAATAAAATCAATCTTCTATGAAGACTAAGAATTCTCTGAGTTTTGAAGATGGAATTATTTCAATTACAGTTCTCCTCTTCCACTAAGCTAAATCCAACAGTTGGGTTCAGCTTCATTTGAAAACTTTTGCAGAATCATGCAATTGACAATATCAATTATACCATTTTTTCAAGTTAATGTTATAATTTTTGTAGTTATAGAGAACACTAGTTCTTTTTTTTTTTTTTTTTTTGAGGGTCTATAATTGAAAGGCCTAAAGACTATACTAATTTAAAAATTTCATGTTGATTTTTTGAAGCAAAAGAAAGTCTTCAGGTATAGCTGGACCCATTCAAATTGCTCTTCATAATTGGATGCATTGGCACAGGTTCCACCACATCACTCCAAGTTAATTATATCACAAGAGGAAAACTGTTCTTTTCAGTAACTGCACTCAAAAATAACGTGTTAAGATGCAATTAGCCTTGAATAATGTCAGGCATCTGTTAACTACAAAGTAATATACAAACTCTAAGGGTTCATGTAACTACAACTTATGGGACCTCTTATCACTGTCATTTCAACGAGCTCCAGGTCCAGGATATTAACACTACTTAAGAACTCAAAGTTTTGCTTGTATTGTTTTGTACCAAGTCTCCTGTGTGGGAAGCAGTTTTACACAGCACTCCGCATGAAATGGAGCTGCTTACTGAAGTTATGAAATTATTCCACCCCAATGGTCCCCTGTGCATTTTTTAAATTCTAAATTCAACCATAATGCTGTTTTTGCTCCCAGACAGTAACAAAGACTAACCCCAAGAGCAACACAGCAATGCAATCACAGGTTATAATGCTCACCACAGTTATTTATGTGCTTAGAGAATGATAAATGCAAAATGAGGCAAACAATTTACACAGAGGAGAAATTGGCTTTTGTCAAACCAAGTGCTCCAGAAGCAATTTACCTCTTTACTATCTCTGAATAAAATATGTGGTATTTCAATATATTTTGTCCTAATTTACTTGTGTCTTGTTTAATACTTTAGGCTGCAGAAAACCCAAATATAGATTACTTATAAGTATTGGCAATATTATTGTAAGACTTTTCCAAATAGGAAAATAAATGCAAGAGGAATTGCCAGCTCTGTATAAACGTGTGAGCAGTTTTCAGCAGAAATTGTTAGTATGGAGCTTCAGTGTTACAAAACTCTAGAAAACAAAATAGTAATAACTAAAAAAATACAATTTTCTTGACACACAATCTCCCCATTCATCAGAAGAGAGCAGGACAACCTTCTTAGGAAGTTAAAAGCCTTACTAGAACTAATTCTAAATTACTGATTTTTAAATGTTCTATATCCTACAAAACATATATGGAAATTTGTAAAATATACTTTTGTTCCATGCAATCTCATGACCATACCCACTAGCCAAACTATTTGTAGAAAAGCTTTAATGTCCCTTAATGCAGTCCTGTCACCAGTAGCTCATCTAGGGGTGTAACATCTGTACCTCAGACTGATGCTCAGTTAAAGCGTTTGTCAGTAAAGCTGTCCTTCAGTACTCTTTTCTCTTATCAGAAAGAAAGTACTTTTCTTTCAGAATTGTTTTATTAAATGAAAAATCCCTCAATTCACATTGCTTATTTAATCCATAACATGGTCCAAGAACTGAGCAAAACTCAAACTTATGGTTTTTGAAGTCACTTGCAGTATGTTGATAGGTACAGTTAAAAACCTTAGATCCCGAGGAGGCAGTCAGCTGGATATATTTTTGTATGAGATTAAAAGTTTCTTAAAATTTACTTTTGAAATAGACTGCACTGAATATGGTGCTTAGCTCACTGTTTTGTGGCAGAAGGATATTTAGAGGATTTTATATACTTTTTTTCCTGTACAACACAGCATCAAATGCAATGGTTAAGCCTATTACTGAGTTTGCATAAACTGGTATTAGTTCTGCTCTAGTAAGGAAACAGCTTATTAGAAAACACTCAGTGAGTACATTATAGAGCTCATTTTATAACTCCTGCTTTCTTCTGGCATTTCAACATGAGTTGAGAAGACAAATACCATTAGTACCACATAACTGTATTTTTCAGTAATAATGAAGATTTACTTTTTATGGACAAGTAAAAAGGAAAAGTCTGCTGCATAGGTTAAGGTACTCAACTGTGCCATTTAGTTATCATCCACTACTAACTGTAAATCAAAAAATCATAAAATTATGTAGTAAAAAAGCCATATTAGAATCTCCTGGGAATTTAGCCCCAAGACACAAGGTTTTACCTACATTTTAAAACTTCATGAAGTTTACATGCAATGTAGCTGCTGCCCTGAGGCCCTCAATGCTGTTCGAGGAAGCTTGTCTTTACATTACTATTTGTTCCTTTTCTGTCAATTGACTTGCCAGGCAAACAGCCAGGGGATTGAAAAAGACTGATGTAAATTTCTCTTTGTGTTGCTGGTGTATATACACAGAGCACAGGATCTGTACTTGACTTCTATTTGAAGAAATCAGGCCCTTCCCATCATGATGGAAACAATAAGAAAAATGGAGAATTCTTTCAAATGCATCTGAAAATAACTACTCAGATTTCAATTACAATACATTTCAAGACATTTTGATGCTGCTTTCTAATGAAAAAGGCAGCAATTAGCATTCCATTGCAGAAAGGTTAAGACACTAGTTATTTCAGATGTTCAAAATTACTGTTTGTGTTCACCCACATGCTGGAGTTACTCAGATGCATATTTGCTGCCACTTGTTCAAAAGTCTGTGAGCAGTTACCTGGACTCTGTATTTCTGCTTCTTCCAAATTCTTATTTAATAGATTTGACACTTCTAGAGAGTTCAACTCTTCCAGTGAATTCTCTTTTTCCTGTTCTTGACTGTGAAAGTTCTCTTCATTCTCTGATTGAGAGTCCGATTTCCCAGATTCAAGGAAGATCTGACCTGCTACCACTCGAGTTCCTGTGGAATGATCCTTTACTTGGTCCTCTGCAGATAAAGTCTGAAGGAAAGCAGCCACATAATTTGAAAGATTAGAAACTGAGAAACAGCAGCTGGCTTAAAACCCATTTTAAAAACTTCTTAAAAGATACGGTTATTTACTTAAACAGTAGAATCAAAAGTAAGCTGAGCTACCTCTGTCAGTTCTCATTGCCTCTATCCCTCTCAGGTCTTTGAAAAAAAAGTTTCAAACTTGTAACACAGTATTAATTTCTCTGATGCACAGAAAAAATTAATGAGAAAGCAAGAGCTACAGAAAAGCATAAAACCTAAAATCGAATTACTGTTCTGAACTTCAGACCTTTGCTTTCACTCCACAGGTAAAAGAGAGTGACTAGAAACTTATCTCCTCACCTTTGACTCCAGTGATTCATCTTGATTTCCTTCTTCATCTAGAAGAGACATTGTAAGTCAGTAAAATGCTTTTCCATGAGTAACCATCTCAAAAATAAAACCTTTAGTTACAATATTGTACCATGGTTCTGAAATATTCCAGTGGACTTGGTAAGCTGACTAATGGACTTCAGAAAAACCTTGTTAGTGTGTTGAGGAGGAATCCAATGTTTCACAGGTGATCCTCTTCCTTAAATTATGCCAACACAACTATGTGTTCCATAGTGAAAAGTGTGTTTTTTCTAAATCCAAATCATAGTCTGAATGATTTGAGTCCAATTAAACTACTTAAAAAGGTGTGCATCAAGTGAAAAACCCTATGAAACATAAGGCTTTTTAGTCACTAAATCAGCTTTAATATGAACAGCTTCAGTAGTGACCAGAAAGTTGTATTCATACACCCATGCTTGTAATTAAACACTGTCCTTTATAGAATGTTAATTCATTATGCCTGACTGGCATACTCAAACCTTTTTGTAGAGGTTTCTCTTCAAAAGTCCGAGGATTTAGTTTGTCTTTAAGATATCTTCAAGATACGCAAGTCTTGTTTAACTGTCATCTTTCTTGTCTAAAAGCTACATGATATTTGATTAGAAAGACTGGAAAGAGAAGAAGCGGTAAAGAAGAAAGGCTATTACGCAGACACTTAAAGGAATACAGGTGAAGAATTGAAGATAATCAGAAAAGCTCATTTCTGACAGCTTT
Source organism: Eopsaltria australis (assembly GCA_034509425.1). Lineage (NCBI taxonomy): Eukaryota > Metazoa > Chordata > Aves > Passeriformes > Petroicidae > Eopsaltria > Eopsaltria australis. Next base: position 870,429 of record JAVTVJ010000007.1, read on the forward strand.
ACCATGGTTTTTCAGAATTGTTTTTGCAGCAATGGTTTTGTTCCTTTAACTAAAATAGGCTGCTTGCTGTGCTTCAGACAACTTGGTCTGTGCCATCATTTTGATGGGAAGCCTCTAAAATGAACATCACTGAGATATGACTGTTCACAGTCATCAGTATCTGATACCTCTTCATTTCAGCAAACAAACCCTCCTACATTTTAAAGAAGATGCTACAGGCCTCCCTCTTTCTGTTACACAACTCACTTACATTGAAAGAAAAGCTCAAAACATAAACAAACTACTTAGCAAAGCTGCCACTAACTCCTCCTACATTTAGAAATCCCCCTTCCTGAGGCCCTAGGGTGCACAATGCCCTGTAGCAGTGGCAAAGCAATGACAGGCTGGAGAGTAGAAAAGATGTCTAAACTGATAGAAGTTAAGGCCCTGTACATGAGATACATTTGGTATGTTACAGTTAGCTATGAAAGGCTACCTGCCCAAACACTTCAACAGTTTATAGAACTCTGCTGACTCCTGTAAGCATTTAGCAGCAAACAAAACTTGCGTAATTTTCATTCTCATGCAAGTAAAGTGACCTAGCAGATAAACCATCTCTGAAGCGACAAATTCCAAGCATGACATTTCATCATATTTTGGTTCGTGTTTTGAAGCCTACTACTATAACCCTTGCAATGAAACAGTTAATTTTGGAAATCACTTTCAGGATTCTAGATTCCATATTGTTACTTGAAGTATAACCTTCAATTTGAGCAAGTAAAAAGATGAGGGACAATGCAACTTTAAGCTGGAGTAGCGCAACAGAAACTCAGAAAAAATGCTAAGACTTATAAGTGAAGCTGCGAAACTACGGTGATGAGATGACTGAGAGTACAAATGAGACATATAAATAACAGCCTGTTGAGGATGGTGAAGGGGATGTAAAGCTTTAAGAGTTTGACTGACAACAGACATGGAATTATAAAGGATCTAGAACAGCTGATGTGGGTAAGCAGCTGTACTCTACAGGTCCGAAAATAAAAATGTGTAAAGCACTGTTGTCCTCACAAGTTGAAACAGATGAAACAGACCCTGCAAGGAATAACCAAGACAGCATAAGAACAAACACCAATGTGGAAAAAAACTAATATGAGGTATAAGGAAGAAACAAGGCTAGCTGCATTTCCGGCAGAGATAGGAGGGCTTAGCAGCTTGAGGAATCTAACAGATAAGGGTGATTGTGGTAAGTCGTAAGAAGTTCTACTATTGAAGTCTGACACTCCAGATCATGATATGACAACTGGTCTTTAAATTCAGTAAAAGTACACATACATTTATGATACTTGCTGGTGTTTCTATTTTGAAATTATGAAAGAAGCTGGAATTTACCATGTTTCCCACATTCTGTTACCCTAAATAATTTTGACCTAAGACCAAATCCCACTTTCAAATTTCAGACCTGGCCAAGACAACAGCCATGGTTCTGGAGCGGGAAAACTAAGACAGGATAACCTATCCAGTAGCTTGTATGCTCATTCTAATATATACAAAGCACTTACGAAGTACCTGATATTGTAGTAGGAAACATAATATTTGTTTTTTTTTTAACAGCTACACCAGGTAGGGTGATTGTTTTTGTCTGCACAGAACCAGCTTATAGGCCTGACAGCTAACATTTTGGTAAAGGCTTCACTAACTGATTTCAATCTGTGATGGTAGGTTCACTTTATATCAAAAGACCACCCAAGAACAAATATAAACAGGTGATACTGTCTGATATGCAAACATATGAAAGGACAATTTTATTGTAACTTCATATGCAAAGCAAAAGATTTACTAAACTGAAAGGCAAGAGACACACGAGCAACACAAGGTAGACTTCACGAAGAGCTCTTCTTCCTTGAAAGTAAATAAATCGATTTCCTTTCTATTGCATCATTTAAATTTTCTCTGAAGAAACCAGCTTTGTTACTGAGAAATTGCACTGTTTTCAAACAGTGGTTCCAAAAGGCACTAATGCAAAACTAAAATACTGGTTTGACTTTTCTTAGCTCTGAGACTTCTTTCTAAGGCAGGCAGATGAGGTTGCAGTGATAATGAATAGCATGACTAGAGGAGGGATCACTTACAGCCTTGTTGTTTCATGGAACTGCTGACTAATATGCACCCACTACTTATAGAAGTGTGTTTACTCCTATGAAACAGTTAAGAAAACGATTCTGAAAGTGTTAATGAAAGGTCTATGGAAGGTCACAGTTGGACCTAAGAACAGTTTACTAGTCAAGGCTGAGCTATTGAGCAAAGTCACAGATGTTATGTTTGTGCACCTGCTTCAGAGATTAAAGCTGATAGTTTAGCTTGTTTTTCCACACTTCAATTTAAAAAAGTAACTGAGTTGTTTTTTTTTTTTAAATTTGGATCAGTTACCAAGGCTGTCTAATTCTATAAACCTCTTCTAAAAAGGCCAAGTTGAAATTAATCTCACGATTTATTAAACAAGTTAGGGAGTGCAAAGATCTATTAAAAGGAAAAGGTAAGCAAAAATACCTGCAGCTCAAGTGGGCAGCTGACAAGGTTGTACAGAATGCTTCACTTACAAACAGTGCTGAGTGTAGACATTGCTGGGTGCTCCCATGCCCAGCTAGGACTTTAAAGCACTTGACAGAAACAAGATCTTTTTTCAACCATCCACAAATTCAAGTGTAACTAAAATCAGTTTTAAAAAGTATTCATTTTTCCTCAATTAGAAAGGCCAGTGTTCAGGCATGCTATGTAAATATAGCAAAAGTACTCTGGCAGCCTATGCTAGAGAAAAAGATCCTACCATATGCTAGATAAAGATCCTACCATTTTGTGAGAATTACTGTTTTCAAGAGAGCACTAAGGAGAGAAGGGTAGAAACCAGAAGAGCTATGCAGTGTGATTCAGCAATAACGTCATTAGCTTGAGGGAGTTCAACAGTTCCAAAGTTTTGCTGTATTAGAAGAACAGATCAAGTGACACCCCATAAAGCTAAAGGGCTGCTACTACCAGACAAGAAACACCACTGGTTTCAATGTTAAAACAATCACTCACATTCAGGAAGCAACCAAAAATTCAGTACGCAAAGCAGTCTCCCACAGCTCTGATGAAGTCCTAAGTGACTACTGAAGTCAGTTGCCTTCTAGTTTTTACCAAGGTGTTCAAGCCTCTAACAGTATGAGAACAAAGCAACTAGTGGGATTCTGATGAGAGCAGGGATCTCACATGTGGAGTGTGCACACATCAGGGAGCATGCCAGCCAACCCACCGGGGCTGCAGGAAGAAAAGACCTTTCAGAATGTTAATACATAAAACTTTTCTTAACACAGTGGTCATTCCACCTTTATTTCATTCTTTTTTCATTTGTGTTTTTGCGCATGTTTTATGATGTACGTAATATGTTAGGACAAGAATACATCAGTGTTTAACTTACAAAAAATACATGTAAAATGCATGCTCAAAAATCTTTCTATGGAGAGGGGTGCACGAACAGAAATGCTTTGGCAGTGACTGCTTTAGAGCATCCATGAGAGGTTTTCTGTAGTATTTTTGGCAATTTCTTTCAAGGTTCTTTTTGTGCAAGTGACTAGATAGACCTTGAAAGGGAATGCAAACTCTGTTTATCCAGTTCTTGCAGGAAAAAAGGAAATCTTAAGAAAAAAAAAAAAATTACCTCTGACTGCTTCTCATCATTTTTTTGACTGATCTATTCAGCACAGAAATAGACTCAATAGCATAGATGCTATTCCCATTACATGAAACTTTCAAACATGCAGTGAGTTAAGTAAAATCCTTGAGTGGCACCTATTCAGCAAGAATAGTTCCGAAGTATCCTTGGCAGCAAGTAAATTGTTCCTAGCTACAGTCTGTGCAACATATTCATTTTAGTTCAACTACGAGATTGAGATATATAGGTCAGCCCTCACCCTGAATAAAAATCTTTTTCCCAGTGTCCTTGCAATTGCTGGCTAACTGGCTACAGAACTTACTCTCCAGCAGTTCCTCAGTAGGAACTGAGATTCCCAACCAGGCAACAATGCAACTAGTTTAGGGAGGATTTTTCAACTAGTAAGTAAAAACAGAAAGGTCAGGGAAAACCACTGAGCTCTATTTTATGGAAGAATAGGTACTGAAGCTCCCTAAAGATATATGACTGCACTCATTTGTGCCACTGATCATTGGGACAGTGTGAAAACATCTGGCTATTGCTGAAGTTAGCCATGGAACACATAGGAGAGTCAGAGGAAGCATCACTTCCTCTCTTCAGGCAGAATGAGAACATTTTTACCTCTTAATCTGTGAACAAGAAGAAACAATCCCAGGAATCAAAAAATACTGGCAATTCCCCCCCCAACCCCCACAAAAAAAAAGGGATTTTTTCAGTGTTCTTAATGAGTGACCAGCAGGGGAAGGCCACCACTGTTTCAATGAGCAGAAGACAGCCAGTTTTGTCTAGAGAACACACACACGCTTAGTATTTTTTGGCTGCTTTTGCCAATGCTTCTTAATATCTTTCCCCAGTCGCAATTTTAAACCCCTTCATAATCTGTGGTAGTATCATGTTTAAAAAAATATAGTGCCCCTTTCCTTAGGCCTGAGTTTTCTTGCTTTCAACTCAAGTTTTCAATAAATTTATTTAAACAAAGTTTATGGCTATAGAGTTATATTTAAAATACCCACTACTAAAAAAAATCCTCACTAACAACTCTTCCTAAAGTCAGGAAATTTAATACTTGAACCATTTTTACTCAGTCTTCTTAAAACCCCTCCCATTGTACTCACATCCCAGATGACTCTTTCGAGGCCAGACATTAAAAACAATTTCAAGGAAGCAATTAATACACAGTCCCAAGGCTTACACCAGTCTCTACTACAGAAAGTCATACTGTTACTGTGGGAGATCAAAGCATGAAGTGAGGACAACTTTCAGAATGATTCTTGTCAAAAATTGAAGCAAGAAATGTATTCCTCTCATAGCTTTCTGCCAAAAGATAAATTCTGAACACCCTCTCCTAATTAATTGTGGATATCAATGAACAGTTTGACATCACAGTAGTGATTTAAGTTTATAAAAAAGCTCCTAAGCCTACATTCATGTACCGTGCTTTCTTTGGCTTATTAATTGCATTAGTTCAATTGAATCAAAACATTTTGTTCATACAGGCTGAGTTAAACTATCAGAACTTCATACTCACAAACAACTCTGTGGTAGTGGACAAATGGTCGAGACAGAAGAGCTGCATGGTAGTACAGCCACTGATGCACACCTGACCAGCCCTTATCACCTAACTTCCACATACACAACAGATGGTTCATCTGACGTTCACAGCCTCAGCTCACCTTAGCGTTTTTCTTCATATAGACTATAAATGAGAGCACATAGCTCAAAAGTTTGGCTACATCTCTGGTTTCACAGAACTTGTGTGTATCCTTTCTGTAACTTCAAAAGTGCCCTGCTCACTTATAAAGTGACCTACAAAGCTCATATAATCCGAAGTCCAGTAATATTACTTTAAATTTCAACTTCCCACTGCACACAGGAAAATGAACCTCAAACCACTGAACTTACCTCTAGAGAAAACGTTAAGTTACTTTCCTGAAATAGTGTAAAAGCAAACCCCCAGTAGCACCACATATGGCTGTCGTTAAGGTAGTGGCTTCTAACTTTATAAATAAAGGCACTGCACATCTCCCCCACCAGCCCATGGCGGAAAGCAGGGTGTGGGAGGTACAAACCCCAGGAAAGGAAGTAGATGACAACATATGAGAATCACACAAAACCCGAGCTGCACAGCAGAATAGGGACGGGAAAAAAAGTATGATGGGAACACAAAGCAGGACGCATAAATGTTCTCTGTATATCGAGGTGAGAAAACCGTTCTGATAAGGCTGAAATCAGCATTATCAGCGCCTCGGGGAGAAAATGCGTTCTAGAGAGAAAAAAACGCCTCACTTCGATTTTAAGCAGTGCCAGTACCAGAAAGTGGGCCTTTAAGGAGCTGTTTAAAGGCACGCACCGCACTGAGCAATGCTTCCACTCCTACCAGGCCTAGGGAGCAGCCCCGGCGAGGCAAAGCTCAAGGCAGCCCGGTTCCGGCACCCGCGGCCAGGCAGCTGACAGGAGCCCTGCTCCCCGCCTCCCCTCCGCCGCTCAGCGCCACGGCGAGCTCGGCGCTGCCCCCGCGCACCCCAAAGCCCCAGCGACAGCACCGGGTCGCCTCCCCCGCTGTGGCCGCCTCCGAGCCCCGGTGCAGGAGCCAGGACCCACACAGATACCTCTGCCCCCCCTCCCCCGCCGCAGGCCCAGGGGGCATTGCCGCCGCAGCGCTCGGGCTCACGGGGGCGTAGGGGGGGCGGTGCCGCGGTACTCACCGGCCGCGGGCAGCGCTCCGACCGGGGGCAGCGCTCCGGCCGAGAGCACAGCCAGGCACAGCAGCAGGGCCAGCCAGCGCGCCCGCCGCCCCATCCCGCCGGGCTCTGAGGGGCCGCGCCGAGCGCCCCCGACTCCGGCTCTCTCGCCCCGCCCACCGCGCCGCCGCCACCAATCAGCTGCCGCGCTGGCGGCCGACTACGGGCCGCTGGCAGCAGCACACGCAACCCCGGGGAACGGCTGGCTCTACATGGCCCGCTGCGATTGGCTCGGCGGCGGCTGGGCTCGCTCGTCACGCCCTCCCGTCAGCCAATAGCGCCGCACGTGTCTCAGCGAGGGCCGCTGCGCGAGCAGCTCCTTCCTAAACGGGCCCTTCCATTGGCTCATGCGCCGTTCCTACAACACCCACAGTGCCTTGCGAAAGCCGCGGCGCTGCCTGGGAGCGGGTGCCCCCAGGGGCCCGCGGCGGGGCAGGAACTACATCACCCACAACTCTCCGCGCCGAACGGCGCAGAGCGCGAGCGTGGCGTCGCCGCCCGCAGCCCCGCCCATTGTACAGCGCAGCATTCCGCGGAACGGGATAGAGCACCTTGGCCAGGAGGACGGGAGCAGCAGTAAATTGTGTTTAGACCAGCACTAAGGGAGTACGTGAAACATAAAGAGTTTAGTGCAACTTTATCTACAGAAAGGCACCAGTTCTGGAAATGAGTTGAGCGCTGTGGGACGCAACTCTTCGGTTCTCACAGCAATTGCATCTTTCTGTGGGTCAATTAAAAAGCAAACGAGGAAGGGAACTAGCAACCCAGCCTTTAATGGACTGAAACGTGGCTGGGTGGTAAATGTAACCGCCTCACAGGACCGCAGTGTTACACAATGGTGTGCTGAATTATAAAGTGTTTTTCCCACACTGTCTCAGTAGTGTGAAGCCACCTCAGCCTTGCAGCGCTGACTGGGGATCTCTGCAGGGCCAGAGTGGCCACCAGCGGCTGCTCCTGCCATGGGACACGCTGGCAGAAGCTGTGCCAAGTGCAGTCCCAGCCGGGGCTGGCTGAAGGATTATCTGTCTGCTGGGGCAGGGTCACCAGACAGGAGATGTCTAAAGAGCATGTAAGCACCTTGGATAGAGCTAACGAGTGATTCTAGTTCTAAGTGGGAGAATACTGAAGTACCGGTCAGTTTTTCTTAGCTACAGCACAGCTAAACAGCACACATGGCTAAACAGTTTTACAGAACGAAGGTGCACGGGTGTGGGAGTGCCATTTCGGAATGGGTCTGAAGGGGTCTCACCAGGGCGCGTCTCTGGGCTCGGATCAGCCCTAAGTTTAACCTATGTTTTGCTAAATGGAAAAGCACAAATCCACCAGCCTGTGAATGTCACCCCCTGGAGCAGGGGAGGGGAGCAGGGGAGGGGAGCCCGCACCCTTTGGGGAGTGGTGTGAGCCCCCTGCGTGTGGCGGTGACAGCGCTCAGGGGAGGCCGAAGGGCCGGCCCTGGGAGGCAGCACGAGGGGCCGTGAGGTGAGCTGAAGCCTCGGCAGTACTGCCGGGGATGGCTCTGGCCTGCCCAGAAGGTATGAGGGCAGTTTTGGGTAGTGTGTTGATTTGGCACGGCCTGGTTTTTTGGTAGAGGGGGAGGGCCACAGGGGTAGCTTCTGTGAGAAGCTGCTAGAAGCTTCAGCTATGTCTGACAGAGCCAATCTCTGATGGCTCTGAAGATGGACATGCTACTGCCACAATTAGAGAGGTTGGTAACGTCTCTGTGATGACATATTTAATCAAAACAGCGCATGCACAGTTTTTTCCCAGGGGTGGTGAGACACCACTGTCAGAGGCCATCCCCGGCACGGCAATACACTGCTGTGGCCGCCGCCATCTCGGTGAGCCTTGCCTGCCTGGCCGCCCCTAGCCAGCTGTGCTGCAGGCAGAAGAGCGGGAGCAGCACTGGCGGCTCCCCCTTCCCAGTGCCCCGCAGGAAAAGAGGGGTTAAATAGTTCCAGCACCACAGTGGCCACCACTTCCCGTGTCATGGCAGTGGGGCTGCATGGCTGCAGTGAAAACATGGTGAGTGACTCTCCAACGTGGAACCTGGACGGGGCGACCTCTTGGTGCTGTGGGATCCTTCAGGAATCTTTAAATTAGTGGGACTTGTTGACAATGGTACCTACAACCAGTAGCTTTTTCTTCTCGCCAGAGAAGAAGAGGAAGCAAAGACATGTGAGGGAAAACAACATGGTGACACCATGGTCAGTGGAGAAAGAGGAGGGGGAAGAGGTGCTCCAAGTGTCAGAGCCGAGATTCCTCTGCAAGCCATGGAGAGGACTATGGTAAAACTCACTGTCCCACTGTAATACATGAAGTCCACGGGGGATGTAGAGATTCACTCACAGCCCGTGGGAGAAGTACTTACGCTGGAGAGGGTGGATGCCAGAGAAAGCTGTGATCCAGTGGGAGAGCTCAATAGAGAGAGTGGGCCCCTGCTTTCAGAGATAGAGAGAGAGCCCTTGCTTCCAAACTAGAGCAGCCTATTGTTAGAGGGCTGCACCCTGTAGATGAGTGATCCACGCCACAACAGTTTTGGGACGACTGTTTGCCCGTGGGAGGGACCCCACGGCATAACAGAAAAAAGACTCCTCTCCCTGAACGAACAGAAGAAGATCTCGAGTGACAAACTGACCAAAACCTCCATGCCCTGTCTCCCTGCGCTGTTGATAAGAAAGAGGGAGGGGCTGAAGGGCAAAAAAAGATGTTTTAAAGGCTCATTTTACTTCTCATCATCCTCCTCTGACTGTTAATAATAAATTTCCCTTACACCTTTAAATTTGAACCAGTTTTGCCCTTAGAGTGTTTTTCTCCCAGTCCTTATCTCAACTCATGAGCCCTTCATTAATTTTTTTCCCCCTCTCCTCTGCCCAACTATAGCAGAAGAGGGTGAGCAAATTACTTTCGTAAGTGCCTGGCGTTTGGCCAATATCAAACCACAGCAGGTGGCCATGGGGGGGCTACAGGGGTGGCTTCTGTGAGAAGCTGCCAGAAGCTTCCCCCATGTCTGAGAGAGTCAATGCCAGCTGGCTCCAAGACAGACCTGTCACTGGTCAGGGCCGAGCCCATCGCTTACAGTGGTGGCACCTCTAGGGAAAGGGGAAAAGTTACTGCCTAATGGCAATGGCTGTGAAACAGAATATGTGAGAGAAGCAGCTCTGCAGACACCAAGATCAGCAGAGAAGGAGGGGAGGATGTGCTTCAGGTGTGGGAGGTGAGATTCCCCTGCAGTCCACGGAGGGTGGTGAAGACCATGGTGAGGCTGCTATGTCCCTGCGGCCCATGGAGGTTGATGGAGGAGCAGAGATCCCATGCCGGAGCAGGGGATGCCTGGAGAAGTCTGTGATCCCATGGGAAGCCCACACTGGAGTGGGCTCCTGGCAGGGCCTGTGGCCCCATAGAGAGAGGAGCCCACATTGGAGCAGGTTTGCTGGCAGGACTTGTGACCCTGTGGAGGACCCATATTGGAGCAGGCTGTGCCTGAAGGACTGACAGTACTCTGTGGAAGGTACCCACACTGGGACAGTTTGTGAAAAACTGCAGCTTAAGGGAAGGAGTCACGCTGAAGAAGTTTGTGGAGGACTGTCTCCCACGTGATGGAGCCCATGCTGTAGCAGTGGTAGTGTAAGGAGTTCTTTCTGTGAGGAAAAAGGAACAGCAGAAACAAGTGATGAACTCACTATAACCCCCTTTCCCTGTCCTGCTGCACCACTAGGAGGGAGAAATAGAGACTTTGTGAGTAAAGCCCGGGAAGAAGGATGGGGTGGGGGAAAATGTGTCTTTAAGATTTGGTTTTATTTCACGTTACCCTACTCTGATTTGATTCATAATTAATTTTCCCCAATCAAGTCTGTTTTGCCCTGACAGTCTGACAGTAATTGGTGAGTGATCTCTCTCTGTCCTCATCTTGACCTTCAGCCCTTTCCTTATATTTTCTCTCCTCTGTCCAGCTGAGGAGGGGAGTGATAGAGTGGCTTTGGTGGTCACCTGGTGCTGAGCCAGGGTCAACCCATCAGAGCTGCCCAGAGCCCTTATGGACTCCCAGCCTGTGAGTTGTTTAAGACTTCATTGAACAAATCTCTCCTCAACTTGACCCAGTCAGCCTTCCTGTAAGCAGGGGTTGAACTAGATGACCTCTGTAGGTCACTTCTAACCAAATTTATTCTACATCTAAAGCTCTGTGTTTGTGGTTAAGTGAGCTGGAGGAACAAGGGGAAAATACAATGGGAGAAACAGATTTTGTTTTCTGAATTAATTAATAACCTTCCAAACAAAAAAAAAAATAGATAATACTGCAGACTGAGTTAGTTCTGATTAATTTAATATATTCTGTACTCTAAGGGTGTGGTAAATTTATTGCTGCCTTTCCATTTATGTGTGCAGCAGCCATAAAATTCCCATTAATTTTTTTAATCTGTTTTGCATTTTATTCTCTGAAACTTTGAATGGAATCTTAGGTATTTTTGCAATGTTTTCCTCTCTATTCTATGCCAAAATGTTGTGGTCTTTTTTGTAGCAGTCCAAGTGGCCAGACAAATGGTAAGGGCCCAAATTGCATCCTTTGTGTTTTAGGTATTCCTAGGTATGTTTTCTCAAACTGTTATCTGATCTAAATTTTCAAGAGATTTTTAATGTATGTTTTCTGGCTAGGAGGATGGAAGTGTGTGAGTTAAGTTTGGAATACTTAAGTGATATGCATTCTTTATGATCATTTCTCATACTCTCTTTCTTGTTTTCTGTCTCTGTAGTTTCCTCATACAACTATCTGTGTTGTACCAACATTACTTTTTACTTTGATTGTAGAAACTTTCTTTTTTTTTTTTAAATGAAAAACTGTACAAGTGGGAGAGATATGAAGCTCAGTAGATTTTGAAGAGCAATTTCCCAAGAGTTCTCCTTGCAGAATGTTCTCATAAAGTTTTTTCAGCTTGCTTCAAAAAAATTAAAAGGAGAAAGCTTCAGACACCTCTCAGGGAAGATTTCTGTCCTAAAATACATTGGCTTTGTGACAGATTTTTCTGACAAAAAGATATACCATTCCTTTATATTTTTTTAAATTAGTGTACAAAATATATAGTTTTAGGCAGACTAATTTTCATAGATTTTAAATGATTTTTTAAACTTTATTTTACTATGTTTTTTAAAGCTTTTGAACTGTAATTTCTGAGAAAATGATTCCAAGGAGAATAATACTCCTTTATCTCCAGTGTTCATGGCAGTTGGAGGGTTATGATTCTAGCAAGGCCCATATGCAAAGTAAGAGACACAACACAGGTGTTATTTAGGCAACCAAAGGGAGAAAAAGTGAAGGTAGCCATGGTTAATGTCACCTGGTCTGTAAAATCAAGCACCCAGTCACAGGGAATGAGGGAGAGAGAGAAGCAGTGATGAAGAGAGGAAAGAAGACTCTTCCAGTATGTGTTAGAAAAGAGGTTGTTGGCAAGGCTTTTGTGAAGACTCCAGTCAAGAGGAACAAGAAGGTTGTAGCTTGGAGAGCTGTCACCCAGTCTAGACCAGTAACAAATTGCAGAGGTAAGGCAGCACTGGGAACTACCACCATTCGCATAAACAGAAATGCAGATAGCCCAGGCCTGTTTCTCCTCTCCAGAAGGGAAGGGTTGAAGGTCGTTAGTGAAAACATCAGCCCTTGCTTTCTAGCTTCCCAAGAATACCAGCATTCACAGATCTCTATAATACCAGTGTGGGCTCTAATATCCATGCCTAGACTCATGGCCCTCACCCTTTATATGGGGCTTCCCCTGCTTCCCCAGGAGTCTGGCTTGATCTTCAGTACAGAGCAGATGCACACACTCATGCACTGTTCTCACGCACATCCTTGTTCATGCATTCCTCAGACGTTAGGTGTCCCACTGGGTGGTGATCCAGTGTCCATGCACACACACTGTGTCCCTTACCTAGCTGCTGACTCAGAACTGGAGTCTTTCCAGATACAGATCTTCTATTTCATGGCTACTCCAGCGTAAGGTTGGCTAGCAAAGTATTTGTATGTGTACACATGAATGTGCATGAACACAGGTGTATGCACAGTTAAATTCCCATGGGAAATATAAACAGTCTGGTGTCTCCAACTGCTGGCATTTAAACATATGAGTCCTATGAGCAGCAGTCCCTGCTCCAGTTGCTGACATTTAGACCCCACCAACACACATCCTATTCTCAGTGGGGAATGATCCCTTCCCCTGTTGCTTGCGCTCAGATCTCAGTTGTATTTTAGTCTCTCTGTTGTCTCCTGGATCTACAACCTGGTGACCCTTGGTGTGTTCTCCAGCTGCTGGCAATTGGACATTGTAGCTCTCATATACGATAGACTGAGGTTACAAAGGCAAAGTCAGTAATAGAATTTATTAAGAAGAAAGGATACACAGTGTTGATAATGTGTTGATCACGTGTTGATCACCTGTTGATCACATGTTAATCATGGTGCTCGGACAAGTATGCTATGTTTGTTCCTCTGCTATCCATCCATATCTCTAACTTTCCTTATGTTTTTCACTTCCCATAAAGAATCTATAATTTTTACAAACCCCTACAAGTTCTTTTTACTTTTCCATGGTTTTGGTGCACTCTCACAAAGACTTCCAAGTATGCCATCATACTCTTGAAGTCTTGATTTCTTCTCTGTTTCCCCTCCCCCTTGCCCCTGCCTATGTTTGAGTAGTTTCTTCTAACAGCCCATCAATCAGTGACTGAAAAGTTCTGGTCTTTGTCTACCTTATTACCTGCTCATTAATGTTTGTTTGTCTGTTTGGTTTATTGCTTTATTGCTTTCCTTGTTACTCATTACTTCTATTACACGGAATGGTCCTTAACTAGAGAGCTTAATGAACCACATGCTCTTACAGTCTATGTACTCTTACAGTGGTGTAGAGGAAAAATACTCTTGTTTATTTAAGGTCTTGGAATCATGCTGCATTTTGTTTTGGTTCTGGTTTTACCTGTTATTGAATTACTGCTATCACTTGCTTTTTTTCTGTTCGTTTTCTCAAGGGAAGAGCTCCAGTTATCTTCAATGAGATTTCCTATAGGATTTAATGAAACCTTAGTATTGCATGCTTACCACAATTGTAATGTTAGAGTCCCAGAGGCATAAGTGAGTTGCTTGTATAGATTTCTTATGTGTACAAATCGTGCTGAGAGCTTCCGTTTGCTGCCTAGTGTGGGAACCCTCCAGCAAGAACAGGCAGTGTGCTTGCACTAAAATAATGTTATCCACTTGTCTGTATGCTCAATGTCCTGTCTTTAGATGACAATCAATAGCAAATATAAATGACTTTGCAGTGGTACAGCACAACAAATGCTAGCCTGCTCTGAAGATATAGTGACATCAGGCTGACCTGGGTACAAGTCTGGTGAAAACATAGGATTTATAATTTAAAAAACATTTAGATTATTGTTTTAAGGCTGTGTAAAATCAGTAAAATTGTATTCTAGCCCCTAATTTCAGAAACTGGACAAAATGAAGAAAAGGAGAAAGAGACTAACTGTTAAGTGTCTATAACTGGAAATCACAAATGATGGCCTGTTCCCTTTTTGTACTACTGAACAGAATCATAGAATTGTTAGGGTTGGAAGGGACCTCTGGAGATGATCTAGCCTAACCCATCTGGCAAGGCAGGGTCACCTAGAACAGGTGACACAGGAACTCATCCAGGTGGGTTTTGAATGTCTCCAGACAGGGAGGCTCCACAACCTCCCTGGGCAGCCTGTGCCAGTGCTCTGCCACACTCATTGTAAAGAAGTTCTTCCTAACACTGAGGTGGAACTTCCTATGTTTCAGTTTATGGCCCACCAGGATTCCCAGGTTCTTCCCAGCAGAGCTGCTCTCTAGAATGACAGCCCCCAGATTGTGCTGGTGGTTGGGCTCTTGTTCCCCAGGTGCAGGACCCTGCACTTTCCCTTGTTGAGCCTCATTAGATTTCTTTCCACCCTATTCTCCAGCCTATCAAGGTCCTGCTGAATGGCAGCACAGCCTTCAGGTTGATCAGCCATTGCCCCCAGTTTTGAACCATCAGAAAATTTCCTGAGGGTACATTATATCCATTTGTCCAGGCTATTGATAAACAAGTTGAAACTTGCACATACATGTAAACTTTTGTATATTAGTGTGTTTTTCACATGATTTCCAGAGAGGTGTCTTATGAGTTGCGGTGTGGATGAAATTAGAACTAATGCTGCCTGCAAGCTAAAATTTTCATATATGTTGCACTTCAGTTGCAGTTATGGATTTAGCAGTGTCAGTTATTTTAGTGGCAATTTCTAGAGTAGCCTGAATTACTTAAAAGTAAGAAAACCTCAATGGGGCTGAAAGCTTTCAAGGGAAAATAGGACAAGATAACAAGTATAGCATGGAAATGGGTTCAGGGGTAAGTGGGACCTGGTTTTGATGTTTTTCTTCCCAGCTTGTGAGTCCTTGAAACTTTTTGTGCTGACTGCAGGCTCAAGACCAAAGCCAGAGCTCTGCTCAGTGATCAGGCAAGGAGCAGGATATTTACTATGAGGATAGGACTGGGTATTAACTGGGAAACATCTCCAGAGCTGTAATTTTGGGAGGTACACAATGCCAGATGAAGAAAAGGGCATCTCTGAAAACATCATATTTTGTTATATTAATTGTCCCCTAACTTTCTGTGAACTCTCAGGTATCTAATTTGTGCTTACAGTATGCCAACACCGTTATTTCTCAGGCTTTTGCAGAGTTAGCTCTTAAATATGGGTAGTTGCTATTTGTAATAATTTGCTTAGAAAATTTGAGTCATTCAAGTGGAAAAACAAAAAAACAATCACCAGGTTTAAACTATCAATCATAAATAAACAATCTTGGCATTCACACAGAGTGTAATTTATTCAGAAAATTCTGATCTAGTGATCAGATGTCTCGAGAGAGAATAATGGAAAAGTATCAAACCTATTTTATTTTGAAAGTATTTGCTTTGTTGAAAAAGCTGTTTCCTCTAATGCTTTAGCTGCTTCTGTTTAAGGTTTAACTGTAATTAAAAGTGTAAGCTACAAAGTGAGATGGCTGTAAGAATGGCTGTAGGAATGTAAGAAAATTCTGGAAGAATGGCTGGGACATAAATTGGAATTAATTTTGCTTAATGCTATGTGTCTCATAGATTTTGTACCTTGTTAAAGGACACACAGGTGTCACAGAGGGCTTCAGAGTAATGGCACTCAGGTTAAGGTACTGCCAGTCAGATGTGATTTAAGGCAGGTTATTCATCTACTGCACCAGGAGTCTGAGCTTTCCAATGGATTGATCAGGGCAAGCATCCGTCAGTTCACGCCACAGAAGGACAGATGATTCTCACGTTGGGAAGGAGTACAAACTGCACTTCAGATTTTTTTTTTTTTCTCTGGTGTGATCATGAGTTTTAGCCTTGGCATATCAGTATTTTTTGATTCCTGAAATGACTTTAACATTTCCTCAGGACACTGGTGACCAGCTTACTTCTCTTGTCATCTTGGGTTATGTCTGCTTAGCTGATCTGTAAGCCACAGCATACAAACAGTTCTGATGGAGCTCAGTGTTCATGTTGCAAACTTCAATACCCTTGGCTATAAACTGACTAGATTAGAGATCCAACTCTCTGTTGAACAGGAGGAGTTCAGGCTTAAGAATAATTTTGACTTGAGCAGAAAGCTGTCTGTACTACTGTTGCTGCCATACATGTCATATTCAAGATTAGCAACTGGGTGTTGTTCCTCAGCAATGCCTGTTCTAAACACTGAAGTAAAATCTTAACAATTTAAAGAAACGCACTTGCGATGTAGATTAGATTTGCCCTGAATTGTATGGGAGTCCTCTCTACTGTAGTTTTCTGCTGGGTACTAACTCAGATACCTCAAAGCTTCTGAAAGCTGTGACAGTTGGATGCTGCAAATAAGATTTTAAAGTTGTTGTTATACCATATAGAAATATTAGATGTATGCATATCTATATGTTCCATAGAGATGCATGCCCGCAATGTGTATGTTTGTTTGTATTTATTTGTGTGTTTGTGTGTCAGTGTGTGTTTTTGTATGTTTGTGTATGTTTGTGTGTTTGTGTATTTGTGTGTGTTTGCGTGTGTTTGTGTATGTTTGTGTATATTTGTGTGTGTTTGTATATATTTGTATATGTTTGTGTATATTTGTGTGTGTTTGTGTATGTTTGTGTATGTTTGTGTGTTTGTGTGTGTTTGTGTGTGTTTGTGTGTTTGTGTGTGTTTGTGTGTTTGTGTGTGTTTGTGTGTGTGTGTGACCTTGGTCTGTAGCGCCGTTCCCCGCCCGCCGCCCGCGGTGCCAGCGGGAGCCGCCAGGTGTCGCTGCGGCGCCAAGCTGGGCCGGGTGAGGCTGCCCAGGGCGGGTGCGGGGTGCGCGGGCTCGGGGATTGCGGGCGCAGAGAAAGAAAGACTCCTGCAGGTAATCCCAGGGGTTTCCACTGCGGTTTACACTTAGCAAGTGGTTCTCCTTTGGAATGTCTGAAAACACCTTCAGCACTGCTGCTGTTCCAAGGGGCGGAGCGCTGTGTGCTGTACAGACTCTGCCAAGGGACGTGGTGCCCAGCGCCAGGGCGAGGGCTGAAACACGGGAAGTTTCGTCCGAACACGAGGATAAGGTCCTTTGACGGGAGGGTGACTGACACTGGAACAGGCTACCCAGGGAGGCTGGGGAATCTCCTGTTCAAAAGCTGCCCGGATGCGATTCTGGTAGCCTGCTTTGGGTGAACTTGCTGTGGTAAGGGGGTTGGACGACATGGTCTCCAAAGATCCCTTTCAACCCCATTCTGTCATTCTGTAAAAATAACAGACAAAGCTTTTCTGGTTCAGAGTCCACTTTTTCAGGAGTCTTGCCTTAATCTCTCAAGACTTGCATAGCTCACTGTGAAATGACATTAGTAATGCATCCCTTCTCTACTGAACAAGAACTTGCTTGTGGAGTGATATTCTGGTACTTTAATAATAAAGCTATTTATATCGCTGGGTAAACCCCACAAAGAAAGCAAATGCAAGGCAAAATTGACTTCAGTACAGTAAACAGCATGTGGCATCATTGTGCATAATCTGCCTCACCAAGTTGTAGAATAATAATTGATTTCTTTCGTCATGAAAACAAGTGCTCAGAGGCTAAGACATTTTAATCTCTAAACATGTTTGAAATATGTATATCCAAAAATATGAGGAACAGTTTATGTTTCTATCCTTTTTTTTTTTTTTTACTTAGACTTTGATGTTTTTTGGCTTGTGGGTTTTTGTTTTTTTTTTCTTTTTAGGTTTTAGGTTTCTTGTTAGTTTGTTTTATCTAAATGGGACTGACTAGGTAACTTTGTTTTTATTTTTGAATTTTAAGTAGTTTATAACTCAAAACAATTTAATTTTGAAAAAGCACACTTTTCTGATATGAGATTGAAAGACAAATGGTGTAATTTTTATATAACTCATTCCAGGTAACAGTTGCTAAATCTTGCTGTCTGGTTTAAAACTGGTCTTTCAGTATTGCTGGGGATGTAGCTGAAGCTTGATATTACAAGTGAAATCAGTTCCAGTTTTGTAATGATTAGTGTTTATTTTTATCCCAATTTTTATGTCTTTGTTTCTTTTTGTTTATCGACTGCTGAAGTGAACCAGCATATTGTGAGGGCAGACATAGATCAGCATGTAATGTATACTGTACTTGCTGATGAAAACTTGCTAGTGGAGAGGACTGGCAAAAGACAATGAGACTTTAAAGTGAATAAGTAAAATTAATATCAAGATAGCACTGTTACTTTTTATGTATTTTCTAGGATATTTTATTCTGTGGAGCAGTAAGGTAGAGATAATGGTATTTTCTTAGTGACTTGGGAAGAAGAGCAGTTCAAAGGCCACAGTTTCTTTGTGCATGAGTATTACAGTCCTATATTTCAAATAAAGCAAAATGGGATTGGAGACCGTCCTAGACATTTAAGGCTGTATGGTTAAGAGGCTGCAACTGCTGCTTTGCAAACATATCCTACACCTTTCTGGATGTAATGGACTAGAGCCATTTGAGTTTGTTTCCTCTACCATGCTGAAAGTTTGTGACTGAAAAGTAGTGTAGCCTGCTGATTCCTTGCTTTAAACTTAAATTTCCCCAAAGTTCATGGAGAAACAATTAGGCTCCAGGATTTGTTAATGAACTGAGCCTTGACTTCACGCTTGGACCGAGAGTGGCTTTTCTTCTGTGATGTGACTAACTACCCATATGCACAACAGCTATGTTCCAGGGCTCAGTATTATCAGCTAATGGGGAACTTCTTTAGATCAGAAGCCTCTAGCCCTCCTTCCAGTTGGACCTGCAGACTATAATGCTATTAGCTTTATAATCAGACACTAGTCAAACTACTGAACCCATTTCTTCCTAATGATATCCATGGTCTCATCATATCGACCACAATTCCCAAAAATTAACTCCTGTAATTTTTAGCTTAGTCAATGCATAGGTTCCTAAAAAAATTGTCTTGACATTCAAAGATCCTGCATTCCTTCAGTTCTCAATGTGGATATAGTAATTTGAATATAGGAGACCTAATTTGAAAATGTCAGTTACGTCAATTACCCCATCTGCAAAATTAGAAATATTAATTAGGTTAATATTAGTACATTTGAAAGAGACTTGTAATCCTTGAGTAATCTCTTGGAAATATAATTATTCTAAAACCTCTAATGCATTAAAAATCTCTTTATAGCTTTAGAAAAGTAGATGTTGCAGTCAAACATTTTTCTCCCTTCTTGCTAACGTGTTTATTTGTACTTTTGAATAAGAAAGAAATAAATAACAGACATTTTGACTCTGTTTATGTGAATTACACGTAATTGTATAATTTCTGTTAGGACTTCTAAAAATCTTAGTTTAAGATGAAATTAGTGTGACAGGTTTTCCAGGACAGAAAGCATCATGTTAGAAAGAACTGTGATGATTAGCACTATGCCAATGAAATCATGTGCCTTAGAGGTTTAGTAATGGGTTTAATCCTACACGAACTTAATTATTTTGATGTTCTGAAGGAAACTTTCTTATGTGATGTGAATAATGACCTAGAAATGCATGGTATCACTTGTACCTAAAACCAAAGTGTGGTGAATGCTTTACTGGGTCAGATTTTACGAAAAGAAGCTCAGTATGAGGAAAAATTTATTAGACCAGGAGCAAGTACAGAGTACAGTGCTCTCTTATTTTTTTTTCCCCTGGTCAGGGGATACATGGTGTCTAATGACTGACAACCTTCTGATTCTGAGATAGCAAAAAACTCTTCCAGACGTGTTCTTTTAATCTTCTATGACCTGATGTACCTTTTATCTCATCTATTCTCCAGTGCCAAATTACAGCAAATATTTTTTTTTTTCTGTTTCAGCACCTAGGATTTGAACAATGTTTAAACCTTGTTTTGTTTTTTGTATCTTTAATTTTGTATATCTTATTGAAAGCAGAAAAGTATATTATGAAGCAGTATGTCCAGTTTTATTAAGGAACAGTGTGCCTAATACTGACTTTTAATATATGTGGAGTTGTATTATCCCAAAGAATCACCGTCTTCGTGGAAAATGGATGCATTTCCATTGAAGTTCATTGTGGGGAAAAACCCATTTCTTTTCCATCAGTTTCCTAAAGTCCCAGAGCATAACCCCAAATGATTTTATTTTTGAAACATAAGTACTTCAACAGCTGCAACTTATTATGAGTAAACAGAGTATGCATGTGAGCTGCAGTGAATGTATATAAAACTACCTGCCTGATCCGTGATATCACCATGCCATAATTCTGGGGTATGAGGTCTGTAATCAAGTTACATTTAGAAAAGTAGCTGTATGATTCTCTTGCACTTACACCTGCCTTCTGAAAAGATAAATCTCAGATTTTCAGAAGAAATGTTTTATGTGTATTCTGGTTAAGCTTTTATGAGATGCTATATCAGCAATAAGAAATTGAATTTCAAAGGATAGAGGAAAGGGACACAGCAGATATAACAAAAAGGACTAATTCCACCTGTCTTGTCTCTCAGTCTGTCTAGTAAATTCTCTTTTCTCTGTGTGTTTTAAAGCAGAGCTGCAGAAATAAGTAAAAAAATGACTAACCTTGCAATAAAATCCTATGGTGACATGTTCTTCACATCCCTTGTGAAGCGCACAGAAAGAGCAGGGGTTTTTATGCTACGTTTTGGGACAAACAACCCCAGACAGTAGATGCTGAGATGGAACTTTCAGAAGTTTTAGTTCTGTATAAAGAAATTTAGCATATGCAGCTAAGCTGGAGCAATAGAAATGGCAGCTGACTTGCCTGAGCAGTCACAGTGCTCTCACTGTAGTACTGAATCCTTAAACCAGGGCTTGCATTGCTCTGGACTAGAAGGAAATACTTGTCTGGATAAGTACAAAGAGCAAGCATCTATAAAAATAGCTTGTTCTTCGTGGACAGTTTGAATAGTAAAAGAGCTACATTTGGAGACTAAATTGTTTATTGTGAGTTGCTCTCCCAGCTTCTCTAGTAAATGATCTCATACATCAGTGCTCAGTGCTTTCTCAAATAAAACAAACCAGTCTGGCACTGTGCCACTGTCTCACTTCCATTCACACGCTATTATGTTTATCACCAGCATGCATCTTTCTCTCCACAGGAAATACATAAATGGGCAGTGCTTGACATTATTTTGCTTTCCTTTTCCTTCTCTTAGTTTGAGTCAAGCTACCCATGTACTACAGAGATTATACGTTTTTCTTTTAAGTATAATTGAAAATGTCTTTTGCCTTTCCTGGAAGAGTTGCATCAAGAAAATCACTTTTTCTACCCTCATTTTTTTTCGTTTTAATAATCCTGGTCAAGGCAGAAGTTTATTTTGGTTTTGCTTTTTATCTGAAAAGACAATTTAACATGGTACTGTGGGTAGAAATGTTTAAAGTAGCTTTTAATTTCTGAAAATGTTGAGGTCATGTGAACCAATCACTCTGCACTGCAGTTGTCAAATCATAGAGTTCTTACAGTTTTGCAGTGATGAACAGCTGAACAGTCAGAAGAAAAGACTGACCACAGATTGTAGTCATATCACAGATCTAATAGCCAGGCAAAGATTGTGATCATATCATGGATCCAATAGTCCCATAGTGCTCATGGGCTGCAGAGTGGTAAGGGTTTATATAGATAGCAATGACTACATGGCCACTTACACTCCTCAGTTTGAGCAGGTGATGAGAACCATGTAAAACTTGTATTAATTCTTAATGTAATCTGCTTAGTCTAGTCATCAGCAGATGTCTGAGTGGTTTGGGCAGATAGGTTGGGCTCACACTAGATTGAAATACTTCAGTTATGTGTAATACTCTTGTCTGTGTGTTGGCTTGAATGGAAAACATGAAGCACGCTTTATTTCATTGGGAATTTGGGCCATATAGTTGGAGAAGACTGTGCCTGTAAGTGCTTTGTGAGGTAGGGGCCAATGAAAAATGTTTTTAAGGATTAGGCAGCGATTGACAAAAATAGCTCTGTTAATTTAAATCTTTTCAAATATGCTTCTTATGCTTTCTTTCAAAATGATGACACAGTAGTGCAAGTCTTAGAAATTAAGTGTTTAACTTCTCAGAGAAGGATACAGGAAAATTCATTAAAGTTACATGGACTGTAATTTATCAGGAGAATTAGACACCTTTTCCTTAATCTGTTCAGAATTTGTGATCTGTGGAATACTGAATCCCAAGTGGATGATGAAATGTATTAGACTCGGGGAATAGCCTCCCAAAGAAGGGAGGAGAAGCTATGTTCATTGGGGTATTTACAACTGTGTAGTGAAAACACTGGGGAGCTGAGCTAATCATTGTTCTTAAAGGATGGATTAATCTGTGGGTTTGATACAAGGAATCTGGCTCTAGGGGGTCACAGAAGGGGGTGGAGGGGAAATAATACAGATTTTCTTTAATTTGATTGAAAATATACTATTTATTTTGTTGAGTAACTTAAAAGAGCTTTCCCATTCTTATTTTAAGGCAGACCCTTGCTCACTGAAGACTGGACTTTGTTGAGGCAATCTAATATCATTTTTAGTTCGGGTGTTTGACCACATTGATAAAAGAATCAATGAAGAAGTCTCTTGTGTTACTTGTTTGCGTGGATATCAAAAATTACCTGGTAGAAGCCTGGCATGTTCATATCACCAGCTAGGGAACAGGAATGCTCTGCCACTGGCTGGGGGCAAGAAAATGCTCAATGTGGAACATCAGTTTCCAAGTTTGAGACACTTGAAGAGCAATTCTTCTGGGTTCTCTTGGGTCTTATTCTGTAAAGTATTTTCATGAGGAATCACAAAGTGTGCTGCTCTTTCCCTTCTAATTTGTAAGTGAGGATGTAGAAATTTTAGGGTGATACAGGTGTTGAGCTCAACTAAAACAGATCATGTTACTTGGTGCAAGTGTCCAGCCTTTATAACAAGAGCTAAACTAAAAAAATAGAAGCTAAGTCAGTTTTGGGTATTCTTCTGCCTTTGAACTCACTGACTAGGAAGTAATTGCCTTTGATGCTTTGACTTTCTAGTATTGGCATGTGATTTGGTACAGGGCATTGATATTGTGCAACAGCATTTTCTTCTCCCATCCAGCCATTACTCCATTGCCTTGTGTGTCCTCTACAAAGGCAATAAGGAATAATTTCTGTCAGGATTATTTTGTCCATCATCTTGATGGATGTGCCCAAACACTGGAAGCCCCGGGGGGAAGGGACTGTCAAATGACAAACCCAAAGTCGGAATTAACTGTCCACAAACAATCCCGGCAGAGTTTGTAAACAGCCCACATGATTAAATATTGTTCACCATTTGAATAATTTAGTAAACCTTTCAATGCCAACATGCAAGATTAATTTACAGTGGATTTCCAAATAGCTACTTGCTCTCTTGCTTTTTTTGTAAGCTGTGTGAGTCTTCATCTTTACCTGCTGGCATGGCAGGCCTGCTTAAACTACAGGTGTATTCATCCTTGGCTGCTTTAGAATAATGCCACAAGGGGAAGAGTTCTTGCCTTTGAAGATTGATTCCTGTCTCTGGCTCCTTGGTCCAAAAAACCAAAGCAGCATAACTACTTTAGGAAGATTTATGTCTTCCTGTGGCACCTGGTAGTCAGTTTGCAGTCAATCTGTCTGCTCAGTACAGACTTAATTTGAGAGAGTAGTGTAAAGTCTTATGTTCTAGTTACTGGGTATGAAAAGCTGCGCAACTTCTCTAAAAGTGCTTAGTGGAATTTCAGTGAAGGTGAATAACTCTCTATCAGCTCGAGAGGGAGAATTGTCTGATAAAAAGCAGTTAACCAGTCCCCCAAAAGATTTTTATGGCAGAATGTATTGAAGACATCTGCTAAACAGGACAGTGCCAGCCCCCAGGCCATATGCTTCATGTCCCTGGCATATGCACAAGTAAGCACAACAGCACCGAACATATTGGGAGAGGTATGGATGCCTCTCCGCCATCTCCTCCCACTCCTCAGAGAAACAGAATGGAATAAACTTTTGCTGCATAAAAAACTGTATTAGAAATTCACCAACCCTTAGGCAATGATCTAATGAAGAGAAGGAGTCAGAATACCTCCACATCTGTCCAGCTCTGACGGTCACTTTTTAACAAACTACAGCTCAGAATCTACCTTTGTTTTCTGTTTGTGTTGGGAAAGATTAGGGTTGCAGTTTTCTGTCTCAACTCCCTGTACATTGCTTCAAAACTATGAGATGGAGAGTGTGTGCCAGGGGTGTTGGTATCCAATGTGAAGTATTTTCTGGTTCTCTTAAAACTGATTTTTTCAGCTGTGTTTCTCACAGGCAACAGTTCTATTTTTACACTGTACAACATTTAAGAGTCTTCTAGGTTTATTTATTTCCCTGTATCTTGTAAAAATAATAAAATAGTAATTGCCAGCATTCAAAATCACATGAAAAGCATTGAAGCAGTTATCTAAATTTTGCTTGCAGTTTCATTTGCTTTTTTTTTTCAATGAAGTATGTTTTCTTCCAAGTACGTTGCTACTTTGACAATCTTACTATACTGGGTTTTCTTCCCCAGTTCTTTCAGTGTAACACTGATATAAGGACATTTTTGTCTAACTTGATGTATACTTCATCCCTATGTTAAAGCAAGCCATGGGGGGTAAAGTGAATGCCAAAATCAAACAGTAGTAAGATGGCATTTTTAAGGTGTATTATGAAGGTATATTATGAATAAGGTATATTATGAATCAGCCTCCAGTTGATAGATGTCAATTGAGTTGAGTTACCTGTTGCTAAACTGAATGTAAAATTATAAACAGTGATGCAGAACAGTTAGAAATATTCAGCAGCTGTTTCTGCTCTGTTTTTCAACCCTCCTATGATAGATAGTACACGTTTATTCATTATAGTCAAAGTGCAATATGGGGACCACTGGCTAAAAGTATGATATGACCAGCAGTTCTGAAATCCTACTTGATAAATAAATCTAGCATTTGAGTTCTGAGGCATTAATTAAATATTAAAGAGTGTTGGAGAGTGGAGAAGCTCTGTAAGAATGCAGGAGTGTTATCCTAATACAAATACTTAGGAGAATTATAAGGGACTATTCACCACTCAACAGAAAAGCAACTTTCGCAGAAGTCTTGGCAAGAGAACAGAACAGTTTGGATGCCATCTTCAAAAGGTTAGAGACGAAGAGCATATTATTGTCAGTCAAGATGGTTTTATCGAAACGTGTTCTGTCAAACAAAACTGTCATCACTTGACATGATCACAGATCTGGCTGATAAAGAGAGCAGAATGAATACAGTGTGCTTGAATTTCTCAAAGGCATTTGTCTTATCACTGTAACATCTTGATGGGGGAAACCAATGAAACTTGGCTCAAAGAGGTTATATATTAGATGGATTAAAATCTGGCTTCATGGCAGATCTGAAAAGTTGCTATTGGGAAGAAAACAGAGTGTCTGTTTTCTGGCAAGGTACCTCAGGAATCCTGTTTGCTTTATATTTTTCAGCATTTTAGTAGTGTTGTTCTGAAATGTTGTTTAAATTATTTACTAGCAAATAGTACTGTAATTATAATACTGCATTATTACAGTGTAATCTAAATTATTAAAGTCAACACATTCTTTACAGATAAATGAAACATAGTATGTGTAAGAGTAGAGAATACTGGCCATGCCTATTCCAAGAGACTCCTAAAAGTGAGTAACTTAGAGCAGTAATTATGAAAGTGAGTACCTATCATGATAAATGTTTTTACTGAAATTATGTTCAAAAGGTTTCTGCTATGAACACTGGGACTCTACTGAAAATTGGAATAGCAGGTAGACAGATGTAGTTTTACCTCTGCATGAAATACTGGTAAGAGTGCTACATTCTTATGTCCAGTTTAGAACTTTCTGTCCAAAACCAACATAGCAACATTGGTGGAACTGCAGAGAAGGGCATAAAGATGATCCTTAGCTGAAGATGAATTTAAATACATAGATATATTTCTCCTCTTTCTCTGGAGTCTTGAAGTTGACTTAATATATACAAATAACTCCAGATGAGAACATGATGCCCTAATAGGGAAAACTTTCAGTCTTCTTTGCAATTACACAATGAAATAGATGAGTTTGCTCTGAAGAAGATGCAGTATTTAAGTGAAGGTTGTTTCAAGCAGTTCACTAGGGAATGTGGTGGACTTCTGATGTTTTAACATTTTAAGATTTTCTTGTTAAAAAGCATACTAAAATATAATTCCTAAAAATCTGTATTAAAATTGAAAGAAATCATGCTAGATGAAGTTTGCAGGCATAAAATCTGCAAACCTGTGGTTTGCTGGGGAATGCTGGTTTGACTCAGTTTGTCAAGCCTTTGTCTAATGAGCATCCCAAATATCTCTAAGGAAGAGTGTGAGGTAAAATGTAGAGCGATGATTTGGGGAGAGGAAGATGAAACAGAAGTAACAAGGAGAGAAGTATTAGTGAGGTAGGAGGAAAACACTAAACCTTCCAACTGGAAAAAAGGCTAAGAAGAAAAGAGATGTTAAGAGAACAAACCACTCCAAACAGATGCCTCAGTCTTTAGCATGTACATATTTCATGCCTGTTATACCTTACTTACTAGTTTCACCTTGTACTTTTCCTTATGGGGAAGAATAAAATGCTTCATTTGGGAGCAAAACCTCACTATGACTGCCACATATTGGTCATTTCAGTAATTTCCCTTTTAACTTGGTTCACGTGGGCTAAAGGGAGTTCTTTTCAATTTTGTAGCAGATCATAAGAATTCAGGAGTCAGGTTTTTAGCCCTCTCAATTTCTGGATTACAGAATAAATATTTTGGAGGTTTATGAACTTCCAAGTGCTCTTTTTACAGTATCTGACCGCTAGCTTGATTCAAAGATGTTCCACTGTAGTCACAGCAAGAGCTCTATTTATTATCAATTCTCTCTTCTACTACTGAAATGAGAAGGATATCAGGTGTAAAAAAATAAGCAAAAATTTTGCAATTGAAGGCAACCCCCTGGATGCCACCCACAGCTTTTTGTTGTTGTTATTATTGTTGTGGTTTTTTTTTGTAATTTAAAAAAAAATTTTCCCCCCCAAGATTCTTTTTAAGGTCATGGGACCACAGCTTAAAAAAAAAAAAATTCTCTTGGAAACTGCACCAGCTAATTAAAACTATGTTTACCCTGCAGAGCAAATCATGCCAGTGACTACAAGAAAGCTTGAGATGCAAGTATGTTTACTGGCATATGCAGAAGTGTCCATGCACACAATATTTAAGTGATGTGAAAAATGATGTTTTGTACCAGTGGGGGTGAAGGGTGCAACCAGACACGTATATTTCATTTACCCTCAAGTCCTTCCAGTTACTATTTTTTCCTAACAAGTCTTTGTGACAGTGAAGTTGAGAGACAAGCTGAAAATCACATTCATATGCATGAAAGGCTTTAGAAACAGAGAATTTTTTTCAAAGTTAAACCATGAAGACTGTAACAGAAAAAGAGGAGAGCATTTTTCATCTACTGAACTCCCATTGCTATACTAAGGTTCTTTGTGCATTAGTAACCAGCTACATGTCAGCACCAGCTGTTCTGAAGGGAACTGGTGTGCCAGACTTTCCCTCTAACTTGAACATGTGGAACATCTTCGTGTTTCAGCAAAGACATGTCTGACAGGCAAAACAGTGTGTCTCAAGGAAAAGATGAGGATGTGGCTGGTGTGCTTCAGTCATTCAGCTAAAATATTTTCTGATAGGTGGAAGGCAGTGCCAAAATCAGTGTCTTGAAAAAAACCGCAGTTGCTGACAGAAGCATCTGCTCAAGATCTTCTGTGAGCCTTTACCTGAGAGTTGTCCAGGTGTGTGGCCTTACTGCTGTACTAGGGGTTCTTGCAGCCATTTCCTGCTGCAGTCAGTTTTTGGCTTTGTTTGCAGCTGCCCACAAGATCACAGAATCTTGGAAAAGTTGTTTGGAAGGGGCCTCTGAGCATATTCTCACCCAACATCCATCTGAGAGTAGGACTGTTCTTACTGATAGACCAGGTCAGCTGTGGTTTTGTCTGGAAGCAGCTTGGAGATTCCACCATCTCTCTGAATTTTGTCTTCCAATGCTACATTACCCTCCTGGTGAAGACACTATTCTTTGTGTTCAGCATGATCTTCTCAAGCTACTAAAAGCTGTGGCTTTTGTTCCTTGCCAAGTTTCTGAAGTTAATAAAATGTGCTAATTGGTGTCTTTTCTGCAGCAAAATTTCCTTCCAGTGCAATATCAGGGCTTCACCTTCTAAGATGACTCTTTATGAGCATTAATGAGCAGTTTAGGTCTCTGTGATCCATTCCTTGTGCTGACAAGGCTTCTGAGAATGTAACAGTATGGCCACTTTTCATTGTTAAACAATTCTGTAATATCTGTGGGCATCAATTTGACAGGAGATTACGACTAAAAGAAATGGCTGTAATACTCTTGCCATAATCAGAGCTCTTGCACTTCCACTGTAAATTTAGCTCACTTTGCATTAGATATTCACTGAACTGGTTAAGATAAGTTTAGACACTTAATCACTGTAGTGTTATTAAATAGTTGCATACTAATGTGTTCAGATGACTTGTAAGCCTCGTGTAATCAGAGGCCAGTTGAGCCATCACAGTAGGTTAAAAGGAAAAGACAATTCTGTCTTGCTGGCTTTAGCTATTTTATATTAAAGTAAATAAGGTATGTTTTAATCATGGTGGGGTATTACTAGATTATCAGCTCTGGGACTGATGCCCTTTTTTTTGGCCACAATACCACAATATGAAATGAGCCCAAGTATGCTTCTGATGTGTTTATTTGCGTCTTTTTTATTTTTCTATTTTTCTTTTGGGATGGTTATTTTTTTGTGGGTTTTTCGGGGGGGGGGAGGATTTTTTGTTCCTCTGTTTGTTTGTGTGGGTTTTTGTTTGGTTGTTTATGTTTTTTTAAATCTGTTTGTCATGGGGGTTGCTTAGCCCTAAAATCTAGTTGAGTCCAAGATGACAGGAGTTTGAAAAAGACAGCTTATGTAGGTTTTCCAATCTAGTGTTTCTGGTCTGGTGAGAACATAAGGATAATTTTAAAAGAAAAACAGGATTAAATTTCTGGTTTAATTCTGTTTACCTCCAGTTATAATTTTTTATTTACTTTATGATACTTTCTGAGTATAACACTTGATCTGTACTTGAGAAATACTACACTCTCGGTGGCTTTCAGTGACGAGAGTGAATGATGGGTGATGGGAAAGCTGAGCAGAAGGAGTTAGAAGTGTTTATCTGTGCTACATCGCAGGAGGTCCATGTGTTACTTTGGGATAGGACTAACAGTATTCCATCTTGCTTTGCATGATGGAAGCTTTGACTTACTGTGCATATTAATAAAAAGGAAAGAAAGTGAAATGCTCAATCGCCTTCTTCACTGATGCTAATTAAAAAGCAGAATTGCTATAGGAAAGATATTTATCTTTGGGTTGCACATTCTTGTCAAATTAGACTAATTTCCTTCAGAAATCTGTTGTACTGTTACAGTTTCATTCATCATACTGCACCTTTGTCTTTAATCCTTTGCTAAGACAAATCAGACTAATATGACATTATCAGTCAGATGTATGGTCTGTATGTCAGCCCGTGCTTGCATATATGCAATGTGGAACAGAATTAGCAGGCTGCTTTATGCTCTCAATAAATCCATTTCCCGGGCAAATAGTTCCTGTGCATTTTTCAAACTTTTTTAAAAGCTGCTCTTAAGAGCACTCCCATACAGTGTTTGGGCTTCTCCCTTTCAATCACTGATGAACTGCCTCCCCAGCTTATTTCAGAACAGTGTTGGCAGGGCTTAAGGGATGAAGTGCAATCTAATTTTTCCTTTTGATGTGCAAGAAGTCTCGACCATTTCAGTTTGTTAAATATTCAATGGTGCTTTTCCAGGGAGTGATTTGTAGCCCTGATGTTTTCTCCAAATGACTTGTGAAACTTCCCTTGTGATTTCTAATTAATATAGCTTTTTTTTTCCTTACGTAATTAAATATAATTTAATGCTGTCTTTTGCAGTTGTGCTCAGAAATGGCTGGATTTCAATATTAAGTGAACCGCACATTGCTGCTTATATAAATGATAAAACATGCTGAGATCTCTAGAGAAGGAGAATCATTAAAAAGAGGGACTATTGTTGCTATTACTGTTGTTACTAGAAGTAATTATTACCTTTTTATTTTTGGAAATTCTATACAGCATTTTTTCTACAGGAGCTCTCCTTGTCTTGAGGCTTTTCTTGTGGTTTTTAAGCTTTAATTTGCAGCCTTAGGAAACCTTTTACATACAGGCTGAGACAGATTTTGTTACCAAAGAAAGCCCTCCTGCTGATGGAGCTCTGTGTTTAATTCTTGGCAGAGCTGGGAAAGCACTTGGCTTGGTTTTGCCTGCTGTTGATCTTTTTCATGTAGCCTTATGTGAGATCTTGATAATTCTGAATTGCAGCTCAAAGGAAAGAGGACCATAGTGTATTTCAAGAATACTGCAAAGAAGTTATTCTATTTGATTTGAAAACTTGGTTTGATACGCTTTTTTAGACATATATATATTTTTTAGCAGCAGGAATAACATGGTGATAATGTAGTTGGGCATTCAGTGAGGTCAGCAAGGTGCACATTTACACTGTTAAAAATGCATTTTGAGAAAAATGAAGGAAACCTTACACCAACAAATGTAGCTCTGTTTATCTCTGGGGTTTTATCTTGCATTTATGTGTTAAAGTTTTTAATTATTTATTGAATATACCTTTATTGTGATACTGCCTGCCTGTTTATAACAGGAAGTGAATACAGCAGCAAACTAGTTTAGTTGTGGTTTTTTGACAGTTTGGAACTAGTGAAGCTCTATTGATATAAGTGGATTCATGTTAACTTATAGATACAAGGGTTTGCTCACTACTTCTATTTGTTTGGGTTTGGTGTGTCCTCCTGTGCCCTATGCATTATAATCTTGCAAACAATTATTTAAATCAAACCAGTCTGTGTCAAACACTGGACATCTAAATGTGAATATTTGTCTTAGACTAGTTTCACTAGGTTCCCTAGTGGTAGCCATGGGTTCTTCCAGGAGGCAGCTAAGGACAAGGACGTTTAAGCTGTAGCTATAAATCGTATTTTGAATGCTTGTATTTCTGTGTCTGGATGATATGAGATGATTAACCTTCTAATTTAGGCACCCAGAATCAGGTGATGTGAAACCTGTTTGCTTTTGGCATCTCTCCCCATACTCTGCAGTATCTGGATACATATCAGATGTTAATGATCCCTTGTGCTGCAGCCCAGAGATGATTTGCCTTTATGACAGAAATGTGCTGTTATGAAGAAACAAAGACTCAGGAGGGTCCCTTTAAGATGTCACAGTGTTGTGTGACAACACCAGTTGTCACAGTCTTCTGGCACAGTCACCAAGCAGGTTTTTGTGACGTGATACAATCGCAGAATCAGATACTCTTTTGCAACAGTCTCATGATAGGAGAATGGAGCTGTGCGGCCACTGGCCAGTAACAATGTAGTTTGATACTAACTGATGAGGTTTTTATATTGCGAGGCTTGCTTGTAATGATACACTACTTTGAATCCTTATTTATTCATCTTGTTTGCCTTGTGCAAAAAGGCTGTGATTCCCAAATGACGTCTGTAACAAGGAGTAAGAATGAAATACAGTACCTGTTATTTATACCTTCCTTTCACTTGAAGTAACTTAATTTCTGCTGAGAAGCATTTAATAGACTGCTAAAATAGCTCTGAATTTGTTACATGACAACACAAGAATAAAATACAACTTCAGCAAGCTCCCTGGAAATTAATTTGGTTCCATTTCAAAAGCACTGCTGATGCCCAGGTGGATGGGGGAGGAACCTGGTATGTACAAATATGATAGGTTTGTGATGGGGGACAGCTTATAATGTCCCAAAGATGCGTCCTGTATCAAGTGGTGGGAAGAGAAGTACTTTGTGCTCTGTATGCATTATTAAGGATAATAACCATCTGGTGGGTGGAAAACTGGAAGAAACTTTACTTAGAGACTCTGCCTTTAGTACCTTCTCTTTATAACAAATCTTAAAGTTGAAATATTTGAAGTTAAATGAGTAGCATAAAATAGCTGGAAATCGTTTCAACTTGGTTGTAAGTGTCCAGTTAATTTCACAGTGGAATTATGGATGGTTTTGTAGTGCTTTTTATCACTAGCATACATTCCTATATTAAAAGTGAGGAACAGAAGACTTTACCTTGCTATTACCTTTGGTCCCAGACTGAAAGATCTCAGAATATGAAGTCTGTCCAGAGGGCTAAGGTGGGATGCCCTGCTCAAAGGATCACAGACATCAGTCTGCAAATAGCTCAGGGATAGGGACACCTAAATCTAGAGAACCTGAAGGTCCATCCACATGTTAGTTCATTAATTTTGCTGCAGAGACAGAAGCAGCTTTCATTGTACTGGTACAGGCTGGGGGCTGATCTGCTGGAAAGAAGCTCTGCAGAGAAGGATTGGGGGTCCTGGTGGACAACAAGTTGTCCATGAGCCAGCAGGATGCCCTGGGGGCCAGGAAGGCCAATGGTATCCTGGGGGGAGTTTAGGAAGAGCATTGCCAGCAGCTCAAAGGAGGTGATCCTGCCCCTCTACTCAGCCCTGGTGAGGCACATCTGGAGTGCTGTGTCCTGTTCTGGGCTCCTCAGTACAAGAGGGACTTGGAGCTCCTGGAGCGGGTCCAGTGGAGGGCAAAAAGGTGATTAAGGGTCTGGAGCATCTCTCTCACGGGGAAAGGCTGAGGAATCTGGGCCTGTTCAGCCTTGAGAACAGATGACTGAGAGGAGACCTTGTCAATGTCTATAAGTATTAGACAGGAGGGTGCCAAGAGGAAGGATTCAGGCTCTGCCCAGTGGTGCCCAGCAATAGAACAAGAGGCAACAAGCAGAAACTGATGCACAGAGAGTTCCACCTGAACATAAGGAAGAACTTTACTGTGCAGGTGACCAAGCACTGGAACAGATTTGGCTGTGCAGTCTCCCTCACTAGAGATATTCCAGAATGGTCTGAATGCAATCCCATGGAATGTGCTCCAGGATGACCCTGCTTGAGCCAGGAGGTTGTATGAGATGACCCAAATGTGGTCTCTTCCAACCTTACCCATTCTGTCATTCTGTGGTTCTGTGAATTCTATTTAGTCAGAAATTCTTGGAAGAACAGGTGATATTTCCAAGATTATTTCTCTGTGCTTTAGATCCAGATCTGGATTTTGGATTGTCTGTTCTCTAAACAAAAAAGTTTAACGTTACTTGGATTTAAGTTGTTAAACAGAACCTTGCTGAGAAATTTAGAAGCAGACTGATTTGGTAGAAGTCTGAATAGTAATAAAAGGTTTGGATCTTGGTTAACACCTGGCATTTTTAATCTGGCCAGACTGTTTCCAAATCTATGAAGTTCCCAAGCAATGGACTATCACTGCTGTTTTGGGGTTTGTTCCATTGTCATGATTTCATTCCCATTGAGTAATGGTGTCCGCCCTTTCCAAACTTCCCAAACATTTGCAGTTAAGAAGCAAGACTCTTTGTGTTTTTTCTGGCACTGTGACTGGAAATACTTAAACATCCATCACACCCTCAGTGGAACCGCAGGGTAAAGTTACCTGTTGATTCATCTGCCTACCCTCCTTTCTGTGGGGGACTTCTTTTATATAAGCTGTTTGGAAGCAAATACAATTACCAAGAAAAGTAAATTTACTGATTTTTTTTTCTCTTTTGAGACCAGCAATCTCCCAGAGGAGGGAGTCACATGTTTGACTTCAGTAAACTCATTCTTTCATCTGTCTCCCTCTAGTTTTTGAAGTACAATTTCATCGTATTTTGGTCTTTTCAGTTTCAGTGATGTATCTGCTTCCATTTTTCCTTCCAGTGCTTTTATGATTCTTCCTGAAGGGTCTGTTGATGTGACATTTGCTCAGTTACCTTTTTCCCTGTCCTAGATGTAGGCATTTTATCTGCTTCTAATTAAAGACACAGGCAAGCAGTAAAAGATACTAACACTTACCTTGTCATCCCTGGTCTGTTGCTACACCTCCCTCTTACTCAGGCAGCTCTTACTGGCCTTTTTCTCAGCTTATGCATTGTTGTCTGGTCAAGGAGATAGACTGTGTGGTGTTCTTGAGGAGTTAATTGCCATTTTCTGAAAATTCCCCATTTCCCATACCTACTGTAGTGTGAATTTTTGCCCGTCAGCCACCTCTCCCGTTAAATGAAAAGATGCTGTTCTGGGAGAGTCTGTGGATTTCAGCAACCGCAGAATCACATTTTTGGAAAAAAGAAAGAAAAAAATACTTTATCTCTGAAGTACCTAGAACTAAACTCACACAGAATTAACCTGGACTCTAAATGGATACAATTAATGGAACCAATAATGATAGGGACAAATCCTGACTGTGTGTATCAGTTCACTGACTAATTTAATAGAAATTAGCCAAGTTAGGTTGGATCCTACTATTTGAAGTGCTTGATACTCTGTCAAAGAAAGGATGTTATTCAAAATATGTGGCATATCCTTGGTTTTCTGTATTGTTTTCTTTGCATTATCTTAAGTATTGAGCCTGAGACGGTCATTCCTTTTTTCCTCCAAATAGCAAAGGAGATGCACACTCTCTGATCTGTCACTTGTTAGTTTCTCAGAATTATAAAAAAATATTCAGAATAAGACCTCAGTAACTCAGTGTGTTCTTGGACTCAAAACAGGGTGATGGAGAGTGAATCAGTCACTTGCTCTTTGAAATCTGTGGTCAAGCACTGTCCATAACCTACCCAGAGAACCACGTTTGTCTGGTTATTACCATGGAGATAGATCCTGAGATACCTGGATCTCAACTTTGGCATGGCCCAGAGAGGAAGAATGCTTTGATTACTATTGGCAACTCCCTACATGTAAACTGAATCACACCCTTTTGCAATAGCAAATTTGTATTTATGAAAGCACTGACCTCTTAAACTCTAAGATGTAGGAAGGGGTTTGCTATCCAATTAGTGCCTGTTGCTGAGAATGGCAGCCCTCAGCTGCACTTCTTCCAGTTTCTGGTTTCACACACTCTTTACAATCTGCTGCCAAATGCAAACATGTTCGTCTGTGCCTGGGAGTTAATGGAAGCACACTCAGCAACATACAAAACACATTTAGACTCATAAAAGATAAATAATACCATTTGGGGGTGACATGTTGTGTTAATGGATAGATCAGTCACATTTCCACGCCATTATCTCAAGTCCCTGCCTGAAACTCACTGGCTAAGGGCAACTGATGGAAGACATTTTGTCTTAAAAGCCCCTCAAAACCTCAAAAGACTTTCTTGTCATATTGCAAAGTCTCACTGTAGTGAGAGGACATCTTTGTCTACCCAGGAATATCCCTTCTGCTATCTCTTCAAAGCCAGACACAGAGAACTGTTTGCACCATCTGTATTAGGGTTGGACATTGCAGAGAAAAAAACTGACCAGTACTTCCAGTTGACCTTCGACTCTTCTAAAGAGGGACAGCTGGTCCTTTCTGGACCCTACTGGACCAACCCTCCAAAGGAAATACGGGGTAAATAGAACCCTTTTACAGGTTCTAAGTTAGAATGGGCACTGCATTCCCAAGTTGATTAAAGCCAGTGGCACGAGGTAATAATGTGGTGCAGTGGTGATTGATGGACCAGGCGCTGCATCCTTCCCTGAGGCGTCCCTGGTGGAGTCACTCAGGCGGTGCCACCCAGGCACCTACACAAGCACGCAGTCTCACCCTTGCAGGTGGATGCAAGCAGCCACTCACACACAAAGTCTTTTGTGTCTCGGAGATAAAGAGGCATGAGGGAGTCTTTGCATGTAATCCTGAGGTGTTTATTAGGTCCACACCATGGACTGAGAACAAACACACTCAAAGGGAAACAGAGGCAAAGAGAAAAAAGGCAAGCACATGGTGTTAACACCAAGCAGTACAAGGGGCAGGCAGAATATCAATTACCAATACTCTGAGGGTTAGGGGGGTGGAGACAAGGTTGAGTGACAGAGTGACACAACAATGGCCAATGGGAGAGGGGAGGGGTGAGAGAACCGGGGACCAATGGGGTGTTGAGGAGTGGAGAACTTTCCAGATAAAAGGTATAGGGGTGAGGAGGCCAATGGGCTAGCTAGCATAGGGAGATTAATGTATTGAGGTAACATAGGGTAAAAGTGTTCAACACTTAGGGGGTGACCTCAAACCTTAGAGCTGTCCTACCAGTGTACTTCTGCTGTCTTGAGACCTCTGAGCTCCTCGGTAGCTTCTGAGGTGGACTCAGCCACCGCAACAAGGTAAGGCACTAACTTGTTTAGTTGACTAAAATGGGCCATAGTTTGCCCTTTTGTAAAGTGCGTTTACCTGTAAAACTAAACCAACCAAAGGAAGGAATACATCCATAAAGTTACCTGTGTCCTTTTAGCACTGTGCCCTTAGAGTAATTTTAATAACAGTTCCCAGTTAGGGACTTACTTGCTGAATGTAAATTTCTCTTTCATCTAGAAAATG
Source organism: Eopsaltria australis (assembly GCA_034509425.1). Classification (NCBI taxonomy): domain Eukaryota; kingdom Metazoa; phylum Chordata; class Aves; order Passeriformes; family Petroicidae; genus Eopsaltria; species Eopsaltria australis. The sequence continues at coordinate 906,872 of JAVTVJ010000007.1, forward strand.
TTTCTGTTCATGTGGACCTTGAGATAATTCAGATTCCAATGTCAATATCTATTCATGTGGCCTAATTTGTGGTCTGGTTTGGTGCCTGTGACATCTGTCTTACTGATACTCAGCCCATGTCTCTTGGTCTTGTTTCTTTATTATGTAGAAACTATAAGGCAGTTATCCATGTAGCTGCATGTTACTTTGGAATTGGATCCTCAAATGCGACTTTTGGAATTGGGAATTCAGAATTCCCTTACTCTCACTCACTGCAGTGCCTCTGTTCATATACCTTCACGGTGATCCTTCTTCCTATGAGTTTTCCCCACCAGATGGCAATACAAGAACATTTATAAAAATAGAGAATGCGGAAAAGCTTGAAGACTTGTACCTCAGCAGTGGTGAAAATGCATCATTTATGGTAACTGCTTATTTAAACTACCATGTGCCTTGTTTAAACTGGCTACATCTGTGTAAGTTCTCCCTGCAAGGCCCCAGTTGTGAGACTGTAGTAATGTGTATGTCCTGCTTAACTTGGTCTTCCAGAAACTAACATTTTAGCTGCTTGTTTGTAGTACTATTACCTTTATACAACAGGCAAGAATTTTTAGCAATTAATACGATGCCCCAGTGTTTCCTAATTTGTGAAAGCAGTGCATGTAAAACAGCACTCATAGTTCAAGGAAAGCTAGAACCTAATCTCCAAGAACAAAGAGAAAATGTAGTAATTAAGAGACTAGATCCATATCAATGACCACAGTGGTTCCCTTCTGGCTGTCTGGCAAGCCCTCGTGGTACATACCCGGTTGTCAGCTCAGTGCAGTAGGATCTGAGACACGTTGGAGAAAGTCTTGTTCTGTTTCTGATGCTTTGATCTTTTGTGCTTAATTGATGCTGACAAGTACTGGAGAATATCTGTGTGCACTGACCTCTTTTTCCCATTTAATTTTCTCATTTTAGTTTGAAACTGGCCCTATATGGGATATAAATAGTGAGGCTATTTGCATACCGTGTTCTGAGAATCCAGAGAATCACCAGGCAATTTTCAACTTCATACACTTGGCATTACTAAAAAAAAAGCTACTTCTGGCATGGATGTTAGGCTGCTTAGGCTGTGGTTATAAACAGAAATCTGGACTCTGTGAAAAAGTGCCAGGGGGATTTTTTTATGTTTCAAGAAAGAAGACAAAACCTTTCTTCTAAAGCTTATTTTTCAAGAAATGGTTCTTGCCGCAAAGCATGTTTTATAGTACTGCCTACAGCTGCCTTAGAAGGATGAAAGGTTGGGGCAGCCCTGGGAGCATTTGACACTGGGTCTGGGAGTCTAATTATGCCAAGCCTGATGATGAGACTCTTAAATCATCCCTTCTAGCATTTTAATTAAAGCAATCAGGCATAAGACTGGCAGCAGAACCACTTATGGAGAGCATTTCCATCTAAGGCTGAAAATTGAAGGAAAAAATATGGTGCTGGGCATGGGTAAACCAACCTTAACTTGCTTGAGCTCTTGGGATTGTAAGGAAGTAAGTTGAGTGAGAAGTGATATTAAAGTGGCGATTCCTGAGAAGTGAAAGTGTTAAAGTCTAAGTGTAATCTGCAAGAATGAGAGGTTGTCCTGCTTTTGCTTCTTTCTTTTCATTTAATGAAATCATACTAACCTTTTTTTGTAGTACTTCCTCTGCAGATAAGTGCTCAAACACAAAATTCTGTCCTTCATTTTTTGTTAGTTATCCTACAGCCATGGAAAAGCAGAGTTAAATGCATGAGGTGCACTCCTTAAAAACAGAGAACCCAACTCTTTCTAGGGTGGAGTACCCTAGACTGGGTTTATATCCTGTCACGGTATGTTATTTGCACTGGTCCTGGCTGGGATGAAGTTAATGCAGTTGACTTCCTTCATAGCAGCTCACAAGGTGCTTGTGCTTTGTGACTTTGTGTTGGTAACACTGGTGTTTTGACTACTGCTGGGTGTTGCTTTTACAGTGTCAAGGCTTCCCCCTGTGAATAGTCTAGCAGTGGGTAAGAGATTGGGTGGGAGCGTAGCTGGGACAGTGACCTGAATAAACCAAAGGGATATTCCATACTGTATGATGTGCTCAACAGGACAAGTTCAGGGAAAAGTGGCAGTTTTCTTTCCAAGCAACTGTTACATGTGGGGATGCTGTGTTTCCCGGAAGGTGGCTCAACATCTGCCTGCTTGCCAACAGCAAGGTGTGAATACCTTCTTTCTGCTTAGCTTACAGAGCTTTTCGTTTTCCTATTAAATTGTTGATATCTCTATCTATAAGCTATTTTTCTTCCTTTGACTTTAAATTATTGTCTCACAGAAGAATTGAGTGAGCCAAGGAAGGATGGGTGTTTGGTGGCTGGCTAAGGTCAGCACCCTGTGCTATTGCATTCTTCTCAGGATTTATTGGGAATTGTAATCAAGTTGACTTTTTCCTTTACTTTGCTTAGCCTTTCCTGCTGTCCCTTACTCTCACATAGACCTGCCTGCAGAACAGGATCAGTTGAAGTTGATGAAATAGAAAAAAAGTTCCTTATAGAAAGGATGGTACAAAGGCAAATAATTAACTGTTTGAAGGGAGAAGGTGTGATGACACTCACTTATGCCTTCCAAAGATTCCTAAATATGAGGTATGTATTCCTTAACAAAGAGGTTTTGAAAAACACCTGATGAAAAAGCATCAGGATCTTGTGCTTTTTTTTGTGGATACTCTTATTTCTGTAGCAGTCTCCTCTGAAAAATTGTGTCTGAGTAATAGGGGGAAAAACGGATCTGAATTCAGACTTCACAGTTTATATTGTTAAAAATTCCCACAATAGAATGTGTGGGATGCCAGTGAAATTAGAGTAGGTTACAGAAGTTTGTTTATTGTCTCCATTACATAAAACTTGATTGAATTTGCTTGACATTTTTGGAGCAAGTCAAACTCAAAGCCATTACTAGCTGCTTTTAGAATTTAGGAAGAGGATTCAGATTCTCTTAAATGAAATGAATAACGAGAGCAAAAACATTATGAAAGATTTGAGCTTTTGATTTCTCATCTTGTTTCCAGACATCTAATGTAACTTCTGCAAAGTCATCTCCTGCACTACTCAGATGAGAAACGTGTCTTTAGAAATATGACTGTTGAAATGTCCATCTTTCCACAGGAATCCATAATTGGCCAACCTTATTAAAAAGAAGATAAAAATAAGGAAAAATAATAAAGGAAAGTAGATAAAATAGGAAAGCAAAAGGACAGAGATTGATATTACTGTAAATATTAGGTTCTAAGACCTTCTGCTGCTGAAATAGCTGAGCCTTGCTCAGCTGCATACTTGAACATTCCAAGGTTATTAGGGGCATTGGCACTTCTGGAGAATTGTGTTTGAACTTCTAGTTTTACTAATTTCACATGGTATTTCATTTCACCAGATAGAAGAAACTGACAAACCACAAATAATGAATACATTTCTTTATTATTATTATTTTTATTCTCCCTGTAGGGAGGTTAATAAAACACTTGCATGTGGTTCTTACATCATTTTAGCTACTAAAAAATGAAACATCATGCCTTACAATGTTCTGTCCTTTTTTCTTCCCTTTATTCTTTAAAAGAGACTATTTTGAATGTCTGCTGTTCATTAATAGCTGAATATCTTAGGATCACACTAGTGGGACTAGAGGTTTTTTCCTTCTTGATATTCACAGAATCACTTGTGTCCCTCCTTATTCCCAATATGGAGATCATCGCTGGTCTGGGAGGGTCATGCAGAAAGTGCTCTCAAGGCTCAAAAGAGCAAGCAGCACAAAGTTTTCATAGTATAGATTGGGTTGGAAGTGACCTTAAAGATCATCTGGTTTGAAGCCCCTTCTACAGTCAGAGAACCTTCCTCTGACCAGCTTACCCAGAGCCCCATCCAGCCCAGCCTTGAATACCTCCATATAGTGACCATTTTGGTTTCAACACAGGTAAGCCTTCCTTGTGGCATCTGGTTCCTTTCTGTCAGCATGCAGCCTTCTGCCTGCTCAAAATATTACTAACCTCAAGGAGAACAGAATAGGGGTTGCAGAAGAACTTCGTATTTCTCAGTCCTTATAACTGCATCCTGTACATAGAACAGATTCTTTTTAATTATAGGGAATTTGCCTTGATAGCGGGGTTTGTGAAGCTAGGTTTCTCTTCAACACTCCGGCAAGTATCTGTTAGTTGATGTGAATTGTCATTTCAGGATTAAGCAGTCTCAGATTGCCCAAGCAAAACATGTTCCAAGTCAAAATTGCTTTGTTCTGTCAGCAAAGCAGAGTGAAGTCACTACCTTTGTGTCATAAACGAACTGCAGTTCCTTGGAAGCTGGTTCCTGGCCTGTAGCCCTCTTCATGAATGTGATCAGTCTTGAGTTTAAATAAAAAAACTCATGACATCAGTAAATTCTATGTAATTTAGTGTTTTGGAATATATTACATGTGGCATCCGTGAAGCAAGGCAGATAATTTCTTCCAAGGAGCTATCTGAAGCAGATCTGCCAGTGCCTGTGAATTATAATAGGTATCGCCCAGTCAACTGTGAATAGTGCTTTAGGCAAAATCCATCTTGGCTGTTAGGCCTGATACCTGATTAATCCACAAAGCTAGTCAGGATTTGGTAATGTTAAAACTGTGGTATTAGGGAAAGTGTCAGCTCCTCTGGTGGAAGTTCATTGGCTGTAAAACATCACAAAAATTGTACACCTCAGGCAATACTGAATTCTTAAAATGTGTTGATTAGTGTGGAATGCCTGAATAATGAGAGGTTTATACAGGTGTTTTCCCACTTGCCAGGTTAGTTTAATTGCCGTATGTAGAAGCCAGCTTGTATTAAAAGGAAAAAGCAACAAGCCAAATTCAGAGGTGACGTAAACAGTGTGTAATTTACATACAGCTACAGCAGTGTACATGCACAGCAGTCTTATGTGGGCCATGTGCTGGGGGGCACAATGGCCAGTCTGTAGGCTGGGGATTGTGACACTTAGCTTCTGCAGCCCAGTCATGCCTTGTTCAGAGTTTGAAATAATCCAGTCTGCAGCAATACACCTGAGTAGTGCATTTTCAGTGGCAAATTGTATTCAGCTCTGAATTCTCTCTTTCTACTTCTTCCTTTCAGCTAAATTTTTGCCACCTTTACAGTGAAGTCCAAGAGCTGAAGGATGGTGCTAGAATCCCCTCATGACGGCTATGGTCTAGCTGCATTTAGAGACCTGTTTCATGGAAGGGATCTCTTTTTTTTTTTTTTTTTTTTTTCTCTCTGCTGACTAGCCTTTGTGATGGAGTAGGCAGAGTATTCTTTGTCCCTTTAAAAATGGGTCTCCAGTTTTTAGCTTTTCACTTCACAGCTTAATTTTTCAGAGTAGTGAAAATTATGCAAATGAAAGGGAAATTTTCCCTTGTGGGATAATTGGCAAACACAAACATGAATAAGAGGTTATTTATGTTGAGGGTGGCAGAGCACTGGCACAGGCTGCCCAGAGAGGTTGTGGAGTCTTCCTGTCTGGAGACATTCAGAATCCACCTGGATGAGTTCCTGTGTCACCTGTTCTAGGTGACCCTGCCTTGCCAGGTTGGACTAGGTGATCTCCAGAAATCCCTTCCAATCCCTTCCATGACCATGATTTCTGCTGTGTTGTTTAATAGAGGGTCCTATATTCCCAGCTTGGTGGAAGTTTAAACCTTTCCCAGTGTCTTTTAGAAAGAAGTCTTGCTTCTTTATAAGGTGATTAGGAAAAAGTTTTCCTCCTGAATAATTTTAAGGAGGCCCAAAAATCCTTTATGCTAGCAAATGAATGCTGTCTGCCAAAACAGAGTAACTCCTGTGTGCTTGAAAACCACAAGGAAAAGGCCACAGTTCTTCCATTGCCACTTTCCTGACAAGTTTATAAATAGGCAAACCTGCAGTTAGTGATGTAATGTCAATGCTCTACTCTATTTGTGAGCAGTTATTAGTTAATAACTACATAAAACAGTCCTGCATGGAAACATACAGCATGCCAGTTAATGTTGCCAACTATCAAAGCTGTAATAGATAACTTCCTATCCCAAATTGTGTCTCCTGTTGAAAACACATCATTAAATTGCACATTTTTATTCAACAGGCAGTGAGATTGTTCATACCCTACTGTCCAGTTTTGTACTGTCTCTTAAAAATGTTGAAAATCATGGTACTGCATCTTTAGAACAAAATATTTTGCTGATACTTTTCATAGTTTTTGATGTTTTTCTTTTTCCCAGTTTAAATCTTGACATAAATAGAGTCAGGTCTCAAGAGCAGCTCCCTAAGATATTAGTACATCATCTTTCTTGTAGTGAAACAGTGAAATAATAGTTAAGTGATTCCCCTGCTAGTCCTGTAGACTTAACACAACCACAGGACAGTGAGGCAGATGATTTTGTATCATGTATACAAAACTGATCTTAGCTGACCATTTTGCTGGAAACCTCTTTATTCCTAGTGAGAAGAGATAAAAACAGTAGCTTGAATGGTCAAAATTGAGTCAGCAGAAGTTGAGTGGCTTTTAATATTGACATATTTGGTCTTGAAATATTTAGAAGCCCCAAAATATCTTGACTATCTCTTTCCTCAGCAGGGCAGATTGAGTCCTGGCCTCGAGTATATTCTAGGTGCTGGGAGCAGGGACCTGAGTGGGAAAGAATGGAGGGAGGATTCACTGAGAATCCATTTCCTATATTAATTCCACTTTTTCAACCGTAAGGAGGAGCGAGCACTGAGTGTGTGTGTGTGTGTGCAGTGTGTCCTAAAATTTATGGCTGTGAGTCTTTCTGTAGCTGACAGTGGCATCTGTTGGTGACCCCTTTGTTTCATATTTCCTCACCTTAAGCTATTTAAGCAGAAAATTTCCTGTAAAGCAGCAGCTTGCTCCTTGTTCCAGGCATAAGAGGGAATGGAGAAGGAAACAGGTTGATACTGGGTTAAAACTGATAGCTGGCAAGCGGCTGTATAAGTCACCTTTCCTATGTCCTCCCTCTGCACCTTTGTGGTTTAAATGTGTTTTAAATCATTGACTCTTGGGTTCTCACAGTATCTGTTAATATCTGGTTATAAGCAATGCCAAGGAAGAATTAGCAAATGTGTTGCTGAGGAAAAATGAGATGAAGAGCTCATTGTGTATCAGCAGGAGAAGTGGTATCACAGCCAGTTTTTGTGAGATCTACTGAGATTTGAGGGTGGACAGGAGAAGGAGGATGAAATTTTAGGAATAGGAGAACACTTTCCACAAGCTCTAAGCAGGTGTTCGTGCCAGAGACATGAGCAGAATGCCAAGAAGCTCAACAAATATGTGCTGGCAACTTGTGCCAAAGATTAAAAAACTCATCATAAAGAAAATTATCTCACTTCCTGAGCAACAAAAGGAGATTTTATCCTCCTCCGCCCCCAACTACTTACAGAATGGCAGATACGGGCACTGTTTCACAAAATAAATAACAGAGAAGCCCTTTATGGTCACATCATTTGAAAAGCTGAATTATTTCTAGCAGGAAAACCTCATTTGGGTCATCCCCAGCAGGTATTGTTGCATGGGGTTGTTCCTTCCTGAGGTGCAGGACACTGTACTTGCCTCGTGAGTTGTCAGCCCATCCTTGATTAACCCATCAGCCTGCCTCCTGTCCCAGCAAGTGGTGTGGCTGATCACACACACCCAGCACTGTATCAGGGAAGCAGTGCCCACATCTTACTTTGCAAAATCTTATTGCTAAACTTAGCTCGTTTCCTCCAGCCTGTATTAAAATAGTAGTGAATCCTGCCCACAGTAAGAAGATCCTGTGATCAGGATGATGGCTAAGCAGTAGAGAATATAAACCTTATTTTTGGCTGGGGAGGGGAATGGGATTGGGAATTCTGGGATATGGGTATTACCAGAGGTATTTCTTAACTGCTGGAGCAGTATACAAGTCCATATCCCCATTATGCAGAAAAGCACTTAGAGATTTGTCTCTTGACTTTGTTTTTGTTTTCAAGGACTGGCTGCTTGGATTCAAATGTGCACCTGAGCAGGCACCAGGGATACACCAGATACCTGCAGGCGTCCCTGGCACAGGAGTGCTGCCAGAGCTGCTATCCCTGCTGCCAGCACCACTTCACATCAGCACAGGGCACTGTGGCTTCTCTGGCTGTCAGGGCTGCAGTGCCAGCTTAGATTTCTTTGCATTTCAGCAAATTTTGATAAGCACTTCTTTCTAACTTCCATTTAGCCTGACTCCTACTCTGCTCGCATGAGTGAGTTAATTTACTCACATCTGCAGTGGGAATGCAATTTAAAATGGGAGCATTTTGAATTGTGAGTATGTGTATATGGTACAGGCAGTCCTACACCTACCCAATAGGACAAGGCAATGAAATAGGGCCAAGGTGATCCAATTTTGTCAGAAAAAAAGGTAGATGGTGGAAATACACACTTTGTAACTTGTCTCATAACAACAATTCCAGAGTTCTTTTTGAAATCTGAGTAGGAGTAAAGCTTATCTTCTCTGTATGCAGGTTTTTCTGAGCTTCTTACACAGTAATGCCCAATCAGTACTGAATAATTTCTTTGGATTTAGGGATTAGTTCTTGTTCTTCGTGTTAGTGTGTGCATCATAGGCTTGTGAATGTCTTGGGAAGTGAAAAAGCATAAAGCTTTAGAAAACCTACGGTTTGATCCACATTAATTAAACATCTTCCTGCATAATATGCAGTATCAGGGCAAGAAACTTGTTTTCATGCATGTGAAAGTGATCAGGAGAAGTAAATGTGAACCTATTTGTATTGATAAGTATGTCCAGTATGAAAAAAATTACACATTTGAGTAGTATGGGCTTTTTTTAAAGTTACACTTTAAGTAATTAGAGCTTTACTAAAGCAAGTAGAGAATATTTTATTTTAACCTTCAGACCAATAATTTCTCTTTCAAGGAATTGGGCACACTTTTCTGAATATAAATATTTTTCTCTTTCAATCACCTTGTAAATCAATAAGTTCTAAGGAGCAGATGCATTAAAATTTGTGTGGTGTTGCCTGAGTTTCACAATACTTTGCTGTTTTCCAGACATGTACCTCTCTGCAAGTTTTCAGCTTCATTATTAGGTTTTTGGAGACCTTGTAACCTTGAGGCAAAGCCATCCTTTGCCTAACAAGTAGAGCTGTCTTGTCTTGAAAAATATAAATACAGAGGAAACAAAAAACACCAAGAAAGTGCTAGAGCTCCATTTCCCTCCCCCTTTTCCTTCATGGGTGTCAAGGGCTGCAGATAGTTTCTGGTGACAATTCATACAGTCATTTATCATAAAAGATAAATGTAGGGATCTCGCCTACCTTTTGCTGGTAAATGCATGGGCATTTTATGATCAAGTCTATCCACAGCAGGTTTTTCCTCTGATAATTTCCTTTATGTGTTTGCATCGTGCTCTTCTGTCAGTCTCTACATGTCAGTGCAAGCTGACAGATGAAGTAAAATTAATGGTTGCTGGGATTATATTTTCCTCATTGTCAGTACTGGTATCCTGTGGAGACAAGCAACCTGTCTTTTATCCTTAGTTTGGTGTTTCTTACCTGTCAGGAACACAACTAGATCTGATTTTGCATTGAAGGATTGGATCCATGGGCGTTCCTTAGTTGTGAGAGGAGATTGGTTAATACAATGTCTGCCAATTAGGAGAAAAAGGTGCTCACAGGCATTGTTATTTCCCACTTTGCTTGAGAGGTCTCTGGCTTTACTTCTGCTGTTACAAAGATACAAGGAAGGATTAAAAATCAAAGAAGTTACCACTGATGAAGTATAAGATAGAATTGTTTCTATCTTGACTTTCTGTTCTTGAGCTGCCACAGCAGAAGTATTGTGAGATCTACATTTGTATGAGATACTGCCCTGATAGCTTCTTCCAGTTAGGAGGCATGTCACATAATGTGGTTATGGTTAATTTGTGACTGAATGTCCTCAGCTAACTGCTGTGCCTTCCTTGTCTTTTAAATTGAAAACTTGTGCTTCCAACAATCTCCAGAAATGAAGAATGCATGAGAGATCATACAAAAACCTGCTTGTTTCTTGGGGACACTGTAATGTCTGGCTCTTGTTTTCTTGACTTAGAGTGAATGCATGGAGAGATAGCAACTGTGTTTGCAGTCAAGCAGAGGGGAAGGTGTTGAACTGCTCATCATTTGAATTAAATAACTATTTTTTTATTTTTACATTAGTTTGCTAGAGCATTAAACTAATATGATATTTTGTCTTTGATTTTCACGCAATTTTTGTCCTTTTGGTTGACCATAATGAAATTATGTATGTAAAAGCTCTCACTTGTGTATTGGAATCTTACTCTGATTAACCTGGAATCCAACTTGGTCTTAATGCTGTAGGTATTTATATAGAATATAAATATCCTTGAGCAGAGCCAGCATTGGGTGTGGATAAACTGGTGGTAGTTTGGGACAAGAGTGTGAGTGGTGGTCAAAGCATGGTGGTATTCAAGCAAGGAAACTCAATTGGTTGGTCCTAGTATTGGCCACGTCTGTGTTTGGCCTTCACTGGCTCAAGGGTATTAACTAAACAGATGGAGGAATGCAGGAACCACTCTGTAAGTGGTCTCAAGTGACAGGAATGAATACGTACTGCCTAGTCCCTGAAATAAATGACAACAGCTATGCTGCCTGCATCTTAGTTTGGTCAAACATCTGACCCCATCACTGTTCAGAAGAGAGACCATACAAATATTGGGCCCAGCAGGAAGAATGGTGAATGCTGTAAGAGGGATGCCTGATGACTTGCCATGCTCTCTGACTTCGACTTCTTCCTGCTTGGCAGCTCTTCATTTTCTGTGTGTTGCAAAGCAGGTGTTTTGAGGGTTAGCAGGAACACACTGGGGGCAGAAGCAGATGGCATCCTGCTAGGAGTAGGGAAGTTGACATTTGTCTTTGGGAAAGAAGCAGTAATTTTGCTGCATAGCATCCTTATTGCTGTGCATATAGAATACAGCGAGACATTGCATTGGGATGGAGTAGAGACCCTGAAGCAGAATATAGCTGACATTATCCTATCCAGCATATTTACATGGAGAATAAGAGAATCATATTAAAAAATGAAAGATATAAGTAACTTAGTTTCTCCTACTCTGTCTCAGGTTTTAGACAAAATTGGAACACAACCAGAACATCTGACAAATGCTTACTGCTCGCATCTGTGGCCTCAGTAATGTTGCATGTGAGAGCAAGAATAGAGTCCCTAGAGACAAACTGTTACTGGAATCCCTACTAGAGGTTAGGGGAGTCTCTAATTCAAATACTTTAGCAGTCCAAAGCTGGTACATGGAATCTTCTGACTTATAACAAGTCTTCTGTCTCTTAAACTAAAAAAGTTTTTTTCTCAAAAGGATAGAGCAGTTTCCTTCACCTCCTGCTTTGAACAGCTATGTGCTGTTGCTGTATCTGCTTAGCAGGTGATGCATTCTTCAAAAAAAGTGGCTGCACTAAAATTGTCAGTGAAGAAAAGTTCTGAAATTGTACCTGAAAACTTCAACAGAATCCTGATGGTCACTGCAAGTATAATTATTTTAGCCCTTTAGATCCAGGGCCAAAAGTACATTTCGTAGTGGGTTTTTTTTGTTTGTTTGTTTTTGTTTTGTTTTGTCTTGGTGTTTTGTTTTTATTTGTGATTGGTTGGTTTTTATTCCTGTTTGTGTTTTTGTTTGGGTTTTTTGTTTGTTTGTTTTTCCTTTTTTTTCAATGGTGTTCTCTTTAGCACATGGCTGCAAGAAGGCTTTATTAAAGGAAGGGTATGATGGCACAGCCCTTGAGCTTGTATACCAATGTCTCCTCTCTGTGTACACTCTCTTAAAGTCACATAAAGGAACTAGAGTTATATTTGGTTAGATCATATTTGGGATGGGATATTTTTAACAAGCCTGTTTCATCACCTGCACCACAAAACAGCTGGGAGCCTAGAATGAGGTTCAGTGTCTTTTCATTAATGCTTTCTTGCTTTGCAAGATCTTGGAACTAATAAGTGTGACTAAAATGAATGTGCCCTCCGGCAAGGAATGCTGGACGCAGAGCCATTCATTCTCACTTAATTCCTTGTGGGAAGGTTGAGACTTAACTAACTTGCTGCTAGAGAAAGATAAATTTGCTGAGACTGTGAAACAGTAATCGGTTGACCCTGAGTTGTGCTGAGTGGCTGGGTCATGAGCCAGGTTCCAGATGCAGCTCATCACCATGCCGCTGTGGTTGAATGAGCAGTAATAAAAGGGCCATAAAGAAATAAAATTCTACTCTTGTTGTCATGGTGGAATGTAGGGTGAGGTAACACAACACACTGTGACATCATACCTTAAATGTATTTACTAAGTTGATGAGTAGTATTTTCTATTCAAACATGTTTTGATGCTTGCTCATTTATTCTCTAACTCTGACATACTGGCCAGGGTTACAGCCACAATCTATGCCTGGTGTTATGGAGGTGGGGGAATGGGATGCTTGTTCCAGCTGACTGAGAGTCTGAGTTCTCACTGGGACATAGCTGAAGGATTAAGGCTGGCAGAGATCTCAGCTGCAGAAGGCTGGCCCACCATGTGCCAGAGAAATGCTGGAGAAAAATCAGCTGAGACAAACACAATCAGAAATTTGCATAATTAATGATGAAGAATGTGGAGAGCTGTCATTCTGAAGATTCTCACAAAAGTGGGTAGTGAGATCTGCTCTTTTGTCCTATTGAAATGAGAAATTTCCTTGTTTCTGGAGCTTGTGACCTAGCTTGGATTTCACAGCTTTGATGTTCAGTGTGACTGAATTCTGAGAACCTGAGCAGCTGAGGAGTACGTTGTATCTTTATGATCGCACATGAACAACACAAAATGAAGAAGTAGCTGAGCAGAATATTTAGGGAATCAGGCCTGTCAGAAGTGCTTGCTGAGAGCTAAACATCTTCTATACAGTTCTTGAATGGAAGGGCTGAGTGTCCAATGGTGTTTGTGATACAACAGAGTTCAGAGTCTAAGGCACCTGGATGTGAAACAAGACATGGCTGTCAACTGTCCTGCTAACAGTGCCATCATAAGCAGCTAACGTCCCTGTTCTAGATCTCAGTTTTCCACATTTGTGTATTCCACATCTGTTTCATTACAACTGCAAGGGTCTGAACCTTTTTATTTCCTCTGATATCCTGTGGGTTACAGGATATTAATGGTGCTTCCAGTTACAAATTTTTTCATTCACAATTTTAGTAGACTGGTAACAACTGAGAGAATAATTTTGCTTCTTGTTATGTGGAGATTTGGTCTGTACTCTTTTACTTTTCTAACATAATGTCTCAAAGGGTTCCACAGTTAAAAAAATACTAACTTGTTTTTCAGGGTGATGCCTTTTTCACAGCCTTCCCATCTCTCTACTTTCTAAGTAGGACTATATATATTAAAATACGACATTAAGAAACTTTCATATGGAGTTTTATGAATTTTGAAATGGGACCTACCTTGACTCTACTGAAAGTCAGTGGGAACTGAACTCACTTGAATTTAGCTCTTTAATTAATTGACTGCTGTAGCACTAGCCTTTGAGGTGAACAATAATGATTCACACTTAACAGATAAAACCTTAGAAGCCACATATGTTATGTCACTTCTGGTGTACTTTTACATATTTTTGAAGCTTTTCATAACTCAGCGTACTGGATGGTTGGGCTATCCAAGAAAACAGAGAAGCTTAAATAGCATGTCTAATAGTATGTGGTGTTGAGTTTGATGCTTCCTGCCATAAATAGTGCTTGGGACCCACTGCTCTAAGCCACTATTAATTGTGGACCATGTTTTGTCAATCCAGATTTGGGGGATTTCTTGCTTGTGTTCCCTGCTACACTGATTTCAGACATGGCTCATCAGTCTCAACAGAGTGATGCTGGTACATGATAGCTGGCTCAAGAACACAATTCCTGGAGACTGGGAGTGGAGAGTGGCTGAAATGTCTTTGTGGAAGTGCAGCTGACCTTTGGCTGGTACATCGAAAGCATTGGGATATCTCTGTATTCCAAATCCCAGAGCTAGCATAACACCAGATTAATCCTAGCAAGCTTTATTGGTTCCAGCTCTGGGTTGTTCTGCAGTGCTGTTAGTGGAACCAAGATGATACTAGAAAGAGTCTGAACTTTTTTGTGGTGCTGTGCCTTAATTTATTATCCATCTGGACCTGAATTTTCTTTGCATCTATGACACAGTTGGATAATCCATGCAAAGAATAGATTCAGGTGATGGTCACTTATCAGGTCAGATAGAAGACCTTTCTCTGTCTTCTGCTGTCCACAGGGCTTTTCTGCCTACAAGAGGACAGTTTGAGGTTTTTTAGGTCTGTCACCACTGCCACGGGACCATTCAGAACAGCTCAGTTTGGGTCTGTTCCGGTGAGTGCTCTATATTCCTGAAAGGCAAGATTATTGCAGATGTCCTTTGACTTAGATAAACAAGTCACTTAACTTGTTTCTCCTGTTGGGTTCTCCTGCGAGCATTGAAGTCACAGATCAAATCAAGGTCTAGGTCTATTCCATTCTCTCTTCTATCTCAAAGTCCCCTAGTGGCTCAGGGGACATTAGTGTACCCTGTTGCAAGCACATAAGAGGTAATTGTGTTGTTCCTGTGCCTTCCCTTCAGACTGACGCTGACTTCTAGCTACTGGCTTTTCAGTCATCTTCATCAAGTACTGAAACTGTTCCTGCAGTGTACATCACAACCCTGTTGAAATGGTACCACAGTCCATTGTGAGCTGGGCTTCTGGCATGCTTAGTACAGTGTTCCCTACCTGAAAAACAGGGAGAAAATTTACTTAAATGGATATGGAGTATGTGGGGAAGGAAAAAACAAGAGCAAAACATCAACAAACCAGAAGGAAGAGGGAGAAAAAAAAATGCAATCCACAGCTTACAAAAATCTGATTCTCTTAAGGTGTACTGAAGTCTGCAGAGCAGTTGTATTTCTGTGTGACTCATGGCAACCAGAAATGTATCCTCTAATAGCCTTGGGTGAGATTGAAGTTTTGGTGATTGTGTTCATGTTGTTGAGTCTCATCTCTTCCCTGAACCTTTCAGTCCTTCCCCAGATCAGAGCTTTGCTGTCACTACATGGGGGAGTGAATAGCCTTACAGCTTTGAAGGAAATGCTTAATAAAAATAGATGGATACAGCCCAAGAAGCTCCCCTTCCATTATTCTTGCTGGGAGTGAAGTTTTAAGCATTGAAGAAGGCATGCTGTTGGCAGAAGTATTTTGTGCCTGAGATGCTCATCTTTGCCAGGCTTGCCAGGCGATGGAGGGGAGGGGTATAGGGGGAGGTTGTTTGTGAAGGGAATTCAGAAATTAAATTAATTTGATTTCTAATGGAAGTTCAGAAAATACTATCAAAGAGAAGTGCCAGAAAACTTTAAGGTTGGGATTTCTCCTTTACCCATAGATACAGCAGATAAATGTCTGTCCTATCACCCTTGAGGCAGCTATCTTGCATGCACTGTGTTTTCTGTGTCGGAAAGAGAAAATATTTGTCTGAATGAGAAGAAAATTGGTCAGGCAAAAGATTATTTTTACTCTTTTATTCAGGTATTCTCTCACATGTACAGAATCCCCTGTCTGAGTGGTGGAGAGGCTGCAAAGTGCAGTAGAGGCGCCAGGAGTCCTTTCCATGGGGGCATGTGTATCTTAGAGCAACACATCTGGGCACAGATTCTGAGATGGACAGGCTCAGGTAGTCTGGCTCTGCAACTGCCTTCCTCGCCTTGGACCATGTCAGCCTCCCAGGTGGCCATTCACATCTATCCTCACAGTTTTCCTGCCACAATGAATGCAGGATTTAATACAGTTCTTCAGCAAGCATCCTGCTCAGAAACACTTCTGTTGTTCCCAGAATGGCAATGGAGTCTGGTGTGTGTTATCAAGACTTCATAAGACCTAAGTAAATATCAAAGTGAAGGGTCACAGTGTGTGCTTAATGCGTGAAAATCTTCATCTTCAGGTTTGAACATTGCTTGGTCAGGCATAAAAATATACATTTACCTCACAGAAAGTGAATAATTTGTAATAGTTGTTTATAGTGCAAAGGTGGTCAGTAATTTTAGGAAAAAGAAAAAGATCTCTCCAAAGGAAGTCCCTCAGCTGCATGGAAAAGTAGGAGTTCGGACTTGCTTGCCAGCTGGGTGAAAGCAACACATATATGGGTGGGTAGAAACAAATGTTTCTTTTACTTTTTGCACTGTAACTTTTGTATTTTAAAATAGTGTGAAGTAGTGTGTTTGTATTTTGCATGTAGATTAATTTTATTTTTAGCTTGCCTTGGATTTAGTTTGGTTTCAGAGCTGTCTTCTGGTTATTGTGGTTAGGTTAACTGGGACAAGAGTTTGCACTTGTCAGACTCTCAAATACAAAGTAACAGCCAAGGATTACCTGCGGTTTCTCTTTTGTCTAGGCAGGTTTAGGGGTTGGCAACATGAATGTTTGTGAGGAAGAAATGTCTTCTGATGAGTGCATGCAACTCAGTGGTTTCAGAATATGGTATTATGTCCTGTAAACAACCAGTTCATTCAACATTTTGTGAAGTTCTTGGCATCTTCAGTCTCCAATAAAAATGAATTCTGCCATGCATTCTACATGTTGTATGAAGGATGATTTCCTGTTGCTAGTTTTCAATTTTCACTTTTCACAGTTTCATTGCACATCTTCCTGTTATGGTATTATATAACAGAAAACAGAAACTCCCCATCTCCCTTTACTGCTATGGTTCCTTATTTGATGTACTTTTATCTTTTCTCATCCTTTGTAGCCCTTTTTCAACGCAAACAGTTGAAGCCATTTCAGTGTCTTTGTGTGATCTTTTCAAATCTCTTGAAAGTTTTTATTACCCTTCCCTGAACCTTTACTTCTGTGATCTTGTTCTTTGAGGTGGAAATAACAGAGAAACCCTTCCTCCTGTTATAGATCACAGAATATTCTGAGTTGGAAGGGACCCACAAGCATCATCAATTCCAGCTCTTAAGGGAAAGGCCTATACAGAGATCAAACCTTTGACCTTGGCATTATTAGCATTATGCTCTAACCAGTTGGGTTAATCTCGGAGTTAATAATCTTGGGAGTAATAGTCAGAGGACCTGCACAGCAACTGCATCATATTTGAGGTCATAATGACATTTTTACTTGCCCATTTGTTGTTAATATTTACCTGAGACCTCCCAGAATCATGTTTGGATCTTTAATGTTCATGTTGCATCTGTAACTCATAGTCATGCTGAGATTAAATAGACATAGATAATTCTTCCTCATTATTGGGCCTGAATTACTAATGTTACTAAAAAAAAAAATCAGTCCTGAGGCTGATCTTTGAGTAAATTTGATTTTTCACTTCTATGGGACTTCCACTACCCTTTCAGGAAGACATATTTCCCATTAGACATCTGCCTGCCTTGCTGAAGCTAATTTTTGCTTTCGTCAGCTCATCTTCTATTTTCCCTTGTCTCTGTGTGTAGTCCAGAAATCATAATGAGTATTGCATTTGGGGAATTTGAGCATCAGCAAACTAGAAGACTCTCCAAATATCCTTACAAACTTTCTGCCTGCTTCTTTTTTTAATGCAACTTAATTTATAAAGTACACCACAAGTCTCTTGCTGAAGTGGCAGAAGTTGCCGTTCTGGTAACAAACAGACTGAATGTTAGAAAGCTCTGGTGATAGCAGTCTGTTTAAGGAAACCTTAGAGCATGACAACCACTTACTGAGTCTTTCAGATTAATAAAGCCATACACAAGTTCTGGGCAGGGATAAACATTATCAATAAAATAAGAACTTGCTTACTGAATCTCATGGGTATTGCAGTGGAAATAGCTTGAGGAAATTTTTCTTAGGCTCAAATAACCTATGCATTTTCAATCAGGCAGGATTAGGCTTCTGCCCTTTCTGTCATCAGATACATTGGATTTTCTATAATATTGTGCACACTGGCAACTGGGAAACTGGCTTTTCTCTCTTTTTTCTAAGTATCTTAGAAAGGCAAGCAACAAACATATCTTTTCTTACGTCCCCCTTCTCCTTCCCCCTTTCTTTTTAGTTAAGTTGTAGGAAACTCTTCTGAAATTGCCCTTATTCTTCATGCACAGAGGATGATATACCAGTGATGCTTTTTCTTGGTACTAAAATTAATAGCCAGACATGGTTAAGGGGAAAAAGGGTTTTTACCTCAGTATTTAATAAGGTACCTTATTAAATGCTGAGGTAAAACCCCTTTTTCCCCATAAGCGTGTTTGGCTCTTAATTTTAACACTGGGAAAAGCATCAGTTGCTGATTCCAATATAAAACATCTTGTGGTGAGAGCTCTGCTTGTACCAAATAAAAGTGAATGTCTTTGTGGTTTTTTTTCCTTGCAGTTTTCATGAGCTAGTAAAGAGGAATTTGGCTGTAAAATACTCCCCATCCCTTAAGGAAACAAATCCTGAAAGTTTCTGGAACTGTTTTTAAATGTCAGGTTGTGAAAAAACTCATAAACAAACCACTTATCTTTACATCTTTGGTATAAATTTACTGGCTTGATTCACTGTATTTGTTTCCTGTGAAAAATTCTCTAGGCTCCTGTGTCCTGATTTGGGAATTCTTAAACACAGTTTTGATGGGTACAGAGGGAGCAGATGTCAAGGAAGGCTTTGATTGTTATGCTGAACAAGAACAAGCGATCATAATCAGTTCTCAGTGAGACCACTTACTCTATGGTATGACTGCATTTGTTTAAACAAATTAAGATTAAATGAGTCTGTCAGATATTGCAGTACATGTAAATTGCTAATTGGAGATATGTCACAGGAACTTCCTCTTTGGTGAAGATTTAGGTTTTGTCTGTATATCATGTTAAAAGCCTCTGGTGTTGATGGATCTGATACTTTCTGCATTGCAGCAGAGTTGCAGGGTTGATTGGAGTACAGTTGATTAGCCTGAAGTTGAAGTGTGACTGCTGAATTTGGATATTCCCAGTGAGAGCTGTATATATGATTACTGGTTGGTATGTGACTGAGCTTAAAAATTGTCTTCCAGCATTCCCTGTGTTTCTGATTCCAGTGATAAGATTCCAGCCTGCGGGGTTACTAATTCAACAGAAAACAGATAATCTTGTGCCTTTACTTCCAGTCCTGTAAAACACTCACACTCCAAAAAAACAAACTAGTAGAGACTAGGAGTCATAATACCTAGACAGGAAACCATTGCTTTAATATTATTCTCAGTGACTTCTTTTGCAGTTTGGTCTGCATCACAATGGTAGGCTTTGGCTTCAGCTCTTTTTCAAGCTAGTGTGTTAAGGAGCTTGAAATGGCTCTGGTAACATTGATCTTTTATCTGCAGAAATCAGTTCACGTATGGACATGAACCATGGGAGAAGGGTCTGGTACAAGCTGAGCTGTGTTCCATAGATATTCAGTACTGGTCTAGTGAAAGCTGTCCCTGTCCGGGGCAGGGAGGTTGGAACTGGGTGTTTAAGTCCCTTCCAACCCAGGCCATTCTATGATTCTGAGATTCTATGATTCTGTGATTCCATGATGATTCTATAATACTACAACAACAATCTGGATGCAGATGTGAGATGCGACTAATGTGAGGTGCTAAGGAAGGACTGAGTAGCTTGGGTACTGCAGGTCACAGGCAGGCACTCCAAAAATTGGTGCATGAAACCTTGTGTAACACTCACCTGGATTCTTATTGGGCCCACCAACAGTCCCTCACTTTCTGAAGAACTGCAATATTGAATGCATTTCAAACAGGAAAGAGGTCATTGCTTGCAGTACAGTAACTTCTTTAGTGGAAATGTGTTCCTTCAGTATTGAAGCATTTTTAAAATCCCTTTGGCTATTTCACTGGAAATGGATTTTGTCACAGTGTAGCAAACAGATGGAAGGAATATTCTGAAATTTTATTTTCTTGTTGTTAGTGGTGTTTGTCTTCTCCATTAGGCATTGCTTGTGGGTGCTTTCGTGCTTGCCCCTGCTGCCAGCATGCTGCCTCATATTCAAAACATGACACACAACATTCAGAGAGAGAAAAACCTTCAACTGAAACTGCTCATTCTTAACAAAGAGAAAGGCAAAACACTGAAACTCTTTAAAGAAAAGAGTGGAAAATACCAGAAAGGAAGGAAAACAGCAGCACTCTCTGTTCAAACCAGAAATTACTGGTGTGCATTAGCCTATAGTGCTTCATTAGTCCTTATTAAAGTTCACAATTCAGTTTAATTTATATACATAGCTTGGGAACTGTTCCAGATAATTCAGACATGGACCCTCTTCTTTGATGCAATATCAATACTCTGTGGTAGCATATTTTTCCATTAGTTTGGTAGGTAAAGCATACAGGGTTAAATTTAGCTGTAGTATATATACAGCATAACCAGAGAAATTTGCTGGATTTCATCTGGTTCTGTGCAGAGTGGGCTCCATCACATTCACAACTTCCTGCTTTTGCTCTTTCTGCCCAACACTCCTGCTCACAGGATTTTTCTCTAGGGGGTGTGGGAGCACGTAACCAGTGGTACGTCCTGTGCAGGTTTCACTGGTGCATGACAGGGAGAGGCATCACTGGTGTAGCTCTGCAGTGACATACCATAAGAAAGTAAGAGTTTGGTTTACAGTCACTGTTGCTGCTATGGCTGAAATTCATGATCTGTAGCTGGTATCAGATGTTGCTTGGTATCTTCATTTAGTAGTATTTCTGGCTTTGGTGTTTTCTTGCATTTCCATAGGTAACCCTGCAAGGGTGTACTGAGGATTAGTGATTACTAATTTATGTAGGATGATTGAGAAACAAAGGAAGGCTTTATAAAGCATGGGAAAAATATAGACAGACTCTTGCAATAAAAACACAAGGATGTTTTCCAAGTGCAAGAGCTGACTGGGACTTACCCATGTCCATACAATACTTGCAAACATGAGACATCATTTTTCAAGGGGAGTTCTGGAGTATAATCCATCATCGTTCAAAACAAACCCGCCATTCTTTGAAAGCTATTTAGGTCATGCGATGTCATCACACCTGACCATAAAATCCATCATGTTGAGGAAAACCAATGGCCAGTGGCAGACATTGTGAAACACTTTGAGGCAGAAGCTGTGTTTATCTTTGTTAGACTTGGCAGATCACCCCTGTAGCTTCAGATTAGCCCACACTGACATACCAGCTCTATATGTTACCATCCATCAGGGTGATCGCCTTTGGAACAAGCCAGCTACTACTCTAGCTTGAGGATTTCTGGGTTGTGATGGATTTGGAACACTGTGAACATATGCAAGACGAAAGACACTGTTTGAAATGCTAAACAGCTCTTTTCTTTATTCCTAGCAATTATCTTTGGTGTTGGATTGTTCACTCCTCCTATCCTTCATATTTATCTCTTTTCTTGAGCTGCAGGGGTATTTTGCACTGAATGTTTTCATCCAGACAGCCTTGCTTCTGCTTATGCAGCAATGCAGCAGAACATACAGCAGTGCACTTTACATCACATCTTCAAGATTCCCAGAATACTAAATACCAAGTTCAGTCTCTGTACCTCACTGATCCATCAGAGAGTCTTTTCAAATTAAAGCCACTGCTTGTATGCAGAGGACACTTGTCCATAAGCACCATGGTAACTTTGCATCTATTGAAGTACATGCCAGATCAGAGCTGATTTAATGTAGCGGGCTGATAAGGGCATTTCTTTTTTTTTGCTACAGAAAGGAAATACAGAAATAAATGTTTCTTTTATATGATGAGAATTGGCTCTCACTTATGGGTGTTTCTGAGTGTCTGACATTTTATCAGGCAAAAGATGGAACTTCCTTTCTCTTTGTCTGGCTTTGTGCTTCTCATACTATTACATCATTACAAAAGAATGCCCAGTAGTGGCTAACAGTGAATGCTGAAGCACTGTTTGAGCGGGTCAGACTTATAATGATACCTCCTCAGAGGGTACTCACAAGTATTCCTGGACTTGAAGTCTTTATATTTCATAGCCTCTGACAGAATTTTCTTCCATTAATCCTTCCAATTGCTTTTTCATTCCAGGCAAGCTTTTATAAGTTATAAAACCTATGCAATGTTTCATTAGTAAACTACTTTCTGCATATATAAGTGGAATACCACTGCTAGAATGACATCTGAGGAGACTGAAGGGGAGAGAACATTTATACTAAATTACATAGCCGCTAATACACATACAGGTTATTGTAAAACTATATATAAATTTTATAAAATATACTTGTAAGAATGCCTAGGCCTGTATGGTATTCAGCCATAAGTTCTGAAGGCATTCAGGGATGAATAGATGAATATAAGCAATACATGTAATCTCTCCCTGTTGGGCAAAGCATGTGACCAAGCACACACTGATGTCCCTGATGCTTTCTCTGGTCCCCTGGGGTCTATTTTTGGGTTATTCTTTTTGCAAAGTCCTGAGGGGCTGAGCAGAGTTCACACAAAGAATAACTTTGGCACTTTGTGACCTCTCACACAGTACCACTGCTAGTTCGAGGGTATCTTGCTGGGGAAGAGAATCAGAAGGCTAAAACTGAGAAAACTTGTGACTTGAGATAAAAGCCAGAGGTGTCCAGGAGGAGGTGTGCATGTGTCCATGGCCTGTTACTCTGATCCCAAGCCCTCCCACACAGTGTGCCACCCACAGCTGTAGGGCATGGACATACTGACCTGTGGGCCACCCACAGTCCTCTGGGACACAGTGGACCCTGAGCAATCCACTGCTGGTGGACAGTGCGCCAGAGATAAACACTTGCGTGAGTTTGCTATGCTTTATTGTCGGAGCCAGGCCCATATGGTGGCTAGTCCTCTCACGGACTCTAAAACTCCAAGTCATCTACCGGCTGACCAAACTCTCCCAGATCATCTAGCTCGTCAAGCTCCTCCTCTTCTTCGAGGCGCCTGCGTCTCTGGGGGGGCCGGCGCTTGATGACTCGGGGGCTGCGTCTTGCAACATGGCCCCTTGGCCTTCTGCTGCGGCGGCGGCGAGAGCGGCTGTGGCCAGTGCGCCGTGTCCTGCGCAGGCGCCGCCGGCTCCGGCTCCTGCTCCTGCGCCCTCTGCCCCGCCGCTTGTAACCAGCCATGGTGGTGCTTGCTGAATGAAGCTGCCCTGCTTTTATAGGGGTGCCAGGGTGGAGCCCTTTGTGATGCAAGCGCTTTACAGTGCCAACCTCACCAGTGGTGTCACAATGGCCACATGGCAATGCTCCATTGCTACTGGCCAACCCCATGGCCACATGGATTGGCGAGCTGCCCTGTGCCTGCAGGGACACTGCTTCACTACCACCATGATCTGGTTGGACACTGTCTTGATATGGGAGACATAGAAGAGCTGGCTGGGCTAGCCAGCAGTGTAGGTGATGTGGTGGTAGAAGGCAGCACAGAGACAGATGAGCCCATTGTAGCACCGGTGCTGGTAGCAGTTGATGGTATTACCAGCTTTGCTTGCATGTGTGGCTTTTGATTACCCTAGTGAATTGGCTTTTATCTTGAGCCACAAGTTTTCCTGTCTTTACTTCTCCAGTTCTTTCTCCCAGCTAGGTGGTAGGGAGAGTGAGCCCCTGTGTGGCACTTTGTTTCTGGCTGGGATTAAAGCATGACCCAGTTCCACCATGGATGCCTAAGGACTGCAGGGGCACATCTGCTTGCCAATGCACAGAATGGGCTGCAGAGTAAGAGCCTGCAACTCATGGTCTTCTCCCCTGCCCTGGCCTCTGCAGGACTGCTTTCTTGCATGTATTCCTAAAGACATTATCCCTGAGGCACTATCACCTTTGTGAATGGGCTCAGCCTTGGCCAGGGGCAAGTCCTTCTGGCTGGCACTAGCCCTGGCCAACATGGGGCAACTGGTGGCATCTTCTCCCAGATGCTCTCCACACTGTTTCCTCACTCTGAAGCCCTCACCAACCCAAGCCCAGTATAGGCACAGAGAACCAGGAAGAGTGGGTGGGGGGAGCACAGCAGCACTGAGAAGCATGTTGCAGAGTCAGGGAGTCTCTCTACAGGGAAATCTGTGAAGGGCAATGTGACAACCCTGCCAGGAGTGGGGGGAGGGCTAGGGTGAGTCAGGAGTTGGATGGGCGGAGCAACTTGCACTTCTTTGTCTGGCCTTTACCCTCAAAGTCCCAGCAGTGCCACAGGAGATGGCGCGAGGCACTGAGGGTTCTTCTCCTGTGGGCTCTGCTCATCCCCTAGGGACCCTGCAATAAGGGGGGCCAAAAAAGGGAGCCCAAGGAACCAGTGGCAGGAGCGGAGGTTATGTATGTGTCCTTGATCACATGCACTCCCCACAGTCCCTGGGCTACAGCCACAATCACACGTCATCCCAAATAAGGACAAGCCTGGACATGCACATGGCCATGCATGAGCATCCTCTGATACACAAATCGCATACAGGAATGTCATGCCTGAACACACACATCTTGCTGTTGGGCATGGACACCTGCTGTGGGCCACCCACAACCCTGGGACATGGTGGACGCTGAGCAATCCACTGCTGGTGGACAGTGCACCAGAGACAAACACTCATCATGTGAGTTTGCTATGCTTTATTGTCAGAGCCTGGCCCATATGTTGGCTAGTCTTCTCACAGACTCTAAAACTCAAAGTTTTCTACAGGCTCGTTGAACTCTCCCAGGTCATCCAGCTCCTCCGGCTCCTCCTCTTCTTCAAGACGCCTGCGTCTCTGAGGAGGCCGGCGCTTGATGACTGGGGGCCCATTTGTTGCAAGTTGGGCCTTTGGCCGTGTGCTGCGGCGGCGAGGGCGGCTCTGGCCAGTGCGCCGTGTCTTGCGCAACTGGTGCCGGCTCCTGCTCCTGTACCCTCTGGCCCGCCGCCTGTAACCAGCCATGGTGGTGCTCGCTGAGTGCTGTGAGCCGCTGCCCTGCTTTTATAGGGGTGCCAGGGTGGAGCCCTTTGTGATGCAAGCGCTTTACAGTGCCAACCTCACTAGTAGTGTCACAATGGCCACATGGCAATGCTCCATTGCTACTGGCCAGCCCCATGGCCTCATGGGAGACCTCAAGGGAGCTTCTAAAAACTCTATTCAGGATATTTGAAATTTGCACTTGAGGAAAGCCCTCTGAGAAGTGAATGAGTTCATCCTGGTGTTATTTATTATTTCTTCTTATCTTAGACATGATTGGCACAAAGTTATAGTGATAGTACTGCGGAACAGTGCAACTATAGTGCCTTCCCTGGTGTTATGTGTGACTTTGACTTCATTGCTCAAGAGCAAACCAGGCTGCTGCATTCCAAGATCTGCCACCAACTCCTTGTATGTGTGGTAAAATAGTTTCATTTCTTTTGGCTTTATTTTAGTTTATCTCTGTAGGCAATGATTGATATAATGAAAATACTGTGAATTAGTTTTTACAAGTATTTAAGAGGTTGAGATCTCTCTTGACTATATTTGAAGGATTTTGGGAATCTGGAAAGGTCCCAGTTGACTGGAAGTTGACTGATATTGTGACAGTTTTCAGAAAGGTCTGGAAGGATGTCCCTGGACATTACAGGCCTGTTAGTCCAACTTCAGTGCCTGGTAAGGTTATGGAGAAGATTATTTTGGGAGTTATTGAAAAACATCTGAAGGACAACACAGTCATCAGTCACAACCAGCATGGTTTTGTAAACATAAAGTCTACTTATCGGGACTTCCATTTTCCTTTTATGGCAAAATAACCCACCTGGTTGTTCAATGGAAGCCAGTTGATGCCATCTTTTGGGATTTCAGTAAAGCTTTTGATACTGTCTCTCACAGGATCCTTCTGGATGAAATATCCAGCACACAGCTGGATGAACACATGTGAGCAGCTGGATCACAGGTTGGGCACAAAGGGTTACAGTGAATGGGGTGACATCAGACTGGTGACTCGTCACTAGTGGGGTTTCACAGGGCTCCATCCTTGGCCCTATGCTCTTCAACATTTTCATAAATGTCTTGGACTTCAGACTGGAAGGGATATGAAGCAAGTTCGCAGATGATACAAAACTGAGAGGAGCTGTTGACTCCCTTGAAGGCAGGGAGGTACTTTCTAGAGGTTTGAGTTAAGACTTAAACTGTAGCCTATAAAGGAAAAAAAATAAACTTGATCAGTGAAAATAATGACTTAAAAGAAGCTTAAAAATTTTCCCTAATTTTTTTTTATTCTACTGTGTGCTTAATCCATGTCCTCATCATTCCTTTTGGTCTGCAGTTAATTTCCTGAAGGAGGTGAGAAATTCTTTATCTAAACTTTAGTATTGTAATCTTAAAGAAAGCGCTTCACAATAGTATTCTAGTATTAATTTAATATATTATACTTGTAACTAATGTCCAGTATGACTCAAATGAGTGATGTTACAGGCTTATGAAATATTACTTAGTTTGTAAAATTTGTCAGATATCAACAAAATTGTTTTGCAAGAAGCTTAGTCTTAGCTTCTATAAAGAAACATGAAAGAGTGAGCAGAGAATGGAGGTATTGTACAGACAATGCAGAAGAACAGCCCTGCTAGCTCAGATCAAAGGATTATTTGTGTCAGCAGTCTGATTTAACACAATTCATCAGCACTGGTTTAGAAAGAAAGCATAAAGACAAAATAAACCTCCCCAAAATACTGTCCCAGGTACTGAACCTTTCAGTGGATTTATCTTCTATAAATCTGTTACATATTTTTCTGAAACTAAAGACTTTTATTTTTATATTTTAGTTAGTTTTTTTGTGGGCTTACAGAAGAGCATTGAGGACTTGATTAGCATTTAGGTATCAGGCAAACAAAATGGTGGATAGAGAAGAGAGTGAAAATGGAGATCTCAATCAAATGAGAAACGGAATTCTTCACACTGAAGTTTGAAGTTTGAAGTAGGAGACAATGTAGAACAGAGCACAGCCTGGCAAGAGGCAGTGCCCCAGTGGGCCTTCTGAGGGGCTGAGGTGGGCTATCCAGTAGGAAGTGAGCAGGATGTTTTCAAAGCTTGAAATTACAGGAAAAACCTGAAGTATCTCTTTGTTCAGTATCCTCAACTATACCATATCCTGTTAACAGTCTGGCAGAAGCCAATTTAAAGCAAAAAATCTCCATATATTTTTTTCAAGCATCTTCTTTATAATCTTTCTTAAATGGCCTAAAAATCTGTTTGTAAAATCTAGTACTTTTGTCTCAGCTGAGCCGGTGCTTTAAAGTTAGCCAGGTCTGGAACATGCTTATCTAAACTCATCATTAATTGCTGTTGGCAATCAATAAATTCTGGATGCTATCTCTTTGGGTGGGAGACTTTGCTTTCTGGATCATGGTGATTTTTGTTGGGTTGTTATTGTTCTCCCTTTAATTTTTTTTCTAGGGGAAATGTATTTTATGAGACCCTGAGGCACTTCCAGCTTGTCAAATTGTTGTTAACCAGGAAGGCCCATTTATTTTCATATTCTGAGGAAAAGACCTGTGCATAATATTTTTATTTTTAAACAAAGCAACCTAGAGAGGTGAAAATTTGCTGCCTTCCTTTTAGAGACCAGTGGTTGTTTTCTGTTTAGGTCACACTAGAGATTGAGAGTAAAAAGAAGAAGCATTTTTAATAGTGCTGAATTTACTATTTTAATTAATTCTCCCGTATCTTGCTTTCCTGACATGTTTACTTTAAAAATGTTTTAACTCATGGCCGTAACTTATTTTGAATGGCAAAGTATATAATTAACATCAAGGTTAAAGGTGATTATGTTTGTGAATACTGCTCTGTGCCCTCCAGAAAGCACTTATGTAGCCAATTTAGGTCACACATGGTTCAGTCTCTCAGAAATCTTACTTAATAAAGCCCCAAGGTGCTCTCTTTTACTGAGCAATTAACAGAAAGTGAGTTCTTTGTGTTATTGTGTGGAAAAGATAATTTTTGGAAAAGGGGGAAGAACCATGTGAGACACACAAATATTTCTACACACAGTTCTGCTGAAAGCTGAAAATGCAATTTAAATGGGCACTTAGGAATAATATAGACCAAAGTGCTACAATGAAAATGCTTATATATAAAGTGCAGTGGTTTATGTTTGAGATGTTCTATGACCTGCTATTCTTTTTTTCCTGACTATTTGAGTAGATGTTTCCCAAGAACCCTCCCTATGAAGACATGCTGAAGAGGAATGATTCTCAACATTTGGCATATCTATTGCACCATGAAACTCCTTGGAGGTCTTTGCTTATGCAGGCACATAATGACAATTGGAGAGTAAGCGGTAAGCATTAGACTCTGATTTGCAGTCATTATTTTGAAAAATCCAGCCCTAGAAAATCAGAGTCTTACTCATGCTAGTAATATGTTAGTCATTTATTACAATTAGATTTTTGGCAATGTAGACAGAAACAAGCTATGTATGAAAACATCGTACAGTAAAAATATTTAATGACCATGTGTTATTGTGCTGGAAGAGTTGCTGTCAACTTGATACAGTTGGATTTCAGCTTGGATTTCTGAAGCTGGCTAGACTATGGGCTTTTATGTGAAACATCTTTTTGGTGCTTCTGCCAATACGTGACTGTGTCATGAGATGCTGATTTCTCTGGACCAAGAGAATTACCTCTAGTATCCTTGTTAGTCAGAAAATCAATCATATTAGTTTCATAATCAGACATAATTGAGTTATTACCTCATTTTTTAAACTCTCACAATGCAGAAAGGTTCTATTACCAAATCAAAACACAGTGATGGTTGAAATTTAATAGTTACTCTTGCAGTCAGCACTTAGGCAGAGAGAAACAAAGAGCTGCTATAGTTGTGTGACCAATTGTATTTCCACCATTTATTTTGACATCTGTTCCTGCAATGGCTTGATTTGCATATATACATAAACTTTGTAGACATCCACACAGGGTGACCAAATTTTGCAGCTGACTGGTGGTTTATAGGTCTACAGTTACTCATGTGCTATACTGAGTTTAATTCAGTGAACCTGATGGATGGCACTTCTCCAGGCTGGGTATAAGGCAAAGCCATTGCAAGGCTGCTTAGTGTCAGTAGGAACTGCGCTTCACTGTGCAGTAGGGATATGGGTCTAAGCTATTTTTTCTTTATTAAAAATAGATTAATCCACTGCCCTTGCAAAGCAAAGGCCAGAGATAAATGCCCTTCTACTAGAAGGCATAGGACAAGGGTTGATTAGCAAAGGGTTCCCATTTGGTTTGTCATTGGCGGGTTCTCTCTCCCCAGCTCTCCTCTGAACACAAAGCAGCAACAGAGGTTGGTTGGGGTTCAGCAGGAGCTGAGCATTAAACTCTGAAGTCCTCTTACTCTCCAGCTGACTCTCTGTTGCTGACTGTTCTCTTTTGAAGAGAGAAGGGGGACAGCACTGGCCTTCCTTCCAGCATGGTGGGGATACTATAAGGGATTACTGTGACTACTAGTACAGGCAGGCAGGTGTTATGGCTTTAGGCTGCCTTTTTCCGTGCAGAAGCTGCTCTGAAATTCAGATGATCAGACTGTCTCACAGCCTGTAGCATAAGAAAGGCAGGAAAATAAGGACCTATTCATTGGATGCCAAGTGGGTAGTTTTCAGTGCTGCTTTCAATGGCATAATACTGCCTGTGAGACTTTTTTCTGCTAGTGGCACAGAGGAGCTCGCTAGATGTGATAATACTGGGTTAGAGGGTATGCATTAGTATAGTCTCCCTACATTGTTGAGAATTGGCTTGTTAGGGCCTTTTTTTACTCTCAGAGGACACAGGGAACATGAAATTTGTCTTTCCTGGCACATAATGTCCCCTTTAACTTAAGTTGCTTAAATAGCTACCTGCACTCTTAACACCTTCCAAGCCTCGTTTCCCCAGGAATAGTTTATTTTTCTGATGTTTGATCCTATACCTCAGTACTGAGTAGCCCACTGATCTGCTTCCCCTCCACTCATCTCTCTGCTGCCTACATGCTCTTCCTTTTCCATACAGAAACCTCCCCTTTCCATTGTGAGCTCTCTCCTTATGGAAAATCCTTCTCCTAACTGTTTTTGTGGTGCTGACAGGAAATGAATGAACAGTAATGAGGCAGTTAGATGGAGCTGACAGTTCCAAGTATTTAATTTTAAAGAATGCATATATTATGGAATTCAAATTGGATGGGCCAGATTCTTATCTGATACTGCACTTTTATATTAAGAGAGTAGCTCTCAATTGTGGCAGAGAAATCTCTCTCTTAATCTACCTGTTTTTTTTAATGGTAGTTGATTTTTCTGGGGATTCTTGCTTTGGAGGGTGAAATATGTTATGGACACTCTTTCAACACATGAGTGAATGTAAAGAAATCTTTTTGGCATTGAATCCAACTATTGTTAGACAGGTGGTTGCATTGTTGGAGTGCCCTGAGCCCCAAGAACATCTGGCAGCTGTCTCACTTGGTGCCTGCGGGATGCTCAGCAGTATGGTGCTCCCGGGGCACTTTGCTCCACAGCAAGGGGATTATCCACTTCTCTCTAGAGATCACACCAGTAATTCATCATTCAAAAGTTTTAAAAACAGCAGAGTATAATTATTGAAGAGGTATAATTGTCACTGTTCTCAATAACATACCTCTTATTTAGACAGGCCAGAAAAAATTGTCTCTAAGAGCACATATTTTATTACGTATTCTTTCTTGTTGCAGCAGCATGGCAAGCAACTCTGAGGTAAAACTGCAAAAACCACTTTGGCATCTTCTTGTACTGGCATTCGATGTTTTCTGGGTAAGGCTGTTTGGACTTCACTGTTCTGACCCTGGAACAACTTTCAAAAGCGGAGCTATTTTTTAGTTCTTCCTTTGACTTTCTTTGTGATTTTGTTTTCAGTTACTTCCTGTGAACTACAGGATGGTGAATGAAGAAATTTATGAGAACAGTGAGGCTGACCAACATATTTTCAAATTGATATCCTCTCACACATCTGATTTGAAGGTAGCTGAGGAGCCAAAGCAATTTCTCATATAAGCTGCATGACAAGAGGAGTTCTAAGTGGTTATTATATGTCTATAATAGGCCTATACATTATATGTCTATAATAGTAGGTCTGTAATAATGCTTGTTTCTTTTCCTATTTTTTTTTTTTTTTTGCAAAGGTCAGAGTATTTGTTAGTGAGAGGGTACTTCTATAGTTGGTTAAGGTAATGCCACACATCCACCTGTACAGTGTGCTTTGAATCTGTGTTTCTGTGTCTGTAAAAGTTTTCATTCATCTGTTTTTGTTGTTAACATGTGAGGAAAAATCAGGACAATGTACAACTCCGGTAAACTTTAAAGTTTATGTGCAGGATAGACTGGTTTTTAGTTGTAAGGACAAGGAACTGCTCACAGCTGTGGAGACTTTTTGTGCAACATAGAATTCTAGTTCAAATGTGGTCCAAGTCACTAGTACTCATTGCTCAATTTTTGAAGGAGAAGATATCACTGCTGGTGCCCTGGCTGGCTGCCACCTGAGAGATAAGGCAGAATAAACTAAATATTATGAAATCCTCTGTCATCTACAGAACTGGTTCCATCTCCCTGGAGAGACAGAATCATTTGGTCTTATCTCACTGGAGAGACAGCATTTCGACTGGCTATATTTTACTTACCCAGTGGATGGAAGTATTTAGTCTTCAGCTGGAGCTGTCAACCAAGCTTGAAAGTGACTTTTAAAAATTTAAGCCAATTTATAGCTATCTGAGCTTTTAATTTTATTTGAAGACAATTATCAGTAGAAAGGTCATCTGCCTGCTTGGCTGTCTCCAGTGCCAGGCTGCAGGTACAGTACAGCTAAATATCAGCATTTCTAGGAAATTGGATGTTTTCTGTGTCAAGGGTTTATTCTTGGAGCACGAAACCATTCTTGGAGCCAGTTCAAGACGCTAGGCAGAACAAGTGCTGACCAACGGACATGAGTCTGTTTTGCCATGTTGGGTATGGCATCATCTGTACTATCCTGAACAATTAAGATTCTTACACTTACTGAGCTTCTATTTCTGCCGCTTCCCATGGCTATGGTGTGCCCTGGAAAGAGATGATGTGAGAGGTAAGGAGAGCCAAAATTTGTAGTAGAATGGGTTGCTGCCAGGCTGCACTTCAGAGCTTGAGTCTCTGGTACTTTAGTAGGGACTTAAGCTTTGTTAGGGAGGGCAGAGAACCAAGACTACAGCTGTGCTGGTTGAACACTGTACAGCTGGAGGCACAACCTTAGCCTCACCTTTAAATGTTGCCAAGTGAGGCCATGGGAGAAGGAGCAGAATGCTGAATGTTACTGCTGAGTGTTACTGCTGTTAGGCTGAATGTTACTGCTGTAGCTCAGTGAAGTAGAATCTCCACGTATTCTCATTTGAGTAACCAGTTAGCCATTTCTCTTTAAGGTATTGCACCCAGTTGCTATGTGCTATTATACAGCTCTACAGCAGCTGGCTAAAGACAGCCTTATGTTTGTTCATTGGTCAGTTTGTATAGTGTTTTTGAGATCATTAGCATATACAAATGAAGTAAATAGTGCGAAGGTCATTTGAGCTGATATGCACACAAGGATTTACAGGCTGCCAACTTGACTAGTTACACTTTAAGTACCACTACAGATAATCAGTATTGAAAGAGATCATAAAAGGGCTAACATGGATGGAGAAGGCAGGAAAGTAGTTTGTCTGTGAAAATGACCTAGATGTAAAATTTAGAAAGTTGACCTAATAGTTTACCTTAATGTCTCTCACACCTCAGTCTGCAGGGCAAGTGTTATGTCCCTCAGCTCTGCATGGGAAATTTTGACAGAATCAAGGGCTTCTGCCGTCATTCTGCCTGTGCAGTCTGTGTGATGAGCCTCTCAGAAGGCATCAGCATGAAAACTTCTTGTGTGATGTAGGAACCTCAAAGATCTGGAGTTTCACGTTGTTCCTGTTGACATGGCTGTGTTCAAGCAAATAAAAATATCCAAGAAGGATCTTCTTCAAGAAAATAGGAGATGCTGTGATTACTCAGGGTCCTACAGTCAGACGTCCTTTGTTTACTTGCTATACATCTCTAACTTACAAATTTATGAGTACTTGAGATTCACAAACATTTTCATATATCCAATATAGAAGTCAGGTATTAATGAGCATGTAGAAGAAAATAGCCTTTGTTGTTCCCTGGAGCTGAAGGCAAACAGATTGTAAGAAAATCCTATTCTTAGAAAACACCTTGAATGAGAAAATACTAAATGATTTTATGCAAGTTCAAATCAGGATAAATATCTAAAGTCCAATTTTGTTTCAATTTTTTTTTTTTTTTTTTGGTTCAGCAGGGTTTTATGTGAAGTTTGTGCATGATGAGAGATTTCTTGCAATTTCAATTGAAGTCTGTGAGATGGGATGAAGGTGAAATGTCACAGGGAAAAAATACCACATGAAAGGCTGAGAGAACTGGAATTAGTTCAGCCTGTAAAAGAAGGTTTCTGGGTGACATAATTGAAAACTTTCAGTACCTGAAGGGAGCCTACAAGAAAGATGGAGAGGTACTGTTTACAAGAGCATGTAGTGACAGAGCAAGGTGGAATGTTTTCAAGCTGAGGATAGGTTTAGATTAGATATTAGGAATAAATTCTTTACAATGAGGATGGTGAGGCACTGGAACAGGCTGCCCAAAGAAGAGATGCATGTCCCTTCCCTGGAAGTGTTCAAAGTCAGATTGGATGGGGTTCTGAGCAACCTTGTCTAGCAAAAGATGTCCCTGCCCACAGTGGGGGGTTGGAACTAGGTGATGTTTAAGGTCCCTTGCAACTGAGGCAGTTCTATAATTCTGTGATTCTATGATACAAAATGCAATGCCTTAATGCAATAGAAAATACTCAAAAACTTTCCTGCTGTATATTCTTCATCCTTTTGTAGAGTTTTTCTCAGTTTAAAATAAGGTTGGCTAAGTCACTGGACGACTGTTTTGCTCTTTGTGTAGACACCATTAATAGGTTAAACACCATTTCCACGGAATTACAGACTGTTCTGAGTCAGAAGGGACCCACAAGGGTCACTGAGTCCAAGTCCTAAGCGAATGACCCACAGGGGGAGTGAACCCATGACCTTGGCATTATTAGCACCATGCTGTAACATGAGCATGCATGCAATGCTTGACAGAAAAATCTCAGTGAGTGTATAGTCCAGAGAAAGAAGAGAAGTTACCTCAGAGAGTAAGATCCTATAGGATATGGAGACATCTAAAAGTTATTGTCAGAGCAGGTGGTATATCAGAAGTATGTAGGCAGTGGCTTTTACAAGTTTGTCTTTTTTACTTCATTATTTATTTTCTACCAATGGGAAGCTGATATTTCTCCTTTTGCTTCATTTTTTCAGTAACTCTCATATGGTCTTATGATTTTATTTTTCATGTTATCATAAGCTGTGAACTTACGAAGGGAACATGTGCTAATGCTATTTCTGAGAGTCACAAGTCAGAACTATTCAGATACATTTCAAGAAACCATGTCATTTTTCATGATGTCTTTAGACTAATTTAGTAGGCAAAAGCAATGAAATGAAATGGAGAAAGAGATCGAAGTTCAGTTGCCATTGTATTTACCATCACCTACCCTTGAATATTATTTCATTAACGATACTAATTTGATCATTTTTGTGACTGAAGCAACAGCACTGTGGGATGTTGGCATGACACGTAGTAAGGAATCTAGTTGTACCTCCTGGCTAAAATTCTGTGGGTTTGAGACAATAGCAGAGAAGCACTTAAGAATACACCTTCTTGCTAAATATTTGTTACTCTTATGTACTTTGGGTACAATCCCATGAAAAATAAAAGGCTTTTAGGCAATTTGTTAAATATGAGCTTTAACAGACTTTCACTGGCAGACATGTGGAATGGCCTTCTGGCCTGATGATAGGTAGCACTTTCCTCTGCCTTTTACAGAACCTGCCTGACTTTGCCTCTACAAAGTGTTGACTTATTTCTGATGTGATATCTGGCTTATGGCAGGAAGCAGGAAATGGTAATTTATTTTAAAGATTTAAATATTTCATATTTCATTGTTGCATTATAAAGGCTGCTTGAGGGTTCCACCAATCAAAAGAGGCCTCTGAGAGTAATTTTAGTCATCACAATCACAGTTCTTCAGATCTAGGCTGTGAGAAGCTGACAGAGATGGGGATGAATCTGGGTCAAGAATGGTCTTGGAAGAATTTTTTTCTCAGCTCAGTACTCCTGCAGCTGCAGGAACGACACTTGATCCCTCCTCCTTGATCTCCGCATTTATGAGTGTACCAGGAGCACATAACAGGTCAAAGCTAAAGTGGAAAAAATCCAACCAAGCTGACTTTCAGGTCACCAGTTTTAGTGTGTCAAAATAAAAATAGATCAGGAAACACTGTTTTCAGTTTTAATATGGAGAATTCAAAATATGCTTGGCTGAGTCTCTGGTACGGGGCTTTTCTGCGTGTGTAG
Source organism: Eopsaltria australis (assembly GCA_034509425.1). Lineage (NCBI taxonomy): Eukaryota > Metazoa > Chordata > Aves > Passeriformes > Petroicidae > Eopsaltria > Eopsaltria australis. Next base: position 942,232 of record JAVTVJ010000007.1, read on the forward strand.
TTTGGCATAAAATATTTACTGCTAAGAATGACTCAAATTCATTTCTTCAGCCTGAAAAAATATTCCACCTGTGTGACAGACTGCTGGCTCCCTGCTGGGCATGAAAAATTAACATTGTATCACATCAGGAGTTAAGAGGGGAATTGGACAAAGTAATTTTTCATCGTATCTCCATTATTAAGTTTTTTTTTTCTTGTCTATTCAAAATATGCCTTGAAAGTTCAGAAAAGCAAAGAATGAGAACCCTCTGTAGGCACAAGCAGGTGTGTAAAGTGTCAGCCCTATTGCCCAGCTCAGAACTGCTGATCCATAGGTAGATCTCCCTTGATATTTGTTAAGCCTAATGATTTGCTTCAAGCTTTCTGCTTTAGATGTCAGCATGACAATATACGGCATTTCCTGGAGTTTTTTAGCTTTGGAATAGATGGTAATAAATACATAAATGTGGACCATATGTGTGAGGAAAAAGGATACTGACTTTTTGCTGAAATTTTCTAAAAAAGTTCTACTTTCCTCTGGTTTTGGCTGACACAGCCAGGACAGGTGACCCAAACTGACCAAAGGAATATTCCAGACCATGTGACATCATGCTCAGAATAGAAAGTGGGGAGAAGGAGGAGGAAGGGAGTGATGTTTGGAGTGATGGCATTTGTCTTCCCAAGTCACCATTATGTGTGATGGGGCCCTGCTCTCCTGGAGATGGCTGAACACCTGCCTGCCATGGGAAGCAGAGAATTAATTCCTTGTTTTGTTTTGCTTGCGGGTGTGGCATTTGGTTTTTGTATTAAACTGTTTTTATCTCAACCCATGAATTCTCCAGCTTTCACCCCTCTGATTCTCTCCCCAATCACTCTGGTGAGGCAGTGAGTGAGCAGCTGCGTGGGACTTCGCTGCTGGCTATGGGTAAGCCATGAGAACTTCCCTCCACAATCATCTAGTAATTCTGGTAACTCATAAAGTTTAATGTACATGGTAAACCAGCTTAACTTGCCCTAGGCTCTGCCAAGACTAAAAAACATCTTTGTCCAGCCCCGGCTTCATAAAGATAAAAATGAGAGAATGTCATCTTGCACACAGAAGTGTTTCTTCAGCAGCAGGTTATTTTCTGTGAGGTTGAGAGCTCCTAGGTAACTAAATGTTAACAAGAGAGTGTACAGCATCCAGAATATGGGAGTAAACACATAGTACAAAGTCTGCCTTCTCAGGCTACGGCTCAGTGGTGTCCCTACAAAGGCTGCAAGTGTTAACACAGCTAACAGTAGCAGTATCTCCTTCTTATCATAAAAAGAACCAAACCAAGAAATAAAAATTTAGGGGAAAAGTAACAAAATAATTGCAAATACTAAATAAAGACAATTTTTATTATTACTGAAAGTACTTTTAACCTAACCAAAATGTCTTTCTTATCAAGTGACAAAGTTCATCCAGTAACTGTTACACTCATGATTTTTAGACACTACATGGTGTCCCTAGATACAGCAGGCTGCACATTTACAACCATGAGAAGGCAGATCAGTGAAACTGAATGTGGGTTATACATCTCAGTTATTTTTCATTATTTATGCTGCAGTGTTTTTTGTGTGTGTGTGTGTGTGACTGTTTGCCTCTGCGGCAGTAAAATGAAAATTGTCAACTTAATGACTGACACTTGTTTTTGCGTAAGATTTCTCAGTCTTGTACATGAGTAATACTGAGTTTTTACTGCTGTAGAGAAAATTTTTGATGCAGATAAATTGATGCCCTTCAGGGAAAGTTTTAGTGGTCTTTAGCAGTGAGCTATTACTCATGCTTGGTAATCACAGGTGCACTTTAAGGTTTATAGAACCGTATTTTGATTTTGTGAAGCTCAGGCTTTTTACTAGCATACCCTTTTCATTTTTGATTTAAAGAAAATAAGTGCTTACTACCACACTCTTGTGCTATAGAAAGCTTAGCAATATAAATGCCCTCTTTTTCTCCATCTGACTGGATGAATCTGCTGTGCCACAAGTGCATTGGAAACGCTCCCTATGGGCTTAGAGAAAAGAAGGATTTAGTGTCTTTGTTATGCAAATAAAGGGAAGAAACAATTGTTTTGTGTTGCCAAAACTCAAGGCACTACAAGGATTTGCATTTTTTTAATTTAAGTGTGTTTTGATGACTCTAGTCCCCAAATACCTCTCCTTAAAAATATGAAGTCAACATAAATATTACTGAGATAAAGAAAAACCCTTAATGCTGGAGGCTTACAAAGCCAGACTTCTCAGCATGATTTTCAGTGTTACCAGTCAGTTGCTGGACAGACTTGCTTTGCCTGGGGTTCAGTTCATGCCAATCTTTTCTTTGCAAAAGCCCTTTGTGTTACAAAAGTCCTGAGATTTGTAACTGCCTCAGAAAAAACTCCACCAGTGGCCTGGCAGCACACAGTTAGGTTGGACTACAGGCTCTTGGCCTTTTGTTTCAAGCCCTTCATAGACATAGTTTTCTGGATTCAGCTATGGATGTGGAAGAATGTACTGACTCATCTGTGCTCCATTGCTCTAGTATTTCTGCTGATGTTTCTAAGGTCAAGTAATGTTGTAAAGAATGCACTCCAGGGCCTTCTCAACCTTACTGGAAAAAGAGCCTAGTGTAGGATGTGGACAAGATTCAGCACTGGTGCACACAACTGTTTCCCCACAGCCACATCAGGTGTAAATCAAGATTCCTTCTCTTCAAATGCTCTTAGCCTAAGGAGACATGATCCATTTTGGAGCTTAACCTCAGTCTATCTAGTACTCTATCAACTTCCTTTAGAACAGGTGCTGAAAGTGCTCTCTAATCCAGGATCATGCAGGTCGACTAAATCCATGAAATTCAACTCAAACCAGGCTCAAGATGACACAAGTGATTTTGTCTGAACGAATTAAGAAGTGTTGAAGAGCTCAGCTGACATCCCTGTAGGTGTTTTTGACTCTCAGTAAAAGGTGGAGCAGAACATGGTAACCCCTCCCTTCTACAGTGGCATAGCTAGATCTAGCAGAAAGTGGCTGTGACCTTCAGTTCCTTATTTTCCAAAGAAGTTTATTTTCTTTCTAATTCACTGGCTTAGAAGCAAACAGCATTGTTCTAGATTCAGTCAAATGCTTTATTTACAGCAATTGGACAATTACTTTAAGTTCCTGAGCAATGTTGGGCAAAGACCCTCCTTGCTTTCTTCATTTCAGCTGGAGTGGAGCAAACACTGGAGGCATTTATGAGGGCATTTTGATTCAGATCTCTTCTCAGTAGTCTTAACAGAGAGAGGCTTAACAGAGAGATCCTGCTTATTAATTCTGCTGTGAAGCAAAAACAGGTAAGCAACAATGTCAGATCTCATTTTACCCTCCGTAGTTTGTCACTGAACAACTCAGCATCCCTGAATTATTCACAACACAGAGTACCAGCAAGTGTCAAGATAGGTAACCATCAGCCAGGCAAGAAATCTCAGCTGATAGTGGTGGTTTTGCACTCTTAGGAGATTCTGAATTTGAAAAATTAGATGTTCTTGCTATTTCATGCTCAGAACAATTCAATAAAAACACAAAACACTTGACTGGCCATCTATGTGTTTTCAAATTCACCCATTTATCCCATTTTTAAAATCAAAATGGTTTTCTTGTGCTTGCTAAGATTTTTTTTTTTTAAATTTCAATTCTATCCTTGTAAATGCAAAATAATTTCACTGATGGTATTAGAATCCTTTCAGCTTTATGTAGATTCTACAAAAGTTAAGTTCTGGTCCCAGTATTCTCATGTGCTATAGATAATTACTGCAAAAACTAAAGTTAGTGCTAAGGACCACAGCCTTCAACAATCTTCAAGATTTGGTGCACTGCTGTAATAGCAGGCCCCTATAAAGCAGTCTAAGTTAATTCAGCTATAGATTTTATTTCTATAGTAGAGTCTCTTGAGGCTTGTCAGGAAACTATAAAAGGATGGGTAATTTAGATGAGTGACATTCTTGAAAAAGCATTTGCCCTTTGATTGAACAAAAATGACTTGTTAAAAATAGTTTGAAATCAGGATATGTTAATCAAACTTGGAAAGTAGAAAAGAGAAACCCTACCAAAATGAATTCTGATTATGCACAGCAGCCAGCCTTTCTTTGTCTGTGGATGATTCCACTAAGCAGAGAAAGTGAATCAATATTTGTAAATGCTGTGTCCCTTAGATGAGCCCTGAGCAGGTTGAACAGCTGCTTCCATGGGACCAGGAGTTCTCATTAGTAATTAAAGAGTATGTAAGAGCTGTATTTGGGTGGTGAGATTGGAACTACAGGGTAATCTCATTTGTTTGCTGCGATCCAGAGGTTTAGGTTTATTTAATTCCCAAATAGTCCCTTTTTACTTAGGCTGATGATGTGATTCCTGCTGTACAAATAAATCTTGTGTGATGTGGCTGTGGGGATTCAGTTATGTGCACTGTCTCTGCTAAGAGCATGTGAGCTTTGTCTGTGCCCTTTTTCAGGTAGAGTAAGGAAACCACCAAGGGTGTTCTTTACTATGGTGGTTGACCTTAGAAAGACCAGGGCTGTGAGTGTCTCTTTTTTCTTGGTTTCAGTTCTGGTCTCTTTGGAATACAGAGAGGAAGAAATGGGAGGGAAGAATGAGAAGTTTTCTTTCAAATATAACAAAGCCCAAACCAACCAGAGAAACCCTTCATAAGTCATATTTCTCCTACAAGGACAGGAAAAAGAGAGAAATCAGTAGCTGTAATTTCTAAAAAAATGGAGTGATTCTTTGACTTTGGCAGAGTGATAAAAGTAGATAGATAGCAATGGAGTAAAATAGTTGGGGAACTTTCATATCCCTTCAACTGGGAACTGAATATTATGCTCAAGAGCTCTCTCCTATTGCTTGTTAGCCAATTCTTATTTTACCTGACACCTTATTGCTACCTCCATTTTCTTTAATGTTTATGCAGGAATTAAAACCGATACAATAATAAGAAAAGATTTCTTTATCTATTAATCAAGCTTTGCTGTTTGTAACCTGTGGTATTATATTCCTTCTGACATTTTTCAGTCATTCATGTATAGTACATCCAACAGAGTAAAGCCAGTTGAATTGTTCTCCCCTCAACCCCATGGCAGTGCTATTTTTCCTTCCCCTGCCCTGCACTTCTTTACAGTCTTCCAAGGCTTTTTTGCCTGTCTAGAGGACTGAAGTTTTAGAATTCCATATTTCCCATTTCAGGTCATGTTTGGCTAGAAAAGGAGACTTCAAAAAATGCAAAGTATTTTGATGATACCGGTATACATCATGTTATCAACTTCTGTCATCAGAGCATACCTGCACAGTGAATATGATGTCTAGAAAAGTAGGAGGTAGTTTAGAAAACAGAATGCTGTCTGAAATTGATGTGAAAGGAACAAAGAAGATAAGAACTGAGGTGAAAAAAATGTCAGACTCAGGTAATGAGGAAGCTGCTTTGACTGAAGAGAGAATTCAGGTTTCGTAGCTTAGCAGTGATGAGGAGCTCTACAGTTTATGATTTACTATGCCTGAGCTCAAAGGAGTTGGTCTATTTCTTCAGTTAATGAGTAAGGAAGTCTGTAACTTATTGGACAGCTGAAAATATAGTAGCTATTGCTACTGATAAGGAAATAAACTTTTATTAGGACTGTAAATTTCAGTTTTCTCTTTTATAGGAGCTTTTTCATATTATGTGAACAAAAGCTGAAGAGCCTGTGGAAATGGCCTGAAGTTGCCTCAGGTGTTACGGTAGTTTGGATGGTTATACAAGGGTAGAAGGGGAGCATTTGGTGCAATGAACGTGAAGTTAGTGAAAAGAATGGCTGTACTGCATTGAGTTCAACAGGTTAGAGTCACAACTGTGACAGCCTAAGTCAGAGTCTGTGTGTGTCTCTGTGTGTGGAAGGTGTGGTTCAAATCCTTTACCTACCCATAGCCATGTAATGCAGTGGGAGAGGGAAAGAGATAACCCTGAAGATTCTGGGTGTGTACAGCTGCCTGAGGACAACTGCAGTCAGGATGCTGGTCTGTCATTTAGATTGTTCTAGCTTGTACTGAGAACTAGATATTTTGTTTTCTTTTTGATTCTATGCTTCTCAGAGCTTAAAAAAAACAAAAGGAAAGAAAAGATTTGCCAAATCACTTTTTTTCCTCTCTGATGACCTTTGCAAGATACAGACTGAGTTTTGTCACCCTTAATCAAGCTAGCAATCGCTTTTAAAATAGTTTCTCTGAATTTGATCAAATCTTCTGGATGTTGTCAGAAAATAGAACAAGATTAGAAAATGAAACAACTGTTGTACATGTATTTTAAAGCATAATGTTCTGTAGGGGAGAAAAGGAATTTTCATGCTTCTTATCTGCCAATGCTTTTCTTCTTGTCAATAAGTGCAGAAAGATAAGGTGGTTTTTTTGGGTTTTTTTGTGTCTTTTTTTTTTATTTTATTTTTGCATTTTCTTTTCAGGGCTTACCTTTTTTCAAACTGTGTCCAGTTTTAGAATAGCTACCCCGTGACACAAGAAAACATGAATTTTTGTTTGATCATCTGCTTTAGCATGTAGCTTGGCATAAAGTAAGAACAACTCTCCAAAAGCTTGATTTTTCATTTCCATAACAAGTATTCATGTATTTTCTTGAAAATTTTCTGTCTGGAATATAAGGACATCTTTCATGCAGAAAACTCCAAGGGCTTCAATGATAGACTTTATAGATTCCCTAAGTTTAAGGAACAAGAATGGGACAAAGTAATGGATAGTAAGGAGGGCAGGTAAAATGTTCTTATCTCCCAGTAAATCAATGACTCTTCTGCCATGACAGTTTACAATAGTGAAAGTGTCTAATGCATCATCCTTGCTGTAAGCAGAAGTGAGGACTAAATTCAATGCAAGTGTCTACAAGACAGCACGAAGTGCTGAATGCTTTGTAAGTGGCTCTTAAGTTTAGTGCTGGAATATGATTCTCTTCAGAGAAATGAGAAGTTAAGTGCTTTTTGTCTTAGAGCTGTTAATGAAAGATGTCGTCCTCTATCTATAATGGATATAATACTTCACACAAAGTATTAAAGTAATGAGGCACGATGCTAAGAAGGTTTCTGCTATTAGAAATCATTGCCATTGGAGTCCAGGCGCTCATGCCTCCTGCAGTTCTACTGATATTTAATGTCAGTACTTGTCAGCTGTGTGCTTTATGGGTTCAATATATAGTGCACTACGTTTTAGTTCTGATGTATGGATGAGGTATCATACCTACTAACACAGAAGCATTTTGGAGAACATAGAAGAGGTTTGGACTGAGTTCAAATAAAGATTAAAGCTAAATAAAATGTATTGGTTTCAATTTAAGAACATATAATAGAATTAGCTAAGACTAAAAATAAAATAAATGTAGAATGTGAGGCTTAATGCATGAATTCCTTGGAACTTGCAGTTTCTCACTGCCTGTTCTGTATTGTGCAGAGAGATCAGGGTCCATATGTGATTGCTCAGAAAAAATGTAGATGATACTGCATATCTTATACAGAGCTGAGAGATGAAAAACATTCAAGACAACAGTATGTCTGACATACTGTTTTATGGGTGAACTAATTTGTTATGCTGCTCAGAAACTCTTTGTTCCATAATCAAAATAACAGATCAAAGGAATTAGTTGTTTACTAAAGCCCTTAGAAGGTCTTTATTCAATAGAATAGGAACTGGTGGTTGTGAGTGAGCTGGAGAATATATTCACATGTATTCCTGAGGTGCTACATTTTTTCTTTAATGAGTGATCATAAACGCCTCTTTCATATGTCATGTCTAAAAATCTGCTCTTAGCACTAAAAATCTTGTGTGCAGCTTAGCAAATTCAGCCATATTCTGTTGGTTTTAAAAACAGTATCTCCTCCGTCTCTGGGGGAAAATTATGGTGCTTGTAGTAGTGATGGCTGTCAGAAGTAGTGGTTTGCACTAAGTTACCCTTTCTATGGACTGTAATGCTGTCCAGAGTCCCTCTGATGATTTGGGCTGTAGCCGTCTGAGGTATGTATGGCTCTGATGTGACTTGGTGTAAGGTTTGGCAGATGCAGCTGTACCATACCATGAAGGAGGGCTTTAGTGCACCAGCACTCCTTATCTGACGCATTTGAGGATCTCTCCATATAATTCACTTTGCTCCTCTGCCCCATGAATCAGAACGCCCAAAGGCTTTCAGCAGGATAATATTGTTAAATACTGGAGGTACCCTTGATAGTGTCACCTTGATACAGTGTCAGCTGCTAAAACAGACCTACCTGTCTCTACATTACAAAGCATTTCCACATAAACAAAGTAATAAATGCTAGAGTCATATGAAGCGTGAATGTTTCACCAATAATGAAGAAAATGTTTTTAGATTCTTGCTGTTCATGTAAATTTTTGATTTTGTTAGCAAGAGGTTAGAGGAGCAACTTAGGAGTAGGAGTACTTATTGAGTAAGTTTTTCAAAGGAGAGGGTCCCCATGACCTTACATAGTGGCAAAGAGCTAAGTAATTTTAATATCTGTTCTGTGTGGAAAGGGGATGCAGTGAGGTGGGTTATCACAGGCTCTCCTTCATTCATACGTTCATTTATACTTCTGGACTTATCAGCACAACTAAAAGGTGAATTAATGATATTAATTATGCCTAGCTTTATAACAATAAATCAGTGAGTTTGAATAGAAAAATTCTGTGTATGGGAGTATTTTGATCTGTGATGCCTGATTTTCTCAAATGCAGGTTTCCACTCTGCCTAATATACAACTTTCCCATTTCCCATATTTTAGAGACATGGCTGACATAAGATTAAATTTGCCCGTTCTTATACTCATGGTAGTTTTCTTGTTCTGTGTTATGTGTAGCAGTGCAGGAGGGGAGAGTGAAAAAACAAGGAAGAATCCAGTCTTTCCAACAGGGTCTTGCTTTGTGATGGATTGCATTGCTTTTCAGTACTTCAACTTCTCCAGCTGCAAAATTGCTCTTCCTTTGTTTAGCAAGCTGACATAATGGTATAAGTTTAGCTCATAAAACTAGTACCTGAAGGTTAAAGGTAGCTTGTAAGTAGAACTTGTGCTGCTCTGCAGTAGGGAAATCATGAAGGGCATATTAGAAAGGGATGGTCATGTTAAAGGGTCACCATCCTTAGATTGCTTTGTAGTGGTTTGCTTTCTTATATTATATATCCATCTGTTTGGAACTTGAATTTACTTGGTGGGAAGGAAAAAGCAGAAGGACCTGACTCAGCAGCTGAGTTTGGCAGGCAGTGCCTGGGTGTGCTGCCGTACCTTATAGTGGGCGCAGGGGCTGTGAGCTGCTGCAGAGCAGAGCTGGGGAGGAACTGGGGTTGGGGCAGCCGCAGTGCTTGCCCATGTGAAGACCTTGAATTTGTTTCTGTCCATGTTTCCTGCAGCAGTAAAATAGAAGCACCTCTGAGGGACTTGGGTAATTGTCCAGGTGCCATCTCAAAGGATAGTGACAGTGAGAATTACTGAAGAGGTGCAAGAAGCATAATCTGACAGATAGGTCCTCCATGGAAATGCATCTCCTTTTTTTTGCTAAGAGCTGAACACATTGAAACAATTCCAAGTGAAATTTTGCAGGGCTGAGGGTGCAAAATAGAGGGAGTACACAGGGATATTTATTTTAAGCACTATTGTCCTGGCAAAAAATGTTTATGGTGTAGGAGACTGGACTGAAATGACTATTTGTGGCACTACTTGTAATTGACTTTATAAGAAACATTTTTTAACCTGCTGGCAAGCATTTGAAAAACTGTCAGTCTAGGGGGAAAAGAGGTTACTGTGTGTGGCTATTTTCTGTATATTGCATAATGTGCAAACCATTTGTTTCCTGGATAGAAGTTTGTCATTGAAACAGATTAGAAAATGTCGGAGAGATTTTTTATAAGGAGAGAAGTGTGTATGGATGGGTTGGTTTACCAAACATGAGATTTTTTTGTAGTTTTTTATAATAGTTGAATTTCCCTTTAGGGTTTACAATGCAGTATATACAATTATTTATGAGGTGCTGAAGTATGATAAATAAAGCATTCTGGCATTAAAAAACACCTCAAAACTCACCCAAAGAAACCTCAGGATGTATTACATGCCTGCTTTGTATTAACCCTGACCTTTATTACGAAACTCAAAATGACTAGAAATACAAAAGAAGTTACCCTTGTGGTATGTAGGTAAAATAGCAGAAGCATGTTTAATGTGATGGTCAAACATGATAAATTCTGTTCTATCTTTTATGCAATTATCCTCTATGCAATCATTTTAAATGTTGAATTTGATCTTCATCAACCCTGCAGGAAGAAACAGATTCATGGAATAGGAATGTATCATCAGGGTCAGTGAATTCATCCAGTTCTCACTCTGTAAGGGACATTTAGTCTTTTAAAGTCTAGGGAGCAAACCTGCCTCAAGCCCACACACTTCACAGCAGTCAACATAAGCTCTACATCCAGAGGGGAACAAAAGCTGTAACCCTGATGTGCTTCCCATAGCTGAGTGTTCTGCAGTGTCAGAGAAACTTGAACAATACCACCCACAGTTGCAGTCCCTTCCTCATAATTTAAAAGAAGGCTGACCACTTGATTTTTATTCCCTTTTTACAAGAACTATTAAAAATGTTCAAATTTCTTCCTAAATACCCTTTAAAATGTTTTAAAATGCTTTTAGTGAGTTCTTTTTGTTCCCACAACAACGCTTTTGGGATGAGTTGTCTGCAGTACGTTCCCTTACACCTTTCCTGGGTCTTTAGGGGTTAGAATACCTTTCAGCTGATCTTTTCCCACACTTCTTAGGTCTAGCTTAGCCAGTCTCATGCACTCTGTGTGAGCTTTGCATTTACTTCATAATTCCCGTGGCCTCTCTTCTTCCTCATCTTTGACATTGTATAACAAATGGCTGGTTTTGTGCTCTATTGCCTGGCTACATCGGCAACCAGGACAGGGTCATGGGAAAGGAAGAGAATGGTGATGCTGCATGCCAGCAGCTATGGGTGGATATTTCTGCTTGGTGTTCCTTGGGAAAGTGCACTCTTCCCTCCTGTGTAGTAATTTGGGCTCCCCACTACACCACAGACAGTTTTATTTCAGATGCAACACCTGGGGTGTGAATGGAAAAGCCAGAAGAAAAGTAGATGTAAACATCTACAGAACTGCACTAACCAGCATATTTGGGGTGGTTTTTTTTGTAGTGACTTTGAATCCTTACTCTGCAGCTGCTGAGGGAGGTGTCTTATGTGCCTGTGAGGTTGTGCAGTCTGGAAAGCTGTGTCATGGGACTGCCTTTTGTGAACAGCTGTTGCTCTGATATCTGCTTTTGATTTTACTGGCATTTTGGGTTGGTTGTTATTTCTTGACGGAGTACCTGGTGTTTGGACACGAAGGTGATTTTTTTTAAAGCTGACTATTTTTCAATGAGCTTGTGCACATGTGTGAATGTGCTGCATGTGTGTGTTCATCCTGTAATTTACCAGAGGACATGACTTTGAAAAGGGCCGGAAACATTTTTCTTCTTTTAGAAGACAAAATGTGAGAGAAAGTTCAGCACTGGAAGAATACATTTCCTTCATTAGACTTATTTCATGGTATCTGCTTGGTCACTTCTAGAGCCTGTATTAATTAATGGATATTGCTCTGAGCATTTTAATATGAGGGTGAAAGTTTTGCTAACTGAGACTCACAGAAATAAAAAAACTAATAATGCTAAATAAAAAAACCCCAACTGCCAGCAACCTTGTAACATACCAAGCCAACTGAATGAACAAATGTACATAGAATAAACAGCCAGAATTAATGCCAAGATGTGCTGGCATTCAGACCAAAGCAAAATACAGTTCAAACAGAATATTGCTGAAGCTCTTGGAACTTACTTCAAAAATCCAAAGCCAAGAAAATATATATATCTAAAAGGTAAAAAGCAGGCTCAACCCACCAGATATTTCTGAAGAAGGGCACTCCACTTCTACTCTAACATTAAACATGAATGTGGCACACTTTGTATTTCCAGAACAGTGACATGTTGAACAGTGAGCAGGGACTCTCCTTTTTGCTGCAGTTAGCTTTCGTTTTCATGTGTTCATGCACTGACACCATTGTTTTTGGCTTTTTATGTACCAGTAGTTAGAGAAAAACATTCCTACAAATAGCATGTTTTCTTTTTTGTTCGTTATTTTGTTATGTTTGTAGCCTCATTTCAGGACAGAATGTTTTAGCATCTCCTGTTACTTGAGTACACAGCATAATCTCTCATTGGGATTCCTAATCTTAGTATATCTGACCAGATATTCAGATTCAGTATTTTGGTCTCACTGGCACACCCTAATAAACATGGAAGCCAAACTGTTCCTGAGAGGGAGGTACTTCTGAAACCCTAAAGAACTAGTGTTATTATAGTGAGATTTACTTTCTGCCATCTCTGCAGCTTCTCATGTGAGCTTGGATGATTTCTTCAGACTTTTTGCCCTTCACATTCCATTTATACAATTAGCATGCCCAATTTGTCTGTTGGGAGGTGGATGAGCAAATACCAGAGCTACTGCTAGGAATCTTCTGGCATTAACTGATCTCACAAACATGACGCAAAACACTTGTTTCTTGGTTTTTCCAACCTTGTGTTCTTAAACTGTAAAATATTTCAGGATTGTCTCCATATAAATAATTAATTGAGTGTATCTCCAGCTTGATTGACATCCCCAGAGATTATTCTAATAAAAGTCAAAAGACATATTAATATCTTGCTGAGAATGCAGAAGAAGATTCACAAGTCTTTCCATCCATGTTTGTTCCTGATGTGATCCACCCATTAAACTTTGCCATGCCCACACCTAAAATGTGACATTCACACACCTAAGATCCTGCTCTGTCTGTCACTTTCCCAGTGCAGTCAGTTGGAGTTTTGTCTCTGACTCCTGGTGCAGCAGGAACAAGGTCTGTCAGCATGTGAAGAGGAGCCCCTGGAGGCAGCTCTTTTGTCTGGTGATCCTCTCATCTCTCTGTATCTCTTATTTCATCTCATCCCCAGGGAAAAGGTTCTTTCACAAGCCCTTTGGTCAAAGAAAGCACCTTAGCTGTCAACCCTTAACACTTACATGAAGAGGACATCTGTTGGTGTGAAATACATGCAAAATACAGCAGGCATTATAAAATATTGAACAAATCTACATGAGACAGGCATACAGAAGTTCCCTCTAGTTCTAAATTCCTTAGTTCTTGCACTGTGTTCTTGGCTTGTCTTTGTTTTCAGGACAACACAATGGTATTTATTTACTTATTTTAATATATTATTTATATTTTCAAATCATGATTTAGAGGAAGTGGTATTGATGCCTTCATTTTGTTAGCATATGACTTGGTAATAGCTCCATAAAAATTAAATAACAGGCCATTCATTATTCCTTGGGAAATATTAAGATTTATTAGCAATGCCTCCAGAATCAAGTAGTTTAAAACTTGTACTTTTTAGAGTTAAACTGGGGAGCATTGGTTTGTTTAATTTAGGGTGTAATTATGCTCAGTGGTTTTTTTACTTGAATTAAACTGTCTTAATTTGGAGCCATATTTCTACTGTATACCATTGCACATTTCTTGATAAGTGTACTCTTAAAGAAAGCCTCAATTCTTTCTTGTAATCCAGTGAATCCCATGAGACATGAATTTTGTTTCCAGAATTGTTGCAGAAAAGTAGGTAAATGGAAGCCAAAGCTGATTTTTACTATCAAATTTCAGTAAAAGTATGGCATAATGACAGTTCATTCTTTGACATAAAGAATTTAATTCCTGCTGTAATGATGGGAGTTACACTAATCTTGTTTCATTAGGAATATCTGGAAAGATGATTTTGTTCTCATATGAATATTGCAAAATTGACAAGCTGAGAATCCTTAGCTAGATTGGCTACTGCTTGAATGCTACCTACTGACACGCTTTCATAGCTCTACCTTGGTTTTGACTGTTTCTAGTGCCACTACTGTCTTTGTAATATCAAAAGTTGGTGCCAGTTTTTAAAGTATATTTGCAAAACTTTCCTCAAACTTACAAGATCCTTTTAGTTTTTAAAACTAAGATGTTGAATTAGTAGCATAACATTTTTTATCTTTCTCTCTATTGTCCTTGTTAGTGGAAGCAAACCACTGGAGGATTTGTATTTTGTTTATACTTTTTCCTTTCTCAGTGGCATTTCAAGATTTCTACCTCCAAAAAGCTGTACTGTCAGATAGGAGTAGAGAAAAATGATAAGAAAGCAATGAAAGGAAGTCTGAATGCTGTTTAGTATGTTGCATTCAATTGCAGGAAAACTGTGAGAAGGGGAGGGAGAATGAAAGTAATGAAAATCTTTTGAAGCACATTTTGTTAGGTTTGGGGGACATGCTTGACAGGAAATTTTATCTTTTAGAGATAGGACAAGTATTGGGGAGTTTTTAACAGAAATACTTGTCTTTTCCTCCTTCCTCTCCACATGATGTTTTAGCACTTTCAGACACTCAAAAAAGAGCACGGAGCCCTAAAGGCCTTGTTTCTAGTCTTGCTTAATACAGAGGAATTGCTGGACTGTTTGGAAAAGCTAGCTCTTCTGTTAGCCCAGTGAATCTCCTTGGCAGGAAAGATCATATATGAAATTTTAGCCATTGGGGAGCAACAGGTTGCTATAGAGAAAACTTCTGAGTTTACTTTGAACTCCTCTTTTAATACAGTTTATCACAGAGGGCAGTTCTGCTGTCTCATGGGGTAATGGGCTCTGACAGCAAATTGCCATTAGATGCAACCATTTACCAATATTCACTACCACAGACAGCAAAAATATGAATAGCAATGCCAGCAGGTTTCTGTGCACTCTGTCTTTCTGACATTATTCATTAAATACAGCATATTTTTTTCACAATTGGTCAGTTACTGCTGTTAACAAATGGTTTATCACCACATTAACCTGCATTAATAGAGTCTTGCGTGAGAACTGGCAGAGATAACAAATTTCTCAGTCTTTATAGGTTTCAGTAATCCCTTTGTGTCATGACATTTACAATTTTCAGGATGGAAAAAAAGGGGAGTATTTTCACAGACCCGACTGTGCAAAGTATCTGGTAGTACTTCAGTAGGCCCATACATATGGCATTATTCTTTATTCAAAATTGTCTGTTGCTCACAAGGCTTTCTGGAGTGTTTTAACTACCTGAAAATGTTGGAGAAAATCTGTTGTGGTTGGGCTGATGGAAGAGGTTGATCCAAAAGCTCTAGATGTCTGATTCCTGATGTTTACAAATACTCAGGTCTTTTTGAGAACTATAATGAGAAGTGTTATCTCAGTACAGGTGGGACTTGCTATTTAATAATATTATTTAGTATTTGAAAATGACTCAGATACCTGAGCTACTGCCAAAGTATGAAGATGAAGGTGTTCAATATAGAGACTCAAAGGCACTAAAGGAGACAGGCAAAGAACAATTTAGCCAAAAGCTACTTGGTACTGCAGAATCTATTGCTGATATGTCTAAACAAACTCTCTCTTCATCATTTTCCCTGTTAATTATCCTCTTAATTCCAGAGTGGATGCCAAGGAGGACAGTGTCTGTGAGGGCCTGGTGTATGCTTAATGGCATAGAAACATAGGTACTGGGCACACTGCTGAATGCTGAGGAAATAGACAAGGTGTGGCATGAAAAATCCCTGGCCCAAACTCATACTTTGCTTTTAACTGCTTTCACTGGTGTACACTTGAACATTAGGGGGGAGCCTCATTCCAGGGACATCTGCTCTGCAATCACCCATATGCAGATGGACTCACACTCATACAGAAGAACAGAAATCCTTTCACGAGAAGGGGAGTGAAGGATGAAGTTTTTTATTGCCTAATCCCACCACCCAGATACAGATATGCTTAGTGGAAAAGCTGAGCACAGTACTTCATCACGCTGTAAGAACAGGGACTCTGAGCATGGCACAGTGTGTCAAAATTTAAGACTCAAAGCTAGCTAAAGTCACACAGTTGCTTTGGCAGAAGTGGTGGGCAGGGTGTATATAACCTCCTTCTCAGCACTCCACAAAGAGAATTCAAATCCATCCCCACCCAGTTTGGGAAGAGAGCAAAAGTAATAGAGAAGGAGATGATCTGTAGGATTCATTTTAAAAGTATTTCCCTTGTCTCCTGAGATTTTATTTTTTTACTCTGTTGAAGAGACAAGACATTATGCAGATAGTTTGAAAAATAGCATTCTCATGAATATAAAATAACTGCAGAGATGAGGATGCTGAACAGTCACTATGAGGCCAAGGGCAGAAGTGTGTGATGCCTCCATCAGACTGTACTGTGCAATGTGAATTGTTTGAAGGCTGTGGGAGAGTTTTGAACTGCTGGTTGCATTGGATGAAAAGAATGAGTCCTTACATATTACCTCCACACAGTGCATTTATGTACTCCGGACAGAAAACAGATTTTAGGCTGGAAGTTTTTAAGAGTGTCCAATACTGGAGCCAGTATTCTTTAACTTATTCATCCATGATTTGGACAAAGGGGCAGATGCCTCTTCACAAAGTTTGTTGATGTTACAAAGCTGGGAGGAGCGGCCCATATCCCACACTTCTGTGCAGCCGTTCAGAAGGACCTTGACAGGTTGGAGAGATGGACAGAGAATCACAGAATTGTTAGGATTGGAAGGAACCTCTGGGGATCACCTAGTCCCACCCCCCACTGCCAAGGCCGGGTCACCTAGAGCAGGTTATGCAGGAACTCATCCAGGTGGCTTTTGAATGTCTCCTGACAGGGAGGCTCCACAACCTCCCTGGGCAGCCTGTTCCATCTAAAACTCACCAAGGCAAATGTAGGGTCCTGCACCTGGGGAAGAATAACGCCATGCACCAGTACAGGCTGAGGGCTGACCTGCTTGTAAGCAGGTCTGTAGAGAAGGATCTGGGGATCCTCACGGATAACGAGTTGTCCATGAGCCAGCAGGGTGTCCTGGGGGCCAGGAAGGCCAAAGGTATCCTGGGGGAAATAAAGAAGAGCATAGCCAGCAGGTAAAGGGAGGTGATCCTGCCCATCTACTCAGCCCTGGTGAGGCACATCTGGAGTGCTGTATCCAGTTCTGGGCTCCTCAGTACGAGGGACTTGGAGCTCCTGGAGCAGGTGCAATGGAGGGCAAAAAGATGATTAAGGGTCTGGAGCATCTCTCTCACGAGGAAAGGCTGAGGGACCTGGACCTCTTAAGCCTTGAAAAGAGGTGACTGAGAAGAGAGGATACCAAGAGGAAGCATCTAGGCTCTTCTCAGTGGTGCCACCCAATAGGACAAGAAGCAACAGTCAGAAAGTGATGCACTGGAAATTCCACCTGAACATAAGGAAGGATGTCTTTACTGCACAGGTAACCAAGCACTGGAACAGATTGCCAGAGAGCTTGTGGAGTTTCTGTCACTGGTGAATCTCTTCAAAAACAGGATGTAATCCCTGTGCCATGTGCTTCAGAATGACCCAGTTTGAGCAGGGAGGTTGGACCAGTGACCCAATGTGGTCCTTTCCAGCCTTTCCCATTCTGGAATTCTGTGATTCTATAAAGTGACTTCAGATTACAAAATCCAGGATTTGGCCTCTTTAATCATTCATATACCCTTAACATACCAGAAGTATGCCATAACATAGGTTTCCACATGTAACAGTTGTTTCCTTAATATTTTCTAAGTGGAGTATTTTGTATCTGCCTCTTCATGCTGCTGTGGATGGTATTTAGCAACGGTTCCTTCCTAGCCCAGACTAATTGCCTTGTTAAATTTAATCTCAATTAAATAAAAATACTACCTCATTAATACTAAGCCTGACCTTCCTGCTAATTATCATCCTTAGCAAAGGGTTAATTGTCACGCTATTTTACTTTTATAGCTGGCTATACTTTGCTGGTTGGTTTCATTAGCACTGACTGCCTTTGAAAATGCTTTTCAATTAATGTAATTTTCACATATTTCTTCACCCTCCAATTATGTTGGAATGGATGTTGATTGGGAAGAAAAGGTGTGTTATGGGAATAGTGGAACTGGGAACCACCAAGTAAGTCAACACAGCTTATTTTCCAGTAAAGGGTATTTGTATTAACCTTCTGTCTAATTAAAATAATTGTTCAACTAAGTAAGGATTTTATAGAGTTTAGTGACATTATTAAACAGTGTTTTTGCTGTATGTAGTAGGTGTAGAATATGAATACATGGGTGTTCTTTCAAGTCTTAAGTCACAGCTGCATATGGTGCTAGATGAAATCACTTAGAGGGTGAGAGGGCAATCAAAAAAATCTGACTTTTTGAAGAATTTTTAGGGACTTCAGGACCTTGATTTTGGGACAGAGAATATATCGCCGCTTACGCACAGTTTTAAGCATCCTCAGTGCAGAGAAGTTGTGAGTGTTATTCTGACAGAAGGAATCTAACCTAGCTGTTGTAGGTACTTACCTTGTGGTCTTGTTGTTAGCTGAATGTCATGTTATCTGACTAGCTAATTAGCCAGCTAGCTTCTATGAGATCACCACTGGGAAACAGAGAATGCTCCTGTCTTGCCTCCTTTACTCTGATTAAATTCCTCTAAGAGTCCTTAGACATCTCATCTATTATTCTACATGTAACTACTGAATGGCAGAGCTGTTGAATTTGCATCCACTCCTAGTACACAGGATCTATTACAACTGTCAGCTCCACTACTGTTTTTGTGCATCAGTGCAGGTGCTATATTTAGAGTTCAGAGATGACCCAACAGGGATATGATTTATATTTGAACTAAATAGATACCTCTTAATTGGATGATTCCCAAGTAGGTTGACAAATAACCTCCTTTAGTAGCCCTTGAACCTGTCATATGGACTCATCAGATGGGTTTAATTAAGAATCATAAATTGAATGCAGTAGAAGGAAACATGGATATTTGTGCACCGTGGTGGCCTGAAACCCTCTCTGAATATGGTTCTTCCTCCTTACTAACAGAAAAGGGGGTTGACTGGTATAAAAAAAACTTTTCCTGAGAGATGACAATAGACAGAGGGTGAATACCCTTTTTAACAGCACTGTGAAGCAGTCAGGTGGATCCTACAGCCTGTCTGTGCAGCAGCTTGACTGTGATACGATGCACGAAATAGGGAAACAGAGTTATGTCTGTGGATGGAAAGAGATAACACTTCTAAGAAATGATAATGAGAGGTGCTTAGATTCTGAAATTTTAGGCTGATATGCCAACCCCAAAATCTGAATCTTGATTTACTACAGGAAATGAATATTCTCACTAGCAGGACTACTCAGAAAAATTCATCAAGTGAAAAAATGCACTCTATTTTTTTATCCTCTAGAAAGCCTTAGGGATTTGTGGTCTCTAGAAATTGAAATGGTAAGAAAAGTCTCAGATATCAATACATGCATAATAACAGCAATAAGATACTAAAAGTGCAAGGTGCAGGACAACTTCTCTTGCAACTGAATTACCAGCAAGTCTTATGAGAGCACTGGTGATTTTAAAGACATTTGATTCTTTGGAGGGGAATGCCTCCTTTTTTTGGGCTCTCTGTCATAATTGTGCCTTTCAGGATTTAGGTCTCTAGCAAGAAAATGACATTTTTGAATTCATTATAGGGTTTCTCTTACCTCATTGAAAAAAGAAATTGAAGATAAGGTGTGTGTTTGTATTATGGTTATTGAAAAAAAGTTTTTCTACGTTGTGGAACTTTTGACTTTAAAACAGCAGGGAATCCTTTCCTATGCAGCATCCTCATCAGATAAGATGTTGACACATAGTACTCTTTGATCTCTTCTGCATGAGATTCAGTATAACTAAGTATATGTATGTATCCTCTCAGTTTGATCTGTTATTGTAAATAAGATAACCACACTGCATAGGGAAGAGGAAATGAAGAGGTGAAGCTTCCAGCTTTTCTGGTCAGGATGTCAGGGATCAAAGCCTGAAACACAATTTCTAGAAAATTTATCTTGACATCATGCCACCTCTCTGAGTCAGAGCACAGTGCAGTGGAAGAGTAGCATACACACAAGACTGTCATGTTGGATCTATAGAAGGCAGCTACTGTGAGAAACTAAGCCTGTCTTAGGAAACTCTTGGAGGCACTTGTGATCCTGACTGCACTTTCACGCTTTCTGCATCTAATCAATTTGTTTTTTTCTTGAGATTTGCACTCTCCATTTATTCCCAGCAGATAACAATGCATCATCTCCTGAACATACTGGCTCCCCGTAGGCCTCACTGCTAAGGTGAATATGCTTAATACCACTTACTGACAAGAGAGCTTCCACACCGCTCTCTGAGGTTACTTATCCCAAGCTCACATGGCAAGAAGGATAAGTGGGACAGAGCTCTCTGCAGGTCACATTCTCCCAGTACTAAGGAGCCTTATTTCCATGGAGATTTTTATAGAGCTCCTTGGAGAGCTACAGCATATCCCCTGCCACAGACAGTGACTCACACAGAGCTGCTTTAATGGAGACAGATTTGCAATAATCCAGGCATAGTGGTTTTCTTTCACAAGGAATAATGAGCAAGAATTCAATGCAACTGTTTATAATGGCCATGAGAAAAACTTCTCTGACTGCTATTGCAGTTTGGGGTGTAAGTCAGCCCAGTTAATGTACCAGGAAACAGATAATAAAAATTTCAAGTGTGCTGTCACTGAGTCAGTGGAGTTAGCAGACAATCATCAGTCTCAATTTCACTGTGCCCTGAGCAGTGCATAGTGCTAAGTCTTTTAGTGGGAGAGACCCAGACTGCTTGGCTGCAAGCCCTTGACCCTCAGCTGCAGAAATACCCTTTCAGTTAGATGTCAGAGCCTGTTCTTTGAGACTGGATGGATTTGTGTTCTTCCAAATATTCAAATTTCATGTTTCTGTGGTTTTTGATGGAGACATCTGTCTCATGTTGGGTTCTGGTGATTCTAAGGAAGAACACAGCAGTGATTCCAGTGTAGTCCTTTCCCTATTTACACTCAAGAATATCACTTAGTAAGAAATAGTAAATCCTTATGTGCAAATGTATTTTTATTTATAAACTGATTTCTATACAACACCTAGTTATTAACTCTGTATATACATATATATATATATAATATTTAATGGAGCACTGATAAAAGGTTGTTTGCATGATGAGAGGACCCTGATCATAGACCTGAGGTGAGCAGCCACTGCATCAGACCCAGGCTCAATGTGAGAGAGCACCTGCCTAGCTGTTGTCAGCTGGCAAACTGTGGAGGGGGTACACTGGAGCAGTGAGGGAGCAGTGTGGCACACCCAAGCAAGGACAAAGATCAGGTACTTTAACTTTAAAGTCCTGTCACAAAATACTTTTCGTATATTAGCTCCATCATAAACCTAGGCAATTTTTATGGTGCTCTCTGCTTTGAAATTAGAATACCTGTATTTGTTCCTGATTTGTAAATGTATTTGTTAGTTTTCATTTTTATTTAGCTTAAATAATTAGCTTTTCTCCTCTATTTCTACAAAAGCAGTCATACCCTCTATCTGTGCACACTTTTCCTGGACAAACAGTTGCCATTTCCTAAAACAACTGCTCCTTTCCCTTCAGGAACACTCTTTGATCAAATTTAAGTAATTTTTTTCTCGAACAAGATGGAATAGAATCACATTTTTCTAGTATAGCCTTTTACAATGTAAATTTAAAATACCAGTCTGTTTCACTGGAAATACTTTACCATGTACTTACCATGAATTAAGCTTATCATGCTCAGAGTCACATTCTTGATATTTACAGTGATAACACTCTGCAACTGTTGTGCTTTCTTTTTGTTTGTTCAAAAAATATTATTCTCTAATTAATAGCAGAAATTGTAATTCTGTTACAGGGCCTAGAAGAACAGTTCTGTGAAATGCTGTTTTTTTAACAATTATGGAACTTATCAGCAGCATGGTCTTCCTATTAAAAACCCCAGAGCTTTCATTTATGTTGACAATTCTTCCATTTTTTGCATTAGAAAGTAACTTCATCATCTCCTCTTTATGTCCTGTTAATTCAAATATTATACTAGACTCCTGTAGAACTGTAATCACCAGCAATCTTCCCCTCATGGTAGATAGCTATTAACCCATCTTACTTTCTTCTGTATCTTCTGCACCTTAAATAATGATTTTTCATCTCAAACCATTTTGATCGATTTCCTTAAGTCTCAGGGATTAGATTTTGCCTTATTTCCCTAGGAAATCACCTACCTAGCAAATAAGATCATGTTATCTGTCATGGTGTTTTATATATGATATTCATTCATTCATATTTTTCCTGATTGAGATCATGCCTTGTAGTTGTCAATATCACTATCCTCCCTCTAGTAAATAAAGCCACCACATTTACGATTCCTGATTTGCATGTTTCTGCCTCTATTTTGACATAAACTGGACTTATTTTCCATATCACTTTCTGTTTCTTTAGTGTCACCTACATCATTTCTGAACAGCTCATCCTGTTCAGTGCAATGTCCAGTCATGCTTACTGTGCTTTTATGTTTTCCTTAATGTTTACAATCATCCAGTTTCATGTCCTACTTCAGGACTTGTGGTTCCTCCTTCCAGTTGTTTGTTGCCTTTGTTCTATGTGATAAATGCAACAGCTGTTTGTGTCTGACTTGGTGTTGAGTTTTGTATTGTCAGACTAATTGCATCAGCCAGCTGGCTACTGCTCCCATCTGGCATCCTTCTGGCCCTTGCTCATCTCTGTGCAAAAATCCACTAAGCTAATTAAGGACCCAGGCCTTCAACTGATCCTCTGCAAAGCCTTTCTGCTTGGCATGGTCTGTTACAATGAATACAGGATTCAGAGAATCTCTCACCCATAATGTTTAAAAGTTTTGGAAGAAGGTATGTTTTTCTGATTACTTCATGGCTTATTTCTGTGAGTAAGTCTTGTTCCAAATCCTGTCCACAGATGCAGGAATAAATGTGAAAATCCAAGTAGTATGTCTGGATTATTTTAATTTTGCATTTTTTTCTCTGACTTCTAATTAATGAAAATATGAAATCACTGCTGAGAACCAAGTAAAAGCTGCTCTTGGCTCATGCTCTAGACCTTAAACATTTCTGGCAAGTAACATATGGGGAAAATATTGGAAGAAAAAAATACTGCTGTCTTTGAAGTAACATATGACATTCTTTGTCCAAACAAATCTATGCAAATGCTACCAATCCCTGTCTACTCTAGAAATGCAGGATTGCTTTCAAAGCACACTGTCTTTGGCTCAGAAAACGCAGGATGCTACTTAGGAAGGCAAGGTTGATAATAATGGAAAAGGTTGTTTTAGCAAGAAAAGGGAGTATGTGTACATAGGAAGAATGTTGCAAATACACAGAAGAGAGAAGCCAGACTGGCTCTTTCATTTTTTTGCTTAACACAACCCTGAATTTCTTTGCAGAAAATCCTTGAGCTTTGCAAGCAATGAAGCAGATTCTGCCCTTAATTGTTTCTCTCCATTCATTGCAATAAGCAGTGATAGAATTAATTATTAAAACCACTTCATCTGTATCTGGAATTGTAAGAACCAGAATTGCAATGATTTGAACCACATGACTTTTTAAAAAATAAGAAGGCTGGAAACATTTTAAAGAAAACTTTAGAGAAACGACCTGTCTTTCTCAATGACTTAATAACCATGCTTGTCTTCATGGGAACTGCAAATCAGCCCCATGTTCCAGGTATGCTGCTGTGTGTTTCTCTGCTGCTGTGGGCTATCTCCTACTGTTATTCAGAAGAGAAAAGAGTAAAGATGATGGAGAAATTTCTCTCACTCCTAGCAGCCTTTATTCATTGAACAAACTTGTGCTTGACTGTTGGTAACCCTGTAAAACCAAAGTTGTATGCCCAAATTTCTTCAGACTTTCTCTCCATCACAACATGCATTAGTCCCCAGAATCACTATCCATAATAATTTTAAGTATCCCACAGTTCTTTTCACCTGGAGCTTTTGGGTCAGAAGTAGGACAGACTTTTGAGCTATCTGTGGGACTCATGACTCCTTGATATTACCAGGGACTCTGGTTAACAGGTTGCTCTCATGTTGTAGCTTATTCCTCTTCTGAGACAGGAAAAATGTGTTCTGGAACTATATTCCTAGACTATTTAATTCACAAATCTTTAATGTCATGGGCAGAGATTTAAAGGACTAAAGTGGCAACATACCAAAGCTACAGCAAAATGTGCAATGCCCTAGTTCCAAATAAGCAGCTGTGCTTCAAAGCTGTCAGCCAGCAAAGCATTTTTCTTTTTGCAAAACTGTGTGCTTCCAACAATTCACTCTGCCCTGGACAACTCAAATTAGGGACTTTCTGTCATTCTGTTGCCATCTCAATTATGCATCCTCAGATGAAAGCCAGCATTGATGTGGATGCATCCAGATAAAAACAGATTGCACCTTCATTTATAGTGTGAAATATTTATCTTTTGCTTTTATGGAAATGCTTTGCATTTGAGATATGATACCAAGCACCCTGAAAAAGTTAATAGGCTCCAATTAATTATCTTGTGTTTCTCCTCCTGGTTCAGTTCCAAGCTTTTAATAATATAAAGCTATCAGTTTCATTACTTTATCACTTCTAGCACAACAAGACGTTCCAGGTCATAACTTGGACCCATGAGCATAAGAGAATTGCCCAGCAATTCATTTCCTAATAGATAAACTCTGAAGGGTTCAAATGTGTATCCAAGTGCATCCAAAAATCTTTGGAGGAGAGATCTCATTAGAACAGACTTTCTTTGATTTTCTTTCATCCCTGGTTGGCTTTGAAACAGCATCATTCATGGCTTTGTTTTCAAGTATGCTTTTCCCCCCAACATCTCCATTTGTAGCTCTGAGTGAAATTCGATAGCAGAATAATACAAAAGTTCATGACAAAAAGAACCTAAGTTTTTGGAGACAATCAAATAGTAGAGCTAGTCCAAGCACTGGTCAAAATGTAATGCTGGTGCTTGGTCATTACCCGACTTGACCTGCCCTCTCTCATCCTGTTTGTCATGTGCTTGTAAGTCATGGTCAGCCAGCAGAGAATTTACTTGTTCTAATGAAACACATGAAATGTCCAGTTTCCAAATTAGTTCACCAAATTCAACAAATCCATTTGTAATAAAAAAGATTTAATATAGTTCTGTATTTGTTATTTAGCTATTTAAGTTTCATTGATTATTTATAAATTAAATCAGATCATGCTTTTCAATTCCTTCAGCACTTTGAATAGTCTGAATGTTCATGAGTACATGAATATTTGTAAACACAAGTAAAACACAAAATTCAATGAGAAAAACAATAACAATAGCGTTACAGTATGAATTCTTTATTTATCACAAGCTAAGTTGTTCTTGATTTCACATTCATCCTATTTTATTTCACAGTAATGGTGAATACTTCAAGGGAATGTGTTGCTAAAAGGTAAATGAAAGAGACCATGGCTATTCCTTTTTATGATATTTTCAACATGCTCTGTTGAGGCCTTTATTTATTCATTAGAATAATTGCATTTATCAACATTTCTCCTGAACTTCCATTGGAAATTTGCTGTCTAAAGCTTTTCAACAAGACCTCAAAAGCTTATTTAAACTTCTGTTAAATCATTACTCATTTCTTTTCTTTTAATGTCACTAGAAAAATTACATTTGTTATTATATTTGTATATGAATATCACTTGCTTGTTAAAATTGTGTAACAAAAACCTCTGGATATCAGAAGCAATTCTTGAATCAGTTAACAATCTTAAAAGATAAATCAACATTCTTAGATGCAGTTCATAAGTCATGTACTTTAGATCATTTCCTTTAACTTCGTAATATTCTTTGAAGGCCTAGGAAAATGTAGACAGAAATGGACTTTAGCTCAGTGTTTTACAAGGTTTCTGGAAATGTTTTGAGGTGAGAGTTTGGTCATTTGTGGCTCCAAGCCAGATATTACCTTCTTGAAATTTCATGTCCAACAGCACCTCTTCTGTACAGACAAGAGTGCTCCAACGTTGAGGCCCAAAGTGCTTTTACACAAATGAATCCTAATGAAAGCTCCAGCAAAATGGACCTATCTCTGCCATCAGCCTTCTCATTTAGGAGCTGACATAATTCATCCTCCTTCTCATCTGCTGCCCCTCATTATCCAGGTGGCCTGATGTGCCACATTACACTCTTAGCAGAAGTATCCCCTTCAAAAGCACACTGCCCAGATCAGAGCTGTTTCTTTTGATTTTCTTTCTGACTCACTGACATTTGCAGAGATGCGCCAGTGCATCTGAGTCCAAAAACAAGAAGGTACAAAACACATGAAGTTGCTTTTGTCTTTCATCTCTTCAGTCTTTGTAGTCAGAAAACATTTCTATTACATTGGCCTTTCTTTTCTTCTTTTTTTTTTTAAATTTTTCTTTCATTTACCCTGATCTTATTAAAGTTGCTCATCTCTTTCTTGAGTCCTTCCAGCTGAGTTCTTAGCAAGTCTCCTCGTGATGTGAGCGCTATGTAAAACATCCTTTAGCACTTTGTCGCTTGAGTTGCTCTGAACTGGATTCCTGTTACATCAATATGCACTCGACTGAAGTTGGAGATGCAATTTTAAAACACTGCTGAAAATAATTCTTTTACTCAAACTCAGGTGTACCTTCAGAGGGTGTTGTGATCTCCTTACTCCATCTCAGTTTATTCTTTGTCTGACTATGATACAGAGATTGCTTTCTGTCCCATGCTGTAGTAATGAACTAGTGGTCATATTCTGAATTCTTGCCTTCTTCTGCACTAAAAGTTGCTATGTAAATCTGAGATTATCCTGTACTTCTGGTTAGAGCTTAAAATAAAGCTTTTTACTATTGCATCAAACTGACAGAGATTATCAGCAGACAATTACCAGTCATCTATCTATGCATTAAATATCTGTGTTTATAGAGGGTACTGACTTCTGATGATTCATCTGTCTAGTTTAATCTATGATTAGTATCTGTGTAGGTGTAAATACACCTACATGCAGATCATGCTTGCAGCATTTGTTTCTGGGAGGATGAGAGAAGTATTTGAAACTGAGAGAGGGAATAGTTACGTGCATTTCATAGGGATACCTACCTGGTATCTCTTGGAAATCAACATGGCCTTAATAGTTATAAAAACATTTTCCTAGTAGCTGTTCTGTGAAATACAAAAATGTTCCTTACTAAAAGAACATATAATTAACTTCAAATGAATCCTAAAATTGTGCTCAACTGCAATGTACAACTAAACCGAGTTAGTTAGCTCTGGTTATTTAATATTTATGTAACTATAGGTGCTTCTACACTAAAACAAACAGTATATTAGTGAAGTTGTATCTTTCTTCTATTGTTTTTTTGAAGATGCAGTAGAGATCTAAATGACACAAGATTATATATCTTGTGATGATAGATGAATTATAAACATGGTGTCTTCATCTTTGATACAGCATGTATTTATGTAGACCCAGTGTAATATTAGAGCAATATCAAATTTTTTCTCTCTACCTGAAAGTGTGTGCTTGTAACCTAGTGCAGATGGAAAGTGACTTCTAACCCTCTTGTCCCTCACCAAAGTCCTGGGTAAGCAGCTGCTGATAACCAAGCTGAAGCAGATTGAATATTACAGGAAATGGTCTTCATGAGAAATAGCCTCTTAATAGCACTGTTGGTGTGAAAGAGTAGTGTTAGAAACAGCATTCAGACTAGATGATGTTAATTTCTTATCCTTTCTCTGTGTTTCCTCTTCTGAGACTTCATAAATGGATCTGGCATTTCCTAAAATGTTTTGAAAAAACTTTTAAGGGCTATGTGTTGACATGTGTTTGCATGGTGATACTTCTAAAGCTTTTAGCATAATCCAGTGTGGTGCAGTCTAAATTCAGGAAAAACCATTTTAGTATATGGGCTTCCAGTTGAAGATTTTTCAAAGACACCTTGGAAAGTAAAAGTCTAGTTTTCATTGGTGTGGTATGCACTGTCATGCTGAGATTTCTAAAGAGGCCTCAGCTCTCATATAGATGACAAACAAGGAATCAAAACACAGGTAAAACTGTTCTTCTACTTACATTGAACCCTTAGCAACCAGAAAGATGCAAACAGGTAACCACGGGGTTTGGGTAGAGACAATTAAATTCTTTGGCTGAAATAACTGCAGGCTGCCTTTATTTAAGGCACATTTCAGGGTTGTGGTCTAGTCTTCAATATTTATGGAGCCTGTTAAGATGAATAGCACAAAACACAGCATTGTATTGCTACAGTGGTTGAGACTACTGCTGTGAAATAGTCTAGTATTTTTTAATAGGGGTAGTAAGTGGAAAATGATCCATCAGGGATGAACCAAGACTGAAAATTAGCAATGTGAATGGTGATCTATAAAAAAAGGAAAAAAGTCCTCCAAGACAAATAAACATTCACTGCCAAACTCTTACTTTATTAAATTAGCTCCCTTTGCTCTGCGTTTGGTGTTTATCTTTTTAAATGTCAGTTGTGTATATTGCATCTTTGAAAGTTCCCATTTGTGCCTTCCCTAAAGTTCAGCTGACTTTTAGTTGCTGTCTGACATAGTGAAACTGTGGTAAGCATTTTTTGAAGTTAAAGTGCACCGTTCCCGTTTTCTTGATCTGCTGCTGCCAGCACAGTTTATAAAAACATATATAGAGGTAAAATTTACACTTCAGGTTTTGTGCCTGTAGTTCTTGTCATGGTGACAGCTGCTTTGTACTGGTTACTGATGAATCTGTAGCCCCTCACAAAGAAGGAAAAATAGTCTTATATTCTTCTGCTGTACATGGTTATCATGGGAAAAAAATGTGTTACAGTGTAGAAAGTGTGAAGATTACTGATATAGTGGTTAAAAAACTATACCCTGGAGAAAGAACATCGAACCAGATTTCCTGCTTGCCACCCTTTACTCAAAGGTAAGCTGAAGGCTGTTGTTTGATCTGATTTTGGCGTGGATTTCAATATAGTCTTAGAGGTGAAATAATACATAGATTCTGGAGACAAGGGCACTTCATGTAATTCACCCAGTTCTGAGTGCCCTTCTTTTGATATGTTAAGTTACACGAGTCAGTCATTAATTTTCAAGTATTTATCAACGTTCTCATTTGAAGTGATGAGGTAATTTTCTAGTATGAACCAAAGTTTACAGACAAAGTTATGAGACTTCACAGGAAGCTGTTGACACATGAGAAGCTGATGCCCCAGGGTTCATAAGCAGGAGTAAGTCATTAGTACAGTTTTTATAAAGTAATATCCTTAGATAATTAGAGCTCTCCTACTTTTATTTACCTGACAAGAGTAGGAAGGAAGAGTAGACTAAAATAAACACCAGTGAAATGAGGAAATTAAAAGAGCAATTGTTAAAAGTTGTTAATCAAACCATTTAGTAGTTCTTTTTCAAGCAGCACTGGTATTAGGCTGCCCTGTGCTAACTGCGTGCATCGAAGCAGCACTAAATGTCTTAGATCCAGCCATGAATGTCGGGCCAGGGGGAACATTCACGGATGTGTGGAAACAAGGCTTCACTTCAGCCTGACTCAGTGTTTCAGTTAGTTTCCTTTCTCTATTTATCTGCATTATCTATGAAGATCAGATGCCCTCTGTCCATCTGTCTGTCACTGTGGGCAGTGCCAGAAGTGCCACACAGAGCTAGGCCTCTTCCAGAATTAGCCCATGTAGGGCATGGTCACACGTGGCTACAGTCTCCTTGTGTTCCTGAAAGCCCTCCTCAGTGAGGGCATTGCAGCGTAGTGCCATGGGCAAACTCTTTGGGTCTGTCAGGTGCTGTCAGGTCTTGGCTGAAAAATGGCAGTTCCCTTTCTAGACTGTAAAAGTGAGCACTTCCTCATTGCAGGCCTTTGATGAAGAACACTGGCAAAGCAAAGACACCACCTCTAGCTGAGCTCTGAAATCTGCGCTTTATCTGTGCCCTTTCTGCAGGTCACCAGCAAACCTTACCTCAGGCAATTGATGTGTTGCTGATGGTGCACAGGGGTCTCATGCTGGAGTAGGTACAAAAATCGCCTTAGTTTAAAACAAGTTATTTCTGTCTTTCCTTGTGACAAGCACTCATTAAGAGCTAATTGTTACTGCTGGTTTGAAAATAGATTAATGACTTTCCTTTTTAAGGAGCTCTTCTGGAGTCCAGATATAAGATCCAGTCATTCAGTTAAAATGGATTCTTTTCTTTGAATGAAGTGTAAAGAGAAAATATGATTCACTTTCAGAAATACCCAGACATAGCTTGTATTTTCTGTGGAGACTCCCTTGATACTGTTCACAGATACTGTGTTTCCCTGTCTCTTCCCTATATTTTTGTCATAAATCCAGTATTTGTGAGAAAAGCAAGATAATCTGCATGTGCAGTTCTAGTCTCTCTGTGTATAATTCTGTGCCTTATTAATGAACCAAGGTAGGACCAAACCTCGCAGTGGCACTGGTAGTCCCTGTCCTCCACACTTTTCCCCAACACCTGAGATTTCTGCTAGATTAAGCAAAAATTGGTTTTAAGTTGCTCTTTGACATGGATAGCAGTGCTTCTGCTCCTTACCAGCCTACTCTGCTGACCTGCTAAGCTCCATCTGTTTATCTTTAAAAGAGTCCATGACTGGAAGCAGACCTTAGGCTGATATGTGCTGCCCTGAAGGGTTATAGCAAAAGGCTTTTCTATTAGAGAGGGCGAAACAGGGCTGCAAATTTTAAAGTCCAAAAGGAAGGCCTCATAGAGAAATAGGTGGTATTTTTTTCTTTAAGCACTCTGTGATAGTTACCCATCTAAACCACTAGAACCTGTCAAAAGATTTCTTAAAAAGTAAATCAATTTATTATAATGGCCTTGTGTTCTCTGGCCACAGAATTTACTTTCTGTCATACATCAATACATTTTAGTACCAGATTTTCTTAATGCGGTTGTATTTCTATTACTTACTGATTGTATATTTGCAAGTGAGTGAAGTGGAAATCAATTTAATCTGGTCTGATTCTGCAGAAAGCCTGAAAGTAAGTTGGAGAACTGAAAACTGACCCACTTCTCTCAGTGGAAAAGACTTTGAACTTTGTAATTACTTGTCTTGGATTCAGTGCTATGATAAACACCAATACATGTGATAATCGTTAAGTGACAGTGGATGTCTTTGCAGATGAGATGGAGATGGGCCTGAGACACAGAACAAAATTAATTTGGCAGTGGAATTGAAAGGTTGAAGAAAACACAGTTTTGTCTCCCATAGTGTTAGTGACTAAAAATGCCCCAGCATTCTTTTTAAAGTGACTGGAGTTTTTACATTGTGTCTATCCTTTTAGTATTTGAATAAGAATGTAAAATGCCTGCAGTAGCCAGACCTGGGTGCCTACGGTGACTGTAAGAACTGGGTTAACCTAGATACAGTGAAAACTCCCCAGTGCACTCTTTCAGCATCCAACAATATTTGGCTCAAAAACTTCATAATGTGGAAGTATTTATTAATACTTCCTGGAAGTGTTTATTAAATCATGATAGATATTGTTTCTAGGATTTAGTTCAATTAATTGTCTTCCAAGTCCTCATAAATACATAGTAGCTGCCACGTTCTGTGACAGTGACTTCAATAGCTTAACTATGTGATAAGAAAACTGCTCTTTCTTCTGCACCTTCAGCCCACTATTTTCCTTTGATTTCTATAGTTGTTCTATTAGAAAAGAGAGAAAAATTCTTCTATGTGCATCATCCCCAGGCCTATGAGCCTAATACTGCCAATACATCTTCTGACCCGTAACTCCCCAGTTACATGAGCTCGGGACGATGACAAGGCTGTACTGCCTGTGCCAGGTTCTCCTCTTCAGTGGGTACTGCTTCACAGTGCCTGTGTGTGACAGAAGAATCAGTGCTAACACAGAGCATCCTCCATATAATGATGCTTATTCCTAATTTGAAATGTAGCCCTTATATATGGCAACCAAACTCCTCTCAAGTAGAAAGCAAATCATGCCAAGTAGTGCAACAGTATTTTAATCTGTGCTTGGAAGTAATATGTGGGACCATTTTCCTTGTGATTTACAAATAAATCACTTAGATGGCAAGTTTAATCTTGAGGTATTTTTATTGCATGATGTTGTTTAAATAATGAAGGTGGCTTAATGGGAGATGCATTTAATAAACAGAATTTCAAAGGAGGTTTGAAATTCTG
Organism: Eopsaltria australis; assembly: GCA_034509425.1. Classification (NCBI taxonomy): domain Eukaryota; kingdom Metazoa; phylum Chordata; class Aves; order Passeriformes; family Petroicidae; genus Eopsaltria; species Eopsaltria australis. The sequence continues at coordinate 974,325 of JAVTVJ010000007.1, forward strand.
TAGGTTGGGCTTTATTTCAGTTAATAACAATACTAGTTCAGTGTCTGTGCTGCAGAAACTGAGATGAGAATTCTGTTTGATATTACAGTGGATATTGAAAGATGATGAGGCACTAATTTTTCTGCTGCTTCACTGCACGCCAAGTCTAATAATTGCTAATTGTTTTAAGATACACCTTTATCTGTTTGAAATTGGAGTGGAGGACATGGTTGTCCTAAAGTGAAGGGTAGTGAGTGCTCTGAAAGCAAGTATGATTCTTTAATTTACTCGGTCAGATACAGGCTTAGATGTTGCTTTCTAAACTGCAGCATTTTACGCTTGGTGTTCAGCTGTTCCATCAGAACACAGACTCAGAAAGCTTGGTAATCCTGATGACTTCCATTTTACTACACAATAAGTTAGAAGCTTAAGAAGCAAAGTCTGATAGAACAGGACTCGTTTATTCAATCCTCAGCTTCCACTAACAGTGTATTTCATTGCCTTTGCTCTGATCTCCATGGCTCAGGACTGGCAGGGGCTTGCATTGCTCTTCTTCCCATTTCAGGCTCTGGCTCCTTAATGGGCCGTGGCTGACTCACTAAATAGACGTTCCAGCCATGTGTTTATATGGCTGACAGCCAAAGACAGTCTGCCCTCTAGATGGCAGGGCTGTCATTGGATGCTGCCTTTCTTTGAGTTGCTTAGCTTCAGACTAACTGGTTTGAAAATGACAACAAATTAGAAAGTAGGAGCACAATCCTTTGTTATGCTGTTGCTAGCAATAATAATAATGCAAAACATTGTACAGCAGTTGCCATCTGATGTAGTTTTCATTTTCTGTGCTTTTTGCACTGGAGCAAATGACAGGGGTAGAATATGTTACAGAATTGGGTCATGGATAATTCTGATTCAGTTAACTTTGTGTTCATTTCTAAAATCTGGTTCATTAACAATGGCTTACTGTCAGTGTGCCCCATTACTCAGGGTGGTGACGCATGGTGGATTCTATGCTTGTCCCATGATAGAGGATGGAAAATCAAGAGATAAACTCCATGCAGATAAAGCAAGCATGTAAATAAGAGCAGAAGAATTTTTTAATGAAGTAATCTTTCAGATGTTTATGTCAGTATTTTTCTTAAAATACCCAACTGATTTGTCCTTGCAAAAAGATTTTTCCTACTACTTACCCTTCAAAGTACAAAAAAATTTTCCATTTTGCCCATTCTTCTCATTTGAATGATGAGGGGGAAAATTAGAGGAAAAAAATTATTTGCTAATCTTGTCTCCCACAGTGCCAAAGTCTTGTGTTTTTGTTAAAATAAATATCCTTGGTTTTATCTTTTGTGACTGGATAATAAGAAAAATTACTGGGACTTCAACCCTCTGTCCCTCTCAGTGTAGACCCTGAATTTCTAAGTGTCTTTTTAAAAACCCCAGGGAAGAGTTTGTTCAGTGTTGAAGTGATGATGAGTCTTCTTCCAGTTCTTTGGAACTGTCTTCTACTGTCTTCATCTCATGAAGTTCCTGTATCTTCTTAGGATGCAAAGGGTTGCTTCTGTACTTTTGCATCCAAAATAGAGACACGGAAGCCAGCAGACTGGACTGCAGTGCCTTCACTGTCCTGACATCACCTTGCCTTTACCTTTCTTGAGTGGCTTCAGGCAGGAGCTTTCCTTGCATCCTTCCCTGTGTGGAAGAGTGCCACGGATTGGAATGAGAATAACTGTGTAAGACTAAATGGGCAGTTAAAGATAGACAGGATGAGATGCTCAAAAAGGTGTTCACAAGTGTTCTCTGCCTCCTCCTGTGCTAGTTACTTGGCTGTTTTGTAACTGTTTTGAATTTGTGGGGTGGGGAGCAGCATGAGGGACGTGTGTCAGAGGCAGGAGCAAATGTGCAGAGGTAGCACCAAGAAGTCAATTCGAGCACATAAGACAGGAAATTAAATTGCAGTTTTAGCTTCTCGAAATGTATCTTTTCTAATGAGGAACTATTTGATTTTTGTAATCACTGTGTTTTTTCCATATTTTTTCCTACTCAGCAGTATTTAGGATAGTCTTCGCATTCAAAGAAGAGATTTTATTCTGAAAAAGTAGGCTGCAAATATCTTTTTTGTGTCCTCCTCTTTGAAGGATATCTGCGTGCCAGCTGAAGAGAAGGCCTTTCAGTACCTAAAGGGAGCTTACAAGAAAGCTGGATAGAGAATCTTTACAAGGACATGTACTACTGTAAGACAAGGGTGAATGGCTTGAAACTGAAACAAAGTAGGTTTAGATTCTTTACTGTGCGTGTGGTGAGGCACTGGAACAGGTTGCCCAGAGAAGTTGTGGATGCCCCATCCCTGGAAGTGTTCAAGGCCAGATTGGTTGGGTCTTTAAGCAAGCTGCTTAGTGAAAGGTGCCTTTGCCCATGGCAGGAGGGTTGGAACCAGATGATCTTTAAGGCTCCTTCCATTCCAAACCATTCTATGATTCTATATTATGTGTGTTGCATGTTAGATGATGAATTAATTGCAAGGAAATAAGATGTTACTTCTGCTCATTGAACAGTCAGATTGCTGTTTCCTTCCCTCAACACCAGATCCTCAAACACTATACTCATCAGTTATTACCATCCAAATCTTTGCACTTTGGTGGAAATTATATGCGACACAGGATGTGATGGTATGATTTACTCTGTGTGCAGTAAGCCTAGTGTTATTTAGCCTGGCATGTATTTTTTATGAACATAGAAGAACATAAAAGAATTTTGTGTGATCTCCCACCAATCTAGTGCTGCTATTGCCTGCAAAACAGTGTATGGTAAAAAAATTTGCTGTCCAAAAAAGGATCTGAATCACAGAATCCTCACCTCATAGTCCATGGAGCAGTGGGGCAGCAGGCTCATACTGTTGCTGGTAACATCCTGGGTGGCCTATACAGAACACTTTCCTTGGTACACTGTGTGCAACTGTGCAGCATGATTGTTGGTTTGTCAATAGTGCATGTCTGCTGCCCCACCCAGAGGCTGGAGAAAAGTGGCTTACTTGATCACTTTCCATTTTACTGGATCCATAAATCTATCACTTGGCAGGATGCGTATCTCTTCCACTGTCCTGCTGTCAGGAACTGAGAAAAGGTACAGTGCTAGTTTTGGCTGCAGTAGAGTTAATTTTCTTCCCAGTGGCTGGTACGGGGCTGTGTTTTGGATTTATGCTGAACACAATGTTGATAATAGAAAGATGTTTTTGTTAGTGCTGAGCAGGGCTTACACAGAGCCAAGGCCTTTCCTGCTTTTTGTAAACATACAATTGCTCTCCAGTGACCAGCTATGAGAGTTACAGCTGTTGGTGATGTCAGGCGGCTTCCCCAGAGTGTGAGGTTTTAAACATGTCATCAGTTGTTAATGACTATGGGTCACTATTACACAGGCCAGAATGTGAAACACTGACCTAAAGATGACAAGCCTGATGTATCTTTACCATGGCCATGAGCCATCCAGGGCTTCTTTTCAAACGATATAAGGGATTATCTGCAGTGTTATTATGCGTATGTATTAGTGGAGATAATGAGATGCAATGAGTCTTGGTTTTTGCTTCCTGTTTTCAATAGTGCAGTTCTGTTTGCCTTGATACACTGTTACAGGAGACCAATGATTAATGAGCAGAAAGAAAGGGTATGGCTAAAGCTTGCATCCCTGAGAAGGCCAGAAGGCCTAGCCAGCCAGCCATTAAAAGCTCATTACTGCAGCAATAAAAGGATTGATCCCTTAGTATAGCTCCCTCAGAACTTTAACAATTAGCCCATGTGCAGTTATATACTCACAGTATAAAGAGGCTGCTGATAAATCATATTTTTTTATTTCTAAAGGCAAGAGAGAGATATTAATACCACAGCATATGGAATTAATATAAATTGGGAGCTAATAAAACAAGCTGCTTGCAGTGGTGCTGCCATTGCAAAATTTTGAATAACTTGACAGTAAGAGACAATTCATTGCATCTGGGCAGGGACAAGATTCTTCCCATATCAGGTGATTTGGCTCAGAGCAAATATGCATATTAAACAGACTACAGACCTCAACAGAATTGACTGGCAAAAATGAAGTTAGAGCAGCTCGAAACAGCGGCGTGAGGAACGAATAGACTGTTTTGAAGTGTAGAGTACTAATTACTCTATTGTATTAGGTGCAAACAGAGAACCAAAATGTAGTTCCTGCTCCACAGTGTTTAAGAGTTTATAGTTTTTGAGATAACAATGTATGACATGGTGTGTAATAGATCTGGTAAAAGACAGGTTGTGAGGAAGAAACAAACAGAACAATGAGATTTTCACTCTCTGGCTTCTCTTTCTGTGTTTCCATGTAGTGGGGGCACGTCTGCACTGAGACAAGGACACCAGAGCTTTCTAGCTGAGTCCCATAAATAGTCTGACTCTGCTTCACTGGACTTAGTCTTAAGAAACCTAGTTAAAATACAGGCCTGCAGGCAGAGTTGTTTGCTCCTCCCCAGGGTAGTCTTGCAAGATAAACAGTGCCTATGCAATGGAAATAAACTGCAATATTAAATCAATATGCACACACCTCCAAGAAAGGGCTTTAGTGGCCCCAGTTCACCTTGCACAATTCTTGAATATTCCTCCTCTGCTTCCTCTTTCAGGTGGAATGATTGCCTTTTCTGGAGCTCTTCTCAGTGCATTTCACAAGCCCCCACAGGACATACTATTAAGGCTCTTTAGAAATCAGCCCAAGAAAATTCTGTCTGATAATACAGTTTTTCAGCTTCCAGTAATTTCAAACATTTTACCTTGAATAGAACATCAGGAGGACATTGCTGTCCTCCTGATTTTATTTAGCTTTCTGTTAGGTTTGCAGGCCTGCCTGTAGGTTGTCTGCTGGAGTACAGGAGTGTAGCTGGATGTGGGATATTCTCCCTTTGAGTCAGTGTCTTGGTACGGTGTTACAGGGGTTGTGGATTTCTGTGTGTTCTCTCAAGTGATTTTAGAAGCACTGTCAGCTTTAGGATGATATACTAGTAATAATATCCTGTGGTGGTAACGCTATTCACTGCTATAAAAGCAGGGTTAGAGTAGGCAAGATTTCTGCAAAGCACTTGTTCCAGTGTCCATAGATATCACTAACTGGAATCCTATATCTTTGATAACGTAGCTGCCCCTAGATATGCCATGTTGCACTCCAGATATTATGGTCTATCTATGATAAATGAAATATAAATTTGAGGGATGCAACATAGAAGAATAGCAGCTACTCATTCTCAGCATTGTTTTGCAGAACTGTTTTTAAGCAACTGTAAAGATCTGATTAAATAAACTCTCTGATTTCTTCTTCTTCTTCTTCTTCTTCTTCTTCCCAATTGGCCTGTATGTGTTTCCCCTTCTGGATCGTGTACAGTACTGCTAAAAGAAAAGGGCATTGTTCTACATCCTTATTTAACTACATAACTGTATGTATTCCTTGGCTTTCCATATAATTATCTTAAAGGAAACTCTGTTATTATACCTGAATTCCTGCAATTTATGAACCTTAAAAGAATGGACAGAAAACAGTGTCAAGTCATCATTTTGTTTTGCCATTTCCCAATTATATAATTGTATTAGTCACTAAAATTTTTTGGATGACTACTTGATTTGCATCATAAATGCAAAACCATTGTAATACAGTTTTCTGAAAGAATTTCTTTCTTGTTTTTTTTAACCAACTTCAGTGGCAATTGGCATTCTAAGAAGTCAACAGAATCTTAGTCTACACATAACTACACTTAAGACATGAATGCATTTTATTTAAAATAAAAACCTACAGGTGAATATACCGCATTTGAGAAAACTATTTGCTGCTTCTCTTTGGTGGTTTATCTATAAAAGAAAAAGTTTATGAATTTAGGTGAGTTCGTAAGTCTAAAGGAAATAGTCAAGAGCTGCTGTTGGCCTGCCTAACCATGAGGGTCTCTATAAGGTTAACATCAGAGCGTGTCCTCTCCTCCTGCCTCAAAACAGAAACTCTCCTGTGCATAGATTCAAGAGTTCAACTGCTGTTGCTGTGGCAATGTGTGCATCCACTCTTCGCTTTCTTTTCATTCTTCTTTCATGACCTGAGTTCTCTTGAGGGATGGACTGCGTATTTTAAAGGCACAATTTCAAAGCTACAAATATCTGAATTATGAGGGAGGATTTAGAAAAGTATCGTTATGTGTTTGCCTGGTTTTATACTTTTTTCTTTGCATTTACAGGATGCCCAGAGATATAATACTGCGTTAGACTAACCTTTTGTCTGACCAGGATGACTGTTTTGTTTCTGTGCGTCTTCTTCACAACATACATCCAATTATAGAAGTTAGCAACACTCCAGGGATTTTCACAAAGAATTGCTTTTCCTCACATGGGTTTTCCTGAACATTCAGTGCTATGTGAAGGGTCTCTTATGTTACTTTTGCTGTCTGCAGCATAGCAGGAAACACTGTGGTTTTTGTTCGGTTTTTTAAAAACCTTACACTCAAAGGTACTAGGCATAAAGTCTCTGGGTGTCCTTGAATGACAGGATATGAAAGAAGAACTCATGCACTCATTTCTCTTCTATGCACGAAAGGCAGTTCACATACACACTTTTAGAGTCTGGATTAAATTGTTGGCATCACTTGATATTTTTAGGCGGCATTTCCAAAGAAAGTGTTGATGTGCAGAACACTTAGGTCGTCTCTGGACAGTTTTGAATATACATCTACAAACCTCAGGATTCACAAGCAGCATTTACCAGAAAATGGCTTTGTTTCAGCCCAAATGCAGTGTGGTATTTAGCACTTATACAGGCTTAGCAAATGTTTCATAAAGACACAATGTCATTTCTCAGCACAGGCATACCCTGCTCTGGGAAATCGGAAGAACATTTCTCAAAAGAAGCAGCAGATGAAAAGTACTGCCTTAGCTGTGGATTTTGGTTAGTTCCTCAGGGGAGGAATTAAAGGGGGATCTAGTCTAGGACATATGACAGAAGTTGTGATGGACATGAGAATAGGGTCAAGAGACTAACAGAAAGGAAACAGATGTAAAGCTGACCCACAGTATTTAACAAGCTACAAGCTGACTGGTCAAACCTACTAGAACATACTGTACATACAGTGCAGTTAAGGCCTAAGTTTAGCAGCAAATTCAATATTACAAAATACTTAATGTGCTGGAAACATTGAGTTACAGGTGCCATGAGAGATATAATCATGACTATCTTGGCTTTGCATTTTTATTCCTTTACTTCACACATCCCTTTTGGGAGAAGAGCCATTTCAAAACCTGAAAAAACTTCTTTGCAGGAAAACTGTACAGGTGAAAGTGAGCTGTTGTAACCTGAGAAGCTACAGAGAGCAGGGAGTCCTTGAACCAGAACCAAGGTAGATTCCCTCTGCAGTTGGGCACATGTTTTTGCAGTGCACTGTGATCATGAACCTAAAGACTGCAATGTTATCCAAGATAAATAAAATGCCAAGGTGGTCCTTCAGTGTTACTAATTTTTTTTTATTAGCAATGAAGCAAGATACTAAAAAAAACATAATCCTCAATTATTTTTCCTGCACCTCAATCATCAGAGATCCTGGTACAATTTTGTAATTGCTTAATTTTTATCCACCAGAGTAATCCCTGATGATGTGCAAACCTTCTAGTGTTTCCTGCCAAATGAGTTACCTGAAGCAAAAGTGATGTTCTTAACATAAAAATGCCCCATTTCCACCAAAGCATGAGTAACTTTCATCCTCTTCTCATGTGTCATCAGTGTGTAAGCATTGATAAGTTTCACCAGTTTATCAGTTCTGTGCTTTTGTGACACTGTCAGACCTTCCCTCCCTGTGCTTTCCGTTCAGTTATCTCACCAAGACTGAACTTCGTACTGTGTCTCCTGAGCACCTTATTTAAGCAATTTCCTTAATAGCTGCTACTACGGTGCCTTGCAAGTTTCTCCTTTGCTTCTGGTTGAAGGATACTTGATTAGATCAGGAAGGGACAGGTAGAGCAGCAGAACAGGCACTTGTGGTAGAAGTTCCCACTGCTCCCATTGATGGTGTTGACAAAGGTTTGTAGGGTTCAGGAAGTGCCTGAGTGGTTTAGGAGCTGACTTCTAGGATGAAATTAGGTTTGAGCACTCTTCCAGCATCAGCTTAATGTTTAAGAGCTCTGAGTGAAAAATTAAATGTCCTACGAAACCCACACAAAGTGGGTTCCGTTTGAAACAAGTGTGGCTAATCGTCCTAAATTTCCAAGAGACTGAAAGTTAACCCAGATTTCAAGTGCCTTTCTAAAACAAATTTCTGGGTTTGTGCCATAACTCTGCTGCATGCTGAAACTGAAGCCATAGCTCTGTTGTGGATCAAGGTCATAGATTAATGTTGTTTCAAATCCAAGCCAGAAACCTCAGGTTTTGTTTTGGTTTAAAATTTGTTCTTTTTCATGTTGCTCCAATCACAATGCCTTTTCCCTGAAGTACCAGTACCAGCAAAAACTTCACCCAGTACATTTCTCTTACTGTAACTCTTTTGTTGCTGGTCAGGCCTGGCTGTGTAAGTAATTCTTTCCTTAGACTGAGGCAGGAGTGCTCACAAAGCACTGTGCTGGCCTGGCAAAATATGGGCATGGTCTCTGCCTCTCCTTCCAGCTAGGGCTGTGGTGCCCTCAGTATGCTAATTTAAGGCAGCTGAGAGCAGAACTCCCTACCTGCAGCTTTTTAAACTCAAAGATTTTTTAATCAGTTTCCTAATTGGAACCTAGGGGACCCCATTATGCTTTAATAATACAAAATCTTTTAAAAAATCTTAATTACGGGCTGCTTTTTAAATGAATTTGATCACTGAGGATATCTACATGTTTTGGTGGGGGGAGGCGGTTGTTTTTCCTTTTAGAAGATTGGTACACTGAAATGCTCTGGAATCACAGGTAAAATACTCCATATGGACAGTGCAGTTAAGGTGTTGCCAGTGTATCAATCCAGTCCCTATGCAATGATAACTTTTTTTTAACTTACTTGTTTTCTTGTTATGTTTCACTGTGGTCAGATCAATCTGCATCCTCGACAGTCTAAAGGACTATATAAGATACTGTGTTGGAAGTTTGGAACTGACGATGTAGACAAATAATATCTGTGATATTTATTCCAGAGGCAGTACTGGAGAAGAAATCTGTTCATCACAATGCTTCTGTAAGCGAATTCTCTCTAACCTCATCTTGTGATTGGCACCATACTGTCCCTGAGCTTGAGGATGAAGTGTTACTGCTATTTAAGATTTTTATCACGTAAAGAGAAAAGATTGTAGGAACGTAAAACAGTTAAAATCACTATATGCATGGTGTTAAATAAATGAGAACCAAAGAAGAACCTAAAGCATTTCTTCTACCCAACCATCCCCGCTGTGTAAGTGTATGTTTGGTCTTTGGCTCTTAACTGGAAGGAGTGCACAAACCAATTATAATTAAGTTGTGGGACCACAGAGAAATCATATACAGCTGAAAGGGGAACCTGGGGGAAGTACTATGGAGCATGTGTGTGGCCAGTATATTTTGAGGGAAGGCAGTTCTAAATCAAAGGCACACAAATCAGCCTGGACTATTTGCCTTAGTGCCGGAAAGGACTCCTTGGTCCTTATTTTATTGAGCTTTAGATGTGCAGTGGAGGGAAGAATTTGCTGCTGGTAGCCAAACACACTGAAATATTGTCAAAGGAAGGAAAAGAGAGGGATGAGATCTGACAAAAGAGCAGGAAACAGGTACAGAGAAGGTGCAGCACAATTCATCTCCATCTTTCTTTACCCAGGCAGGAGGAATCCCATCTTCTCCACTGTCCGAGGACATGCAACATATCTTAGTATGGCTGGCTTGCAAACTTTATATTCCTACTGCAAACACAGGCAAATCAAGTATGTAACACTGACACTGCTTGTTCTGCCATTGCCTGAACTGAGAAACCAATTTCTGAAAAGGAAGCAGCAGACATCAAACTGCATGACACATCCTCTTAAAAGAAAAAGCAAGTCCCTCTGTGTGAATAATTGCATAATAAATAAATCCGTACTTTCTCAAAGTTGTTGACATTCTGGGTCAAACCTCTCTCTGGTGTAATTCCCCTGACTTGAGTGAATTTACATGAGATCAAAAGTGGTCCTCTTTGTTTAGAGACCGAGGTGATTTTGTCCATGCATTTGTCTCACAGTTTGGAAAATCAGTTGCAACTTTGTGTCTCTGCATGTCTTTGTGCAAGTGCACATACATATCCATGTATGCATTAAGAAACTAAATTTCAGTTATGTGACAAATTTTAATGCTATAAATTATTAGTTTAAATGCATTTTGATTGTCTGCCACCCTTTGATTACCTGTTACAATTTGCTTATACATTTTTAATATACACCTTACTGTCCCTTGACTTGCAGAAAAGCAAGTATCTCATGTAACTTTTAGCATTAAAGAACAAAACACTATAGATGAAGTTTAAATATAATAATCATAAAACTGACTATAAAGCAGCAAATTTCTCTTTGATTTAGCTGCTGTTAGTTTCTTCAAGTCATAGGTGCTGATTAATATAGAGCTTTTGCTTCTCTTTTTTCTGTAGCCTAAACACAGCTATGGCAGAAGGAGCTGAATCCTTGCTGCCTCCCAGAGATCAGTTTAAGATAGAGCTCTTTTGCACAATGCTTATTGTGCTGATGAGGTGAGGAATGCAAGATACCAACTGTATTGGTAGGTGCTGCAGTTGGCTATGAATCATTAGCGAAAGAACAAATCATAACTTTGATCTCAAACCAAATAAACTTTCAGCTGCTTAAAAAGAAAAAGAAGGTTGCTGTTCTGGGCTTTCATGTCTGAAATGAGAGCACACAAGTAAAGATCTCCAGCACAATTTTAATTGCTTTACTTTTCACTGGAAAGAACCAGGATGAGACTCACCTAAATGTAACTTCAGGAAATAATGTCTATCTTACTATTTGCAGCAATTGAAAGAGATTAAAATTGGTCAAGTGTGAAATAAGGGATGAGCCAGTGAAGAGCTGGTATAGGGATCTGTATCTGTCTTGGGTAGAATACAAGATTGTTGAGCACTGTCTCCGGGAAAAACACATATCCAGCAAAAGCATTCCTCTTTAGTGCTCTGCTCATAGTATTTCTTCTTGTCCTAAATACCAATTTTCCTAATGTTTCTATACAAAAATGTATCTAAATGTTTATAGGGAAATATACTGAGGAATTCAAAGCAGAAATATTTTTTTCGCACCATGGATTACACCCTGAAAATGTAATAACCTGTGGCAGGTTATCACTGAAGGCAGTAGCTTCTCAATATGTGAGAATAGAATATTCATTTTAGGAATAAAATTATTAGAAGTTTTCATAAGTACCTACAGTTTCACTGCTTTATTTTTTTGTGGGAGGTTCCTCAGACATTTTCCTCAAGGTCTAAATCAAACAACCACAGTTTGAAATAAAGGCTGAGGTGCAGGGCAATGAGTAAAAAACTCAATACTGCATGTCCTGTTACTGTCCTGTTGTGACATGCTCTGGAAGCCCTCTCAGAGCCTGAGACAATTTTACGTTTCAGCCTTTCACCAGGAACCTTTAGTCTTGAGGCAAATGTCTTGTGCATCCAAACTTCCTTTGGAACAGCTGGTGACAGTGGCAGAAACGGAACTCTTAAATAGCTGGATAATGTTTTGACTATTTTCATGTTCCTCTGCCAGGCAGCTTAAGAAATCCATCCTCTTTGCATTCTGTAAATAAGGTATTTATGTGAGGTTTCTCTCCTGTACCTCTTAGATATGTTTCTGTGCCCTGGATAGATCTTGCTGTAAGGCCATATACTTCATTGTGATAAATGCTGATGTTTTCCGTATGTGTAGCTGACTTTTTACACCTAAATAAAATTGCAGTTGTCTAATTAGAAGCTGTATCATGGAAGGTGCATCATGCACAAGGTGGCTTTTTTCCCATAGCCAGCAGAAAGGTCTGAGGGAGAGCATGCTCCAGATAGCAGGTAAATATTTTTTAAAGTTTTGTGATATAACTACTTTTAGGGTCTTTTTTCATCCACTCAGCTTCCTGAATATCACATCCAGCTACAGAGCTGTAACACAACACTTGGATAATTTTTCCTGTGACTCATGGCTCCAAAAACTCCTGCAAGACCTCCTCTCTGCTGATTTGATCTTAAGGTTTGGTGTTGGATGGCTCTTGATTTGTTACATTTTTTAGGAAAGCTGTGATGGTCTAGTGACTGTGCATGGGGTAACAGTGTACATCACGTAAGCACAAATCACATGTTTTTTCCTGCATTTGTATGGGCCAGATTGTAAAAGGAGAAAAAAAAGTTAGGGTTTTTTTTTTTTTTTCTTTTTTTATGTCCCTGTGCAGTGGTGAGGACTCATTTCAGCTCTCAGGTGCAAGCAGACAAAAATTCAAACCATACAGAAAGTGAATACTACATAGATACTTCCATGATGATGGAGAACATTTACTGAAATTTCGAAAAGGCTCTTTGTAACATATATTGTACAGGTATAAACAGTGAATACTCATCGTTATGACTGGGATAATTTAGAGTAGCTGCCTAATTCTATTGGCAAGTTTAATTGGCTAGATTATTCATCCTTGATTATTGGCTCATTGCTACATAATATTTTAGTTCATTATTGGGCATCTGTATTAGTCTTCTGGAGTTACACATGTGTAGTTTTTGTCATGCAGTAAAAGTGTCATCAAGGAAAGGCAGAGGACCAAGTTGTGTTCCTTACCTGTAAATGGGGATGATAATACTTTGCCCATTTTAACAATTTACCTTGCACCTTGGGACAGTATCAGTCTTTTACTGGGTTTATCCTGCATCCTGCAAGCAGACATTGGCTCTAGCTTCAGTGTCTCTGTGGTTCAGTAGTGTGGCCAAGAGATAAACTGCCAGAGGACTGCAGTGCCACACAACCCTCTCCTCACTTCTGTAGGCTCTGTGAGGGAACAAGCATCTATGGAGCACTGGGCTAGGAGCTCTTCTCTTTTGAGTTAGGCTTTATGCCAGGCAAAGGTCAAAACTCTCCTTGCTCACATGAACTGTTGGAAAACAAAGTTTTCCCATACATCTTCATGAAACACTGTAAAACACTGAGTAAAAGAGTTGTAATGACCTTTAGTCCTCCAGAAGCTTTGGATGAGGGAGCTTGTGACCCACTGTGAAATGAGGGAGAGACACACTGAATCAGGAATCTAAAGTAAAGCAAAGCCTGAGCAAGAGACAAAGACTCTAGAAAGAAAGAAAAAAACTATCAAAAAACTACGCTAGGCCTCTGATATTCAGTCAAATTAATTGTTACTCTTTGATCAGCCTTTGACAGTGTCTCAAGGAAGGCCACCTACCCACATCAGCTTCCATACAAAGAGTGAAATATTCAGACAACTGATTTAGAAAGAAACACTTCTGTCATGAAGGAGAATTTGTAAGAAAAATACCACCACAAACCCCAGGGCTTTCCAGTCTGTTTCTTGTCTTCTCTCTTACCCAGCAAGTTTCCGTAGAATTTTAGTTCCTATTTCATTACAGAGCTGCTCTATGGAGAATCTGGCTGTTGAAGTGTAGAGCAAGGCAGGTCTACAAATGCCTTTCTTCTCAGGCATGTTTTCGTAGATCAGCTCCCAGAGGAGATGAGGGAAGAGAGGGTGTATTCCTGGGAGTACTTGAATGTTGTGTCAGTGTGGACAGTGATTCAACTTCAACCACACTGCTAGGGCACAGCTCTGTTGCTATTATAACTTACCTTTTTAGTACTTGTTTGTGCATAATAAAGAAAATGACATGCTTAGATATTGCATTCTTATGAAGTCATAGTACCAGAAATGCATGTTAGCCATACAGACTGGCTTGTATTTTAATCTATATAGAAAGGGCCCACATGGTGTATAGTAGCTATTGAAGACAAATGGTATAAGGGTTAAAAACATGACTTTATCACTGTGCTTAGCTAAATCAACTTAAAATTATTCCACTGTGCATTTCAGGTAATGTAACAAATTCAAGTTAGAGACTACTAAACTCAGTTAACGTAAACAGTGAGAACAGTCTCACAAGAGCTGCACAGAGAAGGGAAAAGGCTAATTTATTTCACTTCTCAGATCTCTGCTACCACTGTGTAGATCGGTATTGCTAATGAAGACTGCTATATAATACCAACAGAGAAGAAATACGATCTGAGGTTGGGGAGGTCTGGGTCTGATCTTTGCTGCCACCTGCAATGAGCTATGTGAAATTCAGAGGTTATGAAATCCAGCATATCTCTTGCTGGATAGTAACAGATATGCTATAGGTCCCCTGCCAAATTTTTTTTTTTCCTGCCCTTTCCATAGTCTGTCTCTCAGTACGCAGTGGAGTGTGCTTTCCTTCCAGATTTCATTTAGAAATACCTGCAATAATTGGGGGTTTGTTTGTTCTCTGAGTCTTTGTTGATGTTTAAGCTAAGGTCAGATGTAGGATTCCTGTTACCAGCATCTGAAGCCCTCTGTTCCTAGAACAGGAGTAACACAGGTGACAGAATTGGGAAGCTTGGACTTACCCCCAGGCTGTTTGTCCTTCCTTAGCTTTCCTGCTGTGCAAGTAATTTCATCATCTAATGAAGCTGTCAGCCCTGTCACTTTAACTAATAACTTTAGGACCTTGGCTATAGGTTTAGGTCACTACATGACAGAAATGTGGATGCAGATGTGGCTTTCCCTTCCCTTTTGAAAGCAAAAGATTTTCCATTTAGGTTTCACTCCTCAGAGCACAGACATTTTTTGCATTATATCACTAGTGGACAAATCTGTGCTTGAGTTCTTACTCTTGGCTGTGATGCTTTCTCTCCTTGGAAACTTTTTCCTTTATTGACTCAAGATCTTTCATGCCCTGCCATCCCCCCTGGCCCTGATTCCTGTGACCGGGTTGCAGGAGGGGAGCTCAGCCTGTGGCAGTGCTGGTGGCAGTAGATGGCAGCAGCAGTCCACTGCAGGAACCCAGAGCTGCAAAATAAATGATAGGAAGCAGACGGGCTCACAGGAGGCTGGCATTTTAAATATCATCCTTTTTTTTTCCTTTCAGATTTTTTTTTTTTTTTTTTTGTTCCCTGGCACATCTCTGGTTCTGATTTTCCCTTCAGATCGATCATCCTTTTTTTTTCCTTTCAGATTTTTTTTTTTTTTTTTTTGTTCCCTGGCACATCTCTGGTTCTGATTTTCCCTTCAGATCGCCTACGTATTCTATATCAATTACCCATGAAGATTTTTCATTTTATTTCCTGTTACATTTTGACACATGGGTGGTAGATAGAAGCCTTATACATGCACCCCTCAAAACATAAGCACAAAAGAATTTGGGAGGCTCAGAAGATTCCCCTGCAAAATACAGTACTTGGGTTTATTCTTGGTTTTCCAAACACTTTTCTCCTTGCATACATGGTTACAAACCATGGTGTTTCCATATGCCTTACTTGACTATTTGTTCCTCTGAAGCTGCCGTTCAATATTAGAGCAGAGAAACCTGGAAGAACAGGATTTTTTCCCTTTTTGAATACCTTTTTTTTTGTTTTTAAATTTTGCAGCTCAGCACCATGGCTTATAATAAAGGGGAGAATGAATTTTCTTTATTTATACAGTGAAATAGGATCCCACAGGACAAAAGAATGGCATTTTTACAATCTTACAAGCCAATACAAGGTTTTAAAGTACGGTCATTTTGCCCTCTCAAGTGACCACACTACCAAGGGATTTAGCCATTGAACCCGCCAAGTGAATGATGTCTTTCAGGATTAGATTCAGGCACTGTTCCAGGCTCAAGGCCTTATTGATGCCCAGGCATATTCCACCTGGTACGGAGCTCACAGAAGCTGCTTTCTTCACTCTTCTGTCACTTAAAACACCTGCTTACGAAAAAACAACCTGCAGATTTCAGGGGCTGGAACTAAATGATCTTCAAGGTCCCTTCTAGCCCTAGGCATGCTCTGTGTCTATGACTCTTTGATTAATAACTTCACAAGTCAGGCATACACACAGCTGCACACAGAGAATCAGAGACATTCGCTGGGAACAGGAGTCAGAACAGTGCCAGTGTTTTACCTGCCAAACAAAACAGAAGAGAAATTACTTAACAAACAACGAAGTAGGTGTAAGGCCCTTTCCTCTTGCTGGACTCAGGATGCTATCTGACTGCAGGGTTATCCCTGATTCATCAAGCTTATGCCTTTGCCATGAGCACCCCCACTCCATCTATCTTATAAAGACAGCTCCTTGAAGCAGAGTGGTTCCTGGCCTCCTGGCAGTGGCTTCTGGACCAGTTGTCTCACATAATCAAAGATTTTTGTGGATGATTTTACAGTCAAAAATTACCTCTCCCTGAAAAATTGCTTTTTTTTTTTTTTTGTGAGATGTGACAGAGCCTGTTGTTAAGAGGGTGCATAAATAAAAAGGATTCATAAATTGCCTGCACTCTCTGATTGAGCTTTGGAAATGCTCGTGAATCTGTAGAACTGTGTGTTTCAGAGAGCTACAGTGAGACAGAAGACTCCACCAAAATGCAAAATAGAACTACCTGCCCTAAATGTATTTCTCAACAAGAGTAACTCTGAATTGCATTTGATGGCTCCAAAGATTGGCAGAAACCTGGGGTTGTTTAGTCTCAGAACATGAATATTGGTTTTATACTTAATAGAAATTATTGTCCTCAGCTGCTACCAGCAAGGATATACTGTTTGTCATTCACAAGCTTACAATGATGAGTGAAGGCACTTAGCCTGGTGTAAGTTTCTAACCCTGTTCAGAGCAATTAGCACTTGGAGATGTGTATCTGTAGTCTAATGCCAAGGGCTAAAGCATGCAGTTGCAGTTAAAAGTTCTCAGATTATTAGAAACAACTTTGAAGGTGATTTGAAAGTAATATTAAAAATTAAAAGGAATCTTGAGTGTTCCTTAAGGCAGAGTAACCAGCAAATCCCAGTGCATTACCCTAAGCACAGTGGCTGGACTTTCATCATAATTAACCACATATCTTCATTAGCTGGACTGTCTCTTACAGGTCAAAATGCCTATTAATACCCACTTGGAAAAAGAAATTTGTGAGAAGTAAAAGTAGTATCTGTAAAGGTCGTACTGACCAGCCTGAGTGTAAAAAATTGGAATTAGCCCTCCAACAGTCCTAAAACATTACTGCGTGTAACTCATCCACAGAATTCTTCATGTACATGATCGAGAAGATGACAGATCTTAGTCTTGAGTTTTCTTACTGCTTAGCAACTTAAAGGGAGGGGGGGAAGGTTAAGAAACATTTTAAAATGCACAAAAAGCCCAGAACTCAGACTACCTGTGTCTGGTTTATAGATACACAAACTTGACTACATTGCTACATCCCAGGAGTACCTTTAGAAAAGCATAAACACAAATATAAAAGAGTGACAGCTGAATCTGCAAAGAAGATGGAAGATAGAAAGTCTGCCTGAATGGTTAGAACTGCATTGAGGAGATCTTTGAGATCTGTGCAGGAAATGCCGAGCTACATTCATTGCAGAAATAAAAAAAATAATCTGCTAGTCTTAGGCAACCTCTTCCTCTGCACAAAATAGGGATCTTTGTAGATGACTAGAGAATCTGCCTTTGTAGTGTAAGCAATAGTGGTTCTGATTGCCAGGCATGGGAAAGAGGGCTTAGACCTGATTGTCACCTACAATGATCATCAACGCAACTACTCTGTGGTGTATTTTAGTGCTAAATTTTGGATATTGTTTGTCAAGGATCAGAGAACAGATTAAGATGAGAAGAAATGAAGACAAAATAGATAAATGTGCATTTGAAATGTGTTCAAGCAAACCAGTGAAACGTATCTAAAAATATATGGGATAAAGCACAAATCAGTAAAACAATCTGGTAAGTGTAGGAAAAGAGGGAAATGGGAGAAATCAAGCTGAGTTAGGTCTTGCACAGGGCAGCAACAGGTTCTTAAAACATTAAGAGAAAATGAGAAAAAGAAAACTTGAGTCATTCTTCAATGAGGATGAGATTGAGATAGTAATTTAGATACCCCTCAAAATAGACAGAATTCTTTGCTGCAGGTTTTCAGTAATAATAGTGATGGAGTTGTTGATCTTAAGGGTACAGACAAAGATTAGTAAGGATGAAGAAATGAAAGTTGAAAATACTACTCTGAGCTAAAACCAAAACTCAAGAGCATGAAATGTTTCAGTTGGAAGACTGAGTAAGTACTAGAGACTTGTAGTCTGTGTCTCAAACCAAACACCAGGAAAAAAAAAACCTATGAAAAAGTGGGAGAATGCTATATGAGCAATAGATATAGACTGTTAATAAAAATACTGTCTGACAATGTAATTAAACACATGTGGGAAGTGAGATACGGGATCAAAGATCTCATGCTGTTCTACTCTAGGTTAAGTTTTTGATAGAGTTTTTTGTTTGTTTGTTTAGGGTTTTTGTTTTTTTTTCTGTTTGTCTTGTTTATTTGTTTTATGATGGCAACAGAATTTGAATTGATGAAGAATCAATATATTGAATGTAGATAATTAGCAAGTTAGACAAATTATTATGAGAAAAGTAGAAAGAGTTTACTGATGAAACAACATCTGTAGGAATATATTGGAATAGCATTTTTAACTGATATATCCTTAAGATAAATACATGACCAGAAACAAAGGAAACATAATGAAGTAAACTCATGCTTAAACATCAGGTTCAGCTAAACTGAGGTATATTGATCAATGCATTTCCACAAGAAGAAGGAAAGTATTAGTCCCATTATGAAAGCTACTGGTGGGAATTTTTGTGTACATGTCTGTATAAGTTTCTGACTTTCTCCCCACATTCAGATGAGATTAAATAAAACTGGAGTAGGAAATGAGAAGTCTGTTATGGCTGACCCAAAGAAAATGAAAAATAGGGTGGGTAACACTAGTACTAAACAGCAGACACTGAAGGAAAATTTTGTGGTTAGGACTGCTTGGAGAAAATATCATGAAGATCACCAAATCATGAAGATTACCAAATGTTTCCTCCACATGTAAATGGTAAAGGCCAGCTTTATTGCTACATCTCATGAGCAAGCACCTGAATTATAGAGAGGTTAACACTATGCATAGACTGGGAATCGAACCTTCATCCACTTTAGTGTCAAGTCTAGGGAATTAACAAAAAATTTACTCAGGCCCTGGCAGTACTTTCTGGGTTAAAAGGAGGAGAAAAAACCCAGCTAAAATGCTGCACCCAGAATGGAATAAGACCTTGCCTGACAGTGCAAGTTGTTAAATTCCCATCTCACCCTCCACAAAAAAGCTGTAGTTAGGCAATTTGAAGTGTTCAGATACCTGTTGTTTGACATTTTATGGCTGCAAAACCAGATGACTTATGTCAGATCAATCATCTTATATCCTTCAGGTATTTATATCTCATCTAATCTCCATGTAATGGATTATACACTGTACTTGCAGTAGGGGTTTGAATTTCATTATTCTTACTAAGATGTCATTTCCATAGCTGCTTCATTCATTTCCATTTTAGGACTGTGCCTTTGGTGGCTTTGCTAACCGATTACGATAATGGTTTTCAATTATGATACAAACAGAAGACTCTAACAGTTAATATTTAGAGTGGAAAATGCTCTTCTTTGATTCCCTGACAGTTGAGATGTGCAAGCATCCTTTGGTGCTATTGTTTTTCTAAAAAATTTATAGAGTGGGATCAAATCATACACATTTTAGAAGTATGGAGAGAGACATGTTACTTGCCCCAAGATAAGGCAAGACAAATATAAGAGAAGACACTTGACAACAGATCAGTTCAAAAAGTGTCTGGGGAAGGAGGGAGAGAAGCAGGTCGGGAGATGAGCTCCATAATGATATTTCAAATGTATGGCAGCATGTCAGATTCACAACACTCTCAGTGGGAAAGGAAATCAGGTGCAAGAAATTAGTTAGGATCTTTGACTGAAAGCAAGGGATACAGGGATAGCTCTGCTTTGCAACAAGCTTGTTGTATTCAGATACTGCTGTCAGGGTGTTTTTCATGGGAAGTGAGAGGTAGCTACATCTGTGTAAAGACAAGCAGGATGTGATGGGAGCCATTCTCTCGCCAGCCTTTCCAAGGCAACGAAACAGAGTTTTTTAAGCCATCTTCCATTCCAAGTCAATTTTCTTCCCTTTAACATTGGGTTGTTATGTATCCCAGGATCAAGTCCAACAGGAGCCAAGAGGAGTCAATACTGAGCTGATTTCTCCTTGCAGTTCATTACTTGATTATGTTCATGTAGACCCAGAAAGCAGGAATCCCCTGTCTTTCCTGGATGGAGAGAGGCAAGAGACATGAACCAGAGACCCTGATTCATTCTCCCTTTTGCTGCATTAACTGTTACTAGTTAGAAGAATGAAATGGAAAGACTGATGGGAGTCAACACGAGATCTGTGACCTTTGCGAATCCTTGGGATGAATATGTCTCCTCTTGATGTGGGTTTGAATGAACAGCTCACCCAGCTGAACTATCCAACTGCATCTTTTTCTCAGGAGCACCGTAGGTGCTTCACCTGACAGTTAAAAGGCACAAGATGAGAATTGTATCCTCACAGGAGCTTGCAAACCATTGTTTCACTGAAGCTTTCTGCTAACAAGTGACATGTCTCTCAGGAAAACTAACTGCATTACCTTTCATTAATTTGACATGAGAGGAAGACATTTCTCTCAATGAAACATGGTCTGGTTGAAGAGATACTGGAGAAGGCTCAGCAATGATTGCAAAGCCATGGGAACTCTGCCCTGCTTATTGCATGTGCTGTTTTAAGGTCTGAAACCCTTGCATTCTGGGGAAAGAAAAGCAGTGTTTGGACTTGAAGGTTTCAGAGAACTTTGTGAACATTTGTAGTTTATGCTAAATGCCTTCTGCTGGTGAAGTTTCTGCGAGGTTTAAATTAAAACTTACAGTAACAGGGCTAATAGGACAATATGATGGTGTTTGGGCCCTATGAACACTGCTTGCGCTGATGGTGTAGTAAGACAATCCTGTGTTTTGGTCACTATGTAGACTGTGACTTTGAGTATTGAGCAGACTCCCTCTTTTCGGCTGAGGATGGATGGCTTTTTAATTTGTGCTGATGCTGCTCTCAGAAATTGTATGGCTCAAGCTAATGATTTTTAAACTGATTGGTCAAAGCGAGGGAAAAACATGAGTGGATTTATTAGCTACAGATCATTGTAAGACAAGTTGCCCTTCCCTGCATTTATCATCTGCTGTCAGATTACTTGCAGTAGTTGTTTTTCTATCCAAAAGCAGGGGAAGGAGAGGACAGATGGGGAAATTTTTCTTGATGATGTTAGGTGGAGCATGCCGTACAGATGGACAAAAAAGCGTTTGCTGGTGACAAATGCACAGACTGAATTGTTTCTTGAGTACATCTCGATTATCAGGCCAAGTGAAATAGTTGCTATGTCAGATGCCAATGGTACACATGAGGTTTAGTGTGGCAGTGAAACTGTAAAACCTACCATGACAGTGTGAAAAGAAGTCAGACAACAGCTCTGACTTCGGACATCTGGTTTCAAGTCTGTTTAGCAGCTTCGTTAAGCAAATTGCATCATGTCTGCACATGGCCTACCTGTGAAGTGCAGATAATGTTTATAGTGATAACAGTTATATTAGAGATTGAGAGTCCCCAACAATGCCATGTTTGCTAAAGGTTGATAAAACAAGGTTCGTTGCACCTGGGACAGGTAACAAAAGTAATTTAAAGTATTTGAAAACCTGTATAATGTTAGTTTTTCATAGCTATGAAATATTTTCAGACAAACCATGCCACGCACGCCATATTTTGCTGTGTCCTAAGGCTTGTGGGACAGATGCCCTGGGACAGTAGATTTTTAATTGCATGACTTGCACTTCACCGAGAAAACCTGGAACAAAACCTGTGGTTTTCCTATGCTGAATTAAACCTGGAAACTGCTCTTAGTGTTATTTTAGCACTGGGATATGACTCTTTGTGACAGGCTGTTTGTTTAGTTTAAAAAAACCTGACATCATGCTTCCTTAAAAATCATAGAAGAATATGAATTCTTACACTGTGATTTTTAATTAATGTTGTTGAGCTGATTGATGAACTCTTAACACAGTATGAAGGATGAATACTTTGGAACAGAGATTATAAATGACGTATCAAAAAAGCATTTAATTGAAGGAAAACCTAGAGGCACTAAAGAAACAAATGTATTAGTTGTCATGAAACTTAACTTCTGAGATAAAATAAGCTGAAAACATATATTTCTTCTGTTGTAATTGGTTTCTGTCTGTGTATGCATTGAGTACATCAAATTAAATTTAAAAAGTCACATACCAGATAGCGAAGTAGCATTTAAAATATACCCAGTGTGAATCTGCATGGATTTGATTCCCATGCCTAACAATGTCAGCTTTAGTTCAAGTTTTCAGAAGCCATCCCAAACAGAAGCCTTCCCACAACTGAAAAGGGAAGCAAGCACATTTTTTTAGACACAAACTGAGCAATCTGGTTTAATTTCAGTGTTAACCTTGCTTTGATCAGGAGCCTGGACTGAAGAGCTCTTGAGGTCTCTTCCAACCAACTTCTACCTAATATTAATTTTCAGGAAGTGGTCACCTGTTGCTACTTCTGCCACAAATATATTGAGAGTACAGCTATAGCTGAAGGCGTTTTCTTCTACCAGTGATTCTACTATCTTGTGATTTTGTGAGTCTCTGTTCTCTTTTTAAAATCATCACATTTCTAGTCCCTTTCTGAAAGAAAAAAAGCGTAAATTATTACTGTGATTTCAGAGTTACACAGAAATACAGAGTTGTAAATTTTGTGAAATGCATTTGCTAGTATAAAGAAGGAAAGAAGCTGTGAGTGTCACAGTAATGTGCTTGCAGAGGTGATGGGGGATGATGGTCATCTTCACCATCCATTCACAGAATGATTGTGGAACTTTTCACATTTCTGCACTGCACTGCACCTGAGTTTAAAGTAATCTTCCTGCTGCAGAATAGGAAAACTCAACCTTTAAATTTCTTTATTCTCTGCTATCTGAAAATCCTGCAAATGAGTTGCTGTAAAGCTTGAGTGCTGATTATAACTGCTTGTACAGTTACATTTATATGTGTTCAGACACAAAAAAATTTACATACCTACCTTCACTAATCAGTGCTTCTTTCTTGCTTTAAGGCTTTTCTGTCTAACAGTGGATTATTGAAATCCTTAAGAAATTCTGAGGCAAGATTGCCTTCAGCAGTGTTACAATTTATACTTTGTAAGACTTCTCTCCAGAAAAATCTGCCCCTTTGAAGTGTCAGTGCTATTAATAGTACTTATCATATAGGACTCCATACTAACATTTACTTGCTCATTAACCAAAATAAACAGTTTTTTTCTGGAATTCCAGGGACCATCTGTGACTAAGAGCAGTGTAGGAAAAAAAAATTTCTAAAATCCTGCAGGAGAATCTATGATGGAGGTTGTATGTCTGTAGCCTGTGTGCTGATACTACATTCTATGTGTTTGTTTTCTCTAAATTCCTCTCTGCTAGCTCTAAATGTTTTAATCAATACATATTAAAAAACCTGCTCTAACCATATTGTACATCTTACTGCTTGCAAATCTAAATCTGTTTTAGGTATGTAATAAAAGCGCAATAATAATGGTTCTGTCAAAACCAGACTCCTCTCAAGGTGCTCAAAAGCTGTAAAGAAATAAAATGAGACCTCAGAAAGGGAAATACTTGAAATTTTGTAGACAAGTATATACAAGAGCTGAAGTGACCACATTTTAGATGTACTTGATTTCAGGCCTTCATTTTTTAAGATACTTCAGAACTTGATAAGAAGTAGATTTTTTTTTTTTTTTTTTGCATGTGTGTGCTAAGTTTTTTCAGTTTCTAAGCATTTATTTCCAGGCTGAGGATAAGATTCCCAGGGCTCCCAGCTTAGCAGCTACTGCTAAATAAAAGGTTATATACAGCATGATATTTGCTCTAACATTTGTTGAGACATGCCCTGATAAGAATTTGAAGAAAAAAGAAGAAATGATCAGGGCCATTCAATGTTATTCGTAATAGTAAAGCCTCTGCAAGGCAGACTAGGCAGGTTATGCTTTGTGCAAAATATATGCCAAAGATGGGCAAAGGACAGGAAACAAGGAAGACAATTCTATGTGAATTACTAACTTCAGGCAAGTATATAACTAGATGTGTTAAACACCAGCAAGTCTAGTAGTTTCAAACTGACATAATTCACCTTTTAAACAGAGCAAATACGGTTGGTGAAAGCCTCAGGAGGCAACTTTTCTAGGAAAAAAATCCAACAAATCCAAGATTTGGATCTTGTCTGCAAGGGGCGTTTGTTGACCAAAACCCCAGTCTTCACAGTATGAAAGACTCTGAAGATGAAATGTTAGCATAACATGTCCTGGGGGAAGTTGATGAGGGAACGATCTGAAAATTCCTCTTAAAAACAGTGTCTTCCTAGTTGCTAATAATGGCAGACAGCCTGCTGAAGAGCATAAACATGGAGAGAGGTCTTCTCCCCAGGGCAGATCTGTCTCCTCATGACATAAAAGCTTGGTGAGGCTGAAAGTGAGGAGTGGCCCTGCAATGAATGCTGGTGAGGAAGGGAAGAACTGGAGCAAGATATGGGATCTATTCAGAAGAACTTGACAGAGGGACCAATCACCCACCATATGGAGTTCAACAAGGGAAAGTGCTGGACTCTGCACCTGGGATGGGGCAACCGTGGTTGTGTGCATAGACTAGGGAATGAGAGGCCAGAGAGCAGCCCTGTGGAAAGGGACCTGCAGGTCCAGATCAACCTCAAATTGAAGATGAGCCAACAGTGCCCTAGCAGCCAGGACAGCCAACCTGGGGTCATCAGGCACAGCATCATCAGCTGGGCAATGGAGGGTATTGTCCCACTCTGCTCTGCACTGGGGCGACCTCACCTTGAGTGCTGGGGGCAGTTTTGGGCACCACAATATAACAAAGATATAAAGCTATTAAGGAGCATCCAAAAGAGGGTATGAGGATGTTGAAGGGTCTGGAAGGAAAGCCTTATGAGGAATTGCCGAGGTAATTTGATTTGTTCAGCCTGGAGAAGGGAAGACTGAGGAGAGACCTCACTGTAGTGTTCAACATCCTCATGAGGCAAAGTGGAGAGGCAGATACCAGTCTCTTCGAACTTGTGACCAGTGACAGGACACAAGGAAATGGCATGAATCTGAGTCAGGGGAGGTTTAGAATTGATATCAGGAAAAAGTGTTTCACCCAGAGGGTACTTGGGCGCTGGAACAGGCTGGGAAGTGGTCGCAGTACCAAGCCTGTCTGAGTTCCAGAGCAGGATAATGGTCTCAGCACATGGTGTGACTCTTGGGGTGACCTGCACAAGGCAAGGAGTGAGACTTCATGACTCTGATGGGTGCCTTCCACCTCAGCATATTCTATGATTCTCTATGCTATGACTTTATTAGTGTGAGGCATGTACTAGCCCAACTGCCTTCTGAAGACTAGACATAATGAGTAATGGCAAGATTATTTTCTACAGTGGTAGTTTCTGAAATTTTAACTGACCTTTTCATTGAAAATAAATGAAAGGGGGTTTTTCTGTCATGGATTTCTTACTGGATCAGTAAGTATTTTTAAAAGAATGAAGGAATTCAACTCAATCTCAAATTACATGTTTGTAGTTGAGGTTTCATAGATGTAAATCTAGTCCCCTTTAATATGTTCATCAACAAAAAGAGGGACATACAGCAGATCCAAAAATACTTTTAGTGATGTGTACTTTCTGTGCTGTCCTGTCTCTTTCTATTGGGGTTGCAATGAATGCAGAAATAGCAGCAGCAGCAAAACAGCTGCAGGAGACATTGGAGTAGCTAGACAAAAAAAAAAATACCAATCAGCACTACAGAAAATATTCTTAGATCAAAATCTACAGTGTTTCTGTAAAAGGGGAATCTTTTTATACCCCAGATTTCAGTTAGGTTCATGATAACCTTAGTTATTAAGGTCCAGATGTGAAAAGGTTTGTAGTAAAATGATCTCAAAAGTCATTCCAGACACAAAAATACCTTGCAGTTGTAACTACATGTGCAGAGGTCAGTGCCATTTGTTTGAAAAAGCAGCGAGAAGTGCTTCAAACATCCCTGACTATAGATTGTTTAGGTTACACAAGGACTTTAAGCGTCTGATAACCAGATGAAAAGTTACGTCATTTTTCTTCCAGAGCAAGCAGTCATACCTGTGAAAGGAAGCTTTATGAACACTGATAGCTCGTGGGGATATGTTCTTTGAAGCATTTCAGTAGAAAGGAATTTTCTTCATGACCTAATTGTTTGCAGAAGACAGGCAACACATTTTGGACTTCATGAAGATCTTTATAGACTGGCAGTTCTTTAATCAGTCTGAGGTACCGTGGAGCTTATATCAGTGTGCTTGGAAAGAATCTGAGATGCTACAGGGTTGACATCTATGTACTGGGGAGAAAAAGTGTAATACCTTGAATGTGTTGAAATGAAACATTTGACTTACATAAGGAACAGACCTTTCAGTATATAAAGACTTTGTAAAAAGAAGGCACTGGAAATTTATGTTGTTAAGAAGACACCACAGTCTTTTCAGTGCATGACCCAGGCATCTATCTCCACAGCTATTTACAGCTTAATGTTCTTAGAGCATCACAGTACATCCTTCTCAAAGTGGGAATAGCAGACTGGCATTCATCTCCAGCTTTTCAGTGGCTACTGTGTATTGTAGATGAAAAAGGCAAGATATTTTATGAGTTTCAGGGTGAGGAACTGAGAGCAAGTACTTTTTAGATTATTAAATGAATAGGATATTCACAGAATTTCAATTACTAATTTTTCCATGGTTGTTTCTCCTCTTACTCTAGTTTAGAGTCAGAACTTTAAAGAGATATGGGATAATACTTCTTTTTATTACAAGACACAGAAGAAGGCCAGTTATTTCAAAGGATGGGAATGTGCCAGTAGAACCCATTGGGAGCACAAGAAGAAGAGCATGGCTTGAACTGGAGTGGGAAATTGGGCATTTCTCTAAAAAAGACTTGGTTGTCATAACCCTTAGTGCCTGGCTATGTACTAGCTGGAAAAAAGAGTAGTTATATCTTTCTGTGCTACAAATTCAAACTGGTTATGGCATTTTTTTTTTAATATTCCATTTCTTTCTCTAAGCAAAAGCAGGGATTTTTATGTTGGACATTCCAAAACTTTGATGACACTTTTCCTTCCCTCTGTTATTTTGAGAATTGACAACATTAACATATGTGGCATCTCCTTTCACTTGCATGGTCAGAGTGGCAGATAAATGAAATCATACAATTTAATCAGTGAGCTCCACTAAATGCCAGATTACAAAACTGTTCCAAAATTCTTCATGTAGTAAATGTGGCCAAAGAATAAGTATTTTCTTTTTTTAGGACTGCCATTGACTCCAGTAAATGCTTTTACAGTTCTCCCTCCCAGTAATTACCAGGGTTCATTATACAATTGTAGATGTGATGAAATGGTTTGCCTGCCTTTGAAGCGTGCCAAAGACAGTTACATGCTAGTAATAAAAACATTTTCATAGCCCATTTCACCCTGCTTACAATCACTTAGCACTCTTTTATAGAAGTGCAAGATCATTGCCAATACCTTGACAGGTGATGCGATGTTCATGAATCATAAGGGAGACTTGAACCATCCAGTGGGTGATTATTTAAAAGAACTCATAAATGAGATCCTAGAAAATCAACACATCATGCTGTGTGTGTCAGCAGGACTGGAAAAGTATGGGTAAATGTCAGGCAGAAAGGTGTGTATATAAAGCAAAGGGCTTACTCTGAGTCAGGAAAAATCAATTTTGGCTATTTTGAGCAATTCTGTCTCGGATTATGGTGCAGCTCTTAAGGGAAACAACCTAAAAAAAAGCTGGAGAGCCACTGCGGGTGCCAATTGTTAGGAAGAACACTACCAGGCAATGGAAATAAAAACACTTTCAGAAAAATCCTCAGCTTAGCAGTATTCATGGTTAGAGGCTTAAGCCAGAAAGGTAAATTGCAGCCTGATGGCTTTTGGAAATCAGTATACAATGGAAATACCCCTCTTTTGGAAAACTTACAGGGACCACCAGCTTTGGTAAAAGTTATTCTATGAAAAAAAATTTACAGAATAATGCCAAGTGAGCATTGTTAGGTCCAAGAGCAGACTAGGCTATTATAATAATTGGCAACTTTGTATAAAGACTAGCTTTATAAATATCCTTTTACTAATACTAGTAAAGAGAGGGCTTATCTTTTGTTTTGATTAGACAGCTGTTCTCCAGTCATGAAATAAATATGAGTTATTATAGATTATTTGTTGTTATCTTCTTGTGAAAGTTATGAAACTGGAAAAATCTGCATCATAGGCAACTGAATAGTAAGTGGGTAGTCCAGAACATAGTCTCAAGGAGAAGAAACAAAATGAAGCAATAGAAAAAAGTTTAAACATTAATTTAAACACAAAGGATAGCTTTCTTTTTAATGCCTCCTGGGGTAATATGCAAGTAACAGCTACAGAGAAACTAATGTGTGCTGGTAGCATTTAACTCCAGAAAATGTTAAAGATGCTTCCAAAAACGTTGTGACTTAATTGCTGGTGAATTTAAATGTTCTTGTATGAGAAATTTTTACATTAAGAGTAGAGATTTTTTTGTCAGGCTGGATAATGGTTAATATATTGAAAAGAGCTACTGCTGGGTATAAAATGGAGTTGTAAGAACAGACTGTTTTAAAGCCTGAGTTTACTGAAGGAAGACATGTCCAGCTGTGTGAAGAGAAACAAGCTTCTTTTAAAGAAACTCGTCCAGTCTTTTCCCTCCATCAGAGAAAGCAACATGTACTTTGCTCTCGCAAGGTTGAATAGCAACTATTTCAGAAATAACTTGTAGCATCTTAAAAGGAAACATTTTTTTGAATGGGACTCAAAATAGGAAGTCCCTAAAAGTGCGTAAAAACCTCATTAAAAGCCTGAGGAGTAGAAAGCTTTCTCTTAAAAGAAGCAATGGACGTGAAACAGTTGGGTAAGGAGTGTGAATTAGATTGTTACTAAATTCTGCTGTATTTGCTGTTTATCTGTTTTAAGCCGTGACAGTAAAATGGACTTGCAGTCCAAAATAAATCTGGTGTTCAATCACAAGAGGGGGAATGAGAGGCTTTTCTAGCAAAGAGGGAGAACGTGAGAACTGTAGCAGGTCAGGTCCTGGCTGTGTTGTTGGAGGCTGTTTTCTAAAGACTACATTTAAATGAATTTGAGAAAGCTGGAACTTGCTTCTTTATGCTGCAGAGGTGTCTGACATTTGGAGCAGGATCATGTAGATAAAGGAAAAGTCTATGCTTTTCAACTAAAACAGACTGAAAATAGACATCCATAACAAATTTAATACCTACCTTGTAAGTCAGAAAGCCTTGTGCTGTATGAAACACCTTTTAGGAAGAGAAGTCTGTTCAAGAATATGCATCAGCAGACACATTTAGCCTCTGGGTAATGAAAGAATCTCTTGTTAATGGTTATAATATGCAAAATTTAGTTTGTTGTGACTTCCAAACTCTAATCTGTGTCTTTAAAACCCACCTAATGCTGGGGATGCTTTTATGAAGTATGGGAATATATGTGTGAAAGCACTAGTCTGACTGAAGAGCTCATCTTCTGCTAAACAAAATATACTGAGAATGCACCTGAAATTTCAGCTGCATACTAAAATTCTCAAATATAACAACTAAAAGGTGGGAATTGGTAAAAATAATTGTCTTTTTTTTCCTTTAATAATTATTTTAGTGTTTATATAATCCTTTCTGTATTAGCATGTTCCCTGTTGTTACAGAGGATATCTGTAAGTGTCTAAAAATAACACAAGACTGCAGCAATGTGTTTTTTTAAGAATGTGATAACTGCAGAGGCATGTGTGGACTTGTTGAAACAGGTTTTTAAGTTCCCTAGACTGTCAACGACTCTCTGTAGCACAGAGTGTGTATGTAGCATAGGAAGTGTACCTATATGTGGATTTAGTACAGGTACTTTTCCTACATCTCTAATATATTTTTTTATTTCTATTTATGAGTGGCATCACCATTACTTTTTTTCATACTAAATGATCAGAATATGCTGTCCAAATGTATTCAGAAGATAACCCTTCTTTCTGTGAAGTAGCAAAAATGTACAGCAATTACTCTACAAAAAACAGAAGTTTTTGAAGTGTAGGCTGAAATACTCTGTATTTCTCAGGGTATTCCTATATAAGCATTTTACAGCCTTTCTAAAATAGAATACTGAGAACAAGGTTGGGGCAAAAAAAGGGTGCCA
Organism: Eopsaltria australis; assembly: GCA_034509425.1. Lineage (NCBI taxonomy): Eukaryota > Metazoa > Chordata > Aves > Passeriformes > Petroicidae > Eopsaltria > Eopsaltria australis. The sequence continues at coordinate 1,004,662 of JAVTVJ010000007.1, forward strand.
CTATGAACCAAACCATTTCTAAATCAGGACTTATGCATTAGAATTTGCCTGTGAAGTTTGTGGTGGGTGGGAGTTTATTTTTGCATGTAGTCAAAAAGTATTTTCTTCTTTATACTAGTGCCAAAAAATTAATATACACTTACATTAAGCAGAGATTGATCAAGTTTTTAGGAAGTTTGTTTCTGCTTTAAAGTTCACTATTTTAATAAGTGAAGAGTGCACATGTCTGATCAGAAGACAAATGCAATATAACCTTTGGCAAACCCCCTCTCAATTAGTGAACATGCTTTGATCTTCTTTTTATTTACTGAACAGGAGACCCAGCTGCATGTGTACTTCTATACAGCTGTCAGTGTCAGATCTGTGGAATGTGGAAGTGCTTTTTCCCCATTAATGTGCCACTGGTGTGAAAAAATGAATATCATCTGTCTGGACCTGAAGTGATTTATAATGCAGTTCTTGCTACAGGCATGATATTTCATGAATCTAGTAACAACTTTTTTAAGGAGCTATCCCAAGAGTAAGTTTTCTCAATTACTCACCTAGTTGCTAAATAATTTCATCAGTCTTGGTTCATGAGATAGCAGACAATGGCTGCAGGCAAAACTGTGAGTCCCAAAGCAGATGTAAGAGGCATCTGTAGGTTCTTCATGGCTTTTCAGAAAGGCAAGTGGATAATATTTGCAGTTGATACTGACCAAATGCGTCACTCATTTATACAGAAGGTTCTTTGATACGGGGCCATTTCATTTTTGCTTTTTCCCAGCTGTGCTGTCAGGTTGGCATGTCATAGAATCACAGAATCAGAGAATTGTAGAATCATGGAATTACAGAGTTATTAAGGTTGGAAAAGACTTCTAAGATCACTAAGTCGAGGCGCCAACCTGGCACCATCATGTTCACCATTAAGCCATGTCTTTCTAGAGCCATGGTGCTGCTTGTCATTCAGGGGTTGCTGCTTGTCAAATGAAGATGTCTTTACAGGGAAGGTGGTCAAAAATTGAGTCACCAGGGTGTCATGGCTGTAACTGAGCAACAGCCTCCACAGAGGCTCTGTGGGCCTTCTGTCAGTAGGGATGGAGCTTCTGAAATCATATTCCAAGCTGACATTCTGTGATCTGGAAGACATGTGGGGAAGATTAGTTTATTGCCAATTAAAAATTGAGTAGTATGGTGGGAAACAGAGACAAAACTAAAACCACCATTTCCTCCAACTCTGTACAACATGGGAGCAGTTCTGGGATTTCTCACAGAGCCCCCCCTACCAAAACCTTGCCACAAAAACCCAATACAGATTTAAATGTCTTAAGTTTGCCTTTCAAAAAAGGTACAGTTGTCTTAAAGAAGTGACAAGTATTGTCAATCTGTTGGGTTTCTCCTAGGGAAGGGCCTTCTTAGTCTGTGCTGTGTAATAGCCCCACTGGAAAAATACTTTGACAAGGCTTTTCTGCTGTCAGCACAGCACTTGTTTTGTTACAGCCCTAGAGGTTTCAAACAAAGGTTAAGCTTGTGGATCAATTTACCAAAGCAAAACGAAACTAGTCTGTTCTGATGTGACAGTATTCCTGTGATAATGAAGTTGGAAGAATACTTCCCTTTTCGGCTTGCAGGTGTTTGTCATACACGATGGCTTCAGACTTCAAATACAGGAGCAATATAATAACGGGATAAGAGATTTCCCCCCAGAGTGGCTTTCTACAGTGCTGGTTTATGCATGAGAAGAACTGAATATTTAAGTCATATCTGCAGCAAAGGGAAACACATAAACCTCTGTAGTGGGTTGAGCCAACCTCACTGCTTACCACCTCTAAAATAATGACTATTTCAGCATCAGCGGAAAATGTGTAATCGCTGCCAGAGCATAGCTTCCCAGACAACTTTTCTGCTTGACAAACTTGATCAGGAACATTTCAAGAAGTGCGGAATGAATCATCTGTAATTGCTGAAGGTTTGAAAATAGCCTCATCATATCAATATATCCTTTTTCCTGTTTGAAAAAGAGACTTGAAAAGAAGTGAGTTATTTTGTACCCTTTCCTCTGGAGCTGTGGGATATTTTTATGAAAAATTCTACACTGATATGAAATAGGTACATTAATTATTCCCTTCCAGATCGTTGGAGAATTTAAAATTGGCAGCTGAACACAGTCAGATAACATGTAGACTTTAACTCACGTATCAATGATTTACAATGTCTGTATATTTTATATACAAAGCTCTGCTTTATATATAGATGTCTATAAAACGTGGATCCTCCTTTTTGATATCGAAGTCATATAGTCAAAAATCAGAAGTAAATGAATAGTCAGTATGCTTTATAAACAAAATAGAAAATAGACCTCATTAGTAATTTTGAGCATTCTAACTCACCTACACTAGTGAACTCAGAACAAAGTTAAATTTGTCTCTCTGTTTCCTTTTGTTTTTGGAAATGGGCTCAAAGCAGAGCTGAATGTGAGACATTGTAATACAGAACAGTTGACTGCTGCCACGTGGACTTGCTAAGTTATTTATTACTTTGTTATGCACTGTGCAAAGATCAAGAATGAATAATTCAGAGGATGAAATCCACTCCTTGATGTGGCTCATGAAGGAGATACATTCTCTTTCTTGCTCAGCCCCAGACCTAGGAGATCTACTGAGGAGGAAAGATGAAGACAAACGTCTTGGGATTGTAGAGAGATATCAGAGACTTCAGGGAATATGGTGTTTGCAAAGAAAATGTTAAGGGTCAGGGAATATCTATGTAATAATTTTAAAATCTATATAGTACAAAAAAGTGAGGTTTTACTTCCATTTGTAAAAGGACTGATACAGAGCTTAATTTAGTTTCTTGAGAATTGTTTTCTCCTCGTGTTATTTTGATCAAAACCACTATTGAATGGGAGGTAAATTCCTTATAATTTCAGTGAAGTCAGGACTTCCATTTTGACTGCCAAATAATACGTAGCGCTGGTTCCCAGGTGAGAAGCTAGGGATTTTCACTAGATACCCACAAATAAAATAAGGAAAACTATTCCACTTAAGTGAAGACATCAGCTCTCTTCTATGATGAAAAGCCATTTTTCCTGCCTGCCATGGAAATCTTTCAGTCCTTCTACAGACTACGTCAACTGAAAACACATTCATCTGCACACTGTTTAGACCATTGCCTACTTAATGGAACATATAATGGGATGAAATTGCCACCTGGTGGTTGAGATATGGGATGGCTCCCAAGGGTATAATTATAAACTATTCTTTAATATTCTAATAGTACTGATATAAGGATGTGTTCCTGCCTCTGGATTTCATCCGCATAATGGTTCACAAAAATCAGCAGCATTGTTTTTCATTGTATTTCCCCTAATTGCTGAAGATGCCTATTTTAAATATGATTTAGCTCTATGTATGAGCTGAGGACTATGGACTGAAGTATGGTTGAAGGAGCAGAAGACAGAAATGGTAATAGTGAACAGTAATGTATTAAGTTGGAAAGAGATGGTGTCGAACTGAGTGCTGCACTAACTTTGTTTTACACGAGACAGACATTGCTGATCTAAAAAGTGCTGCCAATACAGAGAATCTTAAATAATACTAAAGTAAGTCCAGATACTAACAGTCAAAAAGCGCATACCTCTATTTGAGACTACTAAGACAAGTAAGGAAAAACTCAGGTTGAAGGAAGGAGGAGAGAGAGGTGGCATGTAGACTGTGTTCATCCCTTTCAGTTCTCCTGAACTAGAAAAACAAGATTTCATAGGCACATAAGGCAAAAATGCATTTATTGATAATGACATGGCAGGTTGATTTGAAAGGAGCCTGTAGAGAGACTGTCATTTCCATAGATGCCCATGTTACTGCCAGCCACGTGACAACATGCACAGAATTATCCTGTAAGAAGGAAAAGAATCTGACATGTGAAGCAGGAAGGGATCAGACATAGTCTCTGAATGATGCAAATCTATGGAAAGGAGAAATGCCAAAAATTAGTAGTAGAAGTAGGCTAGTAATATCTGAAATTGCATCTGAGAGGTATATTGCAAAAAGATTTGGAAACACACATGCTGAACCATCTTGTCAAAGAACACAGGAGTCAACAGACCAGACACCTATAATCTAGGTTTTGTTTAAAGCACTTTTCTGAGGACTTTGATTGGTTTTAAGTGGTGCAGTGGATGTTAGCATGGGGACCAACTGCTTAGGGCATAGAAATGATTGCAATGAAGTACTGTATTTCCTTTATGCTATCAGGAAGATTTGAATTAGTTAAGAAGAAAAGAGGCAAGGATGCTCTGACTCTTTTCAACATTCCAGTAAAACTAAGCTGTACCTCCCAGAAGGATGAAGTATTGGCACAAAGTCGTGGCTGAACTGTTCCTGTTATGAGAAAAAGAGGCTGAGGGAGAAAAAAATGAAACTGCTCTGTTGGGAGGACAGCTGTGAAGGGTCAGGTTTACTGTTCCTACAAGTGATTGATGGGGGAGATCAATCTTGTATTGACTACAGCTCCAAAATTACTGCTCCTGTATCCTTAATTTTTCTTTATTGGTGGTGGCAGCAGCAACAGTCAGCTCAGGCAAAATAAGCAGAGTGGCTGTTAGATCCTTTGCCTGCTTCCTGAATACTCTGGGCAATATCTACTTTGCTTGGTTCTTAGGCAAGACTGTAACTAAACTGCATGTGCTGACTTTTAAGAGGTGTAAGAGTCTTGATGCAATGGTGTGACAGAACTGATTCAGTAAAATAAATGATAGCACTTCTTGAGCTTTTTCCATGCCCATATGGAAATATCCTCCTGAACTTAAATAGGGCCTTTGCCACATCAGACTCCTCAGCTGATTCTGCTCTTCAATACTATGTCTCTGGCCCTACCATCTTGCTACTTTTCTTGGTCACCCCTTTCTTCCCATTTATATTTTTTTTATTGTTTAGAAAATAGCTAATGACAATTAGAATTATTTCTGTGGGAAATTTCTGAGACCAAAAGCACCACCACCAAGGAATGTAAGAAAGTAGTGACTTTGTATGGTCCAATGAAGTGGATCTTATGGGCAATAATGGCATAATCGAATTTGGTAAAGATTAAACTGAATACCACTGAGACAAAAAACCACCACGTTACCAACAGTGGAGCCTGCTAGGGTCAAGAATAGTCTCCTGAGGAATTACTCTAGTCACTTTAAAGAACAAACTGTTTTGTAGTACTCTCCGGAGTGATGGGCTAAGTGTAATCTACCAGGCCGTTTTTATCTCTTCCTTCTGTGTCTCCAGGAGTTGTAGTCATGTGCTTCATTACTTCAGTCACTGAGTTCACAGAGTGAGATCAGCTATCAGAATTTCTTCTGCCAGTGTATGGATTTAAGCACCGCGTTCACCAGTGTGTGCTCCATCCTTTCCAAGGAGGAGAGACGTGAGGAAGGTAGAGGGTGACAGGGCAGGGAAGCTGCTGAGTTTAAGACTCATGGTTAGTATGCTGTGCAGCGAGACAAATCAATCGGCCCCTGCCTGGGCATCTTAATCAGAAGCATGTGGTTCACTGCAGTGGCAAAGTGCTGCTGTGTTGGTGATGGCATCTTTTTCAGAGACACTATTGATTGCTCTTCTCTCTCCTCTGAGAAGAGGTTCCAACTGTGTAGGCAGCATCACGGAGAGAGCTGGTGGAGAAGTGCCCCCTTACATCTCTACAGGATTAGGATTGACAGTTTAATTTCCCTTAGGACAGGCAAGCTGTCATTCTAATTCATCCAGACTAGTGTGGGAAAGAGGAAGGAGATGCCTGTTTGAAAGGTCCATTGATTATCTGGATAAGCCTGCTGTAAGGCCAAAGACGATGCAGTTCTAATACCATGCAAACTGGGGCCATGTTTGGGAAATGTTTTTTGAGGGAAATCTACTTTCACAGTGAAATGAAAGAGAAGTATATTGCAGAATGACCTTCTCAGGGAGAAGAGGATCCCTGAGCCCGGTGGCATCAATGTGGGGGATGTTATAGTCCTGTGGCAATGCCAGAATACTAGACAGTTAAAACAACCCCATGATATTCTGTGTAGGAGTACATTTTGGTCTCTGTGTGTTTGTTTATATGTGCAAACATCTGCTTATATCCTCCCCAGTAACCATCTTGTGACTTTTAAATTGCAAGTTTATTATGTACAAAAAAAAGGTAATGTATCATAGTTAAAATACATTTTCAAGAAAGCCGGAGATGCAATGTGAGCACACAAACTACATTATGAATTTATGATAAATTCCTTTACACCATAAGTAGAACTTTAAAACTTGAATTCCTTCATTCTCCCTTAAAAAAAACCCAAACCAAAACCAGCAATACCTGTATAAAACATTCCATGCTGGCAACAAATTAAGCCCATCCAGTTGCCTGTTCAATGTGGACTATCCAGTGTGCCTTCCATGTCAGTTCTAGACTTCAAAACTTTTGGAAACAGATTTATTTAGTCTCATCTGCTGTGTTTCATTGTTTTGTATCATCAACAAGAAAACAGCCAGATCTGAAGCAGTGTTACAGTTCCTTTTTTTTGAAAGGACTCTTGATAAGTTGCCAGATCTATCCAGATTCAGACACAAATTTTTATAACACTGACTTTGTTACAATATAGAATTCTCTCCCTGATTTGTTTAGTTGTGAAAGAACTGTTGTTGTAATTTGAAAGCTACTGAGAGTTAGCAACCCAGCTATATGTTTCCTGGGTATGAAAATTTTACCAAAGATAGATCCTGAAAAATGCAGCTTGTGCTTCTAACTTTGTGTCTTTATCCCCCAAAGAAACCAGGGTGGAGTGCCTGGTGCCTGGTAAGGTTATAGTTGGAAGGCTGGGGAGGTTGCGTGAACAATTATCAGGATGTGAGAGGAAGGTATGCTGGAAAATGTTCAAGCGAGGAAAATACCTTCACCAAACAGGTTCAGGTAGGGTTGATTCCATATCGGGAATTATATGTCTATCTAAACTACATGTATTTCTAAAAGAAGTAAATTATCTCCACATTGATTAAAAACACTTCCTCAAAGGTACTGCAGATTTGTACTTAATGTGAAGAGCAGCAGAGTTTAGCTGTGGATTTGTACGTGAGTATGTATCTGTAAGGGGAAAGGAGTGTTATTTTCTTTGTATTCACTGCTGCCTGAGGTATTGTTCCTCCTTTTTGCCAATAAATCAGCTGCCAATCTTGTTTTTTATTTCTGGGCTCCTCTTGTCTCTGCATTGACTGGCATGTAGGAGATTCGTGTCTGTGGGAGCTCGCTGCTAATGCAGTAATGAGGGCTGTAAACAACAGTGCAGCACTAAGACTGAACTACCTAAATAAGAACTTTTTGGTGAAGTTTTCACTATTCTTATGTGCAGAGCACTGGGGAGGCTTGAAAAGAGATTTCCTTCTGAACAGGAGGAACTCAATTATGCAGTAGGATTTGGCCCTTATTTGCCTGAAGCTGACAGAAAAACGAACGTCTGATGAAGACTGAATCAGTTCAAAAGCATAGCAAAAAATATATTCTTTCTATTGACAAGGTGGAAATAAGGCCCAGCCCTGCTGGAGAACATCATTGTAAACCAAGGAGTTTGTAGTGTGTTTCAATGTGACCTCCCATTCCCCCTCATTATCTTCCACTTATTAACCCTGATCTAACTGTTATTGATAGCTCCATTATTCTGCTTGGGACAGCAGTGACAGTCTCACTGACCTTGCCCTGGGTGATCAGAAACTCATTTAATGCTCAGCATACTCTTTGCAGAAGTACACTGAGGGAAAAGTAAATTCAGCATGAGAAGCAGGCATGTGTTTTTACAAGGATTTCTTGTGATGCTATTAATTATCTCGAGAGGTGTATTATTCTCCATTAAATATACTGAAAGCTTGTCTAAATTCCTCTTCAGTCTGAGAGATAAAGGTTGCAATAAGAACAAGAGAATAAGAATTGCTAATCCTTGATGCTGCATAGTGCTAATTGTGGGGAAAATAGCCCAGGAAAGCGAGACTAAATGACAAACCAAGGGTTCAAGATTTTATGTGCTTTCATGATCCTTTCTTACTAGCCTGCCTACCTCTTGGGCAATATCATTAGCTGCTTTCTGAACACTCAGTATCACAGAGAATAAGATTTCACTTCCCACTCTCACATTTGCGTAGTTGATTTATTGGCTAAATGACAACACTTCTGTTCTATAAAATGTATATAGTCACAAGAATTTCCCACTGTCAGGACCAGATCATGAGCACTTCATGTAAATGGAGAAAAATTGAAACTCTTAGAAAAAATTAAATGAGAATTGTGTCTGTCTGGCTCTTCCCTGAAGACTGGAATTTTATGGTATAAAGTTTATATTTATTTATTTATTTATTCAATTTGTATAGATATATTTGTTTATAAGAAAGCTATAATGTATCTCTTTTTTTGTGATGGAAATGGTTTAAAAAGTTCATCTTCTATAGCAATGATTTCCTTCTTTTATATCTCTCAGTTTCAGCAATGGAAATAGTCAGCCTGCTGATTAATCACTGGTTTTGATTCCCTGTTTTGGTACAGTTGCATGTAACTCCACTGCTTGCATCACACGTATTATGCAGGGATATTTAATTGCTTTAGAATAAGGTAATTGATGGAAGTAAAACAGATGTGCTTTCCATCTGCTCACACAAGCAGGCATATGAGTGCTTTGGTTTTAGAAAAATACTGTTTTGAAAATCTAGTAAATCTAGATTTCACCATCAAACTAGACCTTTTAGTCTTAATGGAGATAATTCTGTTGGTGTGCTTGCTAATTGGAGATAAAAAGGCTGAGATTCTGAAAATACTGGGCTAAATTGCAGACACATGAAAAACCACACACATGTTCTTTGTTTCAGAGGTACTTCATGTCATTACTCCTAGTGTCAGCAGGAAACTTATAAATTATCTGTTTAATAAATGCAGAGCACAGGAGGCTACAATGGTTAAAATGAGAGGATATTGGTTTTTCAAAAAAGATGTCCAAATACTCTATCAAAAATGCGTGTATGTTACAGTGAAAACCTCAGACGTTCATTCCTCCTAGATGTTGAAATATTAGGATCACACGAGATGTATCAGCATTGGAAACAATTCTGTGATCACTATGAAAAGTGTTTTTTAATGGATTTCTGATTTTTTGGGGTTTGTTTTGTATTTGCCTTCATGTTTCATGCCATTGGTTCCTGATACTCTATTTCTTTCTTACGTATGCCGGCCTTAAGTCGTTTTCAAGTTGTAACAGATTAGCAGCTACTGAATAACTGAAGGTAAAAAAGTCAAAACATATTCTTAGCAATGACATTTCTCTTCTTTCAGGGATTCCTGTATTAGAGACTGATCTGAGGCAGAAATAGTCAGATCTCCATGAAACCATAATTATGTGGATAAAATGTAGCAGCCAAGCTGAGCTCAATAGGTACCTGTCCCTGTTTATGTTGGGGCTGAATTTGTCCTTGAAAATTCTAACAAGTAAGTGAGGAAAGGATGTTTAGGCCACAAGCAGGGATCGATAAACCCTGTTATGAATTATGTGTTTACCCTTTGAAAACATTGAAAACATCTGAATATGGTGTCCTGTAGGTGTTAAGTTCAATTGTCCAAATGTTACAGTAGGAAAGAAAATAATCGAATCACAGACCTTTTAGATAATTGAATCCAACTGCTAACCCAGCTCTGTGAAGTCCAGCTCTAATCCTGTAGTGCTCAAGGACATAATTTAATGGTGGACTCAGGGCCTGTTCAGAACTGTACTGCTCCCGTAGTTTTCTAGTCTGCTTGCTATTCACCCTCCAACTCAGTTGTCTAGAGTGTTTCAGCCTGCCCTCTGGTGCCACAAAAGTCTGAATTCCGAGTGTGTTCTTTTTAGACTTGAATCTCTGTGGTACCAGTGTGAATGAAGTTAGGGTCACTGATCGCAGTGAAAGACCATACATAAGTAGCAGGAATACATGGAATCAATCATGCTGAGTGAATTTTCTACTGAGAATGTAGTAGAAATCCTCCCTTCGAAAGTACTGCCAAGTTCACGTTCTGTAGAAGCAGTTTGGCTGATATGTCATGTTTGTAGGTTCTGACAATATAAAAGAATGTTGATCACAAAAAAAAACCCCAAAAAACCCCTACATCTGTACGTGCATGTATCTTTAAGGTGTTTGTTTAAAATCTAAGTGTGATTCAGGAACTGGGTTTGAAACTAAAATGTTCTGTCCCCAAAAATACAGTGTCAATTGTCTGAGTTGCATAGCGATGAATCTTCCATTGCTTTGACTGACCACTATAATAACTACCCAGGGAACTGATTTTACGGTATCTCTATCCCAGGATTAAAGTATATATTTACTTTGCCTCTTTGCACCACAAATCTGGAATGTGTCTGTGGTGAATCTGTGAGACTGCTCTGAGTGCAATGAAATAATTTTATGAGTGCCAAAATAATTCCATTTCCATTGCTGAAACTCAGACAATCTGATTTCAGAACCCAAGTATTCAACTTTGACCATTTAAGGACATAATGTAGATGTAGAGGAGAAGGGTGAAGAAAAGCAAATAGGAGAAAAAACGTTCTCAGAGAAAATATTAGGAGTCACCTGTAACTGCTGAAAATGGCTCATTTTTGTAAGAAGATAAAATGTTGACATATTGGTTTTTTCAAGTCTTCAGTGGTTCCTCAAATGTCCCTAAACTACTCTCCTTTCTTACTCCAGTGGTAACACACTGGGAGAGCAGCAATACATTAAGATGTTTGATTTGTTAACAATTTTCTAAATTAGGATTTTTTAATCTCTCAGGAACCATGAATGTATTGGGAACTTAATACCATCTTACTCATTACTGTGACTGGAGGAAAAAGGAGCAGAATCTAAATCTCTCCAAGCACATCACTGAAAGATGACAAAGGTTGTAGTGAACAAACACATTGAAATGCCCTCCTCAGGTAGTTCTGGTGCAGATGTAGTCTAAACTCTCCCACTTGCCAACCCGCAAGCATGGGGTGTGTGAACAGGGCAGAGACTCAGCACAAGAGCCTCCAAGAGGATGGAAAATTTTCTTTAGAACCCGGGCCTTTGGAAATGTCAAGTTGCTAAAATATACTCTTGCTAAAAATGAGAGTTTTTCCAAGACTTATTGACTAAATGCCAAATTTTTGTAAGGTCTGTAAAGACCATCTCTCTGATTGCAAATGAAATTCCTCAGCTTTCCTTTCAAACTTCAATGCCTGATTCAAAGCAGGAAGGCAATACATTTAAGCCACGATAATATCTTAATAAAACTAAGTCTTTTCCTTTGGATATATTCTCAGAAACAGGCTTTGGTGAACTTTTCATTTGTTACGCAGAACTAATGGTGGTCAGCCTGGCAGATACCTGGTGTTCAGACTTAGTTTCAGGCCATGTAAGTGGCACGACAATGTAGCCTCTGAGGCTGCCAGACAATTTTCATTATAATGACAGGCAAAACTCTCTACTTGGCTGATAATGGATCCAGTTTATACAGTGCAGCCTGCTGTTTCAGGAAAGAAATGTAGGTGTCCATTTGTTCACAGAAGGGCTGTGAGTCATTTTCCCCACTCAGGCCTCATTCCATGAGAACAGCTGGAGTTTTTTCTGAATAACGACTGCATTATTAAGTTGACAGTATGGAAATAGGAGGTGGCCTTTATCAACAGATGCTCTAGAATCTTTGGAATCACAATCCAGTCATTTAAGTAACCTGTAATTGGGAAAATCTGTGCTAAATATTTTTTGAGTTAAAAAATTTTATTAAAAGATTAAGGAGCCATGTCCTCTTAGGTGGGTTTTTAGGAAGGGTGTTGCTACTGAATCCATGCATAGTGCTGGAGATAAGATGTATTAATAGTTTTATTTACCTAGGAAGGATCACTCTGTCTAGCCCTGTGTATATCATGGGCCAGGTAGACTCTCATGGTTTTTCTAGGATTGAATTTAGCACCATGTGCTGGGCTGAGGTTTATTAACTCAAAAAATGCTCATGAAAAATTGACAATCTGTTACTTCTTATTTTGTCTTTCTGAGTTCGATTGAAAGAATCCTATGGTAAAAAGTATCATCTTCCTATAGTAATCTGTGTGAAACAATCAAATTACTCTTATTACTCTAGTGATAACATCGTTAATATGTTTAGTTTCTTTTTAAAAATTGCACAAAAATGCTATTTTCCCCTGGTTTAATATTCACTTTTCTAGTACTTCTCTATCCTTACTTTCTCAGGAAAAGATATATTTTTTTCCAAGTTACTGTCAAACAGAGGACAAGTATTGCCGCATTAAAAAGGAAATAAAGACTGCACCTGTGTATAGAGAAGGAAAGACACAATATTTCAAAAATGTTTCAATCTGTATTACACTGAGTGATTCAGTGAGGAAGAAAAATCACTGAAGTCTGTACACCTTAAAGGGCAGCTGGAACTGTAGTGTACATTCCTTCTGTGCAACAGCAAACTGTTGGCCAAAGTATTTTGAGTGCCTTGCACTTGAAGATACTGAGAGTGATTTACCAATACTATTGAGTAGGAATTGTAACACTGTGTTGACAAAGATAAAGTAGTGTCCTCTTTCTGCAGAGGAGAAAAGAGACACACGAAGTGACATTAGGGAATTAATATGAGTCTAAGGAAAAACTGAACCCAGAAGCCCAAAATCTTGGTTTCTTGGGTTCTCTGGTTGATGTCCAGAAAGAATTAGCTGGTCATGGGTTTAAAAAACACTACTTGATGTTTGTTCTTGGAAAAATTATAGACTAATTTAGTGTTGAAAAAACCCTTAAGATCATTGAATCCAACTGTAAACTTAGAAAATGTTGCCTTGTGTTAAATATAGAATACTCTTACCAGTTGTAAGATCTCATAAAAGTAAAAAGAGGTGCAAAAGTGCTACAGTTGTGTTCAGTGTAATTTCAAGTTTAAGTCCTTTACTTTTCTCAGCTCAAGTCTGTTCTTGGATGTAGGTGTAATTGATCATTAATACAAGACACACTGCTGTTAGGCAGAAAGGTAATTCGTCTCATGTTAGCTTCTTTATTTCAAAGACGTAAAATACTTCAAGTAAGATGAAAATGAAGTGTTTAAAAATCCCACACTGTAAATCACTGATCACTGCCATACCTTCTCCATTTCCAAAACTGAAGGACATTATTTACTTTAAAAAGCATTCAAAGATTTCATCTGTGATGAAGTAACTGCCTTATGCTTTGAAAGGAAATGTGGGACAGCAGAAGTTCCATCATGTCTGAAAAGTATTGAGGTGCGAAGAGAGACCAGTAATTAGAATTTATGCACACAGCAGGGTGCCAAATAAGAGAGGAGTAGCAGCTGATGAGAAAAATGGTGGTTTAAGAAAATAGTGAGATTAACTGAATTGTTGATACAATGACAGGTATAAACAAAGCACATAGGTATAGTGCTCTGATCAGATGCAGTAGGGATGTGCACGTCACAGAGAATTTATACCAATGCGTACAAGCTCTTCTGCTGTAATCAAATAAATGCTCAAAAGGTTTGATTTAAGTGTATTTTAAAAACAGATTCTTCAGTAGGAATCCCCAAAGCATCCTGTATGCTAGTAAATCCATGCAAGGTACATAGTCACATTTATTATTTGCCTTTTGGAGACAAAGAAATGGAAATGCTGCATAAAGTTATAAATCCCAGATTGCAAGAGAAGTTCTGAGGTAGAATTTAAGTTCTTATCTAACATGTCTTCTAATATGTATTAGAGGAGTGTAATTACTTCTTTTCCCCAAGAAGCAGCAACTGAACCATTCTAAATATAAACAAAACTAGAAAGAAAGTATGAATTGATTCTCAAAGGATTAATCTGCTGTCAGAATTTAAATCCTGCTTGATATTGTTACCTGGAGTTATCAGAGACTTCTATGATACATTTTAGCACAAATTTAAATTAATTTAGACTAAGAAAGCAAAATATGAAATTACAAACAGCTAACTTTAAGCTGATTTCAAAATTATTGGAGCCGTGGTTTGTGTATATGAAGGTGAGAAGAGTCTTTGGCTTTGAGTTCACCAGGCTTCTCTGGCTTTGTGAACAGGATTGCCATCATGGTGGAATGAGGGATGCTTTGCTTCAGTGGGAGCCTTATTTTGGAGAGTTTTTTGAAGGTGAATTGATTCTGGAGATTATTAGGCTTATGGCAAAGTCTCTCAGTATCAGTCTTGCTCCGTAGCTCCTTCATATTCAAAGCTACGACGAGACTGCTGAACTGCATTATCACAGTGCTTTACTGAGTTACTGGGCTACTTATGGAGCATGGATACAAACAAAAGAGCAAATGGCACAAGGAGCTGGGCTCCTTCATAATGCCAGTTTTCCTACTGAAAAAAATAGTTGCAATTGAACTGAAGTTTTAATACAAACCCAACAATTTCTGAGAACTAAGGAGTGTTGGGTTTTTTAATGCAGGAAATGTAAAACTGGCAACTTTAATGCACCAGGTATGACTTTAATTAAAAAGTGTCTGTCATTTTGTTTCAGTGGAAAAATCAGCTTTAATTTCTTAGGTTTAGACACTTAAAAACCTTAAGAAAACCACAAAAGTGCCCAAATAATTCCCTCCTATACATATAAATGTCAATACGAAATTAAAGGTTTAATTTAGTTTTATTGAGTGTTAACAAATTCTTTGACACTTCCCTTCTCACAGATTTTTTGTTCGTAAAACAATCAACCATTTTTAAAAAATTTTAATTGAACAGTGTATATGGCATGAAAAGAATACTAGTGCTACCCTTCTGGAAGTGCTGATGAACTTAGAGAAAGGGAAAGGAATTTGAGGGTTATGAATTCAGCTCATTTTTAAACTTGTGCAGGTTTGAAAAAATCGCCTTCATTTCTTGTTCTTTAGCTGTCCAAACACGAAAGGGAAATAAATGCTTTCCTTCCTCAAGGAGATGCTGAAGCTCAGATGGAAACTACTGGAGAAGGACAAAGTACTGTGTAATATTAGCTTTGTTAATCCTGGTCAGCCCATTTGTTTCTCAGAAAAACTGTAACAGAACTGAATTGCTTCTGTTCTGCTATTTGTATTTCCTCAGTGTTCTCCATTCTGTCTCCAAACTGAACAATTTCAGCTGTTGCTAAAGGGTTTAAAACTCTTGATTTGTGGCAATAACTTCCACAAAGATGCATTATGGGCACTGGAGGGATTGTCTTGAATGGGCAGAAAAAGACAACCTAACTGGCAATTGCATTCCAGTGTCTGCCCCTGAGCATAGCACCTGCTTTACTGACTTACTACTCCATCCCAGAGAGCTTTATTCATTAGGAAGGGCCATTCAAGCATTTAATGGAGCTCTTTATACTGAAACAGCTTTATTTGCTCCTATCTATCTTCTAGGCTTCTTCTGCTGAAGAAAAATCCTTTAAAAGGATGTTGTTTTGCTATGACTGTTCAGTCAGCTCCTTCTTGCTCACCTGGGTAGCTTTGCTGCCCCTTACCTGCAGGTGGAAAAGGTACGCAATAAAAAAGAAAAAAACACAACTGCTTTTTCTATTATTATTTTTTAAATCTCCAGGCAAAATATTAAGAGAATTCAGCTAGTTGTTGCATATACTAAAATGATGTTGTAAAGCTTTGTTTTATAACACTTAGAATGGCTCAGAGGATTTTAGCAGTATGTACATTATTTAATTCCTATTATTCCTAGGGGGTTTGGTACTCGTACTAGATCATACCTACAGGCACACTCTAATACTACAAGTAACCAATTATTTTGGTTTTAATAGAATTTTAAAGCTTTCAGAAATATAACCCCTGAGCATGGGGAATACAATGCTTAGAAAATCCTAGGAAGTAAATGAATTTAGAATTAAACCCAAGTCACATTGCAAATAACACATAGGTAAGAACAATGACAATAATATATTCAAATGAAAAATTTGCCATTACATTGGAAAAAAAGGCAAAATTGAAATTAATTATTGAAGATCCACATATAACTTCACCTCTTTACAGACTTGTGCATGGACAGCATGATTAAACTATGAGCTTAGTCCTGTTCTGGGAAAAAGAGCGTGTGAGAAAGTAGGAGATTCTTGCTCAACTCTTTTACCTCAAATACCCAAATGAGCAAGTAAAGAATAAGCTTAACTTCTCTGGACCTAGAGATTGCAGTTCATCTGGGTGTAAAAGTTCCAGTGGCAAAGTCCTGTGGAGTCAAATCTTTTTACTGTTCAAGGCTATGAATGTTTTCCTGCTGAATTTTAGCTTTTGGAGTTTAGTTGAAGCTATATGAGTAATGGTCCATGTTTATTTTTCACTGGCAGCTTCTGAATATCACCCGAGTCTGAATCCTGGCTGCACCAAATTTCCTCTTCCTATTGTGATGCACAGAACACTTTTGGGCTTCCAAATTACTGGTTTTAGACTTGGCAGGCTTAGTCCTGATCCTCTTTAAATTGACTTAATCTTGTTGTCAGAATAGTCTCACTTTAAGTTGGAGGAAGCATCGCATTAAATAAACAAAGGTAAATTGCCTCTGTGTTTCGTTCATTTTAGGCTTCAGTATTCTTTCTTTAAAAGATTACTGTCTGTCAAACCATATTCAATAGTGGGTCCATTTCTATAGGGATAAGGGTAGGATATACTTTCAGTCTGAGTATTCCAGTCAAGGAAGTTTAGAACTTGACCAGCATGCTCCAGTTCCCATGTTTTTGTTGCATTCTTTGCTGGTGTTCGAAGTATTGGTGTGTGCTCTAACTAGAAGACATACTATGCAAAATACTCTGAAAACATTTATGGATGTGTAATTACTGTGCAATAAATACTGTTTGACTATATGCCATTGCTGTGTAGTGTTAATACGCATAACTCGGAAAGTACTTAATTTTTAACATTTTTATTTTCTTGCACTTCTTGGATTAGGAATAATTTAAAAATTTTAAAAATATGTGCCAAAGTGAAAAGACAGGTCAATAATTGTTGCTTTACTTTTGTGTCACTATTCTAGTTTTCCAACTAGCCTGAAATTAAATTTTTATTCAAGACACCAAACAAATGATTTATTATGAAGATATGCCAGGGTTTTTTTTTCTTAATACAATGTTATGAAGTCTGTAATGTTACTCAGGGGATAAATTTACTGGAGAAAGCAAGATCTTTCTCTGGGATAAATAAGCCTGCCTCCTGTAGCAAATAAAAGCAGATTTTGCTATATCATCATTGATGGAAATAACCAGGCAGATAGTATAGAAGGAAAAAAGATCTCTCATTTTATGTGATAGAAAGTATTTAAAAATGTACCACAAGCCCATTACATGCGTGAAATGGCTGAAAAAGATACTGGTCAGCTGTTACTTGTCTCAGATATGGGTTGTGGCAGCCAACTTCTGGTTAAATCCTTATTCAAAAGCCAGTGGGAACCTGCACCATTTCTCTCCATTTAAACTAATTGATTTTCACATTTGTATCTAATAGCAAGCCATAAATCCCACAGATAATATGGAAATATTATTCTATAATTCTATGGCCAGTTTTGGCTTCGAAGAAACAAATGGGGTTTTCTACTCGCTGGATAGACTCAAAGGCAATTATTTTTCCATTCTGTTTCCTGTAGTCACTTATCCTTACTGACTGCCAAAAACTTGAGAGTGCCACAATGTTAACTGGTACTGTTTAAGTCAATCTATAATAAACATAGGCTTGAACTTACACACTGAAGCGTAGGATATCAGATCATCCAGGGGAAATCTGAAAGTTTAATTTAATTCTGTAGCTTTGACTTGTCCTAAATTCATAACAACAGTTAGGCTATGTTTCTGACTGTGATTCATGTTTTGCCAGATGGGTACAAGTCATCATCTGCCAAAAGCACAGCATGTTTCATCATGAAATACAGTCCACAGTAGCATGTCAAAATGTTTCTGACTGAAAAATAGATAGGAGTGTGTCTGAGATTTATGCAACCTTTCCACTTTGCATTATCTGTTTAGATCAATGTAACTGCTGCAAGGGATCAAATGAATCATTTCCATTTGAATATTAGGAAAGAAATATTTAGATTAACATGAAGAGATTATTCTGTTTATTGGCATGTATTGGTATCTCCAAGTAGAAATCTGTGCATACTCACAGGCCAGGAAAGGGATTTCCCTACATTGCGTTTGGTTGGTGCTGCTTGTTCTACAGCATACAGAAGCTGTTACTTTCTAGGGTTGTTAATCCATGGAACTAAATCATTCACAGCTAAAAAGATTTAAAAAGGTATTTTAGGCATCATCTTTATAGGCCCAGAGAATAGAACTCATTGTTGTCCAGTGTATTGTTATAGAACTGTGCAAAATAATTCAGATAACATATCTGGCTCAGATTTGTACCTCTCTGTAAGTTGTAGTCATTCTGTGCTGCTTGTTCAACAGCTGCTTTTCTTCATAACTGGATTTTGGCAAAGAAATTAAGTCAGGTTCATCTATAGTAATATGCACTTTGCAACAAACAAACCAAACCCAATCTCTTTGCATTTCTCCTTGTGAATCAAAATCAGAACATAAAGAAGTCTGTTCTGTGAACCAGTGAGGCTGTTCAGTATCTTAGAAGATGGGTTGGGTCTGTCTGTATTCAGTCTCTCTCTAGTGGGTCTGTCTGTATTCAGTCTCTCCCTAGTGGAGTTTTGCATGAAAACATTTGTCATTTTATTTCACATAATTTACATCAATGAAACATGGAGATGCCAACAGTTATTCCATATTTTTTGTCACTGCAGCAGATTCATAAGGTACTGCTTTCCTTCAGTGTCATTATTAGAAAAAAATAATGTGAGAAATGAAGCAGAACTTCAGCACTCGAATTTTGGGTGTTGCATTTTTGAAATTTTCTTAGAAGTGCAATGTAAGGTAGGAAGATCTGTAGAAAGACTGAATCCTAAACATGTAACTGCGTTTCTTCTTTTGCAGTTCTTCCCTTATTCTATTTGGGCTCAGCTATCATAATGTATATTAAAGATTTTCAGAAAAAGAAAATGAGCAATCATTTTTGGAAGATGGAAGTGACCGTACAGGTATTTTCACTGTGATTATGAAGAGCCATGAGATTCAAATTGACTGGAACACTATTTTGCATGGTTTCCCACATTAGAACAACTACTACCCTAAATACAGATGCTTTCTGCTTCTCTTTATGCTTCATCAGGGAAATAAAATACAGTGTGGACAGCCCATAACAACACCTATTGGAAATGCTTAGATTGGTTGCAATGTCCAAGCAGAGGCTCCTGGCCCCTTCATTACTACCTTTTCATTCACTATTATTTCTCTTCTGAATGCACAGCTAGAATTCTGTCCTCTGTAGCACAAGGTTTAGATTGAGGTCAAGCAGTTCCTTTGCCTCATAAGTTTTGGTCTCCACCTGAAGATTACTCCATGGCTTTCCAAATTGCATGGAGTAATAGAAGCAGATTTAGGTTTCTTGGGAGCTACTTTACTAGCTGACCCTGTGTGGAAAGTTAACGGCACAAAGTGTCTTTTGTCAGGGACAAGCAAAACTTGTGAAATGGTTTAAAGAGAGATTGCTCAATGGTGCGTTGTCTAGAAGGTGCCTGGGAGACATGGCAATTACATTGATTGGACTTGGCCTTGGTTCCTTCTTATTTTTTGTAACACTGGTGACTTTATTTCCATGCAGCTACGATGGTGCTGAATTAAGCAAGCAGTGGTTTACTCCAGGGCCAAGAAGGCTGACAGTGTTTTTGATTTAATATACATTCCTTGCTATATTCAGAGGAATGTGTAATGAAAATCACTGTGTTAGTTACAAGCTGTCTGCAGTGAAGAATGGGAAGTATTGTGGTAGAGTGTCATCTTACTGCAGAGAAAGGCTACAGCATGACACATCAGAATAACAAGTGCATGGCAGATCTGTTTTAATTTGTCTGTCTTATCTGTACTTTATCTCTAGCATTGTAATGAAAAAGAGAGAGGAAGAGAGGAGCTAACTTTCTTAAATGTAGTAGTGAAAGGCTGTCCGTGGCTGAGATGTGTTCACTCATCACTGGGTTAAAAACTGTCTGCATGGATAGGTCCAAAGAATGGTGCTGAATGGAATTATATCCAGCTGGCGGTTGGTGTTCAGTGGTTTTCTTCAAGACTCAATATTGGGGCCAGTCCTGTTCAATATCATTATCAATGATCTGCATGTGGGGATCAAAATATACCCTCAGTCAGTAGCAGGTAACACCAAGTTGGGTGGGAATGTTGATCTGCTGGAGGGTGGGAAGGCTCTACAGAGGGATAATGGTGAACTTGGCAGTCTCAGGTAAGTGATTGGACTTGGGGACCTAGAAGGCCTTTTCCAACCTAAACAATTCTATAATTACATAATTCCAAAGTAGATCAGAGGGTAGAAAGGCAGCCAGCAACTGTCAGCTTAAGAAGCAGTGTTAGGGAATGGACTCCATGGAGACTGGCTGGTGTGTGCTTGCTGTCCTGATCAGAATAGTTCCCATATAATCATGCGGTTGGATATTCCTGCTGCTTTCCACTGCCTTGTGATCTTCAGATAAAGTGGACTGCCTTGTGATCTTTGGTCATAAGAAGGGTTTGGAAGCTCTGTCAGTGATTCCCCATAGCCATACAGGAGTGCTTTTAAGTTGCTCCCTTTAGAGCAGAAAAAATGGGGTTTGTCCTGTTGATCTGTCTCCAAACTTTTAATCTTCTCTGCTCCAGAATTTGTTCAGGTGGTGGAGGGGGTTTGTTTGTCTAATGATGTCAGTGGAGTCCTCTCCAGATTTGCAGTCTACCCGCTCACTTCCCTGTATGGCTCTGCATCACCGCACAAGTGTCTTTCCTGCCGTCTATGGGGCAATGGCACAAGTCCTGAGCTCTTTTCTGTAGCACCTTCCATAGTTCAATACTCAAGATAAACACCATATTGAGTATATAGATTTTTTTTTAGTGGATTCTGTAAGAAAGTGTGAGTCAATCTGGAATTCTTTGAGACAACAGTAAATCATTGTGTGGGGATTATTTCCCCTTAGGAATAAAAATTGCTTTAAAAGTGATAGAATTTTCTAGCATGTCAGAATTTTAATTACTGCAACAAAAGGAGGCCCTAATTACCTCTAATCCATCCTATGCCTACCAAATGTAATTTGAATTTTAGGTGTTGATTCTGGCCATCTGTACTGTGGGCAGAACAAGATGAGCCCAGGGTTGTATATCGAGATGACTGAAAGGTGCAAAGTAAACAATATCAAAAATGAAAAAGAAGCCTGGAACTTTGAATAGGCTCCTGGGATCTGACTCATGCTTTCTGCTTGACAGTGGCCTTTTACATTAATCTAAATATGTGATATGAATATTCATGAGCAATCCTGATGAAACATGCCACACAACTTTTCAGCTGTGCTTGTAGATTTTCCACCTGGTTCCTTAAAAATGCTGTTGATATGCTGTTAAATTATAGGTTATTTTATTCATTATGATGGATTGAATGTAGTGTTTCAAGATATAATAATCAAGAGATTTTTCTTTTCTTATGCACCTGTACTTGCCTTCCAGATATCATTCCTTTGAAGTCTTAGAGAATTTCAGTGGAGATTTTTAACAAAAGCTTGATTTTTAAGCACATGAAAAATTACTAATTCTTTAACAAGACTCAACATAAGGTTACTTATGATACATGGAAACATAGTGAGGCTTTCTGTTGATTGCTTTGAATTTCTACTGTACAGTGAGATGGACAACAGTCATTCACTCCTAACAGAAATATTCTTTTTTACAATGGAGAAGAAAACCTTGGCCTTTTTTTGCTGTTCATTGAGCTGGGCTTCTTTGGCTTTTCACTTTCACAGTTCTTTTCGTACCTATATTGCCAGAATGCTGCTATCCCCTAAAGCACTTTGTTATGGGGCTGGGTGACTGCCTGTGCTGGATAAATTCTTTGTCAGCTGTTGTTAGTGTCTCCTTTGGGGTTGTATTGGTGATCACTATTGTGAGATGATTGTTCTTTAGTGTTTAATCCCAGAAAGAACAAGCGCTGGTCCTTGGCTTCTCCTCAGTTACAAAATCTCCTGTATTCCCCTTTTGTTATTGTAGCCTTTATATTTTGTTTTGCCTAGAATTCATGATTCTGTATTAGGATTTCATAAAGAGCCTGCTTTGAGTTAATTGAAGCTGCTAAACCACATCAAATGACTTAAAGATCACTCGTTGTGAAGTATGTGATATGTACAGTGTTTTTTATTATTATGTATTCCTTGCAGGTACAGCACACAAAGCTGTTTGGGTATTTTCCAGTTTTCTGCAGTTATGGAGGATTTAAGTCCTCATGGAGCTTGGATCTGCTCCTCGCTTCTTTCTCACAGTTCACTCTAGCCCCTGGCAACATTCACTGCTCAGAATTACATCTGAAAAGATAATTTGATGTCTTCAAAGTTAAATATCTCAGTCCTTTGACTTCATTTTTATTACGAGTGAGACCTAAAGCTCCCACTACCTGTGTACTTTGTCAGCTGCAATTTCATCGTCCTTTCACAGAGACAGAAGACAGTGTTGTCAAGATCGGTTATGCTATGTACCAAAGTGTTGACTAACCAAACCTGGTACTTACCTAGATGCTGAAGATGTCCCTTGGTTTCCACATCCAAATTTTAATCTTCTTTTAACTCTGGGTTAAGGTACATTTGTGCTTCTGGCAAATAGGACTCTAAGCAGTTTCTAAATTTAGTTACAATTAAAGACAATCCAGATATTTCCAGCTGGGTATCTTCTATCAAATCTCAAGTTAAACCGAGTACTGGTTTTACTAATCAAAAAAGGGGGAGGGGGAACAGAAGGAGAGAGAAAAAAATATTTGCCTATTATTTTCTGTGGAAATATTGTATGAAATTAAAAAACAGTAAGATTCAGTTTTTTAAGCTTCACCAAAGTGTAGAAAACTGCCATGTAGTTATTTAAATGATTAAAGTTAATGCAAGTGTCTAGGGTACAGGCCACACAAGAACCAACAATGCTATTTTTCAGAGCAGCATAGCTCCTGGACTATTTTTGACCCACAAGGCAGGAGTGGAATTCAGTCCAAAGGAATGAAAAATGACAAAGATAACATAGTAAGTATTTAGCATATTTATGTCTGTCTGCTTTGGAAAATTAAAAAATCATTATATTTGTGTCCAAAGCTTTAAATTGTGAGTCTGTGCTGAAGAATGATGGCACATCATCTGCTCTTTGTGTTCAAATTCAGATTACCTGACTTCTGAGATAACTTATTAATGGCTTTTGATGGTATTCATCAGGCATTAAAATGACATGATTAATTTAATGGGAGCAATTAAAAGGCAAAGGTGAGGGGGAGAATGTTGTGTCTTGCATTTAAAAAATCCAGTTTTGGTTGTCTGTATTTTATTTGACAGTTTTGTGGGGGAGAGATGAAGCAAATCTGTCCTTAGACTTGGACTTTAAAATCAGCTCAGTTACCAAGTTGCTCTGGTGGATATGGTCCATACATATTTTTAAAATATTTAAATGGGATCCTAAAAATCAGCTACAGCAATTTAGTTCCTAGAACAGAGACTCTGAAGTAGAGCTTGTGGAAGAGATTATGGAAGAGAGCGAGCTCTGCATATAGGGGAGTGGCAGTAACAGAGGAGGTCACAGAAGTGAGCTGAAACAGGTGATACAAATGTACAGTTCTTACAGAACCAAAGTATCTGAAGGAAACTGATTTTGGAACTGATTTAACAGGTTCAGCATAGAGCTTTGTGCTGATGTCCACTCCATTGCCTGTGATCCTTCAAACAATGGCAGAGCAACAGTATCTCCTACCCACGGGTTTGCAGCCATGACAGGTGACAGGTGAGAAGAAGAAGGCGGTGTAGCAAATATTGTCAGGATTGGCATCCCATTAGAGAAAAAAAGCAAACAAATAAACTTCCCAAAAAGTTTAGTTTAATCTACAGTACTGCTTTGGATTTGCTGGGATCCCAAAAGTCCATGTCTGCAAACAAATAAGTGTCACCGAGTCATTGGAAGACTAGGAATGGAAACCTGAATTTTTATAAAACTGGATTATGAAGTCTCTGGGTATCCCCAGTGCCTCCTAATTTGACTATGCCTGGATGTCACTCTGCCTCTTCACCACCTGTTTTTCTCTGGAATGACACGCAGTAAGACTGGATCCTGGCAGTTTTCTGGGGCTGCTGCTCTGCACCTCACTGTGGCAGGACATGGACTGTACCTATAGCAGACTCTTGAAGTTGTGGGGACAAACCATCATCCCACTCCTTCAGGGCAGTGGGGCTCCATCCTGGGTAAGCTGAGACTCTCCTGAACAGCCTCTGAAAAGGCTGTAGATCCAAGGTAACCTCCTTTGTTCTGCTGGTTCGGCTCAGCCACTACACAAGGCATCATGCAGCAGCCTGGCTGGAGATGCAGCCAGAGTCAGCTCCCAGCTATCAGGGAAGTCCATGGTTAGGTAACATGTCCAGGGTCACGCTGTAGCAAATCAGAATCAGGCCCAGTGGGGAGTGCTTGGACACAGCTCAGTCATGGCAGGGATGTGGGAATGGGCCAGGAAGGCCAGACAGGGACAGGACGGACCACTGACAGTCCTTCATAAATGTCATTTCTTACCTTCTAGGACAAAGCTGTACTCACTGCTGGAAAGTGCATTTCTTGTTCTGAATTTATTGGTTAAATTCAGTCTTCATATGTGTCTCATAGCTGCCAAGAGGAGATGGATTCTCATCCCCTCTGAGTATTTATCCCTCATCAAATGTTGAAAAGCTAAGGTGGATGCAGGCCTCGTCTGCCCGAGCAGCCGTGACCTTGCAGTACATTAATGTG
Organism: Eopsaltria australis; assembly: GCA_034509425.1. Lineage (NCBI taxonomy): Eukaryota > Metazoa > Chordata > Aves > Passeriformes > Petroicidae > Eopsaltria > Eopsaltria australis. The sequence continues at coordinate 1,029,458 of JAVTVJ010000007.1, forward strand.
CTGTGTTTACACCATTAATTTAGCTTTAACTGCCTTGCATTTGACTTGAATTTCCAGATTGCTTGTTTGCTTTGTGTTTCTTTGGCTCTCAGTGCAATTCTGTCACTGGAGAAATGAAGTAAAGTGATTAATGACATTTAAATTAATTAAAACAATCAATTAATTAAATTAATCCATTAAAATTAATTAAGTCGATTAGTAAAATGAATTCCAGGAACTCAGATTCTGCTGTCTGCTTTAACTCGGTGTCCTTGGTACCAGGGCACATTGTGCTGGACTATCAGATGGGTACCCAGATGAAGTCCCCTAAGGCAGGCGTGGGATGTCCTGATCACCAAATACCTGTGGACCCCGTGATGTGCCCCAAGTGCCTTGTTTAGTGTATATTTCTCAACCCCCTTCTCCAGTTACAAGAAACAACAAAGGGCTAAGGAGGCCCTAGTTATACTTTTTTTTAATACTAGTGTAAATACTAATACTAGCAAGAGATTATTAATTCAGGTTGATTTGTTGAGTGTCTCCTGCTGTGTGGATGTCATGGGATCTGTTCAGATGAATCCTCATTGGTTACCAAATTTCTGCTTAGGCTTTAAGTGATCCTCTTGGTCTCAGCACCAGCTTTAAGGATGTTCTGTGAGTTTGAACACTACACTGCACAAGTGTAAGGAAAAGTCCTAAGAAATGCCATACAGTGGCTTTTGAAGGTAAGGTGAATTGAAAACATTTTGGGATTGGACTGCTGCAGTTCTAAAATAATTTAAGTTATGAAACTTTTCCTGATACTTCTGTTTAAACAGAGGTGAGAAATGTAAAAAAAGGTTGCTTGACATAAGAGGCTGTAAATTTGTACTGAAAATATTAAGAAGTGAAAGTCAGTTACATGCTGGAGCTAGTTACTGAATTTGTGCAGAATATAAGGCATTTGTTTGAAGATTTTGCAAAGTCCTAATTAGTGTTACTTGTATGTACACCCTAAATATTGTCTTATTAAGAATTTTGAACACAGAGTAAAGTATAATCTCAGCAGTTATGGTTCAGAGCAGATGGAAGAAAGATGTTGAAGGCAAGAGAAAGACGTAAAAAAGATAACGTTATATCTACACCACTGGGTCAAGGAAGTTCTAAAAGGCTGCATGTACAGGTTGCAAATTTGCAGACTAACTATAGATCTAAGCTGTACTTTCTCAAGTACACAGGAATAATGTGTTCAAACATCTGGGTGTTCAAATATCCTGCCAATACATTAACACCCTGGGGCATGCAGAGTCTCTCCAATTCATCTCCAAGGCAATGGTTTGAAGAGAGGATGAATGAAGGCAGAACTTCCTTATCCCTTTAGGGACTGCTGTTTTATAATGATACAGCTGTAACTGATGATCACATGCAGAATTTTTGAATCAAGAAGTAATCCCAGATCTTTTAAATCCCTGTCCAGAGTCCTGATCTTTTCTCATATAAGTATTTTTTCTTGTGTTTAGGTTCTTGTACTCTCCATTCAAGTTGGTATCTTATAAATGTGAGGGATTTCAAAGTACAATGTGAGTCTATTCAAGACAAATTCTTGAAGCACAAAACTACAGATGTAAGTGGTTACTTTTTCCCAAGAGATACACGGAATCCATATAGCATCACTGACAAGCCTGGAAAACATCAAGGGACTGAACAGAGTACCGGAGCTTCCAAAAGCCACAGACAAAGTAAGCCAGAAAGGATAGTGTGTCCTGGAGAGCTCCGAGTCTGTAAGAGAAACTGCATAACTTCTTACACAGTTTGAATAGGAATGAAGGGCATTGAAAGGAGGTGGATGTTGTCTCCCCTGAGATCCTTAGAGCAATTAGAGAAAGGAGATGATCAGGAGATGTGTTTACAGATAAAAGACAGTAAGGATGCCTAAGACTTTCAGTGTAGGATTAATTGCTTGGATATTGATTTAGGTAACAAGTGTGCAAAACCTAAGGGGGACATATGCTTGTAAAAATACTTTTAAGTGTTGCTGCCTTAAAGAAACACATCAAAACTGATGTAATATGAGGCAATTGGGGATGCTGAAATATTAAATGAATTACAGTACCCAGTATTTTTCAATTACCTTTAATACTCAGTTTTCACTGCTAAGCTGGCCAAATTTACTTTCATTTGTGTATAAGGATAGACCAAACATCACAGGTTTTGTCAGAATTATTCGATAAACACAGACTTAACCTCCGTGTTTGTACTGCAGTGATGCGTATATTGGTTAAGTATACAGAGGGGAAGAAAACAGTGAATGCTTTTGTTTAATCCAGTCCCTGCAATTAAGTAAGATATAAACAAAGAAGAGCTAAGACATCTGGAAAGAGGTGAGGTAATGACAGGGCATGAGCCATGGTGTTTGAAGCAGCAGTGCAGAAGATTTTTGGTGAGAGCTAACTAGGGGCTGCCAAAGATGCCTTTTGGGAGCTGAGCCAATCAGCTCTTGGGAAGGAAGGTAGAAAAATGCTTGGAGTACATGGTGAAAACTATGGAGCTGGATAATGAAGTCTCATGTTATGTCTAAAGTGAAGGTGGTATACAGACACTTTGGATCCAAACATCATGTTTGAAGTGAAGGCACCACTTGATAAGCTTCTTCAGCTTCTACAGCTTTCTTGTTATAAAAAGATTGTTCTCAAAACATCTTTTGTGTACAACTTGTAATTCCAGATGAGAGTTTATGCTTTTTGTCTTAAGAGCTTTCATGCTATTTTTATTCTCATTATTCTGCTCTTACTATTACTGAACTCTGACTTGTGTAGCCACCATAACCTGCTCCACAGGTGTGCTGTTGTCTTTTGATTCTTTCTATCAGTGAAATGCTTTTGCTCTGGAAGCAGATCATTTACCAGTAATGCCAACTTCCTGCTTTAACTCCCTTGCCTTCAAAAGGAAGCCTGCTTTGACACAATTATTATGTAGCATTTTCTTATGTTTTATCTTCATTCCAAATAACTGCATCTTATGGAGTATAATTTAGTCCTTGTTGATGAAAAATGGCTATATACATTTAGAATCACAGGGAACAAACCTGGGAAGCTGATTACTGACCAAAATATGCTTTGAATTACAAGAGCTAGTCATTGATAGGACAAGTTTTTAGGTAGGTGTGAAGTCACGAGACACTACCCACAAGCACTCCAAGTGGCTTAAGGAGCTCCTGCTCTCTTGTTGAGGCTCTTGTGCAGCACCGTAGTCCCTTTTTTGTGCCAGTACAGCTACTAGTTGGGTTACACCACTGTGTTCTGGATTCAGTCCCGCTTTACCAAAAAAAGGCCAAAGGTTTACTTTTAAGATTAATTACTCCAAAATTCAGTTTGTGCTGTGGTTTCTAACACAGCTCTATAAACAAAATTGAAGAGAATGGAAGAATAGGAGCCCTTTTAGCTTTCTCCACCATCAAAGTCGCAGTTGAAGCATATTCTGACAAGGATAAGAGTCTATTGTGTAATTTATATGCCTTACTAAAGCTTTTGTAGTTTCAAATGTTGCATTGCCTTGAAGTACCTAATGGGCTATGACACAAAATTGATTTCTGTGAAAATAGCATTGGCTGTTAAGTGTTAATACAACATTATCGCATTCTGCCTCTTCCGTGAAAACCAATCCAGAAGTTGTTTAAAGTGGGATTGTTTGTAGAATTGCAGGAGAGATGATGCTTCTTCAAAAAAAATTAACATATTGGTATGTAATTGTTATATAAAGTTATTTCATCTTAACCTATGCCTTACCTTATGAATACAGCAATGGACACTGTCTTCCCGTGCAGGAGAAAGGGATCAAGAGTGCACATCAAACCTTAAGCATTTCTCAACAGAGAAATGAAGTCCTGGATGAAACAGTAAACCTCATTCCCATACACAATAAAATACAGAGATGCAGCAGAGCTTCTGGGTCTTTAAAATCTTCCTCTAGCAAGTACCCTGCTTTCATGTGAAGGATGTTCTGTTGCACAGAAAGGAATTAAAACAAAAGCTAGATAGACATGCGTTCATTAGAGGGGTGGGGGAGTGGGCAGTGAAGGATTGTGGTGTTCTCTAGACATAAATATCCGCTAATGTAGCTGTGCATGTTACTAAGTGCTGTAGTAATACCCATTGGCTGACCCCAGGTTTCTCAGGTACCTAGAAGAGAATGTAGTGTGGGTCTTTCAGCAGATTCTGTGGTATTTCTGCATCACAGGACTTTCTCCTCTCATTCCTAATCTTCCCTGATCTAACCATCTTTGAATTCAAAGGGTTGCATGACTGAAGCTTCTACCACATACAAACATGCATGAGAAGGGTAAATGCATAAACAGAAATGTGATCTGAAAATACCAGTCTGGTAGGGGTGGAAACTGTCTCCCTACCTCAAACTTAGAATCATTAAGGTTGGTAAAAATTTCTAAGATCACCAAATCCAACAAAGGTCAAAAAGTCCAACTTAGCTTTACATCTTTTTCAGTGGAGACAGAGGTCAGAAAAGGTGTTAAGAGGAGAAAGTACATATGTGCAGGGCCAGATTCAAAGCTGGCACAGATCAAATTAATTTGTGTCAATTTACCCCAAGTTCAGGCTGACAGAAATCTTACAGATGTCAGTGCAGAAGATGGTCAGGCACTATGGACTGGAGGCAGTTCCTCCCCCAACACCATGTTTGTGTGTGGAATTAACAAGACACATCAGGACAACTAAACAAACATAATCTGTGACCTACTCCCTTTAACTGGTACTTTGGTGTGATGAGCTCATTAAGAGTAAATCTGCTAACCCTTGTTTTGTGTTGGCAGAAGTGTGTGAGGCATGCTGTCATCTCAACAGGAGATCAAGAGATACCCAACTCTGTTATGACCCATTATTGCTAAATAGCACATTTGTGTAGTTGCTTTTATTTCATGAAAATGCTAGATGCACATCAAAGGAAACCTTTTGAACTTAAAGCTCATTAATTTTTTTAGTTCATCAAATTTTCAGGCAGGCTTCTGTACAGCCCAGTTCTCAGCACTCTCCTGACAACTGTCTAATGATTATGGATGTTATTTGCACTTCTCTTTTGGGGCAGAGGCCCAAATCTTGATGCCTGTCTTTCTCCCTTGGCATTAACTAAATTTGCAGCAATTACATCCCAATCTTTTGAAGCACTGAGAGCCCTTAACTCTGCTGATTATAGCAGACTTGGCGTCCTGACCAGAAAGGCCACTATGCCAGTGGAAATAAGCGAAAGATCTTGGCATAAAACTGCTTCCATGTAGTCATTTTCCCAGATGTCTGTGTACAGCTTCTGTTCCTAAATGAAAACCATTTAATATGTTTCCTTTGACTCAGAAGCAGATTAACGATAATGTTTAAATTTTGTTTGGGAATGATTTACTTTCATGATAGGCATAGATTTATTTTTTTAAAATCATTGTCTTAGTACAAAGCATTGGTCAGCTTCTGCAGGTGGATATGTGCTTAGAAATAGCTCAGGTGTTTTGTACCTGGACTTACATATGCCTGTGTTTTCTGCTTCAGTGTATCCAGCCTCAGTAATGTCCAGTGATTTCACCACCAAGCAGTAATCAAATGGTAGCAAAGTTTGATAGAGTTACATATAAGCATTTACATTAGGTTTATTTTTTGATGGCAGTTCTGTGAGAGACACATTAGTGGCACAGACTATGGGAGAGATGGTTGTAAAACCTTCCTAGATAAGGAATTTTAGAGCCTTTACATGAAGAGTTACCATTCATAGGTGCACTGGCAAATGGGAACAAGCAGCAAGCCATTGCCATTCTTGCACGTAACAAAGCCGTGTAAGGAGGACTTTTATGCCATGGCTGTTATCAGTAGGGTTCCAGAGAAATCTTTATTACAGCTTAGACAAAAACAGTGTGGTAACTGATCCTTGGTTATTCACCTTGTTCCTCCTCCTCAAGAGATCCATCTAGTGCTCTTAAATGTGGAATGGATTTACTCTTTCCTGCCCTGTTCAGTCACTTGACCAAAAGGTTCTAGTCAGAGAGAAAGTCTACTTGGGAAAATTAAAAATTCTTAGAATTTTAAAAATATAGTCAGCTAATGACTACTATTTATGGTGAGAAAGGACAAAGAATTTAGGCAATAGGAGAGGCTTTTTGTTAATAAAAATAATGGAAAGCAAAGCACCGGAAAAATGACTGGGAAATCTATAGGACTGGAAACATTAGTTAGTTCTGCTTTGAATTAGGCATCTTTTTGGGGTCCCTTCCAGACCTATTTTCTGTCATTATTACAATTTCATCCACTACATGACACAGCCCAGGAGATTTCAGCAAGTCCAAAACTACTGGAAGAACGAGAGGATTCAACCTCTCAGAGAAGTCACTGCATTGGCACACAGACCAAGCACACAGTCATGTCGAGTAATGACCCATATGATTTCTGGCTGAATTTGTTGCTGGGTATGCTGTCAGGGCTGCCTCTTGAGCAAGCCAGAGCAAATACCCAGGGCACCACTCCAGGGTGCAGTTGGATGTTCACATAAGCTCCAGGCTCTGCCTGGATGAGCAGCTTCCATCTAATCCATTTGCTCTCAGAGAGGTATTATGTGGCTGATTGCCAGCAGGCCAGATGACACTGAGTACTTTACTAGAAGAATCAGCATCAGCTTCTACAATGATTGCAGGAGTTTCTAAGCATTCTGAGCACAGGCCAGGTTTAAGCAGCCTCAAAGACAGCAGAGGTGCAAAATGTCAGGTCAGGGGAGTTTTCTGGGACAGGTCAGGTCTGATACCTTCAGGTTTATCATGTATGATCATTGGTATTAAGTCAATTTGCCTACGTTCACATTTTCTATACATTAAAGAACACATCTATATAGGGAAGAGATCCCTCATAGTGACTTGGAGATCATTCAGCCAGTATTTGTTAACCAAGACAGACTGCCTTTCACTGACCTCCTCAAATGTTCTCCAGCAAAACCTGGAAATTCTTTTGGTTGCTGCTTCTGAAGTAAAAATTGAATTGGGTCAAAGAGCTTTGTGTTTTTACCTAAAATGAAAAGAAAAAGAAAATACCTTTTCTATCTTTGCAGTTCAGCTTGTTCTACCTGACACCTGGAGGAGGACCTTATGTTGGTCAGCTTTGGCAAGTTTCAAGTTCAATAAACACATCCTTAACACACTATTTGGGCTAGACTAGATACAGATATAGTTAACACTCTCTTTTCCATACATGTCATACAGTATCATTTCCAAAGACACGTTTAAAGTCCTAAAGACCATTGATACAGCCTTTGGTTTTGACATTAAAATTGTGCCTGAAGGGAGAAGATAATTGTTCTATCTGTTGCCTTTTTCTAGTCTTAGGAAATAAAGGCTCAGACACGGTTAGAGGGTTGGGGGTTGTTTACCTCGGTATTTTAATAGGATCCCGTTCGATGGCTTCTGCCGTCCAGGTAGAACACGCCGCAAAAGCCCCGTCCCCCCAGTCGAGTATACAATTAAAGACTCTACACATTAGCATATCTATCAGCAGGGCCCAATAAGGGGCCTGGGTGGGCTAACTTCTAGTTTACAAAATCTGTCCTACTAGTAGACCTTGAGGGCTCACGAAAACAGGGTGTTTGGTCTTCTAACTCTACGCGGTTTCAGGGGTGTTTAGTCTACCGGCCTGCTAACACCATGAAACCGGGCTAAACTATCACCTAAAGCATCACAAGTATGCATGCTAATACTTGTGAATATAGGGAACAGTGTAAGAAATATTCAGAAGAAAAGCAGAAAAAATCCTTCAGGCATCAATCTGAGGCTGCAAATGTCATGGAATAAAGGGATAACTTAGTGGAAATGTAACTAAATGTGTGTACATCACAGAATTTATAAATAATGCTTCCTGTATTTAGAACAGACCCAAGCAATGATAACAATAATTAAAAACCCCTTATCCTTAAGATTTCTATCTGGTTATTAATATGCTAATAATTTTCTTAATTAGAATTTCACTTAATGATATATTTTTCAGTCCTTATGCCTGAGTGTTCTCAGTATTTTTGATATAATCAATTACATTTGTTTTCATTCTTTTAGTTGCTAGAGAAAGAAAACTGTTTTGAATTTTTTTTTAATGCTGTAAATGGCAAAAAGGTATGGAGAATTGAGATAAGATCAAATGCTCCCCAGACTTAACCTATAAAACTAACAGGAGCTATTTATGACACTGTGTGTGGTATTGAAAACATGATCCAAGGGAGCAGTGTCAGTGTGACAGACAGAGTAATGACTAAATGAAAAAGAGCTTTTCTTCTACTCCTTTTTCAAAGTGGACCTGCCAGGTCTCACACTGTTCACCTGCAGCTGCAGTCTCCTGTGGAATCCCAGATCAGGGTTGGAGTGGAGTAGCTCCTGGGCATGCTTTGTGCCCTGATAGGCTGTTAGCTCTTATCAGATAGCTTGGTTTCTTCTTGTATGTCCCCTCTTCATTATGTCCCCTATTGTGATCCAGAGAGTCTGGGTAACATGAAACAGACATTGATTTTGCAGGATTCAGTGTTGTTACAGATGGGTAGAGACACACCATCCAGTTTTGAAATCATTATAACCCTCCAGTAGATTCTGTTTCTATTGAGGTTGGTTCTGTGATACCACAGGAGGCAGGGTCACTGTGATCAGTTTTCTTTCTGCTGACTACTAATGGGAACAGTCAAGGGTCAAGTGTGCTGAGGCAGCACTGCGAACAATGCACTGACGGCGATTGCGGTCATTTCTCTGAGCACTGCAGACCACAGATGCCAACCTCCACTATTCAAGCTAAAAAAGCTTCGTGTTGGATTTGTCAGCATGGTACCAGTCCTGGCAAGTCATCTGTGTGAGATAATTACATACCCTGAATTTGCAGTAATTATTGTTCATCTTTTTCAGCCCAGTCGCCGCAGGCCTGCAAAACCCTTACCTTGAAATGACAGCCTCTAATCAACCTTCTGAAGCCCCTTTCTTCTTGCTGACTTGTGACTCTTACATGGTAGTAGTGAGGCTGCTGAACCTATGATTTCTAGAGATCTAATAGAGGCAAGTTCTGCATAGATAGGATATTTTATTAGATCAGTGATAAGGTTGGTAAAAGCAGATAAGCTTTCTGAGTTCCCAGTACCCTCCTTAGATAGTTAAAAATGTACCTTCTTCACCCAGGAATCACTCCCCTCTTTTTCTGGCAAGTGTTCTTAACAAGTTACCTAAACTCCTTCTTTGTTCTAGAGTTTATCCTTTATTTTGCAGTGGAGGTATCATTGTCTGCCACTGACAGCCTCTTTTCAACTGACATTCCAAAGACTTTCAGCCATCTGTTCCAGACCTTTCTGCTTTGGACTGAGTTTGCACTTGAATTTTTAAATTTACATACATACATGTGAAAAAAATCCACAGTTTATATTTTTCTTTTCTCTGACTTAAAAATTTCAAATTATAAAATTCACTTAGATACAAGACAGTTTTCCCAAAGAAAATGGTAGACCTCCGGGCTAGTTCCACCTCTGCCCAAAATAGCACTATAGAAAAATCAAAAGCACATGTACTTTAAAAAGCCATCCACACTTGAAAGTTTATCTATGACTCTTTTGAAGATCTTTGGTTTTCCCTTCTTTTTTCAAATTTTTACCACAGAACAATCATGTATCTGTCTATTTATATATTTTAGTTTGGCATTTTCATCCCAATTGAGCTGATCCACAAAAACGGCTTGAATGAACACTCTCAGTTCTTTTCCTTTAGAAGTTTGTAAATTATTTTGGTAGGTGTCTGTTTAAAACCGAATTGTCTTTGATGACAGGCTAAATTTACCTCAGAAATCTAAATTCTCTCATTTTTTCACAGGAATGCACTTTGGTTAGCAAGGAAAAGTGTTATTATTAATTCTGTACTGAAGTCTAAACACCTTGGAAACTCACAAATGAAGAATATTCAAGTGGCCCAGCAGAAGACTGGGAGTTGCCTTTTTGTAAAATTTATTCACTTCAGTCTTTGAAGACTAAGAGAAGATTGTAACTAAAGAAATAGTATTATGACTGTAATAAGGAGACTCAAAAATGCCTCAGATACTGTTATCTGCTAATCAATCTTACTGAGGCTTTAGTACTGCTCAGAATAGAAAAAGACCCGTTGAACATGAAGTGCATAATATTAGTCTTTGGAAACAGTGGAAGTGATCGCTAGTAAGAAATGGCATCTGGCAGCATGTTATTCATAAATCTGGCTTATGATGAAAACTCAGTAGGCTACAGTCATATTATTCCTTATCTTCTGGGCTCCCTGAGTTGGCTGGTGATATTTCTTAAGACACTCAAGCTGTTATTTCCATTCTGCTTGTTGCAGCCTGAAAGGCATTTGGAGTGCAAGCTTAGAAGTAGTAGAAAGGAGACTGTGGGTTGCTGGGCACAGATGGCATTGGTAATAAAGCAAAGCAGCTGTCAATATTGTCTCAGAATAAGTTATTAATGATTAGCACTCCAGTTTGATATGTTGACAAGACCAAGCTTGCAGTTTGGAGTGTGCTAATTTGTGTGCCAGACCAATATGGCTGAAGGCAGAGAGGAGCAAAGAGCCTCTAAGGCTTTCTGGTTGCTGACACTCACTGCTTTTTCTGGTAGGAGCTGCAGTCATTTGCTGCAATGCTTCATCATATGCATGCATAAGTATTTGAAAATGGTAAGAAAAAAAAGGGAGACAGTAGAACAATGTCTTTCAGTTGGAACAAGCAACTCCTGAAGCATTTTGAACCTTGCGCTTCGCTCATGCTGAGATCAGCATCCATCTGTAAGTACGTTGTTTAAACAGGTCAGACAAGAGTCTTCTGTCACATAATGATGGGCTCTGTCAATAGCTTTTCAGTCTTTTGAAGTACCAGGTGTGGGTTCTTTCCAGAAGCAGGATATTGAACTAGGTGGACCTCTAGTGAGACACAGCTTAACTCTCCCTCATGACCTCATTCATCGATTGAATGAGGGTGGCTTTTCATTTGCATCTTTTCTTACTCAACAATGATATCTATGTGCTACCCTGAAATGTGTTTACTGCAACATATTTACTGCAACCGGTCTTACTAGCTTGAATTCTAACCTCCCAGAGTGGTAAAATATGATATTGTGCTGTGCATGGCTACAGACTGAATGTCTCAAAGGGGTGCTGTGAAATTGAATGCCTCTATTGCATGCCTGTGATGAGCACCTGCCAGATTGTGTTAAAAATAAGGAAGTGACAGTGAGGTGACTATATCATATGTCCATCTGAAAAACTGTGAAATAAATGAAAGCAAAAAAGGAAAATACATAATCTTTCAAAAAAGGGAGACAAAGTATATTTTTAAAATTTTTAATCAAATAGCTTTAGTTGAAATGCTTTATGTATGTGTCTTCTCCACATTTTTGCATTTCTTTCTCTCAAAAGTATCAAAACCCAGCTCCCTTGGAGTATGAAATTTTATTCATATATATTTCTTTAAGATTATTTAAGTGCGTGTGCAAGACTTTACAATATTAAGTTTGCTTCTGAAAGGGAGATCTCGAAAATTTAATATTAAAACATTTTTTTGCCATGCTAAATCAAATGCTGACAAAAAGTCCAATTATATTATAGTAATTTATTTGCCCTTAAGCAACCAACCTAGTAAAACTCGGAGGAAGCAGAAATTTTGTATAATAAATTTTGTCTTCTCAGAACAACTCCATATTTCTGTTCAAAAATCTTTATATCATAGTGTTCTAGTTTTTCAGTGAGGATGTCTGAGACTTCCTGGTCAAGATTTCCCTTTTTGGTTATCGACAATTTAGTTGCAGTTCTCCCTTCTTTGACATTTCTCTCAGAAATGGTTACCAATTGACATTTATGGTTTAGAAAGCACTTGATGATGGTAAGACTGTTAGGACCTGGAGACTGTCCCCCTTCTAGGAATTCAGCTGGTGAATGTAGCTTGTAAGAGCTGTTGCAAATAGACCTAGAAGTGAAGGCTGCCATATTTTTCTCTTAGGAGCTTCTTTTAGCTGACACTGTAGTGCTGCCTGTGCCCATCCCACACCAGGACTGTGTAGCAACCATGTCTCTGCCTAATCTCCCACCTCTGTGAGTCTGACATGGACCTGCTGGTTTGACTTCCTGGCTTGGCCTTGGACCTGCCTTGCTGCTGCAGATTTGCTTGGTGGTCATGGTGCTGTGTCTGACCCTGATCACTCTCGGTTGCTGTCTCCTCAGAATTGAAATCCCTGCTCAGCATCCTGCCATTTTGCTGTTTAGGACACTGCTGTCACATATTTCATTATCACACTTCACTGCTGGCTCACCTTTCCTTGTGCAGCATGTGATCCTTGCTGCTCACTGAGAAGTCTTGTGTACTGAAAGCTGTCCTGGTCAGTCAGTTTAGGAATGTTACATTTGATCAAATCTTGCCTTTGTTGCTGATGATAAACATGATACCCTGTCACTCTCATAACAGGATGGAACAAGCTCAGTTTTCCCATCAGTATATACAGTATCACCTGCTCCTGGACATGGACCCATGTAGATGGCTTAAAACCATGATTTAAAGCCAAGACATGGTAGTCACGGATTTCTGCTCCTAGTCTTGTCTTTTGAGGGTGTTTTGCACATTTCTGTTGCCACTCTGTGTAGAAAGATCAGAGATTGAGAGGCTAGATGAGATGATTGAGTTGAGAAGAGTACTATCCTTCTTGTAAATGGGTATTTCTGACTTACTGCTCTGAGAAAGTTTATTTTGCTGGAGAAGCAGTTGTTTGATTTCATCTGCAGAGCTTCTACACTGGTATGTAATGCACTGAAGGAAGTGGGTTACATTCTGGGTGTCCTATGAAATGGGGACAAGGTGAACATAGTTCATTGTGGGTGTGAGAAATGCATTGTAGGGTCTTGCATTTCTTGCTTAGGCACAATCTCACGCTGTTTGATGTGTGTGGGTGTACAGAAATTTGTTTTTGAGCATTCTGAAAAGGAGAACTTGAAGAGGAGAAAAGAAAATTTGAAAAGGAGATTCATGTTATGACTTTCATCCAGAATAGCTTATAGTTTGGCTTTCTACACATCTTCCAGGAGAGGATTGTAGTATGGCTTATGATACGATTCCATCTACCTCACAAGAAGTTTCTTCAAAGAAGTAATCTATTTGATAGAACATAGCGTTGGTGGGTAGAGTTCGTCTCTAGGTTGGTGTATGCATTGTGCATTTCTCTGCACAAGTGCACTGCTGTCTTCAGAATATTCTATTCTATGATTTTCTCATTCTCTTTACTTCCAACATAGCCTTGTGGTGTTACTTATTTTTGATTCTTAAATATCTTGTGTGGTCATTTCGCAGTTGGGTTGGAGAAGATTGTACTACTTTCTTTTATATAGAGAGAATAAATTTCACCTTACATTGATTGTTTATTCCTGAGAATGTTAGCTTAGGGCTGATCTGGTTAGTTAGAATGGAGAGAGAGCTCTGTGTACCTTAAAACTTTAAAAATTGACATTTTCTTAGAAATTGAAAAATCGCAGCACAATAGTGGAATATATATCTACACAGATGACATAGAAAAGTACCACTGAAAGGTGCTGAATTTAAAAACTCAGGGAGGTTCTTTCTCTGGAATGATAGTGGTTCTGATGATTTGGGGAAGACATATTTCGAGTTGGATAACTCGTAACAAATAGATGCAATGAAATTCAAGGTGCTTTCAATGAAACATTAGAACCAGAGAAATGTTCTTTGGTAAAAACATGAGTTTTCACTTAGAAACTTAGATGGCTGGAGAACAGTTAGATTTGGAAAAGTGTTCTGAGTGCAGGGTGAATTTTTGTGGGCAACAGGAAAAAGGAAATCATGTTCAAGCCTTACTGCTACTTGTTTCCGACCAAAAAGTTAATTCATTTTAGTGAATTAATTTAGTGATTTAGTGATCTCCTAAAGCATCAGTGTATTTTATACTAAGATTGAAACACATTATTGTATTGGAGAGGTTCTTCACTGTGGAGAAGATGTAGGAAGAGACAAACATCTTCAGTATCATGGCTTAGTAATGAGGGAATTGACCAGAGCTAAACAGGACAACTTGATAGAGATCTGTTACAAATTAATCATTAAACAGAATGTGAACACATGGCTAAAATTATATCTCTTTCATCTCAGAGAATCTTAGTTTTTATTTCTGAAGAAAACTTTGGATATCTTTAGGACAATATGGAATTATAAGTTTACTTCTAAAATTCCTTTGAAATTCTGTGACATGAGAAAACTGTCTTTTCAATGGAGGCCAGACAGTGACAAGCTTCTTCCTATTATAGTGGATGGAAAATCTGGACCCTGGAGCTTCCTTTCAGCCTTTTTTTCCTTATTATTATCATCTCTTAAATCCTACTGAATGTATCAATCTCCTTCCTAATTCCATATTCATACCATTAGATGTTATTTATCATTAATGAGTTTATGTATTTCAATGTTGACATTGATTGCACTCTTAATTACGTATTACCTGTTGATGTAGCATTGAATCAAATTCTGAGAGTAAAATAAAATAATTTGGCAAATAAATAAGGGAGAGACACTTGAAATTGGGAGAGGCTAGACATGGAGCATTATTCATAATACTTGCAAATTCAGTGTTATGAGGCCACTTCTAGAAGCTACATCAGCTAAAATTTTTCAGAACAAGTCTCCTGGATCTTTAAATTTGCTTTAGTTGTTCTGCTCTAGCTGTAGGAGTTCAGCTTACTTATGCATCTCCTATCTGATCATTAGGGTTATGTTTTAAGTTCAGGACATTCTGTTTCAATCCATGAATGTGACTCTCCGGAATCTGATACTTCCTTTGGTTTTATTCTGCCCTATTCTTTTCCTGACTACATCCTTTTCTACCATATGCATAACAGCAAGATATCATAGGAATTTTCTGTCAGTATTCAGTCAGTTTTCCAAGCACTTTTCACATGCTCACCTACTTGCATGGCTTTCAAGGAATATCCTAAAGATTCACGTCATGAAGGAACTGGGGTATTACATGCAAAAGCTATTACATGTAAAAGCTTTAGAAGAAAATTAATGTTAAATTTGTTAATGCAAGTCTTTGATCCAGAAGTATGTAAGTATTTATCCAGTCTGGGAATAAAGACCTCATGAAGCTTATCAGAAGAATTAGTTAGTCAGCAGTCCAATAAGTCCCAGCTTAACCCCTTGCACGTGTGAATAACCCCAAATTCAAAAATCTATCAAACTACTGTGGTATTTTTCTGATTTGTAGCTATAGCAAATACTAAAGCACTCACAGAAAATGACTTGGCCCAATTTAAAGAGCTTGAAAGATCTGCAGCTATTGATTACACCAATGTTTTTTTAACGGATTCAATAATGCTGTGACTTCATGGTCACTGCTTTCTGTTAGGAAGAGGGGTTTGGTAGTAAAGCAGTCATTTCCATGTATTTTTCTAGATTTACCTGTGAAGAGGCCCAACAATACAAAAGGAAGAACATACAAATATATTTCACTGTTGCAATAAATGGAGGAAAGAAGCCCATATTTACATGTCTCGTTGACATCAATGTCACATTGCCCATGTCATTGTCTCATTGAGGCAGCCATGCACAAAATGGAGAAAAACACGTGCCAGGGTCTTAGTCAAGGAAGAGGAGTCAGTGGTAGAAAAGGTGGAGAACACATATTTCTTAGGCTTGGGTCATTAACAGAATTTTATTTTGTAGTGTACAGGTTTACAAATGATGTTTGCAGTTTCTAATTATGCAAGACATTGTCTTGCTAATAACTGCTGAAGATGATTTGCTTCAACCAGAAATGTCAGAGACCTCAGTGCTTAACATTATCTTAAAATACAGCCCTGCTTTCCTATAAACACATTGCATATTCCTGGCTGTGGCTGTTTTCTGTTGACATGGGTTCATTGAGACATGAGCCCACGTGGAGGAAGGCTGTTGCTCCCTTTAGCCTCATCAGCACCGCAGAGGCAGAGTCCTACACACTCCGTATGGAGAAGAGAGGCTCCAGATGCCAGCTGATTCCTGGCTGCAGTTACCTTACACACTGTGACTGACTCTAAATACAGGAAAGACAGGGGTTCATCGAGTAGATGGACTATTGGAGAAGTTTCATAGTGCTCCCCAGAGGATCCAACAGCAGCCTGTGGAATTACTGAGAAATATTGGTCTCTCTTGTATGAATAGCCTAATTTTCACTTACATTTTTTTTTCCCTCAGGAACTGACAGGTACAGTAACAAAAAGTACACAATAAATGAGACACACAGTCTGCTGAGGCTGTTTTTTTCTTGAGACCATAGCCCCTGTTCCTTGAGTTAATTCATTAGGAGGAAAAGGTCATTGTGACACTGTTCGGAAACCAGATCTCATAATCTGCTAGAAGAAATTACTTTCCTGAGCCTTTGTGACAGTAGTAAGTATTCTGTTCAATTTGTTTGATTCTGATGCACATAAAATTTTATACTTTATTTGATTATTTATGGGGTTATATCATGAAACAATGTTTCATATTACTAGACTCTTATAAATAATGTGTAGAAGGATTACACAAAGTGATAAAATCACAGTGATTTTTCCTGCAACTTCATAAAGCTCATGCAATTGCCAGGAGGTGAGAGAACATAAGGTATGCTATACCTGGTGGACTCTACTAGCATGTATTTATCTTCACAATACTCCTGTAAATTAATTCAATATTTATGCACAGATTTTATAGACCAATAAAGAAGAAAATCAGAAGTGAACAATGAAGACAATAGACAAGCCAGGGGCATTGGCTTCCCATGCTAAACCTTCTGCTTTCTTTTGTAACTAGGCAAATTCAGGTTAGTTACTGAATAATTAGTGAAAAGTTTTATTATTTTTAATTGAATTATGGTCTAATTAATGTAACCTAGAGTTTATTTCATATCAAGATAAAATTTCTACTCTAACATCACCACTGAGTTTAAGATGACCAGTACCTGGGGGTATAGTAGATTAGAATAATCCTCTTTTTCTTCACCTGACCTTCTTTTAAGTCCATAGAAACTTAGTTTCTCCAGGGACGCGAGTCCCTTAGCTAGGAGGCAGACCACATTTGTTCTTTATACTAATTTTTAGAGCTTATTTTATTAGTTACATTTTCTGCAAGATCTCTGTTAATTATCTCTTGAGGTAATGATTTGGCAAAGGTTAATGACTTGCCTCATATAGGAAAATTTGCAATTTAGTTCTACTTTTAAATGAAGGTGTTGATTCCTGTGGGCAAAAAACCTTTATGTCTCAACTAAACTTTAAATGGAATGCTGTGAAGACTGAGAGTTCTGCACTGTATTTGGAATGTTTGGAACCTTAACACAAGTTTTCTATGTTACACAATACTGTATTTAGTGCTTGGCAGGACAGAGACAGTCTTACATGTCTACCATGATACTGCAAGATAGGTATGAATACATCTTACTTTTATATGTGCCTTACATAAAAAAACCCCAAAACTACAGGAATTTAAAGAAAGGGGAATATAAAAAAATGTAAAAAAATAAATTAAAAATCCCCAAATGAAACCAAAAGAAACTTAAAAACTATTTACTTTTCATGTGGTACATGGCCCTCAGAATTTCACTTGCTATTCATGGACATAATCACTTCTCCATTTCTCCTGTTATGTTCCGGTTTCCAGTATTTAGGGGAAGTCCACATTAAAGGAAACAGATCTTTATTACAAATAATGATAAAAGAAACAGCACGTCACCTTCTGTTGTAGTAAACCATCAGTTTTTGAGCAAAACTTCATTTAGATTTGAGCTACTTAAAACTGTATTTACTTCTTCAGCGTGGTATCTGAGCAGCAAATAGAGTATTGCATTCTTGGTTCCAGGAGGGTGATCAGAAAGTGCGTATTTTACGTGATGAAATGAGTCACCCAGCTTTCCTTTCCCTCATCTTCTACTGCAAATATCCTGATTCTTCTCTGCCTTATTGATTTGTTGCTTATACCCTCTCGCCCTTTGACATCCTGAAGGAGAAAATAAAACAATCAGGTAAAAAAAGCTAAGAAAATTCAGTATGTTCTTTTCAACTTGTGCTTCATACACAATTCTTGGTGACCATTTTACACATATTATCCAACACCAAAGACAGCCAGGGGTCAAATTGGTATTTAAACAGACATTCTAAATGGAAATGAGCTGCAAGTTATTTAAACACGCTCCCTGCATGCAAATTTCATTCTCTCTCTGTAACAAGAATAGAGGAGCCTAAAAACAAAACCTGTAAGTATTGATTCCTCTGAATACTTGAATGCAAATCTGGTACATAGATACTTCATTATGTCTTGCCCATCCATGTCACAATTAATAAAAAAGGGGTATTTCCTTGCAATATGTGTGTCCCCTCTGAGTTTCTGAAGTGATGGCACTGACATCTTTCCTCAAAATGCTAATTCCTTAGCCCTATACATAGCAAGCTTTTATACTCTTTCTGTCTCATTTAGTTTTGCTTTGCTTAATTTAACTTTTTATTTGTAGTCTGTAAAGGAGTCCTTATCCCAACACATTTAGTGTTGATTATTGATGCTCATGTACTGTCTCTTGTCAAGTTCAGTTGCCATGTGGCTGATAACTCTATGACCAGTACCTGTTACCCTTTTCATCACAGCCATATGGGCCTTTCTGCCACTGGCAGGTTAACATTCAGGTCCTTCTGTTCTTAGTGTGCCATCTGTCTGACATTTCCCTGACCTAAGGGATATTTTTGCTTGAAGATGGGGTCCTGAAATAGAACTATCCCCTGAAAACATGCTCTGCATGTCTGAACCCAATCTTCTGTCACTGTTATTGCCCCTTTTGTGCCTGCTTTCCAAAAATACTTCAATAGACAAACTTGCCAGCAGAGATGTTACAGGCATTCTCCTAGGAACAAGCACATGCCATGTGTTTGCTGCAGCCTATCAAATCTGAACAGCACAGCTGGAATTTCAAATAGCAAATCCTTACAGATAAGTAGTTGTGGATGAGCCATTATATTTAACTTGGAAATAAGCTTGAATAGAAAATTAATTCCACAAAATCATGTTCTGCTTGTCAAGTCAGAAATGGGGAAAAAGGAGGACTTGTCAGCGTATTCTTTGGAGTATTTTTGCCTGTGACTGATATATAATAAAACAGTTCCAGGAATACTAACACCAATACTAGTTTTCATTCATCATATCATTATCTTTTAATCAGTCTCTTTATATGTTTAGTTTTCATCTTTTCCTAGGTTCTCTTTGTTCTTTCAGGTCTTTGTGTTAGGCAGTCCAGGGCCAAATATTGTATTCTCAATGCAATCACTGAAACAGCAGATAAAGAAGCTAATAACTCCTTGCTCTATAGTGCAAAATTTCTGCATATGTGTCCTTTTCTTTCTTACATTCCTGTTTTTCATTTCAGCTGCAGACTCTATACAGTGGCAGCAAATAAAGACAGAGCCTAATATGGGAGAATATATTCCAAATCATTAGGGGCTCATTTTCAGCTCTTCAGTGAAATTTATTGCAGCTCTCCACCTTCAGAAGGTAGTTCAGGATCTGTTTTGAAGACTCTCTCATTACTCAGTAGTATAATGAGAAGCTTTCTCAGCCAGTCAGAGACCAGAAAAAAGGTTTGAACAGACAAGGAATTTTCATTGTTCTTGAATGCCTTTTTTAGGATATTTGCTAAAGGTGCAAATGGAGAGAATGAATACATTTAAATGCAAATCCATCACTATCACAGGTTTTCTTTGATCAGTTTCCTAAATCCTTTTAAGATAGAAATCAGAATTTGAGTTCAAGTGATACAAAATTGATTTCCTGAAGCTAGAGGAATGGAACTAAACATGTTGTGAGGCAAGAAATGGCTACTGTGCTACTCAGTAACAGTCATGAATTTGTTGCATATAAGAGCAAAAATGAAGCAATTTGTAAAAGTTATAAATTACTGACTCTTAACCTAGAACTCCTGCTCCTATGAAAAACCTAGGTACAGAATAGGGGATAAGACGGAAGGAGAACAAGGTAAAAGGACGGAGCTAGCACCCAGATCTAGAAAAGGATTTTGAAGTACTTCTTTCACTGTGTAGCATTTTTCACAGGTGGAGACACTTGGAATGGTGTGCAATTCAGATTCTTTGTAAAAGCCATAGGAAAACCTGAGGATTTTCAAGTAGTTTTTTTGAAAGTTCTATTTTCCTTGTTACGCTCTGGAATAAAATCAATTTTACAGCAAGTTAGGGTAGCTGTGACAGATCTAGACAAAGATCTCTCTATCTTATGAAGCATCTCACTGTACTTTTTTACTTATCAGTCTTAATGCTAACTGCTTCTAATTAAACCCACTGAAAACACTGCACTGAAATAAATCAATGACTTCACATACAAACTTTGCTAATTATTGCTGAAGACTTTTCCCAAGATCTGTCAGAAGAAGCATCTCATGGAATCTTTCAACAGTTTAAGTGATTGTAGAACATTCATAAATTCTGTAAAATGCAGCTTTTCTCTGCTTCTCTGTGTACCCAAATCCTTCAGACAGAGTGATTTAATCTGCATCCGTCATGTGGTATAATTAATTAATACGGTATAGAGAATAGTGGTGCAGCACTGATTAATTTGTATTTTAGGTGCATACATTTCTTATTTCCAGCTCACCTAAGAAATACATTAATCAGTCAGACAGGACTGATTTTAAACAAAGATATCATAGTTACTTCTGTTCCTTTCCCATTTACTAAATTTAGTGCTGCCATTCTTGTAACATCTGTTTGCTATCCACTATTTTGTGTTTAATGCTTTAATTTTATGCTTAGTGTTTTAGTGTAAAATTTCTTTTTTCAGTTGTCAATGTCCAGAATAAGATTAAGACATCAAAATGAAATTTAAGATCCTACAATGAAGCTCAAGCTTGCACTACTGAAAACCCCATTAAACTGCTCTTTAATTTCACAAGTCTCTGAACTCTCTCAATATTCTGCTTCTCGATTACTGAGGCATCTGATGTTGCTCTCTTCATGCATAAAAGATGCATTGGTCATGAGTGAAAGGGACAGACTGAAAGTAAGGTGAGCATCAGACTTCAGACTTCAGGAGGTGAGCATCACTTTAGGGTTTGACTTTGATGGGCATTCTCAGGCATGTTTACAGAAACAACAGGAATTCTCAGAGATGCAGTTTTCATATCAAATGAGAGAAGAACTGATCTTTGAATGGCTGCCCTGTTTTGTGTGTGTTTGACCACAGTGAGCATCCAGGGTCCTGGATTTAATGTTTAGAGAGAGACAGGTACTTAAAATGAACTTCTGCATTTCCAGTGGGACCCATGATTCTAAAAGAGGAAAAACTGGAATAACTTTAACCACCACTGTCCCTTTTTTTTGGTCTGTCAGAAGAATGTTCAAATTCAGGTATTCAGAAAGGGAAAGATACATACCTGAACTACTAGCCAATATCTCCTGGAATGAAAAGGTACAGGGCAGATATAGGAGTTTCATCCTCAACTTTCATCAGACTTCCCTTTCATTTTTGATTCCCAAGTTTTTCAGCCACTCCATTGTTTGGGTTTTTTTTTCAGTGCTGCTCAGATCTGTTATTTCCAATTTCAGTTTAGATTTTAAAGTGTATCATCAGTAATACTTCCAAATTCTGGGAAAAACTGTATGATCATGAAAGAGGAGAGAGGGAGGTTTTCTGTGTAGCCACTCAGCTTCATTTTTACATAAGCTGAAAGTCTAGAAGATTCTGAAAAATAGCTGTTTTATATTTATACCTCTGTCCTCATCCTGTATCCCTTTCAGTTCCTTTTAAGAGGAATCATCAGCTTGTGCCCCTCAGTGATTGCTGAATTTCAAAGTGAAAAGTAAAACAGGTAGTTCAACTGTGAGGATGAAGTGAGGGGAAGACAGTTGTAATGTCACACAGCAACTTCAAAGCTTTTAGGATCATCAAAATATCACAGTGCTTTAGCTTTCTATAACCTTAGAAGTCTAAATAAAATAATACCTATTTGCTTTCATTTCTGCAAAATACCAAAATTAATGAAATCCTGGATGATTTGGATCTTTGGTTCTGAAACATCAAAAAGTCTGAATCTTTTAGAGACAGTATAATTGACAGTAAGACTGTTTTAGAAGTTGCCAGAGCAACATGGCTTAAGAACTGACACAGCTCTGCTTTCAGATGGTAGTGGCCAGGGTAAAAAAACCCAAAAAAACAACATACGAAATGAAAATATATTTTTCAGTAGTCCAGCAGGTTCTTCTCGCTAAGAGTCTTTGCCACAGTTCCCCTCTAGCTACTGCCTGTGGACTGAAGACATCAGATTCTTTAATCCCACCAGGAGACAGAATCAGACACAAGCCTCTAGATTGCTCCACACGGAATATTTTGAGTTGAAAGGGACTTTTTAAAGGTCTTCTGTACCAGGTTGCCCACAGCCTTGTCCGATGTGACCTAGAATGTTGCCAGGAATGGGCATCTACCACCTGGCAACCTGTGCCAGTGTTTCACCACCCTCATCATAATAAAGTACTTCCTTATAGCTAGTCTAAATCTGCCCTCTTTTAGTTTAAACCATTATACTTTATACTATCTCAGCAGGCCCTGCTAAAAAAACTTGTCCCTGGCTTTCTCATAGGCCTCCTTCAGGTAAGGCCTCCTTTAGGAAAGGCTGCAATAAGATGTCTCTGAAGCTCTCTCTTCTCCAAGGTGAACAACCCCAACTCTCTGAGTCTTTTCTCATAGGAGAGGAAAGCCCTGTGCTATTTTTTCTGCCTCCCCTCTAGACCTGTTTCAACAGGTCCACATCTTTCCTGTGCTGAGGATCTGAGAGCTGGATGCAGTGAGATGGTCTTAATCTGGATCTCAGGAAGGCAACAAACCTCCCTAAGAGGAGAGTCTGGTTGAAACATGAAACAAAGGAATAAGGAGGAAGTAATCCCATTCCTTTTCAGGGCTACAAAAATATTGTAAGAGGCAAAAAATGTCACTTAGCTCTTGAGTTCCACAAGGTACAGACTTACCATAAGGCAACACCCAATATCTGACATTGACCTAAAAATGGCAGTGTGGTGAAAGAAGCAAAGAGACTCCTATATATGCTTTCTCTCTCTCCCTGTGGGAAGGTACATATTATCAAGATGGATTTTTATAATGTTTCCTTGAGGTGATTTGAAGTCATCAGATGTCTGTCTTCTCCCCTGTACTTGTAAGAATAGAGAGATTCTTAGAACAGAAATTTATTGAGACTAAGAAGGTGGAAATTGCATATTCTGGTTCATCTGTTTCTGAAAATAGATATTAAAAAAATTCAAATACCTCATCTGGGATTTTCAGATGAAAAGGTTTCCATTTTACTTCTTAAATGCTTATTCCACTTGTAAAAGTCAATTTTAATTATAGTAAAGTACCAAAAAATGATAACTTGCAATTACCAAACTGAAATATTTTGGAAGAGAAAATATTTTGTAATCAGCATTTTTCTGGGTTGCAATCCCTCTTCCTACCCACTTCTAATTTTATGTAGGAGGTAATTACTCTCATCAATGCAGAAAATGTATTTAGTCTAACTTAAACATAAGTTCATTTTTCATCAGTGTTTTGCAGCCTGGCTACATCTTCCATCCAAAACTGTAAGTCAAGTGCAGTTTGGTGCAGCTGGTCTCTTACATACAGTGCAGCCATGAGTAAAGTACTTTCCTGACACAAGGCAACATGAGCAAGTGCCAATGAATATGTTTCTCAGTGAATGTAATGCAATGGTCATGTCTTTTCTAGTCAGAGTCATCCTTGTATTACTCTAACATAATCCCTTTTGAGAAATGCCTTGAGAAATGTAAACAGTACCTCTTGCATACAGGTCTTTCTCCACTATTTCTCCATTAATAGTGAACAATTCAGGGCTTGTCATGAGTTATCAATTTAGATTGAAAAAATGGCCTGGCCTGGCCTGCCCTGTAGATTCTGCCTCCTGTTCTCCTACTCTCCTTAACCAAAGCAATAGTCTCAGAACCTTGCTGTGTGTGCTGGACAGCTTTACATATGAGAAAAAAAGCAGGGGGGAAAAAGGGGATATTTTGAAGACTTGCTAGCCCCTTCCCCTTCCCTTGACCTTCCCTTCCTTCAGATTTGAATGACAGTCACAGAGCTTTAATCCATCAGTTCTTTCACTGATTTCCTACAATCTAATAACCAAAGGAGATACAGATGTAGTGGAAGGAGCCAGCCACCTGACCTCCCCTTTCATCATGGAATCTCAGGTTTCCTTGTAATAAATTATCACTTTTAATAGTGAATGAATTCACAAATAGCCTTCAGAAATTTGGCTGTATCAGCAGTCATTAACTGGTTTGTCCCCAGACACATCTTTCCAAGACCCATCTCTGGCCAGGGGAGAGGCTTAGTGCTGGTCAGAGGAGAGGCTTGGTGCTTTTTCATGCTAGCATAGTAATGAAGAATAGCCTGAGGGAAGATAAGTTAGAGCAGCCAGAAGCCTAATTCCTGTTGCTACAGAAAGTGTAATTATGAATGCATACTTAAAGTAGTTTCTGAATGGTTTCTAAAGCTTAATGAAACATTAATTTGCTATCTAAGTCACAATTTCTGATCTTCACTATTAGTGCAGAGTGGCTGTCAGAAATTATTGGATGGCAGTCTATCTCCCAGTCAACAGGCATGAATGAAGTGATGGAGTCATTCTCATAAATACCCCAACCTTAGCAGGGGAGCTTGGAATTGGCAGGGCCATGTCTAAATGTGGAAGTGGTTTGCATCCCTAGAAAGCAAAAAAAAAAAAAGTGGTAAAGTGGATTAGAGTTTGCACAAATTCTGCCCTCTTCCCAACCTACTGATTCACTGAGGACTTAAATGCCAGAGAAATGACCAGACTTGACAAACCGAAATCTTACTAATTTCTATCAGCCATTCCCTGCAGGAGACAAAACTCCTGCTTCCAAAATTAGACTTTAAGAGCTTATTAGAAATTCAGCAAAACTGATAATTAGCCTGAGTAGCTCCACTGCTGTCATTCATTTCCTACTAATCAGAGATGAGGGTATGATGAGGGATTTTTATGCTGTGCAACTCCGGATTTCCTATGACTGTGTTATAGCATTCGGCAAAATAAAGTGCCGTGCTGTTGCTCTGTTCTCTTTGGAGTTGTCCCAGGATGCCCTTGTAACGAAAAAGACTTTGCAGGTTTTCTGGCTGTAAATTATTTCTGTGAATCCTTGAGTATGTACAGTCATGTTCAGTCTATTCAGCTAATCAGTGCCAGCACACATAGCTCATTAAATAGTTCAAACTCAGCCTCTCTAAATCTAAAAGCTTTGTAAGACTATGGGCTTTCAAACCTACACAGTTTTTACTCTGGACATCTAACACTGTTGAAGGGTGATCTTTCCAACACTTCCCTCACAGGGAATTTTTGCTGTTTATTCTTAACTGAATGTTTATTCCATATGGAAGGGCAGAGTTAAAGTGTTTGAACATGCAATTACACTGCTCTTTAGTCTTGCCAATCAGGCTGCTTTCCAGATGCTGGCACAGCAGAAGTATAATTTTTTCTCTCAGAATCACTGTGGATAATTTGATGCAACTTGGACGAGAGGGAATTTTCTACGACTTGACTCAAAGATTACATCCCTTGGAGGAGAGAATGAAGGAAGCAAGTTTAGCATATTGAGAATTGGGACCATTTGGGCATACATCAGATAAGCCTGACTCTCTTTTGTATGCTCAGCTTTGAAATCCCAGTTATGAAACACTGTATATTTCTGTCAATAAGGCTTGTAATTCTCAGTGACAAATGGAATAAGATAGCTGCAGCAGTAACATTCAAGCTACAAAGCATCCTTTGCACTCCCCACAAATGCATATAACCCTTAGAGGAAAGTAATTTCCTTTTAGACCTTTTCAAAACTCCAGTCTCTGCTCCAGCAAAATATTTCACACAAATAGGTCTTTCTGTGCTAGCAAAGCCCTCTTAAAATCAATAAGGCTTTGGAACATTGCTTTGCTGCAAAGGAGGACTCCATTGATTTTGGTGTAACATCTAATTGGGAAACAATGTACTATATATTCTTAAAATGAAGTACTGGTACCTGACAGCACACAGATAAACTTTTGTGGTGGCAGAATTCCAGTCAGCACAGAATTTAAAGTCTTAATTTGAGCCATACAGGAATCAAGCAGAACACCTAAAAGTTTTGAGCATTTTTACATACATTAAAAGGGTAAATTAGTTTACACAATTGTATGATGGCTATCGGTTCTCTAGGATTAAAATGGACTATCTTGGGTTGGGGACACTGTCTTTTGAGAGACAATATCCTTAAACTATGCTTTATCTAGATTTCTTTGATTCACCAAGCTAGCTCACCAGTTCTAATAAAACACTACCTCATTTCTGAGGGTTTTGTTTTGAAATGTTTCTGTTTTAGCTGTATGGAACTGGCAAAGACATTACAGTGTGTAGTGAACAAGGTGCAGAACATCTATTCCCTGCTATATACCCACTAGTATGTCATCCCATATACACTTATAAGTCTTTGTACATGTACTTTCTATCATTACATGCTCTAAATCAAAAACACACCTAGAAAAAATAAATAACTGTCTTAACATCTTCTTCATAGACATTGTCTATGACTATCCTAATAGCATGTTGTGGGTTTGATTTTTTTTAATAGACTAGACAGGGCTCAGAGGAGCTGAGCCCCTATAAAAGAAGGGCAGATGTAATTGAAAGGTACTAATGATTAGCAGGTGTGACCATTCAGCTTCTTTTAAAAACTAAAATAGGGTCTTTTTCTTTTAAGAAAATACAGAAGGAGTATTAAGCAGTATGTTTTCAGCAAAGGTTAAGATGTGTGAGAGAGATAATGGAGGCCTGGGAAATGGATTGTAAATAAACAGTGTATGCTTGGGAGGTGTATAGTTGCAGAAGAAATAACCTAATAATCGAGGGGCTTTTTCAGTCTGGTGTTAGATTAGTTCAACAGAGCGGTAATGCTCTCACAGTGGAATTAATAGGGTGGTGATTCGGGTATGCTAGATTTAAACTGCAGAGCTTTTAAAAGCTCTATGCAGTGTTTTAAAATACAGAATCAAAGACTCTGAAATTCAGCATGATGCAGTATCACTGCAGGCTTGAGCAGAACAAGGGAGCTTCAGCATGAAGTACCCCTGTCCTGTCACTAACTTTAGGCATAAATGACTCCTAGAACCTTGAACTATTGTGGACAGATGTCTGGTTTGGGTTCCTGGATTCTTTGCAGGATCTCAAAGAAATTTAGGCACCTCAGAGCATCGTCTGGGTGATGGAGCATAGGCCAGAGTAAGTAACTAGGAAATATTGAATATGAGGGTGTATCTGAAAGGTGAGGGATGGATATCTGGGTTTCTGCTTGATAATTCTTACCATAATTCTTACTATGCTACTCAAAACCAAAACAGTTTTAATTTCATGTGCTTGCCTTTTCTTTGAACTAATCTAGTGGAGGGAATTTGGGGACAGAGGCTACTCCAGGAGGCAGCAATGTGGGAAGACACAGCAGGTGCTTCTGACTGTTGGTGACAGCAGAAAAGAAGACATGATTTTCTGGGCCAGAGAGGGTGGGATGATGACATTTTTGTAGCTTCACAGTTAGAGAGCTGATCCACTGTTGTGAAATAGAGCCACTGAGTTAAATGGGGAAACTACTTTATTCTGCTATGTGGGTGTGCAGTGTCCTCAATTATCTGGCCGAACATGACTCTTACAAATAATAGAAAGTGGGTGAGATTGGAGACTGCTTTCAATTTCTTTTAGCTTGGGTTTTGAAGTGTGTGTTTTAAGCCCATTTCAGGAGTTACCAGTGCTTGCAGAGTTAACAGAAACATCATTTTGGATGTTATGTAGTTTCTAGTTTTGGTGATGAGATCAAGGTGTTTTGAGACCATTTAAGCCTTTGCATTTACATCCTCTTTTAAACTAAGATATATTATCAGAGCTGGCAGACAAAACATGCTGCTAGTGCTGTGTTCTCCGGTGCAAGGATCAGCCTTTTGCAATCCACTGGAAAAATCCAAAAGCTTTAAATAACACCACCCCCATTCCCCACCTTCAACAGTGTTATCAGACATTGCCAGAGGTCCAGGTAGAATATAAAGTGGGATTTTTTTGCTCTCCTAATATAAATAAGTCAAAAAGACAGTTTTACCTATACCAGTGATTTTGCTATTAACCAGAAAGCACATCTGAAAGGAAATTTAGTGGAGCAAATCTGAAAATGAGTGACTGGTGAGAAACTCTGTTAGGTTTGATAATAGTCACAAATCCTCTTGAATGAAGAGAAGAAACAAGGCTTAATGGGACTTGAAAACAGAGGCACCTGAGTGTTGCCCCTGGGTAGCTGCCTCCTTCAGTAACTTTTTCTTATCTTGGCTTTGTCTGTGCTGCTTGTTCAGATGTCAGGCTCTGCCTGTGGATTGGGCTCTGGGTGTGACTAGCAAAATGGAAATGGAGACCCCATGTGGGCTGTGAACTCTCTCTGTTAAAATTAATAAATATCATGATCATTTGGAATCCATGTTATGTGATATAACTACTTTGAACGTCCTCCTTTTCCTGCATGGGGCAGCCATTTCTCTTCTGCTTTCCTACACCTCCCAGCATGTTGCCTGCATTCATATGTGTGGAATATGTGTATAGAAGAATATTTTCCTCTCTGGAGACTGCTCCTCTATTTGTTCAAGAGGGGGAGGCATAAACTGAGCCATTAGTGGGAGAAATAGAGCCTGAGCACACAGCAGCAACCATTTTTTAATGAGTCTATTTGTACTGGGCCAGCGGGCAGCCCTGACACTGAGTCAAACCTGAGAGTGGATCTGGCAGCCAGCCAGCATTCTGCTGAGAAGAAGCTAAATTATGCATCTTATTTAGTACATTTATTAAAATATCTTCTAACATTTCCAGGCAAAAGTCCCCAAACAAATGTTAGTATCATTTAAGAGCTTTGCAGTTGTGAGCTACATTTAATGCAGTACAGTTCTCCCATAATAGCTTTCTGGTGTTGGCTGAGCTTCATCTCTCAGTGGTGTTTCATAAATTGTTATGGGGAAGAGATATTAAGGGGAAGGACTTGTCCCTGAGCTGGGGGTGTGGAGGAAGATAATTAGTGCTGCGGGTGCCCAGCTCTGTCCTGACTTGGAGCAAATCCTGGCATTGCATCCATGGCTGCTCTGCAGAAAGGCAGCTGCCATTCCTGTCAAACAGTGCAGAGGATCCTGCTAATAAATCTGACACATGCTGATTGACCTCAGGCAATCACTGTGGGATTGTGCATGCTCACTTTGAAACTCTCCTCCCCTTTTTTTTTAACTTCTCAGGATAAAAAATACATCCTGGAGAACAGCTTACTCCTTTGCAAGTTTTCTAGCACTGTTTTGTAAGCATGGAGATTCTGCCTAGGGAACAAGCATTTTTCCAAGCCTAGCCCAGACATGATTGGCTACAGTGTTTTAATTGGACATCAGGCAGCTGTATTACAGAAATCTTTCTCTGACTGGAACTACAGCTACCAAGGTCCTGTTACACAGGGCTGAACCTTTTTTACAGCATAAAACCATCAGAGCTGAGGATCTCGGCTTATGACTAGAGTTCAGCAGTACATTGTTCTGACCAGTTCTTCCTCTTTCATTGTCCCCTACAGCCATATTTCGCTTCTCAGCAACTGTGTTCCTCCCTTAGCAGGTGAGCAATTCTCACAGGTGTTCCTGGCAGGCCTTTCATCA
This sequence comes from Eopsaltria australis, assembly GCA_034509425.1. NCBI lineage: Eukaryota > Metazoa > Chordata > Aves > Passeriformes > Petroicidae > Eopsaltria > Eopsaltria australis. Next base: position 1,059,202 of record JAVTVJ010000007.1, read on the forward strand.
TAGGAACTGCTTTATGCATCTCTGAGCAACACTCAGTGAATCTGGATCTTGACAGGGCCTGTGTGTAAGTCCTGATTTGAATTTTCAGCCCTTTTAAAAACCTTTTCTAACCAACCTGTATCTAATTTTTTTATCCAAATGATCTCTCTAGAAGGGCGTATTAAGATAATGTTCCCTTGAGATGGAAAGAAGTCAGCAGATAGCAATTTAAAAATTGCCTCAGAACTGATCCAAATGTAGTGGAAAGCACTCCAGAAAAGCTCTCTTCCTCTGTGTAATTGTTAAAAAAAGTGGGATAAAAAGTACGGCATCACCTTTTGGAGTGGGAAGAATATGCAGACAACAGCATGTAACTGCTCATCAAGTCATCAGACTTCTTAAATAAAGGCTGGTACAGGTAGCCTGGAGATAAATTGGCCTTTTGCAGTAGTGTGTGTGGGACATACGGGCTTCATGTCTCAGATTCCTATTTCACATCCTTCCTAATGTATAATGTTCAGGTTTCCTTATTTTTTTTTATGTTCAATGCTCTATTAAGGAGGTAAGAGTTTAAAGCATAGGCATATAGAAGGGAAAGAATTAACAGTTATCCTTAGCACTCCAGGTATTGTAAGTGGGTCTGATTGGGCTGCCAATTGTAGCAGCTGTAAGGCTGAGGATCATATATTATTTAAAGGTCAATTCCTTTAAAAGACACAGGTTTTCAGTTGTCAGACTTAATGATGTGGCCTGAACTGTTTCCATGCTGAATGTCAGCTTGATGCAGATATAGTTCTTGAATGCACAGTCCTAAATGTCTGTGTTTCTTGAGAATGACAATAGGGAAAATGTAGTTTAGTTGTTTTAAATGCCATCCTGCTTTGAACTCAGAAATTAATGTTTGGCTTCCTGGGAAAATCTCTGGAAACATTTGCATATCTTCTACGAATTCTGCATAGAAATTTGCAGCTAAATTCTGTGTCTGCAGTGAGAGTATACCTGTGAGAGATAATCAGAACGTCATCTATGACTGTAACTTTGAAATGTTGCAGTCAATTTCATGTCTGGATGCAAAAACTTGATGCAAACACTTGAAGCAACTTTAAAACATTCATTCACAGCAGCCTGGCAGTCAATAAGCAGCTGGGAAGCGAGGCAGTGAAAGCTGTCCATGCAATTCATTTCCTGTGGTTAGATGCATGTCAGTACTAGAGACAGGATTCTAAAGACTTTTTCTGATGGTAAGGTTTCTGCCTCATTTAGAACACTGCAGTTTTTGCTAGGAGTTTTCTTTGTAAAACTTTGAAAATACTGGGAGATGGTGGGCAAAAGAGAGAGGAGACAGCAGGAAAAATAGTGTATGGTTTCTTGGTTGTGGCAGCTAAATTCTACCTGAGGAAGTGGTTCTGTCTTTCTAGGTAATTCAAAGCAAATTACTTTTATCTGATTATTGAAAATTTGGTTTATTTTATTTTCAGAAAGCCTTGATTGAAGACTGTCAGTAATTTCACAGAAGAGTTGTTAAATGACAGGTTGCAGGGAAGGACTGTGGAAATTGTGCTAGAAGAATATTCACAATTGCATATTTGAATATCACTGAATACTGAATGAGGACTGTAGCAAATCAGAGGCAAGAGCCATGAAATGCCTTAGACACCTGAATGCCACTTATTGTCCATGCTCACCTTCTAGTTAGTAACTTCATCAGCCATGGGACTATCCTAAACACAAGAATTTAGGGTACACTTAATATCTCAGTCTGTCTTCCTTGTTCTGTCTCTTTAAATGATGAAGTTGTTTATTCATTCAAATGGGGCTATGCAGTTAATTAGGCAGTTCATAATTTTGGGAACTCAAATGATTCGCTCTGAATTATTCTGGGTAGTATTCTCATTGCTTATTTTTAGCAATTGTAAACGTGTCAGAATATTTTTAATTGTTGCCTAATTTAGGTTCCCTGGAGGCTAAATATAACTTCTAATAACGTAAAAAACAAGACGTCTAAAGATCCCCTAAAAGAAAGTTACTAAGTGTATGGGCTAAGGACTGGTAGGTTTCAAGGGGAATATTATTTTGTCTTTTCAAAGCTCCATGTTTGAGCAACTTGATTGTTCACAAAAGCAAGCAGGGAAGATGCTGAGTTAAGGGCTCGCTTATTGGCCATCTCTGGGGTACCACTTGCTGTGTGCACCACCAGGGCTGAGAGTAAGACATTAGAGGATGAAAGTGTCCTTTCAGATGTGGGAATATTTTTTTATAATAGGTATTAAGGACTTCCAAGATTGTTAATTTATCAATAAAGCAAAAAAATTAATATACTCTAGGAAACATTATAATATATCAGTTATGAGTCCTAGGAGAATTGGTGTGTGTATATGTGCAGCTCTTTGTATTAATATAACTTACGGTTATATATATAAAAAGATATATATAGTTACATATATAACTATACAGTTATGTATTAATACTTACTGTTATTAACAGTATTAATATAACTTACCCAAAAACCTTAATGATGATTTAACTTAGTTTCCACAGGAGTCATCGGAGTTATTAACATGTTATTTGAATTCTACGCGTGGCTTTTTCAGAAGCCTTGTCTGACTTTTATCTGATTACACACTTTGTAGACAGGAGTGGAGATCCAGACAAAATGGTGTATAACACAAAGTTGGTTAAATATTGATTTCAGAAGTTGTACGTGATAGTGTATAAACCACGGGATGCAGCTATCCAGGTTCAATGCTGACACTTAGGAGCATTCTTTATTGCTTCTTACAATTCTAAGGCTATTGTGAACTGCTGGTGCTTGCATTCCCAGCGTTTTTTTTCTCTTACGTTATGTGAGTCAGGGAGACATTTCACATGCTAAAGATGGAATCCTTGCGACAGCATGATCATCCGCCTCCTCTGAGTGCTGCAGCGTGGCTGTGCCATGCATTAAATAAATGACTAGATCTTTGTAATGCCAATGTAACTTTATGGGTGAAGATTATTTGTATTTATAGCATCCATAAAGCAATTTATAGTCCTTCTGCTGCCTGTTATTTTGTGCTTTTGAGCAGAAGGAGTGGACTGCAATGACCTGAAATACAACTCAAGTGTGCTTCAAAGGTTGAAAGTCTTTCCAGGTCAAAGGCAGTGAATGTGAATAGCAGTAATAACTACTCTTTTTTTTTGTTACCTTGCATTTAGAGCTTTGCCTTGGGCTGTTGATATCCTTCAGGAGAGCAGATGTTAAGCATGCCTTGCAGCATGCATGTTTTGTAAATCTGCAAATCAGGAAATGGAGGTGCTGAGGTGACATGCTGTATCACCTACCAGACTGTGGTGCTGAAAGCAGAACTTAAGTCCCTAAGTCTGTCTGAAGTTGCTACTTAAATAGTTCTGATTTAATCTTTGTAAATCTGGATGAACTAGAAGACTGCTACTCAAAACTAAATTTGAAGTTTAGTGGATAGCCACACTGGGGAGTATGAGAATGAAAACACCGTATGTTGAAAAAAGGGTCAGAATTGTTCTTGGTATTTGATCCTACCTCTACCAAAGGAGATGGTGCCTTAACCTCTGCACAGAGGGTTAAAATGCCTTCTGATTGTAGTGGTGTGCATAGATCTTCTCATAGATACGGGAAAGAAAGATGGGAAGAAAGGCTGAGGAACCACTTTCTACTGGTGCAGTGTCACCTTGAGTCCTGTGTGCAGTTTTGGGCACCCCAATATAAAAAAGACATGAAGCTGTTTGAGAGTGTCCAAAGGAGGGCAGTGAAGATGGTGAAAGGCCTTGAGAGGAAGCTGTGTGAGGAGCAGCTGAGGTCACTTGTTCTGTTCAGCCTGGAGAGGAGGAGACTGAGAGGAGACCTCAATGCAGTTACAACTTCCTCATGAGAAGAGAGGACGACACTGATCCCTTTTCTCTGCTGACCAGTGACAGGATCTGAGGGAATGGCCTGAAACTGAGTGAGGGGAGGTTTAGGTTGGATATTAGGAAGAGGGTTTTTACCCAGAGGGTGTTTGGGCACTGGAACAGGTTCTCCAGGGAAGTGATCACAGCACCAAGCCTGACAGAGCTCAAGAAACATCAGGACAATGCTCTTCGGCACATGGTGTAACTCTTGGGGTGTCCTGCACAGGACCAGGAGCCAGACTCAATGATCCTGATGGGTCCCTTCCAAATCAGTTCATTCTGTGATTCTATGAAATTGGGGGAATGGTAACTTACCACAAAATGATTGAGTGTTGGTTTAACAACAGCCTCTCCAGTTCTGCTTATTAATGTTAGCTAAAAATATATTGTGCCTCTGTAAACATGCAGAGAATAGCTCCTGACACCAAGAAGTTAAATACTTCTCATTTTGGTGTCGATGTTGTCTACAGAGTACACATTAATCAAAGGGGGTGGGAGGTATAAGAATAAGACTAGAGCGTCATTAAAACAGTCTTATACCCATCTATTTTTTCTCCAGACAGCAGTACTAATCCATTCACAGAGCTATATTACTGAGTCACATTTCAGTTTATTTTCTGAACTGTAAAAAATTTTGAGAAGACAATGTACATTGCAGTGGTAATTTAAGAACTGAAAAACTGCTACAAAAAATGAAATTGAGGCAAGTGTCCCTGGTAAAAAAAAACCAAACAACAAAACCCATCCAAAAGCTCTCCAAGAGACAACAAGAATGTCTCTTGGCATACTATCTTTTGTTGGCCAGGAATGGTTCATTATAGAAAACACTTACATATTCTCTGAGGAGGTATACATACTTTGAAATCCAGTGGGCTATTTAGCCGTAACTTCTTCTAATGTGAGTAGAGAGCAAAGTTTGTATCTGCTGCCTGCATCTGCTACAGCTAAATTTTCAATTTATATAAATAAATAACCTGCCAAAACTAATTACGTCTCTTCAAATTCTAAATACATTATTTCTCCTTTTCCTTCCCCCCCCATCTGTCTTGTTTTAATTATTTTTTGCATCAGTTGTCATTTTAGGAGCTGGTTTGGTCTAAAAAGGGATGGTTGTATATGTCTTGCTATTTTAATTTAACTAATCATGATTGCTGCTTTTTTTTCTTGGTATCTGGAGGCAGAAATGGAGTGGATGCTCATATAACAGTGCTCTTGATTTGATGGGTAAGAAGTTGTTCTGATCCAGCAATACCTAGTAAAAAATTCCAGCAGCACCATTCAGTCCAGAGTTTGCAAAACTGATGGGTTGATTTACAAGAATTAGCCTCTCAAATCCCATTTCAGTCAATGGGACTATAATCTCTGGTGCATGATTAGTCTGCAGCAAGGCTGATTCACGAATGCACTGTCTGGCACTGGTGGTTAACAGTGCAAAATTTAAGTATCAGAGATATCCGTGAATTACATAATCTTGAGTGTGATTGTTTGTGGATTTAATTAAAATATTTATGCTTTTACAGAATTCATATCATGCAGCATCCCAGTGATGATGTGATCTTACACTTTTCTTTATATCTGTTCCTCTGGGTTTCTTCAGGTTTAGGGTCGTGCTTCTGCTTTACAGCATTGCTTGTATATGCATACATAATCTCAATTACTGGACTCTGCACAAGACTTGAGAAGAAATTTTACCCAGCAGTTCTGCTGCAAAGGTACTAGCCCAGCCCAGGGAAATCTGATTTTGTCTTGCTTTTGCTTAAATAGACTTGAACATATCTTACACTTAAGGCAAGCAGCTGATAAACTAGCTGTGAGGCATTTTGTAGTGGCAGAAGGGGCATATTCTTATTCTCCTCCGTTTCAAGCTATTTCTCTCTAAATTAAGTAATTAAATGAGCAGAGAAGACCAATTTGAATTCAGCATATATATATATATGATATTTCCAGGTTGATTGCAAAGGTGGCAGGTCCACAGCTGCTGTGACTGCAAGGATGCATTCTGTTTGCAATTGTACACTTGTGTGTAGAGCAAGTTGATATCAGTGCCATTTAACCTGCTTCCCTCCTGGAGAGGAGAGGGCCAGGCTTGCATAGCTTAGTCCAGATACTGGTGACAGTAGTTTCCTACAGATACCTTCTAAATTGAAGTGATGAGAGTTATTCTGTTCTGGGTCACTGTTACAGGAGACATTCAGGGAACTAGATGATATATAAGGTCCTGTCCAATGCAGTCTATTCAGCAATTCTCTCCAATTCCCATCTGCCTGCTTTCCTTGCACGTTCTTACCCACCTCACTTTTTACTCATCCTACCTTCTTTCCTTCAAGGAAGTTCCTAGGCTGAGGGTAACACTTCCTATGTTAGACTTGCTAGTCTTTGTTTTTTAACATAGCACTAAGATCTATTTGATTTGGTACTGTTAGATGGAACTTTGTCTTGTGTTGTAATTTGCCACACAATCTTTACATTCTTGTCTCATTTCAAAAAGAGCTCTTTCAGTCTCATTCTGCTTCACCAAAATCAGTGTCTGACCATTGCAACCCTAGGACACTCAGGGAGGTGAAATCTTACTCTACCACAAGTCAATTTAAGTTCTGAAGACAAGACTTCACCTTAACATTTTCACACTAAATAACATTCTTCCTGTTTACATGACTGAAAAGAAAACAAATTTCATTATCTGCTCTGAAGTGTTAGCTCTTTTTTTGATACCAAAGAATATATTCTTTCAAGTGTCCTGTGGGAACACTCTGTCTGTAACATCTGGAACCCCCATTTCTCAATGCTTTCTGAGAAGATCCTCAAAATACATCTTTATTGCAATCCAGTTTATCTTTGAATGATGTTCATCAATCTATTTATATTTAAAGGCAATTTCATAAAAACGTTTGTTAAGTCACCTTGTAGCTTACACAATTTGTTTCAAAGATTTGTGTTACTTCTTTTCATACAAACAAGTATACATAATTTATCTTTCACATATGTATTGTAAACAAACACATTAATAATTTTATCACATGCTCTGGTATTTCCCACATGAACCAAAGTGATTTACTATAGCCTAAGTTAGCCATGAAGTTAAAATCTTACACATTTAATTTTTTTTTTTTTGCCTTGGATTACATACCATCACTTAAGAGTATTATTTTCAACTTTCAATAATCTAGTTTGGGTTTTTGCCAGTAGAAAGAATCTTTTTAATGTTTAAATATTACTCCATTTGATCAGCCAAAGAAGAAGTTCCACTTTTCCTTAGGATTTACTAGTTTTTTAATACCTTTTGTTGTTGACATTAAGTTGGGGTCTATGATAAGCCAAGGACACAGACCATAATTAAATGGCAAGATATTGTACACAGGCTACCTTCAAGTCTTCAATATCAACCTATTGCTGCAACATTTTGGTTGAAAAGAAAGCATTGCAAAAACAGATACCTATCTCAATGAATTATTTGAAAATAGATATTTTCCATGTATTCTTTTAAAAAATATCAGTGTTGTGCTAACTTTTGGAAAAACTTGCAGTTTAGTCTTTTCATTGTGGATTTCATGATGGACAGATTCACAACATCATGAAGAGTTTTGAGAACCTTGTGACTGAAATTATCTTCATTTTCTTGGCAGCTCTTACGGGTATGCAGTGTACGAAATGAACGTTAAAAGTGGCTTTCATTACGAGCTTAAGTGGATTTGAGACTGTGCCAGGAACCCTGCCCCTCTAATAGCTTGTTACAGCAATGGAATAAACAGTTCTGTAGCAAGTCCTTCAGATAGATTGCTTCTCCAGATTGGATACTCAGGTATCCAATCCTTGCTGATTTTGTTGTCTGTATCAGTTCACTGTTGCCTTAGCATGATAGAAGGACTTGTTTTTCTGTGTTTTGGGATCTAGAAGACGGTGAACAAAGAAGTAGTCACAAGAATCAGTTCATAACATCCTTCCTTAGTATGATTGTGGCAGCAGTGGAAATAAATTGACAAAAATGAAAAAATCTGAAGGATATATGGAAGCTGGGAATACAGCCTGCAATGCCTGGCATGATCAAAATACAGAGAGACCAGTGATGAGAGGGAACTGTTGGCTGATTCTGTCCTAGTCTGGAGAAACTCTTCTTAGAGCATGTGTTTCTAACACAGCTACAGTATATCAAATTCTTTCTTGCTCATCTGTCATTGAGTCAGGAATTAAGAATGAAGTTTAGAATTTGGCCCTTAGATGATATGATGGCTTGGCTGGGATTTGAATTACCATATCTCTTTGCCGGTCCCAAATGGACCCAAAATATGTTCCAAGGAAAAATGATCCTACTGTTACCTCATTCTGAAGCCCAATTCTGGGTTTTTTTCCTAGCCATTCAAAAAATATGCATGTGCTTGCTTCAAGGTCTTCTCCATAATTTAGTGAAGTTTGAATTTTAGAATTCATTTACTTCTACTGCACTTATCCTTATATGTCCTGAGTGTAATGGGAGCCTGGTGTCTGAGCATTTCTGAAGTAAACAGAAATTTATAGTATCTTTACACACATGGAAGATTTTGCACAGGTCCTGTGATACTTGTTGATGTGCTTCTTGTGCTCTCATACTGCATTCCAACCAGATGGGTAGATAACATCCTTATTTGGATCCTGCAGGTAATCTCCGTGTCCTACAGGAAGAGTCTGCAGACACATTATCACCATAAAGCTGAGGGCTGCACATCCAGGAAGGATGCAAATCTCACAAGAAGATGATCTTTCCCTATTTATAAAAATTCTTTAATTAATGCATGATGCATAATTCCAAAGGGCTTGTCAGGCTTCCCAAGGCCAGGCATATGTTACACTAAGGATCATAACAGGCCTTAGATACTCTCACAATGTTTCATGATAGGCATCTGATGTATTTGAAACCTGACAGCTGTCAGGGTCTCGTTGCTAGAACCAGAAGAGATCATTAATGACTATGCATTTATTGCTGGACTCGTCAGGCTCATATTACATATTCTACCTTCTTTATTGTTTCCGTCAACAATAAAAAGAAAATAAACAAAGCCTGACTGACTGAATCCAAGGGAAAAAACATATTATGGGAGAGTTATCCACTATTTTATCCGTGTATATTGCATTGTCTCACTTTTGCTGTCCTTGGAAGAAAGGGCACATGCTGTCTTCATTGTCTTTTCTTCAGATTTAGGGTGCAATGACAACACTTACTATCATTTTTATCAGCTCACCTGGCAACAACATAATATCTGTTACTTCTGACTCAGCAATGAGGGCCACAGGCCAAGGAATTGTTTTTTCTCCTGAATAAACTTTTTTTTTTATGTGACAGCCTGGGAAGGAGAAATGTGATGGCCGTCTTGAGGTGCGTCTGTGTTACACTGAACTCAGCAGATACTTCCTCTGGCAAAGGCCAATTCATCAACATGTTCCAGTCTTTGAGATTTCATATTGAAGTAATAGAAATTTAAAAAAACATCAGTAATATGATGGTTATTAATACTTGTGATGTTTGTTAGTGTCAAAACTTGAATATTTATTAAAGTTTCAGTGAAAAACTACTGCTAATTTTTACAATAAGTTGAGGGATTCTTTGAGGTAGTTAATCGGATTATGATATACCCGTGGTCAAATTCATGGTGTTTAAAGAGATAAAAACAGAGAGAGGAAGTCTGTGGTGGTGTTCCCAGGACACATGCAGGTTGGCTATGCTGACAGCAGGCTACACAACTGGTATGCTTTGCATTTATGAGGCCAGGGGTGGATCTTCTTCCTACCAGTGTGTATCAGGCAGTGTGAGCTTTGAATGTGCCCATCATGCTTCATTCCAGTTAACTAGTATGGTCCTAAATTATGTGGCTGTTGCCCAGTAACTGTGCTGCTCCATGTCATTCCTGCAGCCTTGAAGGGTCTGAGAGGGCACTCAGCAGCCTGGCTTCAAAGGGGAAATAACTGTGAGGGACAGACTGGATGTTGTGATAATCAGTTCTGAATTTTTGTGTAATTTAGGTGCATGATGCCATTGTCAAAGGATCCATACCATCCCCTGGTCTGAAAATATGTCTGTGTGCCCACTCTCCTTCCTGTTTCTTAAAGTCAAGTGCAGGAGTCACTAGAGTTCATTGCAGTTGCCTTCTGCTCTGGAATCTACCATAGACCTGGTGGCAAAAAGAGTAGGACGGCAACATTGGAAAATGACCCCCGTTAGTGATTTCTGTCTCCTTAGGCTAAATATAGTTGAAGAGGAAGAAGAGGCACGTCTTAAATTCAAGACCCAGAATATCTCAGCTGAATCATGGGTAATGAATGTCAATTTGCCATGAGAAAGACTACGGTGCTGAACAGTACTGGACCAATATTTGTAATCCTGCATCCAAACATGTTGTTGCTTTCACCTCATTTATGCTAAGGGGTTCACTGATCCTGAACTACTTCCTTTCAGATGTGAGTGAAAATTATCTTTCCTTTTGGCTTTCTTTGTTTCATAAGTTTTCCCTCTTGCCCCCAGTGCTTTGAGAGAAAGAAGTGTCAGGATCCTGAGTGCACCACTAGGTCTTCATTGCCCTGATCAGCCTCACCAGGGACAGCTCCCTCCCATACCCAGACGTGCCTTCTGATCCTTCTGCCAGGGACTCAGGCCCTGGCACCTAATCCTTGTTGGAGGTATGCTGTAGATGTGCTTATCTTGGATCGTGTTCCCTGCTATTCCCAAACTGTTGTTCTAATTTTCTGGATTGATCTTGGCTTTGGCTCACTATCTTGGCTTTTTCTGATGGTTGTTGGACTCCTGATGCTGGAGTTGAACCCTGCAGTGGTTACCACCCCTGCCTTGCTGGTCATGTTGCTGCACTGTCTGAGGTGTGGTCACCTTCAGAGCACAGCAGTGCTGCTTTTTTGGAGATGCTCTGCTCTTTCTTTGCAGCTTCTGGGTTTATGGACAGAGTGTGTTAAGATGTGCTTATGCATGTGTATGGAGGCTGAGACCCTCCCCAGAACTGCTGCAGCACCATGCCACTGACAGCCTGTGAAAACGGTGAGGTTTTGTCTGAACCAGTTAATCTGAAACTTGGCCTGTGTTAGCTCCCAAGCTGTGCTCCAAGTCATTATAATAATACACATGATTCCTGTATTTCTGATTTGTTCCTTGCCACAATTCTTGTCAGTTTGGCATTAGTCAGTTAGGTCAAAAGTTTGTTTTCCTTGCTGAGCATCAGCTAATAGTTTTTAAGATGACTTTTCACCACATAGTCCCTTGTATGGAGTTCCCTGTATTATTTGCTCAACAATCCTCTTACTGAATAGGGATGTTCCTTCAGACTTCAGAAAATTATGTGGATAAAGTCCAGTAATTACTCTGAGGGTTGCTTGGACATAACTGTATGCAATGTGATTTTTGGTTTTTCTTTCACACTTTGTCCTCTATGAGGCAACAGCTGCTGTTTTTCGACTTGTCTTCATTGCTTCATATTGAAGTCATGGTAACTCAAGTAATGAGAAGCAGGCATGAAAAGATAACAAAAACAAAACCTGAATTCTGACGCATATATTTTTAAAATTATTTTTCAAATAGTATGTTGTGTCTGTTTTTCAATTGCTGATTCACACCAAGCCCTGCGATCACCTCTGTGCTTCCTGTTGCTTCTCATTGCGTTGTACTCAACCGTTCCCTTTGCTGTCGTCTTTCAATGTGTGCTGGTATTTGAAGTGATAATCAGTTCATGCAGTGAAATGAAGAATGATTCTGCTAGCCCCAAAGGAGCAGTCAGCTCTTCAAATTTGAGTTTAAGGAATTTCAGACAAATGTGTCATTTTGCCTCAGAGACACTTGAGAGAGCTTTCAAGGCCATTCTTGAAAAGTGTGAAAACAAAAGCAAATGTGAATGTCATAGGACAGAGGGGTTTGCATAGGAAAAATATATCCTTCCTGATATTATGCTGGCTTTTGGGCTTCTAATTGTTAATCAACTTGAAGTGTGCTCAGATTCAAAGCTCCTAGCCTTTGTAAAAGGGAAGAAAACTCACAACTACCCTTTTAATGGAAAAATAGAGACTTCAGCTGTCCCAGGGCCAAATATTTAATTTAACATACTGAGACCTATAAAGCCAGAATCTTGCATGCGTTTCTCATTTGATGGGAGCTTTGCCAGAGATTCAGGAACATTAAGTTTGCCCCTTGGTTTATCTTTAATATGTGTTAGTTTAGGATGTGTGAAAAAGACTGCTGGTTTCACAAACCCTGAAGTAGCAGGTTTAATGTCATATACTAACGTGTTGTTTCACTTAATAAATCTATTGAAGTTTCTTAATGTTTCTTGAAACCTGATTGTAAAGGCAGTTTTCTTGCCTTCCTTTCTCTTACACTGAGTTAGGTGAGCTCTTCTGTATGTGGTTAATCCACACTTTCAATTGCTGTTTAACACTTGCTAAACAGAGCTCAATGGTGGTATCTTCAGGCAATGTGTTCTATTAGAAATGGGATCACAAAATTCTTTTTCTCTCATGTTGCCTGCCATAATTTGCCCAGAGTCACAAAGATGAAAAGACAAAGTAGTCTGCTAAATTACCTTTTTGAGGTAGCTTGTAAGGACTGAAATGTAGTCTTATTACATTTGTCACAGAGATTTTTTTTCCCCATTTCCAACTTTGATAAAACAGTCAGGTTTATTAAAACTGGCACTTCTATGTTTTTACTAAGGTTCCTCACTTGCTGTGGTTTTTTTTTTTGCTTTCTGCTATCTGCCATATATGAAATGTATTGTGTCCCAGGGACCTCACTAATTTGGAAATAGGATATGTAGCTCTTCAGACCCTGAGTCTCTATGTCTATGAATCCACTTTTGTAACCAAACGTTGCTACATGACAGCCTTTCAGTGACATGTATGAAAGAAGTGGCTTAAGTCAGATCCACAACTAGTTGGCTGGTAACAGTATTGCATCAACCGTTAGAATGCCATTTAGGAGAATGCCCAGCTGAGAACTTAATGCCAAACAGAAAGGTCAACTTCTGCTTCCCTCTTTATACTCTTTATAAGCTAAATGCCAATTGCAATGAAAGGTCACAGAGCCATTTCCAACCTTGTGTTTCTTTGAGGTGAGAGTGGCTGCTAATGAAGCGTATTTCATTGGTTCTGCATCACTCAGAAAATGGTTATAAAGCAATTTGGATTTGCATGGATGTGCTGTCAAATCTAGATCTGTAAACAGCTTTTAACAGCTTCTGAGGCTTCACCTACTTAAATCTGTAAAGATGCAGACGCATTAAAGTTGTACTGATGGTTTAGGGTTGCTTTACAGATAGCCATACAGTTTGCTGTTGCATCAAGCCTGGCACAACCAATGTCTTCTCATGAGCAGAAGTTTTGTGTTACTAATGCTTGGAAACAAAACAAAGAAGGAGGCTGCCTGTTTCAAGGGCCATTTTTTTTTCAGAGCAGTGAAGGATGAGTGTGTCATTATATCAGTAAAAGGAGTATGTGAGTATTTCACAAATTTGTTTGATACTGTAGAAGTGAATTTCTTATCTCCATGGTAAAAGATTATTCCCAATGACTGACAATGTTCACTGCAAAGTGCTGTTGTCCTTCACACTTGTTTATATGACAGATTTTGTTGACTTTCTTGTTCAGCATAGTAAGCTTTCTTTAACAAGCCTTAAATACTGCTCAGAGTTGTCAAAGAAAACTGATAGTAAATAATACTGAATTGAGGGTAGAAGTATGTAAAAATGAAATTGGAAACTCATTAGAAGATTTAGAAGCATTTATATTCAGTTTTTAAATGAAAAATCAGACCTTTAAGATTAGTCTTATTTCTGGGTAAAAGCTAATGGACAAATGCAAGGAGACTTGTGGAGAAGTTACTGCTTGTTGAGACATTTCTAGTCTCATACAGCATATTTAAGGAGTAGAAAATTCATGTTAATGACTAAATCTTCATTTATTCTTCTCTAGCCTAAATCAGGAATTTTACTGAATTCTGCTCTTCATAAACCTTGGGCTTGCCCCCAAGTCCAATAAAAAATAAATCCACAACTAGTTTGCCCTGGACTAAGTGCAAACAATTCTGTATTGGATTCAGGAATATATGGAGTTTTTGAAAAGAAAAGGAATATAATTTTTTTTTGGTGTTTGTTCATTAGGAGAAGAAAGGCACTGTTACTGTATGTATACCACAGCAGCCCCAGGCTACCTGAAGAAGGGACATGTTAATTTCACTGCTTAATTTGGAGAAAGGTTGGGAAGGGATTCTGCAAGAATCATCTACCCTGTTTAGTGTAACAGGCTGTTGCATCGTGTGAGTACCTTGCTAGGCACGTAATTGCTGCTGCATTTTCATTGTTTCCCTCACAAGAATGGCCTTGAACATGGAAAGGAGGAAATGGATGACTGCTTGCTTTTTACTGGAATAGGGAAAAAATGTTTTCTAATGTTTAAAATACATATAGGAACACATTGCTAACCAGCTCCAGCCTCACAAGCTACTGCTAGCTCAGTTTTCTGAGGTTTTCAAATGCTTTAGCTGTACTGTTTTCAATTACAGGCTATACATGTGCAAGCAGAATATGCAGTGGATAAAAACATATACTTCTAATATGAATTGCATGCATTGACTAGATAATACCATTGAATCAGTGACAGTAGAGGAGAAAATGAACAGAAGAAGCTTGGCAAAGCAACAGTACATCTGCAGCACCACAGCTCTGGTGCAGCCTTTCTGTCTTGCTTATCAATGAATGGCATGTGTCTTGCTCTTTGTACATTGATGCTAAAAATACACTTTGTCTCTCTTGTTCTTAAATGCTGTAATCATTCACTGGAGCTCACAGGTGAGAACTATTTCTTAGGAAGCCAATTTTGCATGCTGAGTAGTTCAAATTCTCTAGGCTTTTCTGCTAATCTTCATTCCTTTAAGGTAGACTCTGCTTCACTTGAGTCAAGGTTAAAGGAAGCTTGCAGGGTGGATTTTAAGGAGGGGAATGAACAAGAGGAGGCAGTGCAGTAAGGCAGCTTCCCTACTGTGGACCTCAGATAACCAGGCTTGGAACAAGATGCGCCCTATTTTCTATGCCTTGTTTTCAATGTCTTGTTTTCTCTCTTCACATGCCACTTACAAGTGCATTTCTTCCTTAAAAACTGGTGTAGCTGCGGTTTGTGCTGATCCTCTGCCTGGGATATTGAACTGCCTGGACATTTTATTTTTGTGTAGAGTGGTTTGATTACTGAAATTCCATTATTGTCAAAATGTCTCAGCATGACATGAACCTCTGTTAGCCCCTTGTCTCCTAATGTATGTAACAACCTTTATTAGTGTTGTAATGTCTTTGGTTCCTGTCTCAAGTGTAATGGAATTGCCTGCCAGATGCTTGATAGGGCTGCAGAATGTCTTGGTATGTTCTCTAGGTACTGCTGTCTTTATTAAATTGAAAGTCCTTTCTGGTTGTTCAGAAACGATCAGGTCTCTTTTGTTTTATTGTTTCCCTCTGCTGCTTGCAGGCACCTGACTTTTATTTCTGACAAATCTCTTTTCCCTTTCCTCATTTATAAGGTAATATTTCCATTCTTCTTCATTTCATTTTATCCTTCTTTTCTCCATTCTTGTCCTGCAATGTGTGCTAAATGTATGTACTTTAAAATTCTCAGTACTCCATGGAAAGGTCTGAGCAACTTCATGTTTTTTATTTCTAGTCCTTGGTTTTTGTTTTGCTTTCACTTGTTGTTAAAATCTAGCTAATGAAAATCCATCTACCAAAGTTCTTAGTACCTTCTAAAATTATTTATTTCATTTCCTAGTATTTACTAGGACTGGATTTCTGTCTTTTTTTTTTTCCTTTCACAGTTTCAGAAGCAGTGACCACTGCTGCACATAGATCTGTAGACTACCTGCGTGTCTCACAAAATTTTTGTTCTGAGAGCCGATGCCTACAATATAACCACAGTTTCTCTGTCAGCAATCCAGATCATTAATAATATGGATAATGATGAAATGCACAGAGCTCAGTGGAGTTATTGCTTGTTAGGAGCTCCTCTTTTGTAATTTCTGTCTTTGTCTACATGTTGCTGAAAAATGTCATCAGTGTAAGGTTATAGTTCCCAAGTAGTATATACTTTCCTCTAAAATGTCAGATTCAGCAAGAGCTACACCTGTGAAAATCAGCAAACAAATTAAAGTCAAGATACTTTCAGACACAAACTCTTGACAACCAGAAGATACAGTGAAAATATTCTAAGTGAATCTTAGCTCTCTTCCTGGAGGTAGCAACAGTTATTGGTAGTTACCTAGATGATGTCTCATTTGTCCATATCGGGGTACCTCTGGTAAGTGAAGATGTAATGAATGATGCAGATTTTAGCTGGAGAAGGTGATCAGAACCATGACTGTGACACGTGGTGTGTGAGTCCCGTATGTCTTTATTATGGACACACATTCACATTATCAATGCTGTCTTCCAGATTACCAGTAGCATTCTTATTGTGCTCTGTCTCTGCAAAGGAAAACAACTGAACATGCTTGGAAAAGCACAATGCTTGCAGGCCATGCTCAGAGGTCAACACTCTGCATGCTTACAACAGACATTCAGGAAACCTTTCCTGCTCCCTTAAACCTGCTTAATCCTTATGGCTAAGGGATTAAGTATAAAACAGTGCAGAGGTATAAACTGTGCCTTTTAATAGTGGTCTCAGCACTGCTTCCTGCCAGGGACAGGGCATTCACAAAAGCAGGCTATTGTGGAAGTCTAGCAGGGCTCTTTTATCGTGGCACACCACATTCATGGCTCTTTTTGATGCTGAGACTAAGCTTGGCATTCAGAGGGTAGGAAGTGGGCGGGTGTTTCCTTACACAGGTAGTTGCTATGTGGCTTTGGGACAATTGCTTTCAGAAACATGAAAGCCCTTGCCATCAGTCTGCTTTCTGACATTCTGCACTTCTCTGCATTTCTGAGCACAATACTATTATTTGACAAGATACCCCAATCATCCTTCCTTCTCTGCCCCAGCCTGGACTAAACGTGAACAGAAAGTCAGTGCTGTTTTTCCATCCAATTTGTTTGGTGTTGGGAGCTGTTTAAAGTGCTGCAGAGGCAGGTTGGGTAGGGATAAAGTAGCACCCTAGGCTGCATCCTTGCAAGTGTTTTTTTGGGGGCACAAAGATGGGAAGTGCTGGTGGCCCACTCTTGGTGATGGTGTCATGGGGTCAGATGTGACCACAGAGAATGGTAAATCCAGTGGAGGTGCTGTCTCAGTGCAGAGCTCCCAACAAATGGGCACACATTTTGCCACCTTCAATATGTTACATCTCTATCTGCCTTTGTACAAATGTGAGTGAATACTGAACACCATTTATCTCAGCAATCAACAGGAGGCTGACATCATTAAATGCTAAATTATAAGGAAATCTTCATGCAAATTTTGTGAGTATTTCCTTTGTTTTTCAAATTGCAACATTTTTGATTTTCTGCTGGGAGCAAGGACTAGGTGACAACAGGCTGAGAAAATTTTCAAAAAAGCCAAAAGCAGGGGAGAAGGGGAGTAAAATAAAGATTCAGAGAGGGGTATGGCAGCAAAATATAGACTAGATAAGAGCTAGTCAAAAATGTAAAATATGTCTTCATCTTTGGGAATAGCTGATAGATCAGTTGGAATAGTCAGTGGAGTGCTGGCAGTTAGTGCCAGATGGAAGCACTGAACTAGGTCCTTTGTAAAATGCACCAGATTGTCACAGGATCTTTTAAGGGTTCAAGTGTGAAGGTGCTATGTAGCCCTGGGAGAAAACTTGCAGTAGTTTTGCCTATAGGTTCATTCACAGTTCTGTGTGCCCAATGAAATGATGAAGCACATGTGGAGCACAGCTGTTCATTTGGTTTCCTTTGACAGGAATTTAGCAGGCAAGCACCAAAACCACTCAGAAACTGAGATCAGTGACAGGCAAATGGTCACAGATGGCAGGAAAGTGGCAGAGCTGAATCAAAGCTATGCCTGAGCTGAAGCTGAAACACTAATGTAGGTGCATCTTAAGAAAGCATGCAGATTTTGGAGTACTTTGAAGAACAGATATTAATAGAAAAAGACTTCACAACTTACGCATGACAGGTGTTCCAGTATCCCCTTTCTAGCCACTAAAGGTGATCACTACTTTTTACTGACTAATGCTGAAAAATTTCAGATTGCTGCCTTTCTGTTCTCTCATGCTTTTTTGTGGTATTCATTATACCTCATTTTTATAGCACTCCAGACTGCAAACCACAGTCTGACATGTCTTTGTCCTGACCAAATGCAGGAGGAAGGAAGCACAAAATTTGATGTCTGGTCCACAGCATGAGAGCACAATGGTAATCTTAGTCCTGCTGGTTTGTGGCATATTCAGCTGAATTGATACAGGCTCCCTCTGATTTATCACCAAAGTAGCAATGAAAATTCAGCTGACAACACATACTTTGAATTTCTCTCTGGGTGTTACAAGGCTACTTCTGCGGTAGTTACTTTCATACAAAATTAAAGTAACTTTGTGAAGACCTAGGTTTAACAAGTGAAGCTTTTTGAGTGGTTTATCATTTATGTCTGCATGAAATCACTCTAATTTGTTTCTGTTCTGGGAAGAGATGGCCAGGTATCCAAACCTGTCACAGCTCCCATGAGTCTTTACTGTGCTTCTGGCCCATTTCTCATCTTCAGAAAGAGATGTTGAACAATGTGCATGGCTTCCTTTTCTCTGGAAACACACAGACTTTTTGCAGCAGATGGGCAAAGCTGTCCTGCTACGGCTGTGGGACTTTCATATGACAGCTGGGATCATCTTTTACAGCTAAGGAATAGTGAAAAGACATAATCTAGTCCTTCCATCAAGTAACATCACTCACACATGCTTTCTGCAGAAGTTCACCTCTGCAGCATGCCTCCAGCTATGTGTTTCATGTATTGGCTGTCTTAGCATAAGGAATCTACGAATTTTGATCGTTATTTGAACATTTCTGTTTGTTTTATTTGAAAATAGGCTTTAAGATATGGAATAATGTAGACATTTTTGTTAGAAAGCTTCCTTGTCTAGAAGTGGATGGAGGAGGAAAATAGGAGAAAGTTGTCTTGAGAACAAATAAATCCATGTGTTCAGGGTTGTAAATTGCCTAATTTTTAAAAAAGACATTTACATTTCTGATATGTATTCCAACACTCTGGAAGAGGATGTATTAAACAAAGTAAAGTATTCCCTCATATATGTGCAGGATATTATACACTTATATCTCTACCTAGGCTATGTTTCTGCAACAAGTTTGAAACAATTGGCAGTCATCTCCCCATTTCTATCCGAGCAGTCTCTTGTGCCAGAAACATCTAGAACACATAGGCTTTTAAAGCCGTGTTCTTGTGTGGTATGATCAGTCTGTTGAGTTGTATGTTTATTTTGAGAATATTCAGTAGTGCTGTTTTTACATTAGGATCACTGGGGAAGTTTCTTTGTTGATAGTACACATGATCTCATGCAGCCATTGAGAATTAGAACTTTTCTCTGGACAGCTTGCACAGTTGCAAGTGTTGTCAGCAGAATACTTTGTTTTTACTTTAAAGCATTTTCTCTCTGCATTTTCTAAATTCTAGAATCAGCTGTGGTTTTTCTTCATGTTCAACCACAAATTGAATCAAAGGATTCCAGTAATGCTTGTCCTCATTATGCTGGGTAGGTCTCTTCTTGTTGCAGTTACAAAACCCTGGAGACATCTATGTTGTGATTCCTCCTAGACAAAGACATACATGAAAAACATAGATGTTCTCTTGGTAATTGTCTGTTCATTATAAAGACATACATAGGCAACACTTTCAGAAGTTAGATGGTATGAATCCTCACTGGGGATTAGTCCTTCAGCTGTTACTGTTGCTGATCTAGAAGATAGTATTGTGTTATACAGGCAGCAGGCAGGTTGATTTGATTTGTCTTTTTTTTTTTTCCTCTTGCGCTCTACCACTGGCCTCATGTACAACCATGGGAGACTCACTTTACCATGTTTACTTCTGTTTGCCTAAAATTCTTTCCCATTTTCTTTAGGCTGTAGTATCCTCAAGGCTGGATTTATTTCTGAGACTGTACAGAAGTTTGCATACTTGAGTCTTGTCTTCTGTTTGGTCCTCCAGTGACCTACATTATCAGCACAGCAACCTGGACAGTGTTGCTTGCAAACATGTTTTGCACAGCAAGCACCTCCAGCCTTGCAACTTGTCTGGCAAAGACTATTTGCTGAGTATCCTAAAGCTTTTTACCACCTACTATTTCCTCATCTGATGCAGTCTGTTGAGAAATCAATTTAATGCAGGTAGTTCAGTGTGCAGCTGCAGTGTGAGCTGCAGGTTGAGCTCTGGGTGGTGGGAGCCCAAGGCAAAAGGCTGTGAACCTGATGCTGACCCTCTGCATAACAAAGGGCACAGGGACCCGTGGCCCAGCCAGGAGACCAGACACTGCATGGAGCCAATGACTTTCATGTGCATAGACTGAGGATATCAAAAGCCAGGGTTTCCTTTGTATGGGGTCCCTCTTGGAGGTACCCAGCTTGAGCTGTCGCTTTGTGGTTGTGCCACGATTAAGTTATTTTAAGGACTGAGATATCTGAGACTCTGCTCTGGGAAACCTAAGGTCGAGCTAGTAAGCAAAGCAGATATGGCTCACTGTATGAGCATGGGGTGTTGTGGCTGTTGCTGGGGTTTTAGTCCCAGCTCAGGTGTTGTGCGTGTGACTGCCAGAGTGGCTCCCAGATGGTCAGACAGGGTGGTTTCCTGAATACAGTCTGTTCTCCAGCTCTTTCTCTTGCTATAGGCAATCTGGGGTTTCCTGTCGGCCTCACTTGGATTCACCGGACAAAACATTTTTTCCTGAAATGTTCAGGATAACCACTTAAAAAAAGTAGCTTTGAAACCATTGTCAAATTCCTACTCAAATGGTATTGCTTCCCATAAGGGGCAAACTCCCAAAACAGATAAATAAGTATGCAGTTTGTAAAAGAGCTCTGTTTCAGCAAATTATTTATGAAAGCATTAATAAAGCCCTGTTAACATCTTTATTTGAGCTTACAACTTGCTTTCTGACTTCATAATAATGCACATTTTTCTTTTGACAAATCAAACATCCCTGGTTCTTTCCCCTTAGGCTGCATTTTCTTTAATAATGGTTTCTGATGTCAGCTGAGCCAAGTTTTCAGGTAGGTACAATGACACAGTGGTGTACTACAGTAAATTCCCCAAGCTTGCACTCTGTGTCTTCAGTACATTGGACGCAATGAACCTTGGGGGCCTTTATTTTTATGACAGCAATAAATTCACCTCGTGAGATGAAGACTTATTTTACAACTCTTCCTTTTGATGATAGTAACACTGTATAGTGCAAAGCCAGTGAAACTAGACATGCTTAAATAGTAGAAAGTTTGAAAAAGGAGAAAAAATACTGTGATTGCTGTGGAAAGAAACTGAGCTATTCACCTGTCCAAAAGCATCAGAGGAAAAGGATTTTTGCCACATGACCACTCTTTGGACTCTGAATCGGGCAAAGGAGAGTACCAAAGGACACGACTCAAAGCCCCCATAAACTTAAAGTGTGTCTTGTATGAGCTCCAGTATAGCATTAGGGTTTTTTTGAGCACTCTCTGTCAAGGATCAAGGCCTATGATTAAAGCAAATGACAGATAAGCAAAAGTGTCTCCCAGCCTTCTTAGCAAAATGTGACATGCAGAGATGAGACCTAAGGTCAGGTTTGCTGTCACTACTCTTTTGTTAGTTATCCATTATGGAATTTCTTTGGGCCAGGGCAGATCAAATCTAAACCACTTTATTGTCTTAGGTCTTTACAGGAATTTCATTTTGTGCTCTCCTTTTAGCCATAGAGTTAGGCATCAACCAACAAAATTAAAAAGAAAAAAAATTAATTTTCTGGTAAGTGAGGATTTTCTTTTCTGGTAGAAAAAAATACATCTCTAATAAGAAATATTTCTATGCTGATTATTAGTTGAACACATTTTTTGACAGCTAGGTTATATACAATGCCAACAGCGAATGTGTGAGAGTGTCACCTTTATCTGAATATGGGACTGCTAGTTTGCTGCTGGAAAAAATAGAAAGTATGGAAAACAGCAGATAATCACTAACAGCTACTTTTAAAGCTCATGGACAGGGTAAGCCATTTGCAGAAATCTAAGAACCAAAAGTAATTGGGTTTCAGTCAGAGTTTCTGTTACAAGCAGGATATCCTCACAAATTTCTTCATCATAAATAATGATCTGAAATATTCTTCTTGCAAATTGTCTGAATTATACCTAGCAGATTTCATGGAAATATGACCCCTTTTGCACCAGGCCTATGGATGTTATATATCAGAAGGACCCTTCAGATTCCAGAATCTTTTGTGTCACTAAGTGAATTTAAAGGATTTATTGAAAAGAGCAGATGGGGTCTGGCAGAGGCAGGCACCTTACATTACTGGATGCCATACTGTCCTAAGCCTATTTCTCCATAGCTTTGACTCTTGGAAAAGATACTTAATTTTTTTGTCCTTCACTCTCTGCCTACAGTCAGCTTTGATTTATGTAATGAATGCATGGCACAATACGAATGTGTTAGCAGTGTTTATAACTGAAGAATTACTCCTGGAACTGCAAGCTTTGCTCTTTCAGGTCTGTGGAGAATGAACATAATTGTGGATGTATATAAGGCGTTAGTACAGGCCTTAACTTGGAATACATCTGTAACTGAGGTACCAGGACACATACTATCTTGTATCATTAGCATGGTACAAGAACACTGTTTTTAAAGGATTAATTCTCTAGTTTAAACAATGCAGAAGATAAAGCTTTACCACAACAAATGGCAATTCCATTACAGAAAGAGCCTGAAGAGCAAGGTCTGTTTAGCTGAACTAAAAATAGACTGAGAAGAGACTTGATTGCAAGACAATACTTTCAAAAGTAAAAACTACTAAATAATAATGTCCTCATTAATCTAGCAGGGAAAGACATGAAGAAAATGAATAGCTGGATTTTTCATCCAAGGAAATTAAAATTAAGAATCAGTGCCCCATTTCTAAGAATGAGATTGATTAACCATTGGAACAAATATTAAGGCATATGGAGTCCTTATTTCTTGAAGCCTCCAAATAAAGACAGAAAAATACAAAAGGTATTTTTAGAAGATATATTTCAGTAAAAAGAAAAAAAAAAGCCAGCTCAATACACAGGTGAGGGTAAAATTTTGGGGCATGTATTACACAGAAGGTCAGATAAGGGGATCTGATAGCAATTTCTGATGTTGAACATCTGAGTGAAAGCAGACCAAGGGAGAGAGCTGATTCTCCATGTTTTCAAACCCTGAGTAAATTGCTAACATTTATCACCCAGCCTGTGATTTCAGCTTTATGCTTGTGCAACACAAAAACACGAAATCCAGAATACTCAAACTGCAGTTGTATTATATGGATGGCAGGCAAAGTTTTATCATTTAGCACTAGGCTGCTGTTGTACCTTGGAGAAAATATGTCTGCTCTGGCAAACAGTGGATCTCATCTGCTTTATGCAAAAAAGAACAAAGAGGAAGAAAATGTACATACATAACTGCACTCCCTATCTGATAAGAAATATGCTTGTTTCTTACACAAAAAACAGAGCTGCCTGCATATTCATGAGGTAGGTACATTCAGGCCCCTATAGACGTGGAATTTGATTTACATGCGGTTTGTGTATCACTTGATGGAAATTGACATTCCCTAGAAATTAAATGTGAAAAACCACTATCTGGAGACCCCACACTTTCATATGCATTATTGAGTAAATGTACAGGTGGACAGGTCATGTAGAGAAAGGCTTTGTTTGAAGTTCTCCAGGGTATGTAAAGGAGAGGAATGACATAATATTTTTGGCACTGGGCATTGAAAGATTAGACTGATGGAAGTTTTATCAAGTTGTACCCTTGCAAGGAGTGCACATGGGATGGTAGAACAACTGCAACTTCACTGATTGATCAGTTATACCTGAGCTACACTTTAGTAAAATTCAGCACTACATTAAAGTGTGAATTCCTTGAAAAAGATCTAATCATATACAGTAGCAATTTTTATGAGAGGACACAGACGAGTGTGTAGCAATGAATCATAAAAAGACCTGATGCAAGAAAGTGAAGAATGGGGAGATCAGCAGAAGTGAGGCACCAGTTTATGCTAGGACTGAATTTCTAGAAAATTACATATTTATGTGTGACCTGAACTTTAAGTGTAAGACCTGGAAATCTGTGGGTAAATGCATGCTTAGAAAACAGGGATAGGCTTACAAATGTGTTTTAAATACTGAGAAAAGCCATAGTCTGACCAGTAAAAGATTTAAATACTGGGCTGTTTGTGTGAGATAGTGATGCTTATGTCTCCTTTATAAAGCAAACCTTATATTAAACTTGAGCTCCTTCAGAGACTAAAATAATGCCAGTTACATTTTTTTGTACTTTGGTTATTGAGTTTAAGTATTTTCTGGGGGAATACAGTGAATTTTGTCCATTTGATGACCAATAAGGGATGCCAACAATTTTAGATGCTTGTCACTTCTATAGCAGTATAAATTTGTGTCCTTCCTGGTGCTCAGATATTTGTGTGAGTGGTTAAGTTTCAAGAGGTAGGGTGAAAGTTCCCTTGTTTTGATTTTCTTTCTGATCACAGTGACATTTTGCTAAAGTCTTTGGTGGTGTAAGGAGCTCTATAGGATCTTAGAAGATGAGAAAAGGCTTGCCTTTGTATTTTTGTGACTGCTTTTCTCAGGATAATATAACCCTGTTAGACTGCTTTTAATTTCATTTAGCTCTCTTTATTTGCACTGAAATATTTCTTGCTCCAAAAAAGGGACTGTCTCAAATGCACTGGTACAAATATATATTTCTTTTCACGGCCTGATCTAAAATGCATTTGAAAAAAAACCTCATAGGAGGTAGCACTATGCCTTTTAAAATTCACAGTTTAGGTCAGAGGGAGTGTTTTGTCTTTATTCAGTTTTATAAGGTTCTTCCAATAAAGTCTTTTTCGTCTAGGAGTACAGTACAAGAGGGCTGAAGGGAACCTGGCAGAAAGATGGAAAATATTCATCCAGTGATTTCAGATGTATTTCTAGAAGCAAGTAAAAATACCACAAAGGGAAATGTACCCCACTGTTAGAAATGCTGTGAGCAAAGTGCAACAGAGGGATCACCATCCAAGGCAAGCAAGACACTTCAGAGTGCAGGCAGCAGGTGACTGTTCAGCATGATTGAAAAAATTGGTTTAATAGAGGCAAGGTATACAAAACCAAAAAATTAACAGCTCAACTACTTGGAGACTTACTCAGCATGCAGTGCCACAGCAAAATAGAGTTTAATTCCCTGTATTTACAGAGGGACCACAATTCTGGTCTTAAATTGTTAAGAACACATTAATGTTTTAATGCAGGTGAAAATGTACAGCTGCCTGAGATGAAATCCCCAGTGCATAGGGTAAAGTAATTTTAATCCTCTGCAAACAAAACAGAAAAAAAGCTAGTAATATTTCTTTCTTTTTTCTCTGTTCCCCCCCCCCCTTTTTCTTACTAAGCAGGGAGCATACAGTGAATAACAAGAAGTGTTTAAATCATGCATATTGTTTTCTGTGTTGTCTGAAGCGTCAGTTTTATGGATGCATATGGTGTGAATATCAAAAAGTGCAACTGGATGTTTTTTCTGAGATTGTGATCATGCCAAGTTAGAAGACATTGTATTAATATGTACACTGTGACTTCCAGATTGCAACCTTTCAGGCAAGGGGCCAGTCCAATGAACTGCTTTTCAGCCACAGTTCCGCCTTGAGTAGTTATCAATTGCTGTGTGCTACTGGCCTGGTGCTGGTTCTGCATATGTGTTTGTGCAGCCATTCTGTGAACTGGGCTGGAAAACTGGTTCACTTGCAAAAGACTAACACAAGTAATAGTAAAATCATTATTTTCACCTAGGTTCTATCTCAGCTGGACCAGACTTCCTGCTTCCTTGCAACTTGATTATATAAATGTTTTTACCACCATTACCTGAAGGATAATTCAGGGACAAGAAAAAAAGCAGAGGGTACTGGAGGCAGCTTAAACAACACTGCTATTTGGATGGCCAACCCAATCTAGGAAAGGAAACCTGCTCTTACTACTAATCCTTTCTGAAAGTATACATCTGTCCACTGCAAAACATTGGAACTAAAATGTCTAGCATTAAAAAAAATTGGAAAACTTTTAGCTAAGTGCTGAGGAAACTTGATGCTAATACTGCTATATAGTGTTTATAGCAGATGAGAGGCAGCTGAGCTGTGATGGAACATCACTCATGGTAGCAGTGTTGGCCAGCATTTGCAGATTCAAGAGGGAGTGACAGGTCTGTACAATGATGTCTTCACATTGCAGTCATTGCTGTTGGTAACCTTTCCAGCTGAGGGCAACAGAACCAGGCAGGGCTTAGCAATCAACCATTTAAGACAATAACAGCTCCGATGCTGAATTTGCCACCTGAACCACCCCTAGTAAAACTGTAGTTCACCCTGTTAACAGAGCAAATGTAAATTTGTTGGAAATAACATACAGATGTGACAGCAGAGGGTGATCTGTCAGTTGTGAGTGATGGAAGTCTTCATGGGACATGGTGTTCCTGAGCCACTGATTCAGGCCTATTTTCCTTCCAAGTGGCTTAATGGGAATACAGAACCATCACTCTGAAAATTTGTCTTGCACGCAGACTTGCTGCACAGCTTGCCAAAGCAGTCAGATCTTTAAAACACAGCTGATATTGCAGAGACTTGAGCCACAGACAGTCTGGCAAAGGACTCTGGTTTTAGGGCATCATTAGTAACTTTGTTCTGAATCTGTCCAGAGATAGGACCAATATATGTAGGAGAAAATGGTTTTTTTTAGAGCATTGTTTCTAACCCTTGTAGGGCCATGAGAAACCAATCAACATGTTTATAAAATCTCTATGGGGATTCCTTTTCCTTCTAAATACTCACTGATGATTTGGAATGCTGCTTAATGAAGCTATCATGGGGTCTAAGGCCATTGTCTGAGTTGCTTGTCTCACTGCAGTCCACTGAGGTTTAAGCCATTGAGAATTGGTGCAGGGACTAAGGAGTGTTCTTGGCTTTCTGTTGTTCTAGGGAAAGTGCTTTTATGTGCATTTTTCTTGCATTTTAAATGCATGAGAGGTTTTTTCGCAACTTGAAAATATTCAACTTTTGTGTGGCAGTTTTGCACAGTTGTGAAAGCAGCAGGTTCCATGTCTATAGAGGAGGGAATCAGGTTATATTGTATTGGAACTGTAATATACAGCCTATATTAATTTTCTCATTTTATTTGTATGAATAATTAATGCTTTAATTTTCATATATTCACATAAGTAAATTAGAATTTCTATTCCAATAAAATAATTTCCAGCAAAATAAGTATTCTGCAGGGATTTACATAGCATTAATTTCCTACTTGTGTTGTTATAAATATTTAGAAATTGTGTGTAGGTGGATATCTTATGGTTAAAGATGTCACCTAAACCTCTCAGTGGAATTATTTTCTAGTAATTCTTTGAATCATTTGTTATACCATTAGCTTTGTCTCTCTAAGCCAATTGCAGTAATAGCTTAGCTGTAAAAATAGCAAAACCTCTTTCTTAAAACAGCAATTTTTGTGAGATGGCATTAATAATGCTACAGCTCCTACTTGGTATTAGAGCTGGCAACTTTCATTTGAACATCTTAGAGCACTTAAGGAATGTCAGCTGATTCAGACTATCCACTCTCACAGCAAAATATCTTTTCTATTAATGTCAATTCTCATCTTGAGTTTTGAGCTAACTTTCTTTTTCCAATTGAAGCATAGGAATTAAGCAGTTTAGCCTGAGGAACAGGAGCCCAGAATATAACACAGGAGCTTTGGTTTGACACAGGGAGCAAAAGGTCTTTAATGCCTCCTCTGATGTGAAATATTGCAGTACAGAACAGGAGTTTGGATGGTCACAGCAGGTCAGATTGTTATCCCATGAAAGAGGAAACTCCTTCATTTTACAGGTTTCTCAAACACAAATAAAATATCTAATTGAAACCTTAAGCATAACAGAATTCCGTTTTTTCCCTTTCTATAGGAGCTACTGTAACATTTTTACCAGCTCTGAAGTCTGAGTGTGTTATGAGAATTAGTTCCATTAAAAAATGTCATATTCATAGGTCATTCAATGCTAATGCTATACATTCAACTACTATATAAATTCTAGTGTTCAATCTAGGCGAGTTTTGAATACCACAAAGGAGACAATCATATAAATAAACCCATATTAATAGAATAATTGGGTGACATTTAAAGCAGTGACCTTCAAAAGGTGTTTAATGATTTGCCAGGATTAGTTGTGTTTGTGCTTGGAGAAGGAATTGCAGATCAGGATTCCTGGCTTCTTTCATGGCTTAGGAACTGGTACATCACTGCCTGCCAACTTGTGGCAGTGTCCATTGGACAGTTTGCACACATACATCTCTGTATTCCATGGGGGCTAAGTTGCTGCTACTGTTTGTTAAATGACTGCAGATATGCAGTCCTTTTAACAAAGCATATATTCATTCTGTATAAGGTCTTGGCAAAAACAGAAAGAAATATCACCATTAAAAGCTTAGCAAAATGCTAGATGAAAACCCAGTAGTTTTAGCTTGCCTGAAACATTCTGAAAGTATTTGCCATATTAATAATTTACTAATAATTATAGATCATTTTGGGGAGCTTTTAATCTAATCATATATAATTGAAAAGAATGAGTTTGTTCATAATGAAGTAATAGCTGAAATGCTCATTAGCTTGTTGGAGCAAAGTCATATCAATTTTAGGTGAAGTAGACATAATGGTGATAGTTCCAGGAGGCTTTCCATTTCTTCCAAATATTACCTGACCTAATTACTATGGACTAAACACTTGCTCACATTTGAATTCTCATTTATTCCAAAATAAAAGAATAAAATCATTGAGATGCTCTAAGACTCCATATTTGTGAGATCAAATATTTTTGTTCAGAACAACAACTGAAATTTCAACATAGTTTTTTTTTTTCCTTCTTTGGTGCTGTTGTCTGTTTCTTAAATGCTTAACACAATGACATCATTTAGACAAAAGGGAATATTGTATGTATTACAATTCTTGTAAAAATTCATAAACTCCTTTAAGTTTTCTATGGTTCTAGAATGTATCTGCAGGTATCTGTGAATATTTAATGCACAAAACATGTTTTAAAATCAATATATACAGCATAACAGAATTATTACAGGTTTAAATCTCTGATTATTCAGTGAATAGAACTGCAGGCTGCCATTCTGGTACTGCATAGTTTATGAGCTAATTTTATGTACTTTAATATTCTTAGTTCTTCTAAGTTTGTTTACTGCCCTGAGTAAAATTATATGATCCATAGAAAAGATTAGAGAACAGAAAGCTCAGTAATGGAAGTTTTGTGTATCTGCTATCTGAAGACATTATGATAGGGCCGAGGTGATTTGAGGGAGTCTGTGAACCTCTTATAACTTGTGGCAGATTTTGTGCAGTCATTCATAAAAATATGCCATGGAGTTTTTCTAAAAGAATATGAAATCTTTCTCTGGTGGACAGTCCAGAACATCTCTGCCAGTCAGTGATGAAAAGCCATGTTAGCTCAGTGACTGAAAAACAAGCATACAGGGGAGGCAGATAGAAGATTACCATCAATGACATAAGGAAACATCTAAGCATGGAGAGAGAATCATGAAAGTTGGGCAAAAAGCCAGAACAGGTTACTCATAGAATCATCACAGAATGGCTTGAGTTAGAAGGAACCTTAAAGATCATCTAGTCCCTAGCAGTAACTGGGTTTTCTTATTATTTTTAATCACTTCCAATGTCTGAGTGGTACATGCTGCAGCAGTCCATCTCCATACTCTGAAACACAACTGAATTCAAAGCATCCTTCTTTCTGAAAAACTGCCCTTAAACAGGAAAAACCCTCGGCATAAGCACTTTTCTAGGTGATCTAGACAGTTTCCTGTGAGAATGCCTTGAGATCTGGCAACAGGCAGCCCCCTGACTCCATTCAGACTCAAGTGCTAGGGAATTTTAGGTGCACAGAGGATCTTTGAGAGCCAGTTGGGGAGCTGAGTGCAAGGAGATCTTCCAGAGCTGAGACAGGGGTCTGAAAAAAGTGTGAATTAGCCTTGCAGTCTAATCCCTATTATTGCAGTAAATATCCCTATAATAATTCTCCCTAACCAGACTCTAAAATGCAAAGAAAATATATTTTGAAAATGGTTTTCTGGTGCTATTCAGCATTAATAAATGTGACAAGCAATCACAATCCCTCAGTATACAGTCTTTCACATGAAGAGCAACTCACATGAAGTGCCTCACAAACACTAATTAATTAAGCCTTACAAAACACCTGGGATGGAAACACTTCAGGGCAGTTTATAATATCAGTTCATTTTACATTTACATTAAAAACAGAAGAGAAAGGTTAAAAGATTGCTCCCCAGTGACACAGGGAATCAGAGCTAGAGCAAGGAGCACAACCCCAAGACCCTGCTTGGATGTTGCTCTGCTGGAACAGTGGAAAATATGTATTGCAATCATACAGTTTATAGCAAGATGAATTAGCTGTGTAAATATTTATTTACACTGCAAATTTGGGATAACAGAATATTGCTGTGATTTAGGGATATTGTACAGATTGAGAAATAATGCAGAGTAGTTCATCAAAGAGCTCATTTCACATTAGCAGCACAGAAACATGCTACTAATCCTTTGCCATTCGCTTCTGCAAATGTGCTGTAAATGCAGCAGCAGGACTAAGCTTGCTTTAAGAAAAATGACTGCAGCTAGAGGGAACTGGCCTCTCTGAAATCCAAGGAAGGGTAAAAGTTTTTGATGATCTTACTCTCCATGCTCTTTTCATGTATTTAGAATTTAATTTTATTAGCTGGAGTCCCCCAAGATGAAACTCCCAAAGGAATAGCAATGGTGATTAAGATCTTTTTTTACCCAAAACTTACGCAAGTGTGTCTTGAAATACAGTATATGGAGCCTAACAATATTTGGGGACTTAATTTCTTTTGCGTCAGTATTACATATTTTCTGAGGAATGCTCAGGAGATTTTCCCAAGAAGATGACTGAGTCACCATCCCTTGAGATGTTTAGGAAATGACTGGAGGTGGCACTTCATGTTATGGTCCAGTTAACAAAAGGGTGACTGGTCAAAGGTTGGACTCCATGATCTTGGAAGTCTTTTACAACCTAAATGATTGTGATTTTTTCTAAAAGTAGAGTTCTAATGAAAATACTGGAACCTTCCAAGAAGTAGAGGTCTCTACTGGAATAAATTTTAGCTCAGTTGGTTAGAGCATTGTGCTAATTACACCAAGGTCATGGGTTTGATCTCCATATGGGCTATTCACTTAAGAGTTCGATGTGGTGATCATTTTGGTTCTCTTCCAGCTCAGAATATTCTGTGCTTCTGTGAAATTCAAACACATAGTTCAGCTCCTATTTGCAAGCATGGCAGAGCAGGAGACTTGCACATTAAGTGCTTTTAATCCTGTTAAGTTAACATACATTCCTATAAGTAATTCCATCATATTAGAAAACACTTTCTACTTCATTGAGACCTACATTCCAGAGTCTAGAGGAAATCTTTTAAAATAAGATCCTTTTGAAAAGTCCCTGAATGATTTCTTCCTCTTTTTGAAAAGATGGTCCAAAGTCTAGAGGAAATAGATTTCTCTCTTCTTGTTAAAATAAGATCCTTTTGAAAAGTCCCTGAATGATTTCTTCCTCTTTTTGAAAAGATGGTGGGACTGGGGCTTCTTTTTACAGTGTTGTGTTTCTGGAACCCACATCATGCCTGGCTTTCCAGTGACGTTTTCTACCAATTACATCAGCACCCCAAAGCACTGATTTCTTAAGTACTCATCTTGTTTTAATTTGAGCTGCCTGCATTGATGGGAGGAGTTAAGGAAACAAACTCTTAATTAAAAAGGTAACAGGTTTTGAGCTACATCCTGATTTCTGTTGCATGTGTGCTGTAGATAGTTGATACCATACTTCCCCAGGGCATTTGTAGGATTGGGTAATGACAGGACAGAGGTTTGGGGTGAGAACACAAACCCATTGTTTTTCAAAGCTGATTTATTAGGCATTCGTAACTGCTAAACACATTGTAAGCCCATAAATTTGCATTCATTTTTACTGATGTGACCCAATTACAGAATAGATTGAATTTCATTAAATTGTATACACTGGCTCTCCTTCCAGTGAAGTTCTTATTGTTGTCAGCCTTTTGTACCTTACTGAGGAAGAGGCTTGTTTCAATGAAGTCTGTAGGCTAAAGCATTTTATGTTTAGACTCAGATCTTGCCTCTCAGCTCTGTCAATGCTTTTTCTTTTCCTCTTTGTAGTCAGGCTAGTTGTATTGGTTTCAAGTACTAAGGGTAATCCCTCCAGCTTTCACAGGCATTGTCAGCTGCTTTGATGCATGATCCACTATAATGTGCAAGCAGGTCCTCATTTCAGTGTGAGAAATTCCATAGTGTACACCTTATTCTTCAGCTTTAAGATGGTGCTGGGGGATGCACTCACTAACTTTCAGCTCCTCCATATTGTTCCCAAATCTATGGGGTATAGTCCTTTATTTGTAATGTACAATCTATATATTTTGGTGGTGGTGAGTATGAAATCGGAGGAAGGATGTTGAATTGAAGGCCTTGAAGATGAAAGTTCTTGCCTCACAAATAAGAAACAGCTGAAGGACTATACCAGCTCCATAAACTCACAGAACAAGTTCCCTTCTGTACAAAGAAGCTACTTAAGTCTTACTTTAGACTTGCTTTAAAAATAACTTTTGAACATGTGACCTTTAAACTGTTTTTCTGCTTTACCAGCATGGGCTATTCCCAGTTAAGATATGTCCCATTTTGGGAAGGAAAAAGTAAAACCACAAATTGTGTTGTTCTTTTGTCATATGTCTTGAGTTAGTGTATTTTAAGGGAAGATGAATGCTAAAGCTGGTGGAACCTCACTGAAGTGGTTTACTACCTAGTATCCAACTATGTTATAGAGTGGTGATAAAGATGCACACAGCAAACAGCCCAAGGGGAAGACTTGTGTACCTCAACTGCTCTTTTCTACAGTATCAGTGAGACAGAAGAAACTACCACTCTGTATGAAAATCCCCCAACTTCTATCATATGACAGCCGTCTTTACCTGCAGCTGGCTGCACACACTTTGTTGGAGAACGCATAGGCAAGGTTTCCTCACCAATTGCATTTGCTAAAGTAATCTGTTGCTCTGTAGTCTTCTGTCAAATATGCAGACTAAGTTTCATCAGCCTTAAATAAAGCAGTATGAGGCTTTCCTCGAGAAATAGCTCTAAGTCTGTGCAGTGAACTATGAGAGGGAATACTGTGACTTGTATGGCAAGTTTTCACAAAGTAATGTTGGTTTTAAGAGATGTAAATTTAGAATAATGTAAACAGGCATTCATACAGTAATGAAAGATTTATTATAAAACGCTGAGGTAAATGGATAGAGGCAGAATATGTACTTATAATATGTAGTATTACTTGTTTTTACCTAAAGCTGCATTAAGGTGTGACTTAAAACAAGCTTTTCCTTCTTCATTGCTGCATACTAGCTACATCACCATGTCCTTACCTATTAACCTTAAGAGACATACCTGTGCTCCAATACTGTGAGTGGCTTCAATTTTAAATCCTTTGATGTCAATGAGGGCAGCCCAAAAGAGGGTAGTCCTTGGTTTACAATCAGAGTTGACTCAGTACAGAAAGTGGCAGGGAAGATTGTTTCTGTATGCTCAGTGTCTGTTGTACATAGCTAAACCTTAGAAGGCAGCTGTATTTAGGAAGTTCAGCATTCATTCTTGCTCATTACTTGTCTATACTAAAAGAGTAAAAAAGGGAGCCAATTAGTGCTGGCTGTGGCTGTGGTCTGTCTTTTTATGGATTCACCTGTTCAGCACTCAGGAAGGCCAGGATCTACCTGCTCATTTCACACACAGAACTGGGCTACTAGCACATGATCTTAATGATGATTGGCCTCCAATGTCCTGCTATGTATTTACAGCGAGTGTGAAAGGTGTAATAGTTACTACCATCTCTACACAGCCTTCAGAATTTATTGCTGCTGCAAGTGTCCCTCAGGGCTATGAACACTTTCATTTATTAACCCTAAAAGAAAGAGAGTGAGCAAAGACTATATTACCACCATCCAAGTTACCAGAAAACCTAAATCCTGCTTTGAAGGGCTGAAAGTGACAATGCTTCTATTTGAGGTCTTGCCTCATGCATTTATTTCTGAGATTCTTGAAAAGAGAAGTAATTAGCAGTCACAGTCCTGGCATTTCTGGGCTGGTGGACACCTGTCCAAAGAAAATGAGCCATTAACAAGGAGCTGCTTTTGCAAGGACCACTGAAATGACTGATAATTTTAATGTATTTCAATTATTTTTTTAAAATAGCCTAAGATAGAGTCACTTGTGACAACTAAATGTGAGAGGCAAACATTCCTACTGTATTTCTGTGTATATTGCCATGCCCTTATATTTCAGACTTTGCTGTTAGATACAATTAATGCCCCCCCCACCCGCCCCCCCCTTAGAACTGACTGCACTTTTACTGTCTTACTCTTGTGGCAAAAGCAGAATCGCAGTTTTTTGTGCCTATGACCTTTCTTGTACACACAAACTTCTGAAGACATTCGATTTTAGTTGCTAATAATTTCTGCCTTTGCATAGTGTTACATTTACTCAGGATGACAAAATATCTTGCAAACTTCGAGTGAGAGCACATTTTTTTCTCAGTTTTTTTTCTCTCTCAATATTCAACAGAACTAAAAAGAGAGGAGAAGTTCCAGATTATAGAGAAAAATGTATTAATGATGTTTGAACTGCAATTATTGCAAATAAACCTGAAGTAAACCATATGAACTGATCACAGTTGGATAAGGGTTCATCAAAACTTCTTTCCCTCATTTATAGGTCATGTTATATCTGATATGCCTTAGAAATTATTCTCAGTATTCTTAAATCTCCCAGCCAACAATTAAAATATGCAACATTATAGAATTCTCTTGGATGGAACATGAGAAAAAATGACAAATGCTCAGCAGCAATGCAAAACATGTTTTGCGTAGGGATTGAAGATTTTGACAATACTTAGAAAAGCAAAGAAAGTAGTCTAGAGGTTTTATGTAGGCTGTAGTTCATTAGGATGCTTTAAACAACA
This sequence comes from Eopsaltria australis, assembly GCA_034509425.1. Lineage (NCBI taxonomy): Eukaryota > Metazoa > Chordata > Aves > Passeriformes > Petroicidae > Eopsaltria > Eopsaltria australis. The sequence continues at coordinate 1,094,347 of JAVTVJ010000007.1, forward strand.
TTATTCTTCACACAAATTAGTAAGTGGTCCAGACTACATCATCTTTCAAGAGTTTTAAGATCCCAATTTCACAACTCTTGATAAGGAATGCTTCAAAAATTCAATGCCTCTTCAATCCAGTAGCTACACAAAGTGATATGAAGGACACCTCCGATCTGTATTTACATTGCAAATTTAACATTTCCAAAGTACTGCGAAAAATGCCCACACAATGTAACCAGGTGGTCAGAAGAGGTGATCATTCCACTGCTTGCAGCACTGGTGCAGCCTCACCTCAAGTACTCTGTGCACTTCTGCACCCTACAGTTTAAGAAGGATGTGGAGGTCCTTGAATGTGTTCAGAGAAGGGCAACAAAGCTGGTGACAGGGCTGGAAGGAATGCCCTGTGAGGTGCAGCTGGGTACACTAAGCTTATCTACCTTGGAAAAAAGTAGGCTGAGGGACAACCTCAATGTGTTCTGGGGAGGTGCTGAGCTCTTCTCCCTGGTATCCTTCAGCAAGATGTGTGGGAATGGTTCAAAACTGTGAAAGGGTAGGTTCAGACAACATGCTGGGAAACACTTACTTAATGGGAGAGTAAGGGCACTTGTAGGGCCCTTACAATTGAACTGTTGTATTCTATATATTTCTCTATTTTGTTGGGTTTTGGTGTTCTGGGGTTTTTTTGTTTTTATTTTAAACAAAATCCACAGGAGGGACTATAGTATTCTTGGCTTCATCCATCATATTTACTTTCTGCCAAAGCCAGATCCTTAGTGAAAGTAGGAAACAACTCAGTGAAGTGGTTCCCTCTGCCTCCTGGGGGCCAATCTCTGCACCACTGTTGCTGCACCAGGTTGTTGCAAGCACAGCATATGTGCAGCAAAGCAGTCTATGGTGAGCAGATCTTGCCTCAGACTGCCTGTTGGTGAGCTGTACTCTGACATACCAACCTTCTCAACAGCCTTGATAAGCAGTCAGGCTTTCAGGGTAGGGTAGGTAGTATTATTTCTACCCAAAGAGGGTTTCTGGTTACTCATATTCTCCTCCGTGTTTTTTCTTTTTTTTGGCATTGTTTTTTCTGTTGTTGTTTTTTGTTGGGGTTTTTTTGTTGATTTTTTTGCTGTATTTTTTGTTTTTATTACTGTTAGTTATGGGTTTTTATCTTTTTCACTTGGCTGCTCAGATAAATTTTGATCTGGAGGGAAATACCAATGTTTCAGTTTTACTTTCAGTCCCAGAGGGTTGCAATTCAGCTCTCTAATTGTAGTATTGTAGCTACATCATCAAGTGACCTGACTGATATAGCTAGGAGAAAACAACTGTTTAGCATTGTGTAGCTGACTAGCAGAAAATGAGGCTCGGATCAAGGTTTGTATTCCAGAGATTTCCTGTGAGAAAGCAGTGTCAAAGATTATGACTGAGCTTTCCTCTGTCTGGAGCATGGAAGAGATATTGCCTGTTAGCAATGGCCTCACAGGCCCTGCCATCAATTGCAATCAGCCAAAGCAGGATATTACAGGTTAACCTCAAGCCCATTCTATCCTTTGCTCCTCTCTTATATAGGTGTTATTATTTTTTCATGATATACTAAGCTAAATAAGGCATAAGAATTTTCCTGCCATGGAATGTAAAAGGAGAGAAAAGCAGAAAGCAGAAGAGAATAAAAAGGCCCTAAGCAAAAGCTCACTTATTAGAGTACTTATTTTTTTATTAAATCCTGGCATCTACTTTAAGGATTAAAATATTACTCATTTTCAAATTTTACAACTGACTAGCCTGTGAATTTAAAAGTGCTTGGGGAAGGGTGAATAGTTCATTATCTTTTTCCCCCAATGACACTTTCAAATGCTTTCCTTATGGTGACCTCTATTTTAAGTTTATGGGAATCACTTAAGTGTCAAACAAGCTAAGTGGTGCATTTCATTAATGAAAAATTAATGGTGAAGACCTTGGGCTGGTTTTTGGTACTTATTTACAATACATATAATTCATTAGAAGAACATCAGTCAAGCAAGGATCCTGCATGGCTGCAGTAGTGTTGTAAGTGGGATTTTATTCTCTTCTTTCCAGTTAATGAAAGTATGAGGCAGGGAAAAATACACATAAAAGAGATTTAATGAGTCTTTGGAAAAGCGTTGAAATAGGATATACAAGTCATAAATTTTGATTACTAACTCTACTCTAACCATGCTTATTAGTGTAGGAATGAGATAGCAGTCCATAAAAGGATGAAAGTCTTTGTGACAGACAAAGACTGAACTGCAGACATTTGGGACAATGGTCCACTGGTTAGAATGAGGTACTGGGAGAAAGTCTTAATGCTCCCATGTTGTCTCTGCCAGTGTGGTGACACATGACCTTAAAGCAATTCCCTTCTCCTCAGAAATGGTGCTCCTCTAAAACTTACTTTCATCACAACCTTCTTAGGGACAGTCTTTGGGGAGAATCTTGCTCTACCCTTCTATATAATGAGCTGAAAAATGAAAGTCACACTTTCATATACTGCAAAAGGTGTGGTTTATTATCTCAAATGTAAAGCTGTGCAAAATTGTACGGTTCAAATATATTCTTCAGCTTTAATCAGGCTATAGCTGCCCATAGGCTTTGGATCAGAAATGAGACAAGTCTTTTCTTCAAAATTTTTTTAATCATGTAATAGGTGAGGTGTCTTTTAAAGACATTTCCTTCTGAGTACACTAATGCGAAAACACCATCATGAATTAAATGTAGATAGTAATAATACAGCAAACTTTTAATTCTATTTATATGACACAATTCTTGCCAGTATTACAGATGTGTTTATCAGACAAGTGATCAACACTGCACTAGGCAGTGACTCCCAAACTCTCAGCTGTATGGTATAGAACAATACAGGCATATGGATTCATAAAAATTAAGTCTCTTTGGGCACAGAAGAATTTCTAGGAGGTCTGGGTAGCCATCTTTCTTTTGTTCCCCACTTTAAAGCAGCATGAAAAAGTATTTAGCTTGGGAAAAGGTATATGATAATTACAAAACTTCTTTTTAATAATGTGCTGATATTCAAATCTACATATCACTGTGCTGGACAGAAGATGTCCGTCGCTTTGGAGGGATACCGGGGGTGACCCAGTGTGTTGCAGCCTTCCTGGAGGAAGCGTCCCTTCAGAGAACGGCTTCTCCCTAATCCACAGGTGATTTCAGCAAGTGTAGCAGCTTCTCTGCTACAAGTGATACCAGCTCTTGTGATTCAGCTCTCTGTGAAATCGCCCGAGGCAGACCCGGGGACAGAGAGATGAGGGATCTGTATGGCAGTTCCACAAGGCTGCTTTTTTGTCCAGAAGCTCCTGTGAAGGGATGCCAGGGATGACACCTACACCCTTGACTAAGGGCTGGGACAGGGGTCCTTTTTTGGGGAAGGCAGGGGGTGGGGTAGGAACCAGTTAGCCAACTGGGCACAAGGTGTTGCCATGGAGGAGCAAGGCATGCTGCGGGTGGTTCACTGGTCACCGTGACCAGAGGTAGGTTTCTTATCTCTGAGTCATTTTGCCCTCAGGCGTTCTCCAAGGGAGCACAGAGGGCTCCTGAGCCAAGAGCTCATAGCCTTCCACAGATGTCCTGGTATTCAAATCTACGTATCACTGTGCTGGACACACAACTTCTTTTTTGCTTGTAGGAAGCTCCTACTGTAATTCATTGGTATAAAATACAAGACCAAAAATGTAAGAAGCCTTACTTTGTCTGCCTATAAAATGAGATTAATGATATCTGTGAAAACGTTGTACCACCTTATTGTTTATTCATGGCGCTGTTTACACCCAATGATTGAACTGTCGCCCCGTGTTCTCATTGCAGAGTTATAAACGTCTTTTTAGGATAATACTCTCAAATGCTCTGAGCACCTGACTACCTTCAAAGTGATCCTTCAGCTCTGCTGGGGCTCACCCAATGCCAGTTTCCCAAGCAGAGTATTCAGATCAGTCTGCATGAAGGAGCAAATGAGGAACGACAGTTATGACTTTTCTGGCTATCTATTGGCAGTGGATTAATAATGTAAAGTACTCTGCATGACAAGTTATTTGTTTTTGCTGAGATTAAATGGAATCACTTGGAAAACTATGTGGGTTTATTACTGTAATAATTTTCATACAGTGATAACAAATATAAGCACCATAATATCACCCGGATCAGCCCTTAATGGACACAAGTACCATTTAATGTTCTTAAATAAGTTTTAGAATATGAGCTCTGAGGATTATGTTGTTTAATAATACTTATAAAAGCACAAGAAAATATTCAGATAATGATTATATTTATTCAGGGAGAGGAGAACAGACTGAAATTATACAGCATGTTGAGGAAGAACTGAGATGATATTTGCAAGGTTTTTCCCAATACAAATAAGTTGACTTCAGAAGTTTTGAAAGAAACTTCTTTTTTGTCTCTTGCACAAGGCTTCAGAATTTTTTTCAAAATGAACCAATATTTAGAAATGGACCAGCACAAGCTGTGCATGTAGCTAGACAGCAGTTTCCTTGTATTGTGAAGAAATTTAATTAGCTGTGGCTGCACATGTGAAAGACTACGGCGTGTGCTGTTCAGAAAATTGGGATCAAAATTGGAAAAAATGTATTAATTATGGTACCATCACCCTTCTAGACAAAGCCTATTATTCCCTGGTTGCTCATAGGCTTGACTTAGGACACACAGGGCAACAAAGATGATGGTAAAACAGCTTTTTCTTTTTTTTTTTTGTAAGTTTTTCAGCAGGAAAATGGAATGTAACTGAACATCATATTTAATAGAGAATATTTTCCATGTTCTAGGGGAAAAAAATCTACTCCAAGATGGTATTTCCTATAGCTATTTTTCTTCTTGAAATTTGAGATTATGATACAATGTGAGAGATCTCCAGCCTTAGGAACCTGGAGTATTGTAGTAGGTTGGTCCTGGTTGGATACCAGGCACCCTCCAAAGCTGCTTTCTCACTCCCCTCTGCAGCTAGTCTGGGGAGAGCAAATATAACAAAGGGATCATGAGTTGTCTGGGAAAGATAACTTACCAAGTACTGACATGGGCAGAACAGATTCAAATTTGGGATATTAATTGAATTTATTAGTAATAAAAATAAAGCAGAATAGTGAGAAGTAAAATAAATGTTAAATATACCTCCCTCCCTCCCTTCCAAGCTCTACTGCCTTCCCTGCAGCGGCACAGAAATACAGGGAATGGGGTTGTGGTCAGTTTATCACTTGTTGTTTCTTATGCTCATCAGGGAGAGGAGTCCTTTGCTCCAGGGTTGGGTCCCTCCCACAGGAGACAGTTCTCCATGAACTGCTACAAAGTGGGTCAGTCTTTTACAGGGTGCAGTCCTTCAGGCACAGCCTGCTTCAGTGTGGGTCCCCCACAGGGTCACAAGTCCTACCAGGAAACCTGCTCCAGCATGGGCTCCTCTCTCCATGAGTCTGTAGTGCCTTGCCAGGAGCCCGCTCCAGCATGGGCCTCCCATGGGTTCACCTCTTCTCAGCGTCTTATCAGGCATCCACCTGCTGCTGGGCTGCCTGGTTTGTGTTTATGCTGCTACCAGAATAATGCACTGAATCAAGGTGCCCCCTCTCTTGTACTGCGTGCAGGCTGGCAGGTGCCCTGCAGAATGGCATACTAGTGCTGCTCACTACTCATTGTGAATGCTTGAAGGTAAAACAGGAACCAAGGCAGATCTAACTGGACACTTCTGATCCCAAGTGGGAAATGTGTCCTTGTGGCATCCAAGCCTACAGCATTGGAGCCCACAGCTTACATATGTAAACAGTCACTCAAAAAGACCTTCTTTTTCCAGTGTCCGAAATGCACTTTCATAAAGGGATTTTAGTATATATATGACGATAACATGATTCCAAAGTGTTTCCCGTATGGTGTATCTTCCTTCAGTGCTTTCATTTTATTTATGAAGCTGTGACTTTAAAAACCACTTCATTCAATATTAAATCTCACCGTTATATATCTAAATTTCTAGATTGCTCTAAACTTCTAGGTTACTCTAAGCTTATCACTTTTATTTCTTCCCATTTCCTCTTTTGCTTTTCGTGTTTGAGTGAGTGCCAGGTTGGGATGATGAACAGTTCAGACATTTCTTCAGTTGTCTTCAAGTTTGAGATTTTAGAGCCAGATGCTAGTAGACTGTATCTTTGAGCACGGCAGTAGAAACTACTTCCTCAAAATGTCTCACTATTGTAAGCAAAAAAACACTAAAAAAATACAGGCTTTGTAAAGATGTTATTCCTTTCAGTGAAAGATTAAGTTTCCAGAAATGAGGGAGTTGGTGAGTTTGACCCATTAGTTTAGTTTTCAAGTTGTTATACTCTCAACAAAATACCAATGAGTGACAGCGTGGATTTTTTTCGCTTTGATAGAGCCACCAAATAATCATTTCCTTAACATTATGTTAAGGAAAGCTGTTAGTTTTGTGGTCTGGAAAAAAGGGTTTCCAGAGTTTAAAGGCCCCATAGCTTAAAGGTTCAAGAGCTTAAAGACCATTCATCCATGTGTGATTTTGTAGCTATCATACAAGCTAGGCAGGTAATGAAACCTAGAAGCGGACATAATCACTATTGAAGACTAGAGATAGAGCTGTATCTCTTCTTGATATAGCTGCTACTTATTCCACCATGTACTGAAAAGAAGCAGTACTGTCTGAGTTTTTTAAAAAATATATTGGAAAGAGATTAGTATCATAGAATCACAGAATACCCTGAGTTGGAAGGGACCTACAAGGCTCACCATGTCCAATTATGTGACTGGTCTGTGTCTGACTGACTAGTTCACTTAATAGCTTATGTCTTGTCCTATTTCTAGGCTTTCTGATTTTTGGCAGAATGTCAAAGTCTATTTAGAGTAATCTTATTAGTCTCTTAAATAAACACAAGATGAAGAACAAAATATTTTAAGACATTATTGTCATTTATATTGATCAAAGGCAGGTGCCTCTTGGATCAGTGATATCAATCTGTTAAATCAAATTAACCTCTGAAATTTACATCCTTTGACTATGATAATTAAAGAATGTTTCATAGACACTGAGTTCCCAGTTCAACTTCTAAATAAGAAGCTGTCATGTGAATGCAGTGTCAAAGTTCAGAAGACCATTATAAAATGAAAAGATAAAACATTTTGCAGTCTCTTAGGATCTGAGATCCTTATGTAGTAAGGTAAACTTCTGGTAAACTCTTCAGAATTTTTCAGTCAGTTAAGTGTCTAAGTGCATGGCACAAAAAATCTAGAAGATGTTTCTGGAATGAATAAAATTGTTTGGAACTAATCTTTTCTTATCTGACTTCTGGAAAATATTTTGTGTGGGGTATTTTTTCCCTAGAATTTTCATTAGCTTTGGAAAATATATAAGAAAAAATGCAGAGTACACTACAGAGAACTGCAGATGGTCTGTGGACATATTTATTGTTTACTGTTACATTTTGGACTGTTCTGTGGAACAGAACTATATTCTTCTTCAGTGAAAAGCATTTATTAAATAAATCAACAGCTATAAACACTAATGCTACACAGGGTTTATTCTAATGTAGTGCTCCTTGTTAAGTGGGAACCATATTCTATTCAGAGCTCTATGCTGGACTTAAAAATATCTGATGTCTGGTAGATGTGCTAGATGTGAACAAATGAGAATATGAAACTGAAAGGAATATTGTGGTTGGAGGGTACCTACTGCTGGCCACTGCCATTTCCAGTGTTTATCAACTTCTTCTTAGTAGTTTTTTGAGGGTTTTATGGTACTTCTGTATGTAATATTGTTCAGAACCTCCCTGTTTTCTCTGATAATTAGTATCTGTATGCCAGCCTGCACTTTCAGTAAAGAGAGAGAAATGATGGGACAAAGATATTTTGTGTAAAGCATAAAGGTCAGGTTTGAAGTTTTGCACAATTGCCCCACTCAATTCCAGTGATTCAGCTGACAAACTTTCCTCATAAAATGCATTTACCTGAGGAAGTGATTCTATAGCTGTTTTTGTTCAGTGTGCTTCACATAGTCTTCAACACACACAAAAAAAAGCACAAAAGGTAAGTTTTATAGCTTTTAGATAAGGAAGCAGTAATTGTTCCTTTCTTTCACTTCCTCTGGTCTCCTGAGATTTTAAACGATCTCACTCTAATTTAAACATGTTTTGATCAGTCAGGTTTGTGAGAATTAACCTTCACTTATAGAAGGTTTCTACTTGTGATCTCTTTTTCCACCTTGTGATGTATTAGGGAATATATAAAATAGCTCAAATTTGATATGACAATTTTCTTTTGAAATTATGAGTTATCATGGGTTGTTATTTTCTGCCTAGAAGAGATAAATTCCAGACAGTGTTTACTGTATATAAGCAATAACACATTTTATGTACCTCATTGTCCCCTTGCAGCATGTTTTATAACTCTATTAAAATAAATGTTAGAAGTGAAAGCAAAGAAATAGCAAAAAAACTTCATATTCATTCTAATTGATTATTTTTTCTGTTCTGTTTCTTACACAGTGAGACTCACTTGAGTGGTAGTGCAGATACAGAAAAGCCAGCAGATACTAGAGCAATCTCATTATCTCTAGAGTGCTGCATCCAGCTCTGGGGTCCCCAACAAAGGAAAGACATTGACCTGTTGGAGGAAGTCCAGAGAAGGGCCACCAAGATGATTAGAGGGATGAAACGCCTGTCCTATGAGAAAAGTCTGAGAGAATTGGAATTGTTCATCCTAACAACTCGGGAGACCTAATTAGGCCTTCCAGTACCTGTAGGGAGCCTACAAGAAAGATGGAGAGAAACCTTTCACAAGGGCATGAAGTGACAGAAGAGGGGAAGGGCTTTAAGCTGAAGGAGGGTCGGTTTAGATTAGATATAGGAAGACATTGTTTGCTGTGGGGGTGGTGAGGCACTGGAACAGGCTGCCCCAAGAACTGTGGATACCCCATCCCTGGAGTGTTCAGGGCCAACTTGGATGGGGCTTTATGCAACCTGCTCCAGTGGAAGGTGTCTCTGCCCATGGCAGGGCAGTTGAAACTAAATGATCTTTAAGGTCCCTTCCAACCCCAACCATTCTGTGACTCTTTGATTCTGTGATTCTGTGATTTCCACTTTGCATTAAAATGTGAGGGACATGAATGACAACTTGGTATAAACAATAGTGATGCCTTGGCAGCTCTATCTTATGTCAGTAAATGACAAGTCTCTATAAACTAATCAAAAGGATACTATTGCTTGAATATGTTGAATACTCTGGCTCCAGTCCCTTCCTAAAAGAATGCATTTCAACTTCCCTTTGCCCAGCTCTGGACTATACTCTGCCTGATTTGGTCTATTACATATATATGCCTTATATATGAATCTGAGTGATTACTGAGAAATGCTTATGCTGTTGGACAAGATTCTTCTAAAAGTGAATTATCTTTTATTGCTCTGAAGAATTTCTACAATACTTCTCCATTAGTTCCAGATGGTCAATAAGACCAGTTTTTATTGTATTTGCAGAGGCATCCAAACTTGGCAGTAAGATACAGACTAGAGCAGTTCAGCCACTTTGCTAGTTCTCCCGTAGTAAGGTTTGAGATGCTATAGAGTCTTGAGAATGTAGATAATATTTGCCTTTATTCTTCAGGGAAGTGCTGCACTGATAGCCTGCCTTGCTGCCCTTTCAATGGGTCGCTTCAGGAAGGAAGAGCTGTAAAAGGGAAGGTGTCTGTTGACCAGAATACCGATAGTTTGTATGTTTTAAAGTCACAGATCAATTGACACTTTCATATGGGTGCTTTCGTATCCTTTGGTTTTGCTGATGTTCTCGCCTCCAGTAATGCTCACTGTAATGTATGTTCATCAGAAATTCTGTTCGTGGAGGTTTGCAAAGGGTCTTCAGGTGGAAGAGACTTTCAGAATTATTGAACCAAAAGAAAAAGTAAAATAGAAACATTTTCATGCCTGAACAGAATGATCCTATAGTTAGTCCACACATCTACTTTGGTTTTTTTTCCCCTTCAACACATTGTGTTCACTTGCATTTCTCCAGGAGTAGAAGAAACCAAGATAACTGTTCAGTCTGACCTGTGACATAGTAAAGAAGAACTCAACTCTGCTTTCTTTTGTTTCTTTGATGTATGTTTTAGATGACTTTATGTAATTTCTTTGCAGTCAAGTGAATTTGTCTGTGTTTCTGAGAGAGCTTTTCCTCCAGACAGGAAATCCCAAACTTTTCCCCAGGTGAACAGTGTTATCAATGTTACTGAGTACAGGATGGCATAAGATTGTGCAGCTACAGCAGGAAGAAATTGCTCCTGTAGGGAATTTAAAATAGGAGGGTTTGGGATTGACAGCAAATCACAAAGACATGAGTTATATGGAAGAGGTGTGATCAGCTCTAGACTCTCTTCCAATTGAAACAATAGGAATTTTGAGGTGACCCCTGCATGAACTAACTTAAATTATGAAGTGTATACTCCAGTACATAACGTAAGGAAGACAATTTTCTGTTACTGGCAGGAAGCATGATAAAAATCACCTGAAAATGAGCAACTTGGGAACAGACTTTCAGAGAATGTGATTTCATGTAAAAGAATAATAAACACATGAAAAAAGGTTGAGCAGGGAGGTGACTGGACTAGAATCAGTAATACATTAAAAATAGAAATAGATGAGATTCTTTGCAGACATTCAACTGGGAAAGAAAAAAAATAGAAAATGGGAATGTGAAAATGAGGGACATTGAAAAATGGAAAGGCTCCTGTTTTGTCAGTGATTTTTTTTCTTATCATGTAATGATTTTATTGTTCTGTTATGACAGAGGTTTGCATTGAAAGAAGTTGCACTAATGTCAACTAGCGAATCTTTTCAATAGAAGATGAGAAATGGGAAGAATGTTAAATAGATTTCTTAGATCTTTATTCAGATTCTGAGTGCTGAGAGAAAGACATAGGGGAGATGACAGTAGGGGTTTTAGAGAATGGAACTTGGAGACATAGACTGTGAAGTAACTGTGTAGTATTTATTTGGTACCTAAGTTGTTTCACTTGTCTTCCGTTATGAATGGATGTGGGAGTTAAAATCAGTCCTTGCCTTCTGCCCAGGCCTTGGCAGTAGGTAGTAACTTCATTGAGGTAACCAGCACCCCAAAACCCACTCTCATGTATAAGTTCTTTTAATGATGACTGATCCTGTCTATTATAAAATGAAACATTTATTAATAGATGAGGAAACTAACAGATATAAGACTTAGAAGCAAACCAATAGTACACAGGAATAAAACAAAAAGACTACTAATGTAGTCTTAATATGTACAGTGCATGAGAATGGTACCTTTTTCAGTTACAGCTAGCAAAGAAATAGCATAAGCTTAGGATTCAATGTATCTTACCATCCAATTGCTGGTGCAGCACACAGAGATCCTTTCCCTCAATCCCCAGGGAAGTAACCACGAAGCCTGCGTCCAAACTCCGGGGAGAAGCTTCAAACACTTTTAGGGTGTGAGAGACTTCTGTCCCAGTTAGCTCGTGTATCTTTTATAGTGTAAAACTATGACTCTTAAGTCAGTCATTTTTCCTTTATCTCTCCTCCTATCAGCTCTCCAGAGTAAGATGTTAATTCTTAGCTGAGGCTTGAGCCCTCTGGCGCCAGAGATGACCCCTGCTGGCCTTCCTGCCCTTGGGTTATCTCTTTATGCACCCGTTATCTGTGGCACACAGGAGGAGGAGGAGGTGAGGGGGTAGACGTCCTGCCACATTTTCTACCAGTAATATTTTCATATTTCATTTGGTGACAGAGGCCAAATTAGGAATAGAAAGTGCTTGGTTCTTCTCCTAGTTTAGCTACTGACTTATTATGCCTGTTTCTCTCACTGCCTTATTTTTCCTCTCTAGAATTTGATGTAGATGGTGCTTCACAGGGTTGTAGTGAACACTGTTTGGTCCCTGCCAGAGAAATACAAGCAAGTACAGTATCTCATCAAGGATAATTCTCTTCTCCAGCTGATGCCACTATGAGTCTGGAAATAGATAAATTTGGTCTTTGGTGTCCTTCTGGGAAAATATAATTGCATAATTTCTACAACAGTGTTGTCTTCCTGGTGCCTTTGAAGAATCTAGGCAAGTCCATCAGATTCCACCTGCATTGAATGACCTTGCTGCAATACTTTATGTTTGTAAAAGCTGTTTATTTAGATGTTTCATTTTCAGTAACTTGCCAAGTCCAGCAGCAGATATATTAAGCTTCATGTCAGGACAACCATGCCTGATCCAAGATGAAGAAACAAATATCTAGAAAGTTATTTCTTAAGAAATACATTTTTCTAATGATTTCTGTGACTATTGTGATTGCTGTGACTTTTCAGAAATCAGCTGTTACAACCATTTTTTATTTGCCCATAGGCATCTACAGTGATTTCCTTAAGCAGCTGATTTAAGCAAGGTAAACAGGTAGGAATGGGCTAAATCTGTCACTTTGCTAGTGCAGTCCTTCGAGGTTCAACTGCCAACTAGAATTTTCCAAACCTTGATTTTTCCTTTCCTTTATTTTGTGTCACTGTTACAGAATTTCTGCCTATACTTGTTAACAAAAACATACTTCGACTGAATGGGAAATCCTTATTGTTTTCAAAAGACAGAAGTTTTACAGGACTTCTTATGTAGAAAAAAAAAAACAAGACTGAAATGTTTACAGTAATTAGTAATGATTAAGACTACTTAAGTTACCTGTATTGGGAGGAGTTATACATCAGATGACTTTCAATTTTGCTTATTTTTAAATAAGCTTTTTTTCTCCAGCCAACACATTACAATCTAGTCAGTGGAATTTCTGCCTTACTGGTTACTGGACTGAAGGTGATTAATGAGGTACCCATTTTTCTTCATATCTGTAGAGCAAAGTGAAGAGGGCTGAAACATATTAATAATATAGAAGAATATACCAGCTAACATGTCCAATGAAGGGCCTATAAAAAAAAGTGAAATATTGCAAACTTGTAGATTCCTCTAGAAACCCAAATTATGCTTTAGCTTGAATTCATCTGTCAGATGAGTCTTTTACTTTGATTCCTGTAGAAACCGTTCTCCTGTTCATATTCCAGACAGGATAAATCCCAGATGATTCATCTCCTACCATAGCCTAGTGAGGTACTTGTTTACTAAGAGTGGATCATTTTAAAGCCATAGTGTTGCTTCAGTAAGAGAACCCTTCATAGGAGGAGTTCTGGTTATGTATCACTGACTTCTACTGTGCTTCCCCAGACCCTGCACTTGCACTTTTTGTTGTTCCCTACTACTTACTGCAACATGCAAGAGTATGGAATGATGACAGATAAAAATGGCCACATAAAGAGGTACAAATTAATAGCCTGAATATATGTGAATTTCATTTTTTTTCTCATTTGTTTTGGTCTAAAAAAAGCAATCATTATCTTACATTTATGCCAACAGACAGAAAGATGCTGTAACGTTTTGATCATCTCTTTTGCAATTTAACATCACTAAATATTTTCCATTTGATCATCCAGCCCTTGTCTGTATAGCCAAGATCAGGCCATTTACAAAAACTTGGCCTTTCAGCATTTATAACATCACTGATTTTATGCAGACACACAGGTGTTCCCAGAAATCATTCCAAACAAGAAACAGACTTTCTAGACTGTGATAGTACATTTGAATAAGAGAAAGTGGGTTTAGAGGTGGTGCTTTTCCAACCATTACCTATTGGCAGTAACCTACAGTGGTCCATCTCAACCAAAACAAGTGCTGGCTCATTTCTGGGGTCCTTCCTCCTGCATTTCTGGAAGAGATGCCAAGTATGAGGCAATCCAGGCATTGGTTCCTAGAGACCTTTGGAAAAATGTGCCAAGAGTAAAAGCATCACTCTTCAAAACTGCAAAAACCCTTAGGAGGTGTATTGGCTCAAGACAAGAAACTACTTGCTCTGTAATATTTATTTTCTTCTGCCTTTATTTATTTTTTTCTTAGGCTTTTAAAAAGGCCTATAATGGCAATAACCCTGGCATTAGAATACGGGCTTAATGATGGCTCAACTTTCTTCAAGACATCATCTTTCCAGTTGGTCATTAATCCCCAGCTGGTGCCAAAGGCTTTTGACTCTAGTATGTTTAATTCATGGACATTACACAGATTGCTTCCTGTGAAGATTCGCAGATGTAAATTCAGGAACAAATTAACCTTTTTTGCATTTTCGGCTAGAAATCTCCAGCCTTTTTGATACCTTTGTCCATGGAGAAAAAGGAATCAAACTCTAGAAACTTGCAACACATCTTACTGCAGAAGAAAAGAGAGAAGGGAGTGGAAGGAAAGGGAGGGGAAGGGAAGGGTAAAAACTTAGGTCTCTTTGGCACCCTGGTTCCTCTTATTTGCCCACACTGACATAGGATAGCTGTGGTTTTTGTACCCCTGTCAGAACTTTGCCTTCTGTGTAATTGCAGGTTTCATAATAGCTTGGTTGTTTGTTAATTTGTCCTCTCCCCTGTAGCTCCACTGGCTTTGCACACTGGGCTGTATGAAAAGAGTTGGTGCAGGTGTCAATCTGCCCATGGCAGGTGTCTTTCTGGTCACAAGCAGCTGAGTCAGGGGTGAAGTCGACATTGGATTCCAGAGTCTTAAGTAACAAAAAAAAAAAAAAAGAAGCAAAAAAGGGAAAAAAAGGGCAGGGGATGTGCTGGCTTTTCATCAGTAGATTGCTTTATAAAAAATAGCATAACCCTCTAGTATCAAGGTTAAGAGCTAATCTTTACTGCAGCTGTAACATATAGGAGCATGATCCAGAGCTATTTATCAGTATAGAGCAACACCAGACAAAATTCAGGATGCAATTCCTTAGCACTTCAGTGCTGTTTCTTTAGCAAGCACTGTCAGATTTCTTGCCAAACCCTCTCTCTTTCAATTTATCTATTGCCTGCTTTTCTCTTAAGGTGACAAAAGGTATTTAGTGAGTGTAATTAGTAAAACATTTCATCCTCTTTATTTTTAAAGCATTAACCTGTAAATAGAAAATATGAAGTATGTGACTTTCTATTGTTCCAGAGCTGAAAGTCTTCTGTCTAAATTTTGCTTTTTCCAGTTACTGTATCTCTAAAGAAAATGAAAATTAAAAAGCCTACATTTATCACCCCCTCCTTGTGACTTCTACACAAGAATATCAAGACTATGTACATTAAAATTGTCTCATGTTCAGTTGACTGACAATGCCCGTCTGGGCCCTTCAGAAGAAGAAATGTGATAGTACTGCATTTTCTTTCATGTTTCATCCTGCAGTTGAATCTGATTTCATCTTAAGTGTTTGGATGCTGTGCTAATGATGAAGTATGAATTGAGAGGTGGAGAGAGATTCTGTATACCTGGAATATAATTTCACAGTTACGTTCGTAGCCATAGAACTGCAGATGGTGTGAAAACAGTGTTGATTAAAATAATCAGTCTAGCACTTAATAGCACTTTAGGTTTTCATATACAACACATTAATCGACTAATATTTGCCACACCCCATGGGGTATTTTTCTTTGCATTTCCTATATACATAAACTGAGAAACTGCACACAGAGGAGATAGACTTGAATTTAATTTATTGTTATACAGCTTTTGATCTCACTGACTACTGCTCTGTGACAGAACAAACTGATTTCTGGTGATTTTAATTTCTTGCTGAATTTAGTCAGCCCTGTGAACCCTAGTTTACTTCATCAGCAGGCTGGATAAAGTAAGAAAGTAAAGAAATTGTCACTGTTATGAAATTTTTCAAGCCTCTTTCCTCTCTCCTCCTTAGATTGTTCCCCAGTCAGCAGAGCAGAGAAATGAGGGTAACATGGGCCAGCTCAATAAGGCTTGACCAGTTTTAGCTCCTTCAGCGTTGGCCACAGGCTTTACTAGTTACCCTCCTCTTCTTTCTCATGTTACCTTTTGTTAGGATGGTTGGGAGGGAACAAGAAAGCAGCTGTGATGGCTGAGGCAGCTAGGCTGTTTGCAAGGAGCAAAACGAGTGGATGTTGTGTTGCTTAGGTACCAGAATAATTTATTTTACTGTGGCAAGTCTCGTGGGGGGGGGGGGTGGGAATCAAACAGTAAGGCAGGCATTCTACAGTTGATGAAGGTGGCTTTTGGACTGCAAAGTGTGTTTTTATTGCATCATTTATCTCAAATAAATAATTGAGGTTCAGCAACTCCTGACAGGCAATGACATGAAGACCAGCCTTGCTTTAGGCTGAAGTAGAAGCATCTGTCATGTAAATGAACTCTGAACCATGCCAGCAGGATGCATACATTGAAGGGATAATGGGTGGATGATATATTTTGTTATCCTAGGCCTTATTTATCTACTTCAATATTTTTCTTTTTTTAAACAAGCAGCTATAGTGATAATTGCCAAACATCTATACAATGGAAGGACATAATTATCTAAAGGGCTTCAGGACATCTGAAACCCTAATCAGGTACTAAAGGATTAGCTGGGGGGAGGGTCTCAAGTTTGCTTATCATGTTTTATGACATTATAAATGTTATAATTGATCTGTTTTCTTCCCCATTTCTAGTGAGCTGTGTTTTACTTTTCTCTATAAGCCAATACCAAATTAAGAATGTCCAAGATTGTATTGGATTTGTGTGGCCAGATTTTGGTAGGATGGGGGCTACAGGAGTGGCTTCTGTGAGAGGCTGCTGAAGCTTCCTCCATGTCCAGCAGAACCAATGCCAGCTGATTCCAAGACAGATGTGCTGCTGGCCAAGATTGGGCCAGTTAGAAATGGTGGTAACACCTCTGTGTTAACATATTTAAGATGAAGAAAAGAAAAAAAAAGGGATTGCATAGTTGTAATTGTGTCCAGAGAACAGAGTGAGAATACGTGCAAGGAGCAACTCTGCAGACACCAACGTCAATGCAGAAGGAGGGGGAGGAGGTGTTCCAGGCACTGGATCTGGGATTCCCCTGTAGCCAGTGGTGCAGACCATGGTGAGGCAGCTGTGTCCCTGCAGCCCATGAAGGACCGTGGAGATGCAAAGATCCACCTGCAGCCTGTGGCGGAGACTCATGCAGAGCAGGTGGATGCCTGAGAGGAGGTGACTTTCTTTTGTTCTTTGGCAGTCACCATGCTGTTCAGGGAACAGTGCCAGACAAGCCTTGCTCATGTTGTTCTTTCATAAGTAGTTGAAAGCCTTCGACACTGGAGGAGAATGTCTCTCTGCCCTTTCCTGCTCTACTGTTTCTCTTTTCCCCTTCAAGTTCTCTGTTGTGATGCCCCATCCTTTCCCCTGTCCAGTGCTTTACTGAGATAATGCTACTTGCTGATACTTTTCAGTAGATTATTTGTCTCTCAGGCTTGAAAACTGGATCATCTTGTGACTCCAGCAAGCACTGCTCTTAAGTATATGTGGATGGAGTGGAATGAGGAGGAAGAGAAGGATCCCTCCCTTTTAGCTTGGACTGTTCCTGGCACCCCATCTCAAGAAAATATTGTTTGAGTTGATAGGGCTCTGTGAGAGGTTCAGACTGTACAGTAGCTGTTGTATAATCTGCATTTCTTCTGGAAAGTGATGCAGAAATAGATAAGACAGTCCTTTAGAGCATTAGAGACCAACTTACCAGCAAATGTCCCACCTCTATGTTTTTCACATCTAATTCAGTTACACATTTAAGCTGAAACTATCTTTTAGATATCTCATCAAATGTCATCAAGACATTTTCTGTTGCCTTATAGGACACGTTCTCTACACAGAGATAACAGCTGAGCTAGACTCCTCCACAAGGTCTTCTTAGAGATGCTAGACAGGAATTAGTTAAACAGAATGAGGAGGGAGTAAGAAAATGTGCTCTTCAGTCCATCTCATGTCCTTATACTGCAGAGTAGGTAAGTGTTTGTGGCTTGAAGTGCTGAGAGATCCCAAATGAGTCTTTTCTCCACATACACTTTGAATTTTAACATAGTATGTATTAAAGAAAAATGCAGGGAACTGTGATTTGAAAACCTTTGGGCTTGGCAGTAAGAAAATGCAACTGGTCTGTTTCCCATTTAAAATTGTGCTTCTACAGTTCCTCATTGCTCATTAAGAATCCAGAATTGTTTCAGTCCACAGTCTTATGCAGCAAATGTTGCACATCTCACTTTATGGAGAACAGATCTGCTTAAGCAAACACAGCTTTGTTTTTTGACAAGATAGGCTGATAAGAGGAGCTGTGTTGACATCTATCTGCACTTCTCAGAAGCATTTGACTTCATATCACATGACATTCCAATTAAAAAATTAGAACTATGCAAAATTAATGTAACACACAATAAATAGATTATAATTGATGGATTTCAAGAAAGGAATTGTGAATGAGGAATCATCATCCGCAGAGGGTATTTCTAGCAGGGTTCTATGGGAATCTTTTTCAGTCTAATACAATTCAGAGGTTTTATTAACAGTTTAGAAGTGAGGAAATCAGTGCCTGTAAAATTGGCAGAGGATGCAGCATTTGTAGTAGTAAACGGTGGTAAAGTTGGATCAGTTTGAGAGATCAATCTAGTTAATTTGGAAAGTGGGCCTTAACCAGCACAAATGCTAATGTAGTCAAGTGCAAGGTTGTGTATGTGGGAACAAGGACAAAAGGGTACACATGCAGAGCTTGCTTTCAGAAAGACAGTGACCCCGAAAGGAGTTAGTAGTCAGGATGGATAATTGACTGAACAAGAGCTCTCAGTGTAATGCTGAAAACTAATGTGACCTCAGATGAATAAGCAGAAAATTGATGAATAGGAACAGGAAAGCAGAGAGTATGACCCTACACAGTGGTGGGGTATTTTGGAGTCTGGATCAAACCATTAAATGCATCCCTGGTTTGGGAGTTGAGCCTAAATCATGGGGATGAAAACACTAAACAACACAGCCCTCTGAACATGGCATGCTGAAGTGAAGGCACCTGAGACATTCTCTGTCACCAGAGAAAAGATCTGAAGCTTTCCTTGAAACAGATTCACAAAATAAGCTGAGATGCAAGGAACCCATCACGACCTTCCTTCCTTCCTTCCTTCCTTCCTTCCTTCCTTCCTTCCTTCCTTCCTTCCTTCCTTCCTTCCTTCCTTCCATCCATCCATCCAGCACGACCTTCCTTCCTTCCTCCTTTCCCTTAAATATCTAAATAACCTCCATTTGATGTTTAGATTTAGGGGGATGCTGTTGAACCCACCCCCATGTGGAGACCCTGACGGTGAGATGGCTGTGTTATTATGTGTTGCAGAGACCTGGAGAATTTATTTCTCTCCTGTCGAAAAGAAGATTTGAATAACCATAGCAACAGTAAAACCTGCTGGGAATCTTACAGCATGAGGTGTTGCTGATACCTACTTCTGGGGATCAAGGTCCCTGTATCCAGCTCTACCAGGTTGATTCTGGAGAGATCAATGTAAAAACAAGTGAACAGTTTCTGACAGATATCTTTTAACACAGTTTTCTTCTGTTCTCCTTTTCTCTAATTGTTCATGCACTGTGGAATTTTTTTATGACTTGTTTAAAAGACAACAGTGGGAAATGTTTAGTTTTTAATATTGGGTATTCAAAGCAAACCACACAAATGCTTGAGGAAGTGTGTGTATTTTGTGGAGAGTGAAAAAGGACATCCAGCTAATATAAAACAGCTTGTCTGCCTTAATTAGATCCACTTCAGGGAGTTCAGTGGGAATGTTACTGACCTGGTGAGAAAAAAAACAAAACACATGTATGCTAAGGTTAGGGTTAGGTACTCGTTTAGCCTACAAGAAGCACAAAAGTTTTGGTATAACTTCAGTCTTTTTGACTGTGAGGTAAGTTGAGGTCTCTTCATTTGCTTTGAGCTGTGAGCCTGTATCTGAACAGCCACTGGGACTCAGGTGCCATGTGGTTGCTTAAGTCTGAACTGACTCTGTATATTCAGATTAATATTCTTATTATTTTAGCTCTCCAGCCACCTTCTTTCAATCTCACCCTCACAGGTGAGAGTAAGGTCTGCATTGAGTTACAGGCTTGTAAATTCAAATGATGCCTATTGCTTGTCTTGTGGCTTCAGCTGATTTTCTCTGGTGTAAAATGTACATGATTGAATTCAAGAATTGTTAGTTGTGTTCTAGGAGATATTTTTACTTTTAAAATGTCTAATTCTATATTCTGTGTAGACTGAAGTCTTGTGACAGGTGCTGCCTGCCTGCCCTCCAGACCAGCAATATCATGTCATCACATTCCTTTGGCAGTATTCTGCTTGCTGAGGTTGTGTTGAGCATACACATGTGCAGCCTCTGCTTCTGGCTCCACTTGCCTCTGCTTGATTCAGTACATGATCAGTGCAAGCTCAGGTCTGCCAGCAAAGCCCTGGCAGAGGTGCCAGAGCAAACACTGAGAACTGAAAATACATAGCTATGATTATTAATATATTAGAAACAATCCCACTGGCAAAGAACGCTTTCACTAAGTTGTCGAAAAGTCTTCTTGTTTGCCTGACTCCCATATAAACAAGATAAAGCATACTAACCCCCTCATGAAGGATAGGTACTCCCTCTAACAGGCTCTTGGTCAAGTGCTTCTGCACACAGCAATAGGAACTCCTTTAAAGCATCAAAATGGCCAGTACAAGATGGGTTTGGATGTAGAAAAGGCTTGTGTGCTATGAAATATGGAATATTGGTGGACATTACAACATAGAAGGACATGCCTGACAGGACAATAGGCAATGGGCACAAACTGAAATGCCGGAGGTTCCATCTGAACATCAGGAAATACTTTTTTACAGTAAGGTGATGAAGCATTAACAGAGAATGCAGAGAAACCAGCTCTAAGTGGCCCTGCTTCAGCAGCAGTAGGGTTGAACCAGATGACCTCTAGAAATCCCTTCCATTCCAACACAAGATTACCATTCTGTGATCCTGTGTTGATAAACTCTTTGTGAGCAGTAGTTGATGATACTGTTAGAAGAAAATCTGAGTCTGGCATGTGGCTTCTGGTATTTGAAAGTCAGTCATTTCTGTAGGAGGCGGAGACAAAACTCGATATTCCTTGCTGTATTTCAACTTACAAGCCTCTACAGCTGTCCCAGCTATGTGAATATTTCCTTTACTATGATAATCTAAAACTCATCAGAGGGCTGTATAAAGTATCTGGAGATCTGCAGATGACAGGCATTATGGGAATCCCAGTTCTGTATTATGGTGTACCAAGAGTTTTCATGCTGGTGAGACTGGTATGTGGGCATTAATTTAGGATCAGGAAAGCATTTCTTTTTGGCTTTTGGCATCCATTTCATGTAAGAAAACCAACCAAACAAAAAGTAGTGCCAGTGTGACAGAGCAGAAAAGCCTGTTTTCCAGAAAGCTTATGAAAATAAGCACTGTTACTGTGCTGAGAATTTTAATTAGAATTTTATCTGCCGGACTCTTCCATAGGTTTTAAAATGTGTATCTGTGCTTGTCTATATACTTGCTTATGCTCCTAAACTTCATCACCTTGTACTGACACAGAGACGAGTGGCTGGGAATCCAGCACATCCTCCACTTTCTGCAGGCTGAGGCTAGGTGAGGATTCCAGCTGCCACCAGAGAGCACTGTCACTATACGTTTGCAGGGCAGGTGCTGCTGCTGCTGCTGCTGCTGCTGCCGACACCGGCTCTCCCTTAGGGCTGGCAGCGGCAGCAAGGCTCTTAAAGGAGACCGAGTAGGAAGATTCTGTGCTGTCTTTACCTCTATTCTTCCCCGTGAATCCACGCTGACAGGGGCTCTCAGGAGAGGAGCAGCTCTGCCTTGGCAAAGAGCATCAAGCCCTGTGCGCTGGGCTTGAGCCCAGGGTGTGCGGCCCCAAACCAAGGAGTTCTGATCGGCTCCCTCTTCTCTACAAGATGTTTTTTACTCAAACCAGCTTCATTTACACTTGAAAAAAAAGTTCCTTGTCTGTCATTAACTCAAAATCGTATTGCTTCTATTTCAGACCTGAAGGACCAAACTTACTTGTGTTTCTTCTGACTTTATTTTGCACACAAATATAGCCTCACATTCTGCAGCAAAGCTACTGATGCTTCGAGTCCTTGAACAGCTCAGGAGCACAGCACTACTGGGGTTTTCGGTGATCATTCATGTGGTTTGCACACACCTTATCTGCCTGAAACCAATGCACCATGCAAGCCTAATAATTACTTTGAAATTGGATGTGTCCTTTCTTAAGAATAGCAAAGAACTCTGTAGATGATTCAGCTACCTGCCCCCGAAGTAAACATACCTGCAGGTGTGAAGACAGCATTTAGTTCTCCTTCTGGGGATGCTGCCAGACCAAATTATAGTCTGAGCTATCCCAGTTACTGTGGGATATTCACTGCTAAATGAAAGTACTTAGAGGTCCCAAGAACATTGCATCAGAGCATCGTTCTTTGGTCCATTTTCTAATTGAATCTTTCTAATTACAGACAGTGTCAAAGAGCTTCCTCCATCTCCTCAGGGGAGGCTAGCAAGGGGCTGCAGTGCAAGGATTCCTCAGTTCTCCTCCTTGGGGTAAAAATATACATGGAAATATGATAGAGGGGTGATCTGGCTCACTGTATCATCCTTTTTTTGCAGTAACTTGGGTGCTATTTCTGACCAATGATATCTCAGCTTCTCAAAGCAGTGACCTACTGCCTTGTGGAGATGAGCTGCTGTCAAGACTATCTTTTCAGAGCTGGCGCATACTTGGACAGCACCTCTTTTAGCTTGGCTAGCATAGCATCACAACAGGAGATGCAATTCCTGTAGATGGAGACACCCAAGATGCAACAGTTAGGGAATAGCATGGAGTGGTATCCTCATGCTGCTGATCGTTCTGTAATGTGTAGGTTAAAATAGCCTGTGGTGAGATGATAACCCTGGGTCAGATGGAAGAGAATATGAGTTGAGGCAGCATCCTCTTGTTTCCTACAGCCCTCCCTTTCATGTAACTCCAGAGCCAAATCCCACTTAATTTATAGGCTCTGACAAGATCTTAGAGCAAGAATGATAGCATGGTTGCAGAGCACAGGCTATCATTTAGTATATAAAGTGCCAATTTTCTGACAAAGTGTATAATCTAATATAGTGTTGTATAGTGTCTGTGTTTGATAGGGAACCTCTGTAAGTCACCTCAGATTAAGAAGGGAAGAGTTTAAACTGTTATATGGGTAATGACAAGGAGAAAAGCAAACAATTCAGGCACAAAGCTCCATTCTCTCCCCCAGAAGAGATTTAACAAGACAGGAAAATACAATCTGCCTGAAATCTGACATACATTTTTTACGCTGTCTGATATTAATTCATAATTCCTGTTTGCTTCCCCCTGCCCAGGGTTGAGAGAGCTTTTCAAGCAGGCACATGTTCACATATACCCACGAAGTGTTTTGAGAGAAATTCTTTCTGTTTTGCAGTGTCCCTCGATGGCAATATTGAAAATAGCTTTATCCAAATCAGTAAAAGTCTTAAGATTTTACTGTGAAGGTATCATTAAGTAGATTTTTCCTACTGGCTACTACTGCAGTAGTACAGGCTGGAGGCTGATCTGCTGGGAAACCACTTTGGGGAGAAGAACCTGGGGGTTCTGGTGGACAACAAGCTGTCTGTGAGCCAGCATTGTGCCCTTCCTTGTGGCCTATTGTGTGGGTGACCGAGCACTGGAACAGATTGCCCAGAGAGGGTGTGGAGTCTTCCTCACTGGAGGTACTCGAACCATCTGGATAAAATCCTGTGCAAAGTGCTCAACGATGACGCTGCTTGAGCAGGGAGGTTGGACCAGATGACCCACTGTGGTCCCTTCCAACCTGACCTATTCTGTGTTTCTGTGATATACACTGTGAGTTTAAATTAAGACCCTCAGCTTTCTATATAGTCATTAGAGCACAGAGCACTTTCTAAAGAAGGCAGAAAGCCCAGGAAAGCCCAAGACTGGATTAAGTGGAGCTAAGGTGGACTAGAAACTGGATCAGGCACTAACTCACTCAAGTGTTCAAAATAAATGTGGTGTTTAGGTGGGCAAAAAGCTCCTTTCTTTTGTGGTATTTACCTGTAATGTCATGAAGTTCAGCCTGGAGGATGTCCAGAAATTTGATTCCTCCGCAGTTATTTGCCAGCTTTGGTGGAGCATGCATTGAATTGCTGTGCCATTACACATAGCAAACAATATGTATAGCTTCAAAGGAAAATTACCATCTATTTCCCCAAGGAGGCAAGCTAATAATGTTTTGATATCAGTACATTTCTCAGTTAGCCAAGCTGGGGAAGCTGAGTGTAAGGTAGGTCATGGACAATCTGAGTACATGGTTTTGCAGCTGAAGAATGAAAGACATGGGTAAACTTAAGACAGGAGTTTCAAATAAGGACACTAAAATGTTATGGTTCAGTTTTGGGTGCTTGTCTTCACAGAATTTGGTGCCAGATTTTCCGGACTATGTCCGGACATGATTTTCTGGATCATGTCCACTACAACAGAAGTTAAAGATATTCTGTCCAGAAATGCAGTGGCCATTTTATTAGCTGAAATTGGTTGCATCTGAAACTGGAATTGACCTGTGTAAACCAAGCCCATAGGCTTTTATTTTAAAGTGAGGTGCCAAGATAGAGTAATCAGAATAACTGAAAAAAAAAATCTCTTTTACTTAGTGGCAGAGCTGTTTTCTCTAGCAATACTAAAGATAAATGTTTGAACAGTAACAAGTAATTCCACAGTAAACCAGATAAAGCTCTCCTGGATTTCCATCCCTTGTGAATTTATGGAAGTATCTTTCATTTACTCTTCGAACCAGAAAACCCTTTCAAGATACTCTAGGAAATTGAATCTTGCATCCATATTTTCCAAATTCAGTCTTTCAATAATTCTACATTAAGCTGCCGAAGTACTAACATATGTGATAGGTCTCCATTGAAATAAGAGGTTTTAATCTTCTTCACAAAGCCAATGAAAATATTTCCTATGTTATTCTATAATGGTAGATAATTTAGAATAGAAACAGATGAGTTTACTATGGAAGATACTATTTAGGAAAGAACAAAAGCTGACTCATGGGAGAGTATAGCACCCCCAATTTTAAGAACTGCGTGTAGGGTGCCAAACTGAAGGGGTCTTAGCTCTCACTTTCTGACTTGCCATTAAGACTTGAAGATGAATGATGAAGCTTAAGACCAAGACACCACATTTTATGCAGTGGAGTTACCAGGCAAGAGCCAGTTTTATTTTCTCTCTTTTGGAAGCAAAATCATATTGAAATGCCTCCTTGATTAGCAGTTGGCAAATCAAAAGAGTATTTTTTGTTTCTACATTATTTTTTTTACAATTATTACAGTAGAAGGATATACAAAAATCTCTACTGTGAACTGAGACCTTTTTCCAAAAGCATTAAAATTTTCATACAAAATTATCTCAAGATCGAGGCAGTTCCATTAAGAATCACCTTAGAGTTGCAGAGTTTCATGACTGATGGAAGATACATGCTTTCTCATTCTAAAGAGATGAAGGTAAATTTAGGTCCTTCAGTTATTGTCTGTCTAATTCATATTTCACTTTATTCTGTCACAGACAGGTTTTCCTTGCTACTGGGTGCAAAATATGGATCCTTAAAAGGAGTGGGCAAATGGGATACAGATTCAGCTTCTGAGGAAAACATGCAAAGTGTGAGATCCTGAAATAAATTTTTGAATCCTCCACTAATTCAGAAGCATTGCGATGGAGAAGAATCTTCATGAGAAAATTTTTTTGAGGTAATCAGAGACACAAGAAGAAACACAGTTCCCTGTTTTTCCTGCTTCTTTCTTTTTGATTACTTAGGCTATGAAATCAGTTGACAGTTGGGAGTCAATTCCTA
Source organism: Eopsaltria australis (assembly GCA_034509425.1). Lineage (NCBI taxonomy): Eukaryota > Metazoa > Chordata > Aves > Passeriformes > Petroicidae > Eopsaltria > Eopsaltria australis. The sequence continues at coordinate 1,120,119 of JAVTVJ010000007.1, forward strand.
TGGATTAAAGTAAATTCTGCTTCTGCCTTGCCTTCACTCCAAGGTTAAAGGGATAATAGGACACTGTTTTTCACTATCCCATCTGTAGTTTACGTCTGCAGATGATCTGTGGGGATGTGTGAAGATCAGTACTAGATGGAAGCCACTTGCATTTTTTTTGCAGTCTTCTAGCAGTAAATATTAAATCATTGACAATTTCAAATTTAAAGATTTAAGAGATAAAAGTTCAAATAAGATAAATCAGGGGCTTGTGTCTGGAAAACTGAATACATGCAGCAGTTACAGAGTCAGGCTCTGTTACAAGGAAAGTAGTGACACAGGAAAATACATGGGTTTAGACCTGGAAAGCAATGTGACATGAGACTACCAGAACACTCCTATAGGGAAAATAACCGAACAGCAGAAATGCTCCATGCCCAGAAATTTAAGAAAGAGTAACAAGTAGGATTAAAAAGGGATTTACTCTGTACACAGTGTAGTGAGAGCCAGTACTAGAATATTGAGTCTAGCCAAAGTGTCTACACTTTAAGGAGTGCATTGAAAACATAATTCAAGTGCTAGAGAAAAATGTTATATCATGGGCCTTAAGAGGTTTTCCTAAGGGAGTGACTTGATTGCAGCATGTAAGTGCCTTCCTGAGAAGAAAATGTCTGGTAGTAAATAGTTGTTTAATCTAGTGGAGAAAAACACAATGAGTTAAGAAGTATAAACTAAAGCTGGGAGAAAAAATGGATCAAATAACATATAAACAAAAGATCTGAGCAGTAAGAAAACCAAGAACAGTGGTAGATTCTCTGTTCCTTAATGCCTCAAAAGCAAGACTATATTTGTTCCTGAATGATTCTTTAGCAAAATGTGATTTAGTTAAAGAGAATCTGTTGGGATCCACTCCAGCCCACCTCAATATAAAACCAGAAGAAACAAGGTATATTTACTCAACTGGAAACTAAACACCCTAGGAACACCAGAACAACCAGGCCTCAGGTTCTGTTTTGGTAAAAACACAAAACAATTGTCACATGTTTTATCTCAAAATCCCTGGGTTTTTTCTTAATTACTAACAGAAAAGAATAAATCCCTAAAGGGTTAAATAATCTAGAGATGTTTCCAGTTCCCATATTCAGAGCTTTCTGGTTGTACCCAACATGATGAAACATGACTGGTTTGAATTTATTGATTTTAGATTCTACCCAGCTGCATTCACTACAGTTAAGCAAACTCATTTGAATGACTGGTCCAGCATTGTTTCTAACTTGTGGTTGGGGTAAATCATTGGTATCCAGTGTGTGATAATTCTTAACAACATGCCCCCTATTGAGTAATGAATCTGGTTGCTCCAAAAGCTTTCATTGCACTTCCCATTCTCTATACTTATTTCAGAATCTATGCTCCAGTGGATCATCAAACCATTTTCTTGAGACATTTACAATACTTTCCTCTTTTTTGAAGTGGTTCATCTCTAACACTTATATCTCTAACAAGTGGTAATAATTTCCTTCTAGCTTCAGTTTGTATCGTGAAGAAAAAATAGAGATGTGATCTTTTAAAGCTAAAGAAAACAAACAATCTGAATAAGGAAGATACTCTAAAATGTTCTCATTTATCACATTCTAAAGAAAAGTGAGTTGTCTGCCAGGGGATGTGGTCTTTTACCCTGAGGAATATTCAGCGATTCCTATAGCAATTTATATGTTTCTTGATCTGATTACTGAGATAAGATGACAAAACTCATGCATTTGACTTTGAACAACACTTTTGTTGTACTTTTCATGGAAAACACTGGAGTTTTGTAAACGGATTTTCAGCTTGCCTCTACTTGTACAAAACCATCTTTCTGTAGCAGCACTTTGCCTGTTTTTTCTAATCTCAGATAGAAGTGGAAGTTCAACCACTCAGCACACCTTCAAGATGTGCCTGTGCTGTTCTAGTGCTCCTGACAAACCAGGCCAGCTGGCTAATTAATTAAAGATGAGACACTTGGTCATGAGCACCTGAAAGTCATTAGATGCCTGGGGGTTACATGTTCATGAATCCTCCCTTGGAATTTGGAGGTTATCACTGAGTGGTTGTTTCCCTGGGTTTCTGCTGGTAAAGTTCAAAGAAAGTGATCTGACAAGCTGAAAAATAATTCTTTGCTTCTGGCCAGGTGCAATTAGTTGTATTTATTGGTAATAGGAATGCAGATTAGAAGTTGACTGGAAATGAAAGTGAATAGAGCAGCCTGGGTCATTGTGTATGGTTAAACTTATTCCGCAAAGTAACTTCTCCGGTGGAAATTAAAGAAATAGTAATAAAATTGAATTAAGTATTGAGGTTTTTTTCATGTTGTTCACACAAAAATTGAGAGAAAAGGTCTGTGTGCTGTGATACTTCATGCCACTCATGGCCTCATAACAGAGAGTGAGTTGCTCCCAGGCTATCAACTTTTGAACTTCCTTTTCTATTCTTTCTCTTATGCACAGCAACCATAGGTTTTTTCCACAATGTAAGCTCAGATATGTTGCCTCATCAAAATTTGTGGCTGGAAAATTATGATGCTAACACACAGTTAATCCAATAAAACTCTTCTGCTGGTCAGAAAATGCTTAATCTTTCAAATAAACATTCCTATAAGAAGTTATCTGACTTGGTAAAAATTGTAATGAGAAGTTTTTCAGGTCTCAGATTTTATTTGTAACCAACAATAAGGATAAGAAGAAGCAACTTTAGAATTATATGGCTGTCTGGGTATACAGAAAGAATGATCATCTTATATGTAGTACAAATGTAATTTTTAAATGATTTTTTTTAGAGAGCAGGTATTTTTTTCATCTACTAATAATGTTTTCCTCCTGCACTTAACTAATAGGAATCTGTCTTGGAGTCAAAGATTTCTGAGCTGCATTCCACAGAGTAAGAAATTAGGCAGAAAATTTTAAAGACATTACTGAATAGTCAGTCGTGGAGGTCAACATGGCTCCTTCCCTTCTGCTCTGGTACAGTCTGGCGCAGTTCAATGCACTAAAACGTTTTGTTGGATTAACTAATCTGTGTTGGATCTTAAATATATGATTAAGTGCAGCTGAACAAGCTCCTAAAAGACAGCTGAGCCATGGCAAATCTTGCTTTTAGCCTGTGTCAGATCTGAGATCATTAAGCTTTTCCCACCATGAAATTACTGGAAACACAATACAAACATATGCTTCTATGGAGAAGAGCTTATTTTAGAGACTGATTATAGTAACTTTTTTCTTCCTTTTTTCATTTTCTGTAATACTGGTGGTTTAAACACCAGTTTTTGCCCTTTTTTCAGAACTGTCTGCAGAGGTCTCCTGTTAGTTTCTGCTACCATCTGTTCTTCTGTTTCAACAGCACAAAACATCAAATAGACTTTTTTTTTAAGCCATTGCCAATTTCACTGAAAGGAGTACATAAAAAAGATCAGAACAGAGTAACTGAGAAATTTTACAAGACTTGCAAAATTATGGAAAAGCTGTTATGTTTGTTGACGACTTCAAATTAAGGCTCAGATATGCCTTTCTAAGTAGGTGGTGGTTGCTCCTATTCCCCCACTTCAGCTGACACTCTGGGTCTGACTTGACTGGAGTCAACAAAACACATTCCTTGGGGGCAGAGGAAGACTGAAAGATAGGTAGTAATTGAACATATATAAAATCAGATTCTTTTGGGTGACACCAGTTCAGTACTCACCAAAAAAAATTATATTGCCGTATATATTTTTAATAAGCCAAGAAAGGCATGGATCATGAAATGCAAAGGCTTTAGTACCAGGCACAACTAGAGTTTTCTTGGTTTTCTTGCTGATGTTTACTTTTGCCCTTCTGGAAAAAAGAAGGAATGAAACAAGCATGTGACACCCAGGAAAATACAAACTGCAGCCACAACAATTTGGTTGCATTAATTTTCTTCAAAAGTCCAATTTTATTGTCTGCACTAATAATGTTAGTTGTTGTTTAGTAAAAAAAAGGTTCACCCCTGGGAAGGCACAAATAATGAGAAGCTGTACCTAAGGAAGATAGTGAAAGTCAATACATGCAAAGAGGAAAACTACATGGGAGGTCACTGGGGAGGTCTTTGCTTGGGATGCTATCTATCTATCTATCTATCTATCTATCCATGTCATATTGGATTATGTACATGTCATACACTAAGGGAGATTAAGGTTTATGATCTTACAAGGAAATAAGTCTATAAGAAAAAAAATTATGCTATTCAGAGGGCCAGAGAATTTGAAATGAAAAAAAGAAATTTTAAAGCCAAGCTGTGTAGGTAATAATGGGATAAAGAAGTAAAAGGCTGGTGGCAGTGACATCACTCAGAAAACGAGAATAAAATGTGACAGCTTTGATGGACTTTCAAGGCAAAGATGTTGAAGTAAGGGTGGTCAATAAGACACAATTACTCAATTTTTGTGGGATTAAAGAGACCAAAAATGGCAACTCCAAACCCCTTCCTATAAGAATTTTACAACCTCTGCATGTTTTTGCAGTGATTTTTATAAGAGAAGAATGAAAAAAGGCTAAGTGAACTTGCTTGTGTGTGTGAAGATCAAGGCCAGTGAAAAGTCGCTGTGCTGGTCAGAAAGCAGTCTTTAATGGCAAGATTAACAGGGATTGTGAAATAATTTCCCCAAATAAAGCTGCTACAGCAGACCCATTGCTTGCCCTGTTTAAAACAGGGCTTTCAGATGTACTAGGGAGTCCTGTGTAGAGAGCAATCCTGCTGGGGCCAGGGTAGCCTTGATGCGCTGGAAGCCCTAATACACCTTCCCTGCTCCTGGTGTCTGCTAGCCTGCTGCAGCCCTTTGTATAGCCCAGTTGGTTCGAGAAAAAGTTTTTGAGTAAATTTTCTTTTGTCCTAACTTGTCTGGCCACTTTTCATGATCTTCCATTTCATTGCCTAAAAGCAGCTTCATTTTGACAATTGTGATTCATGGATTTCTTTAGTATACTCATGTTCCATTGTTAATGCATCAAGAGAATATATAGGCTTCCAGAACAGCTGGAAAAGAATAGTCCAATACTATTTCAGTCTCTTAACATTCCTTTGACATTCTGAGAAATTATATAAAGAGCCCTAGGATTCTTATTTCTGTTGCCAACAGCCTACAAGACAGTTTAGACTGGGATTGGGAATGTTATGATTTGTGATGCCACACTATGCCAAAAGAGGTGGGAAACAACATTCACTGGCACCTGCACTTGGTCCAAAAATCGAAAAGGAAGAGACTGGGTCATTACGTGCAAACCATTTGTATTACAGGCCTCAAGTAGCTGCTTGTGCTTCTGCTGAGGCTTGGAAGAAATAAATGAATCCCCAGAAAGCTGAATGCTGTTGGAGGAGACAGATTTTCTCTCCTTACATCCTGAATGGGATCTGTCTAATAATGTGCCTGCTTGTTCCACTCAGTGCAAAACCATAAACATCACCAGGGCTTTCATACAAGGAATGTATCCCCTGCCCAGCAATGGAGGAAGCCAGAAATGTGCTCTGTGTCACAATGATGAGTATATTAGAAAACGCTGAGATAGAGAGCCTGTTAAATGCAGCCCCAGTCAAAACAGGGTCATAAATTCATGGTGGTGGGTTATCTCACTCACACTGCTTCCTGCCATTCAGGAGTATTCAGGCAACTGGATGTGTGAAGAAAGACTGCTCCTAAAATGGTCATTGGTCTTGACTTGTGAACCAGCCTAGCCCGAGCCGAGCAGCAAGGAGCCAAGACAAGCCAAGTACTGCTGACCACTGCCAAGCCTACAGTCTGGAAAGTGGGAGATGCAACATGGATGATCTGTCCTTTTGGGGGTTTATCCATCATTGTTTCTCATTGTCTTAGGCCTGGGGCTGGGGAATGCCAGCCGTGGAGAGCGCTCACCATCTTGTCTTTGTCTCAGGAGACCACGTGGCACTAGCTATGGAGAGCATCTGCTGTCTTGTCTTTGTCTCGGGAGTAACTCTGTGTCACTGCCGAGCTGCAGGAATGTTGCCATCTTGTTTTTGTCTCAGTGATCAGGCAGAACTAAGTTGAGGTGATGTAAAACACCTTTTGTGTGTAAAACACCTTCTCTTTCGTATACTTTTGTTATTAATACTCATGCTGTTATTGTACATTTCTTATTCTCCATTGCTGTTTGCTTGCAGTAAAATTTATCTCAGTCCATAGTCTCTGCATTTGTCCCTCCCGCCAGAGAGGGGTGGAGGGGAAGGGAGTGTCTTACCTCAGGTTTACTTCCCAGCTGGTTTTAAACCACCACAAGATCACTAGCTGAAGTATGTGGAATGTGTTCAAGGATTTTCTTGTGTGCTTTAATGAACCTAGGGTTTATTGTGTTGGCATTTTCTCCTCAGTTTGTACTAGCAGTTTGAAGATAAATTTTAGTACTTTTTATTGGTAGGGTATTGAGTCTTGGCTGCAAGAATGAGGGTCACTATAGCCAGAAGCTGTGAAAGTCAATTTTGACTTAACATCAACCCTGCTGCTTTAGCTCTGGGACTCTGCTATTCCAGATGCACATTTGTAGCAGATTGACTGGAGGGTTGTGAGGCAATTACAAGAACACTTAAATACTTGGCCAAAACTGCCAAATTCTCATTACTTTCCATCAAAACCAGAAACCCCAGGTGGGATGCCATGAGCTAGGAGGCAGGTGCCTTGTCTCACATATGTCTCCATGCCATCTACAGTCCTGTACTTTTGTAAAAGGCAAAACCTCATTAAATACAATATAAGTTTTCTTTATTTTATTGCTGGAATTACTAATAACACTTACTGACAGTAACAGCATTTTCAAGCTTGTGGAGAGGCTAGCATTCAATGTTTCTGTGGCTTTTCTCTCTTGACTGTACACAGTGATTATCCAGGGGTGTCTTCAAGAATCATTTTTGGACAGTTACATGAAAGAAAACTGGTGGATATGATAATGAATTGGCAAGTGTTTTTATGCCTGTCCTACATGGCACATGCCCTCCATGACTAACAGCTGGTTGAGATACTTCCTCAACACAGGGACATCTGCAGTACATGCATATTGTTTAAAGTTTACTGCTACAGAAGTATTCGAGTAGACATGATGTACAAGAGGGATGAAGGGAAAATTTCTGAGTAAGCATGAGCTCTTCAGTGAGTGGTATATTTTCTCTTGTAAGATGAGAGCATGTTTGTGTTCAGAAAATTAATTATTAACTGGAAGAGACCTTTATGGCATCATTTACCACATTCCTGAGGCATACATGACTAAATAATTCCCCTGTTGACATATGAAACAGTGCCTTCCCCTCTCTCTGCCACCATGCCCCATATGTGTCTGTCTCCCACAGACACTGGACTAGGACTTTCACCATGAAGTGAACTCAAATGTTTCTGTGAGTCAAGGGATAATGAGAATGGACTAAGGCATTAATGTATTCAGGACCGACGATAATTTCCTGCTGCTGTATAAAAGGCAAAGTATCTATTGTCAGAGCAGGAGACATTGATCCTCTGACAGTGTTGTTTTATCCCAAATGATTGAGATATTTCCATCTGATGATGTGGGTATGTTAGAGTGACAGTTTCCCTATGTCTTAAATGCATTTTATTTCCTTGAGAAAGTAGTGTTCATTCTCAGAGTACTGTATTTGCTTTCCTGATGGTATTGCTTCCCTGCAAACAGAGTTTGACCTTAAAATTTGTATGTATTGTTCATCCCTCTTGTCAGGCTTGGTAGTGGCCCAAGAATATGATTCTTATTTGTGCACAGTGACTGTAAAAACAAACAAAACAGAAATACTGGGTAAAAATCCTGGATTAGGGAGACATACTGGCTTATTCCCTTAGAAGTCTCAAGTGCTAAAGCCTGGCTCATGCACGTTCATGTGCTAATGTGCTGCATGTATCTCTGAATACCTTACTTATACTTTGAACAGTGCAAACCTCCCCCATTGAGATACTTCATTTTGGCACCTTAGTTGTCTACAAAAAGACTTTGCAAGTAGACTTAAAAGCATAAAATAAATATTTATTAGATAGCATACCTGAGAGAGAGAAGATTTAGAGAACTAGAAGGCAAAATGCTGTCAGGCTCACCACCTGATAAAGTATCCCAAGAGTCTTCCCTGAAAAAGCAGGCATGGGTCAGGAGGGGAAGGGTTGATTTCTGCTGTTCCCTCAAGCCAATCATCTGTGATGACGAGGTGCCATTTTCCTGGCTTTTCCCTTAGGATTCTATACCTTTCCACTTCGGTGTTTTTTTCTTGAATCTCTGAGCTACCCACAGTCCCTGGCCCAACAATCCTAACTCTGTAATTTTCTCTTTCTTGTCTTTAAAGTCTCTTTTCTGAAGATTTTCTCAAAGTGTTTTCCAGAAGTGATTTCCTGAGAACTGCATGCCAAGATGACATAACTGTGTCAGATCAGAGTTGGGTCTTAAATCCTTGGAGGGCAAAACTCCTTGCCACAGGCTGAAAGTTTGTATATGTTTGAGATAAGATGGGATAAGGAATCCATTGAGAATCATCGTATTCACAGAAATGCTATTTGGCTTCAGAGGTCTCTCAGTCTCACATTACAAAAAGCTTGCAAGAGGCACTGAGGAGATCACATTTGCTGCATTCTTATACTCCTCCCTAGGTATTAGCATGTAGCATGACTGCTCTTATAAATTTGTGTACAGTTATGATTGCTCTGGGATAGAATAGGGACTGGTTTTGAATGTCCATTGCTGAAAAAGCACTCCTTATTTGCTATTGATCAGCATGAGAATGCTGTGGTCTAGTGGGACAGCAGTTACAGCCTCTCTTTCCTTCTATTTTCACTCCATTGCTCAGGAGGTCACCAATTCAGATTTCCTTCTTCATGTTCATTGATGGAGGTGAGAGGGTAATCCTTAAAATGTGTTTTCCCTAAACTCATCTTGAACACAGACTGGACTCATCTCCTTTCCTCTGCACACCTTGGCATTCTCACTCATTCTCCCAGATGAACTTGGGAGGGAAAATCCAAATTGTAAGGGATAATGTGGGAGACTGTTTTGTGGAAAGCACCTGGTTATCAGTGGAGTATAACCTTTGTATGGAATGAAATAATTCTGGAAGCATGTATGATCCTGATCTTGATTTTTTAATCCATAGAAATCTGGTCCCTACCTCCCTTCCTTCCCTTAGTAAGACCTCCGTTTTCTGACCACTGTCACAAATGTTTCCCATGCATCAATAGAACTCTTTATAGAGATCCCTTGAGATCCTAGGGTAAACCTTTAAAAAATGACAAAATATGCCACAAACTCTGTTTATAAAAACTCTGTTGCTTATAATGTCCTGCTCTGTAGTTATCTGCAGCCTGGTTACAATTCAGTAGAAAGACAAGAAATAACTCCAAAAAGTACTAAGAGGTTTCATGTTCTGTGGGCTTGACTGTAAAAGCTTCACATTTCCAGTCTCACTAAAGGTGTTAATACTTCCCTTTCTCTTTTCTGAGATTCACTGCACTAGTGACAATCCTACCTATTGCCAACAGAGTAGGTTTTTCAAGGTCTACACAATACGAACAGAAGGGAATGCAGAAATATGAGGTAGGGTTTGACTCTGTAAGTAAAACACCAAGAGACCACAAGTATGGAAAGGAAGTTACACTTACAATGTTTGCAACTCTTTTCACTTCCACGACAATTTGGCAATCCTACTGTTTAGTTAAACTTCAGTGAAGACACAAGGAACCCCCTAGGCTAGTAGCTCTATCACACGTCTACTGGCCCTCCCAGGTTTAAACTGCATAGGAATTCTATCAGCAAGGGTGGGTCTCTCCACCACCATGCTTTCTCTATTGCTTCTGAGAGAATCTGTGATTTCTCGTGAGCTGTGTCAGCTGGGGCAGAAAAATTCAGGGGGAAATGGGAGTCTTTGTCTGCAAAGACTTTTGCTGTGCTGTTAATGGTTCCTTGTGACAGAGGAAAGGTGAGTGTAGAGGAGTTTACATTATCTTGATGTTATGGGCCCAGGTCTGGAGCTCTGAAAGACCAAGAGAGAGAAGCATGCTCTCCTGGTGACTAGGACACAGCCTTGGTTCTTGCAACAAAAAACACCTGGCTGCCAATGGAGACAATAGCTTTTGTTGCCAGGGTTCTCGTGAGTGCTTGCAGATGGGCTCTGATGTTCTAGGACGTACAATGGGGCAGGTGACAGGGTCTGTCTGATGGTGCATTGTTTTCCTCTCATTAGGCTAAGTTCCAGCATGACATTTCTTTACATCACCAGAAAAATGTGAGGATACGTACTTCAAAGAGTTTGTGAGCTGTTCAGATTCTGTGATGAAGCAGATCTGAAATAGCTTAGTCAGTGCCATTTCTGGCTAACATGGTAACATGTATCAGAATCACAGTATTCCTGCATAAGAGGAGAAGAATCTTACAGTCCAGTGTTGCATATATGTACATTTTGTGACTATGGGGAAACACCTGGAATGATGGGCTGCTGAGATAAAGCTGAAAGTCTTGTGCTTCCCAGTGCCTTGTAGCAAGAGGACTGCATGTTTTCTCCCATTGTTTGACCAGCTCACTTGGGGTAAAAAAGAAAAAAAGAATAGAATAGAATAGAATAGGAATATAACGGGATATTTCAGTTGTAAGGGATCCTCTATTAGGCTTTTGCTATCATGTCATTTCTATTGGCAGGTGACACAGTTTATGTCTGAGCCAAAATGTGACTCTACTACTCCATATAGGGGGCCACCTACCAATTTCATAGCTAAGCTAAAAATCTAACAGAAAGCAGGCTTTGTTGTAAAATCTCTGACACCTTTTACAGACAACTGTTGCTAGAACACCTGGAAAGCAACTTTCTTCTAAGTACTTATGCTCATCTTTTTCAGATGGAAACCAGAATGGTTGAAGATCACATCTGGGCTTTGCACTTGAAAGTGGCTGGGAAGTTTGAAGTCACCTGTCTTGGATGGAGCTCATTAGCATTTCACTTGAATGACAATTGCTGTTATTCAAGGAGCCTTGTTAGTGCTTCATGGTGCATGAGTCCAAAGAGAGTTAAGCTCCCTTTCTTAGAGCTGTGTTGTTTCTGCCATGCTTTTCTGCCTCTTCACTGGACTGGATGTTGTACAATTAAAAGTCATACGCTAAGCAGATGTGTTGAGAAGGATGACCACATTTTCCTTGCTTAGAGCCACATTATTGGTGCTTAAAATAGGAAAAGCAGTGGCCTTAATTTAGAAATGAAAGACTGGATACATGGGTTTGAAGATGTCTGTATCTTAGATTCATACACTGAGCACTTAACTGCTGTTGACACAGGCCTCTTCATTTCCAGCATGGGCTTGTTGAGCTTGGTGTAATGTGGGACTTTGAAGTATGAGGTGGTTTGCAGATGCAAGTTGTATATGACATCTGAGATCAGTGTGTGTAATAATCTCCACTGGTATGTTTGGCCCAGGATATGCTTTCCTGCTTCCCACTGCTGTGTTGATCTTACATTTTATGGCCTGATTTGTCTGTCCTAGATTTCCACCTTCCATTATGGGACTTTTTCTCTCCCTTTATAGTATTTCAAACTTTTTTCAGTTCGGCAAACAGTTTGCTCCCCCCTCTGTCCTTCAAATAAAGTTTTCTTTGGCAATCTCTGTTAGGATAAATTCAATAACTATTTAACTCAGAAGGATCCCTGAGGAGGAAGCCAAGAGTCAAATGCTACAATTATTCACATTTTGGTGAGAGGAATCAGACTTCTCAGGAATCATTTCAAACAAAGCGCTAACAGTTTATTCCTGCTGGGTGGAAGCAGGAAGTGTGCTGGAGGGAACCTGACAGCCTCCTGAGCACCATCAGGAAGCATAAAATGGATGGGCAAGCAGAGGAAGAGAGAAAGGCATTAACAAAGAAAAATGTCTCATTTCCTCCCTGAAACTAATTGGAAAAATATGTTACTGGTTGTGGCAGCGGTAATTTCTCAAGGTGGCAATATCTGAAGCCTGTCCAGGCATGGGGCTGGCCACAGGTTGGACCTCTACCTGAAATGTCTGTGATAAGTGCAAACTGTAGTGGTTTGTTTACAGTATAAATGGACACACATGCACATGTATATATGTATATATATATAGATGCACTTATAAACATTCCAACTGAGGATCTATGCTTCATTTCTAGTAATTCTTGACTATACACGCATTTACAGAATACAACATAGCAGAAAATAATTTTTTTTGTGAAACTGTGCTTTTATTCACTGCCTGTTCTCTGTTCTAATCCCCACTTGAGGGTAGCTTACTCCATGAAAATGTAGGGAGAGGTGGACGGAGAACAGAAGTGATGTAATCATATCGGTCACAATATTTTAGAATAAAAATGGAATCACTTATACATACTGATGCAAGTTGTAGGCAAAAAATGGAAAGAGAAAGATTTTCTGTAACACATCAAGGAATGCTGACATCACCCACCCTCTGTAATCTTAATGCAGTTTTGATAAACCCATTTACTTTTCCTTTATGAGCAGGGCCAGCCCAAATTCAGATGTTGCTCACCTGGGCTACTCTAATTCCACTGCTTGGCTTACATCCTTTAATAGTGCCAACAAAAATGCACAGTGTAATTCCTTTCTGTCACAGCCACTGGCCCTGGGATATCACCTTTCCCAGGCCAGGGAAGAGGCACAAGGCAAGAGTCAACTTGTGATTGCTGGGACTGAAAGGGCATTTCCTATGAACTGGAGAATTTTCTGCTCGTGGATGTTTCATACAGCCCCTTTATGCCAACACAGCATCACAGGTCTGTTGCACAGGGAGGAGAATCAGAGGGAGAGCTGAAGAGATGCAGGGCATGTATGTTCTTGACCATGTGGTATCTGGAGAAAACAGTGCTCAAATTCTTAGGTCTAATTTCTTATGAAAGCTTCATTCAAAAATATTTAGTTTCACATCTCTTCAATTATATTTTCTGTGCAGCTGATGCTAAAAGCAAAATGTACAGCCCAATGTAATGCCGAGGTTCTCTTCTGAGTAAAGGGGTTGGCACCTGTCTCTCAGCAATCTGATTCAAAATATTCAGCCTCTCTGGATGCACTGAGTTATATTTTGTCATAATTTTCTTGGCTCTTCACCCTCTTGAGACAGACAAATCAATCTGTCTGTAGTTTGCTGTGTGTACGTCTTTTAGGCAAAACATTTTAATAAGGATACAGAGTGAAATTGTTAAATGAAAACATGAATAGTGGGCCATGCCATATACCTAGGAATGTTCCTATGTGGTAACAATCTAAAATTACAGGTCTGGAGGTTTAATCTGTAGAGGTTTTACAGAGGCAGCTGTGTACTGAAAATTCACAAAGCACCTACCTGTATTCATAGCATGATTTTGCTTTTATTAAAGAGGGAAAAGAGATTTCAAGAAGAGATCAAACAGCAAGTCTTTGTTGAAAACTTCCCAAATCCACTTAGAAGCCAGCATCCTTTTAACACCTCTGTCCACAGCCCCTTTCAAAATTCAACAGATGTGCAAATTATATAATATTCTATAATATCTGTATGGAAGAAAACCTAGAAAGAAGGTGTGGATAGCTCAGCAGCTGGGGAATTAGCAAACTGAAACAATGAGATTTCACTTCTACACCCTAGTGGCTATTTCACACCAAGTAGAACAGATTTGGAGATGGAGATAAAGCTCTCCTAGAGGCCAGTGATCAGGATATTATCTTGGAAGAGTGTAGAAACTGTGTTCAAATCTTTACTTGAAACCAGCAGACCACTGCCAGCTATGGCTTCTACTTTGAATCTGAATACCAGAGATCAGTAAACCATGGAATAATTTGTCTCTATTGTGCTCATTTTAAGGGCAAACTTCAAGGCTCTAAATGAAAGATGAATTGTCTTAGGATTTGCAGTCTCCTCCCATCTGATATCTCCCCTTCTTTCTCTGAATGGATGATGTCCTTTCTGTTCTCAGTTTTGCATATCATTTACACAACTGTGTATTTTATATTTGCTCAGACATCATGACATAGATTCAGTGTCTTGCATTTCCTGGGATTCACTAGCCATGGCTTTGCTTCTACAGATGGTAACAATGAGGTCACTGTGCTGTGACCCTGGTTCAGCCACCCAGGAAAGAGCCAGTTTAGGTGTGATGTGGGAAAGCTGTAATGGATGTTTGGAAGAGCTTGACCTCTGCAGATTCTTGGACAAGCCGTACAGTTATTCTCTGTAGGCTGCAGAATTACTCTTTGCTCACCAAAGCAGTTATCTGGATGGTAAATGCAGTGTTTGAGATGGACAGAGAGGTGGAGAGACATCTTTGAGAGGGTCAGAGATATTTGCCTTCTCAATTTCTTCTTCCTGTTTCCTTCTCTTACATGGTGAATCACCCACCTGAACCATGCTCTCTCACAAAAACATTGCCTTTGCTCTGTGCTGATCCATGCTGATCCTCTTGTTTAATGCATTGTTAGCCTGAAAACATTTAATATATGAAATTATATATTTAAAAAGAAAAAAGGAAATAAAAGGAAAAAAAGGCACTTTAGGGTAGATAAGAAAGGAGGGGGTACATCTGTACTATTGTTGATTTGTTTTTTAAAATCTCTTATAAAACTTTTTCAGAGTTACTTGGTTATGCATTTCAGTGTTAATTCTACCAGAGAGTTCCTGGAAGCCCAGGGCTCCTGGGCAGCCTCCACTCTGGGGGATTCTGTCTGGGTATCCTGTGTGACACTTGCTAGTGGCCCTGCCTGCTACAGGCAGCATACATGCACAGAATGACTACTTCTGTGGGCAACATTTAAAGTGTGGGAGGTATGGGAAATGGACATTATTCAAGCATGTATGACATTTGTTGTTAATTTAGTTTTCTCTCAACTATTACACAGCAGAACAGTGAAAAATATGAGGCCCTTCCTTGGGTGACTGTTGTTCTGCTGTAAATGAAACATAACATATACATTTAAACAATAAAAATAAAATCTTGTCTCTTTTAGCTCTAGTCTCAGTTATTCCTTGTTCTGAAAAAAAAATAAGGGAGGACAGTGATGATGGTGTGAAGGAGGTTGTTTTATTTTTGCTAATGAAGGATAGGGTGGATAAAATAAGGTTGTTTTATTTTCTCATATTGCTCATAACCTTCTGCTTTTCTTTCCTTACCCAATTAAAATCCAGCACATCTAGAAGATGCTTCTGTCTTGCACAAAACTGAATTCAAATGTAGCTGGCGAGACATCAGTGCATCACTTAGCTGGCTGTGAAAAGTAGCAGGGGCTCTGAGATCCTGTCAGTGTTTAAGAGGGCAATGTGCTAAAATTAAAATCAGTCAAATTCTCAGATTCACTGTGACCCATAAACTGCCTGCCAGAAATTAAATGCCCAGTGGAAGTCAGCAGAGTGCGCTTGTGTGTGTGATGAAAGTCAGAAATAGTGCACACAGAGTGGGGGGTGCATTCCTCTCAGAGCAGTCACTAACTGCAGAGAGGGAGGTCAGAGCCTTGGCTCCAGCCCTCCAGCCTGTCCTTTCTGCGCAGCTGGCACAGGCAGGTGCCCCCAAGAGAGGCAAAGAAAGCACTCACACTAGTGTGTACATCTTTGGATAGCACTCACAGACACTGTCCTGCACCCAGGGGTTATTGCACAACCACAGCTGGGAACCGACCAGGAAAGACCTGCACAGCACTGAAATCTGGTCCCAGTATCAGACCCTTCAAGTTCACTGCTCCTGGTCAGTCAGATGTATGTTAAAATAGCATGTTATGCAGAGCCTGTGTATAGAATATTTTCACGAGGGAACATTTATTTGCCATACCCTCTTATTCTCTGTCCAGAGTTTCCTAGAGTAAAGGGAGGGATAGGAGATTCCATCTCCACTACTGATAGGGCAGCTCAGCAGTCAGCAAATGAAATACTTTCCCTGGCCCCAGTATAATCTCTTTCTTGAGTCCTGGCCAGCATGACTCATCTACATTTCAGTGAGGGGACAGGCTGGAACTGAGAATGACAGAATTAATTTATCACATTTTAATAGAGCGGCAGTTCAGGAAGGGAGGGACTAATGAGATACTTTACAAAGAAATTAGTAGGGTTCTGTTACAGGGTTGTCTTCCATGAGGCAGCTGCAATAATGACAGGTGGCATCAGGCATGGCCTCCTGATCTCTCCCTGCTTCTTCCCTTCTCCCTCGGGGAGCTGCCCTCCAGTGCATTATCTCCCCTGATTATTTCCCCATTACTGGAGAGATGGAAGTGTCCAGCTCACATATCTTCCTGAGCTCAGGGTATAAAGCAACTGGAGTGTGTTGCACATCTTAAACAATGAAGAGCTCATAGGTGAGACTGGTGAAATACCCCCCACCCCTGAGGGCATAGGGAGAAGAGCTCATTTTTGCTTGTTTTTGCCTTGATTATGAAGAAGCAGGCCCAGGAGTCCCAGCAGCTCTGCTGACTCAACATTCAGTCAGTACTCATTTGCAATGACTCAAAGGTCATTACTGAATATTTGATTCAGCAATGCACTTAGAAAGGTAGAATTTTCCCCCCTCCATTCAGAGAAGCATGTCAGAACATGCTTAGCTTAAGTAGGTCATTAAGGCTTGTTGCCTTTAAAAGTACAAGTAGATCCTCCTGTTCTGTATTGAGCCAGGTCAAAACACTGGATTTCTTACAGGTGTGTTAGTCTTTGCCACCTCATTTAGGTATATTCAGACATTTTCACCTAGAAATGTTTTTTTGTGGTTTTGCTTGCATATTTTTGTCTCCAAACATTTTCTGAACTTTGCTTCAAATGAAAAAAATTGAATGGAAAAAAGGAGTTCTTGTAACTATTGAACACTGTGAATTCATTACATTTCTTCACTCTGTTATCTTTGAAAAGTAATTAAAGATACCTGATTGTTTACGCATTTTCTGAAAGTGATTCCATCAGTAAATTTAGTTTATTTCTTTGCAATGTTTTTCTTTGTCAGTTTGATTTCTGTTATAACAGTCTTGTGACTTATAACTTCTGATACTTTTGGTAAAAAATTATCATGTTCCTCAATTGGTATCATTACTTCAGTTGAAAAAGGAAAAAAGGGTTTTCAACTTTACCACTTATCTTTAACTTAAAAATCAATGAAATCCATTTGAAATAATGGCTTACTGTAAAAAAAGGCAGATAAGTAGATAAAATGTTACAGAATTCCTGCTTAGCAATTTGTTCAGGTATATAGATGATTTTTGCAAGGCTTTTTTTCCCATTTCTTTTCATTGTTAGATTAGAAACTGTGATTTGTGTTGTATTTACATTAATGATGTGAAAATTCCATTATACTATGTTTATTTTTTAGAAAAACCTCTGATACTTACAGTCTTCAAATGGACTGAAAGATTCCTAAGACTTTTTTTTTAATTGATGTCTAAATAAACAGATATCATTAATATAACTTGGAAAACAGATTCTAACCAAATATTAAAACCTGAAGTAGAGTTTGGGTCAGTTTCTGTATAGACTGGCCTTACATATCAGATGAGTTCTTATTTTATCCAGTTCTTCTTATGGAGTCTACAAAAACAGTAACTTTCTTTCATAATGGGAATCTTTTCTCCACTGTACATTGTTGCTTTGTGAGTAACACTTCATTTTGACGGTGAAGCTATATATACGTGTGAGAGATGAAGTTGTGTGCACCTAAGCAGAGCTGCCATCTCAGGAAGTTTGTCATTGAACTGGAATATGAAAGACATTTGCCATGCTATTGAAAGTGGTGTAAAACCCCATGTTAAACAGAAAAACAAACTTGCTTAATGATGCAAAAACAAAGGCCAAAATAATCTCTAGTTTAAGGAAATTCAATACATTCCACTCAATAAATGGATTCAAGAAAATTCAACTTCTGCAGGAAAACACCTGAGAAGATGATTAGACTTAAAAACCCATCTTCTCTATCAAGCCTTGTTTGCTTTCAGTGCTGCCAAGATGTGAAGAATTGCACAGTTCATGAAAAAGTTTCCAGTGTCTTCAGTGGGCTGTTCAAACACTGCTTGGAGACTAAAGAACCGTGGAGAAAAAGCTCTGTTCTCTGGTTTAATTTTTAAAAGATGTAGTCCAGATGAGTTTTTCTGAGACAGTAAAGCTTTAAAAAACTTGCCCTAGATGAATTAAATGCTTGTAAGTAATACTTGTTCTTGGAGTGCAGCAATTGTCCCTGAAATTACTTCGCTGAATATTGAATTGTATCTATTTTTACTTCATTGTTCAAAGCTTTTACAGCCCTGTTCACTATTTGTTCTTCTTATAGTGGTCTTTTGAAATACTGAGATTTTGTACGTCACACCACAGCACAGGGTAGAGCACTATAATTATTACAGAGGGTTTAAGTTTGTATAGTGACATGCTCAGCAGAGAGCACACCCACACTTTTGCACCTGCCTGTCACCAATGGTAATTACTTCTTTTCCTTTCTCTATTGGACCAATCTGTTGTTCAATAACACTGGCTATTTCCATCTGAAAAAAAAAATGCTAATTTAAATTTTTTTTCATCGTTGGAGGGGACATTTATTTTCAATTAAAAAGTTTAACTTGTCTGGCTTCCTCATCCAGAGCCTGAGTTTCAAGCATCTTCCATTCTGAGACAAATTTACTGCTTTCAAGGGATCAGGCTTGACAGATTCCTGCTGCAGAGGTGAACGTGAAAGATCCCTGACTTCCAAGCTCTGGTGTCTATCTCTGGATGCTCCTCCCAGAGTTTGTGCCCACATGGCTCCCCCCAGTCTGTTCCCTAGGTCCAGCAGGGTTAGAAATGGAGGTGAATTTAGACTATGCCCCAGTGAGTGTCTGGGACTTCCTGGAAAATTGCAACATGGAATGTTTTGCTTTTTTTCAGATTGCCTGAAAAAGTATGGATTTTAATTCCCATTCTCTCATTTTGGAAGCTAGTATATTCATTCTGAAATGGGTAAATTATTTTTACAAGTTCAAATCTTCCCAAGTGTCACTTCTGACTTTCAATTACCTCCAGTCCTTGTCATATTGTATTTATTTAGATACATAAGCCAGGTGATAGCTCTAATCTGTCATTCCTTGGATCATTCTGAGCTGTTTAAGCAAAGACTGATTTCAATATCTGATATTCAGTAAAGCTACTAGGCATGATTACCTATTCTGAGCCAGGTCCTTGGTTTTGATGGTAACAGCAAAATACCTTAATGAGTAGGTTGTGCCGCTTCTGCTTTTGCCAGTTACTTTACTAACAACTTTCCTCAGCAGCAAGATTCTTATGATTCATTGTTGTTTAACTCATCAGGTTGATACCATATTTTCTCTTCCAACAACTCAGGAAAGGATCTGAAGGAAACATCTCCCTGATGCCTTTGCCTGTGAAGACTAAATGCATTTTTTTCTGCAATGTCTTTATTTTCTGTGAATTATACCTCTGTTTCCATGAGTTCAAAATTCTCTCCTTCTAAAAAGACTGAATAATAGGAACTGAACAGTACTGTTGTTTGAGTTTTCCTTCTTATTTAATTGCTTTTTGATTTCCCTTTGTCTTTTATTTCAGTCTTCCATACACAAGTCTACCTCTTTGTAAACAAAATAGCACATATGCACTGCAGGCTGCCTTTCAAAGGCAGGAAAAATAAGTAGAGAAAGTTTTAACTAATAAAAAGCCCCAAGCAAAAATCAAGATTGATTCTCTTTGTTTGTTTTTTATTTAGGACTGTAAACATCTTTTAATAATGACGAGTGAACTCTCCAGTCATTTTGAATTCTTAGATATATTTATCTGGAGGCTTTGGCAATTTTATTGCAAGAGAAGATGTTCTTTCCTTCTTGTGCTTGCATATAGTCAGGAAAATTGTCAGACTAGATGTAATGTGAATAATGGGAATAACCTAGGAATATATATGATTGTGAGAACAAAGGCCAGCAAGCAGGAGGAAACCAGCTTTTGCTCTCTGCCTTTACCAGGATAAATAAGAATCCAGAATAGGAAGACACAAATACCAGGTATCAAAATCATTAATAATGCAGTTGCCATACAATATATTACTTGTAAATTCCATTTAAAGGGCATGTCACACCATTTAGTAAAATCCATTAATCAATAGCTTGCAGAGAAAGAAACCATCTGTCTTGGTCTGTTCCTCAAATCTAAACTTCCAAACAAGCAGAAATTTGTTCAAGTTAAGAATTAACTGTTCCAAAGCAAGGGAAGAAGCAAGATCATCCAAAAGAGAGCAACGGTGGTTGTTTAATTTCAGCATGGGTTGATTTCAGTATGAAATTAATAATCTGATTTAACTCTTCACTTCTTACCACAATGAATATGTTACCGATCCCTGTTAAATTGCAATCTTTTCACTCACAAAATGAAGTTAAAGTATAACTCAAATATACTTGCTAAGAGAGAGCAGTGTTAAATGGTTATCTTGGAAACATACTGTAACAGACATCAGCATGGAATGATCTGACAGGACACTTGGCTTTCATCAGATTCTAATGACAGTTTTATTAGAGACTGGGAAAAATTTCTTGCATTGCACCTCACAAGAGAAAGATAATGTTTCCTAACCTAATTGGCTAAGTGGTCTCAGTGCTGAAGTGCATTTGTCATAATCTCTACAGTTTTGAACTTGCACTCTGGCATATGAACTTGAGGGACCCCTGAGAAACTGATATACAGAAAATGGGAGACTGATTTCAAAACACCTGCTGGATCTGCAGATTTGTAGGATGTCATGTCTGAGGTATGATGACCCTATGCAGAACAAGTTCTGTGAGCAGCCATGTGGACAGGCTGCTGTTCAAATCAGAGCTCCTCTCATTTAACAAGATGATAAAAAGACACATTTGTCCTCCCTTCAGTTGTTTGTGGGGTGCTGTGGACATGGTGACTGCAGGATTCAGTCCCTCTGATGGTCCTGAATCTTGAGGGGCACCATTGGTTCTCTTTGTCTCATACTGTGATAATGAGCCCATTCATGAGTCCAATGTGAGAAGATACTTAGATTAGCATGTGGTGAAACTGAGCCTCTGCTTTAAACCCAAAACTGGGGTTTCACTTAGCTGCTGAAATAGGAGGACATTTACAAGGGACTTGTCTTGTTCTTTTTGCTTCTCTATATACTCCTGGTTACACAATTGGTTGGGACAGAGAAAGATCAGATGTGTGTACTACTCCTGGTATGGATGCAGTCACTTTGGTTGAAGCCCATCCCAAAAAGGATGTATCTCCAAATCCCTGATGAGACTTCCACCAAACTGGTCTCCCAAATAGCTCTGAAGTGAACATGAACTTAGTACTCTGAGGAAAGAATGGCCTAGGCATTAGCTGGATCTTTGACATTGGTCTGGAAGCAGACTGAGATACAGAAACCAGGGCCATGCTATTTGCTGTCATTTACTGTACACCTTTCACAAGGAAAAGGCTTGCATTTCGATGATCCTGTGTCTTTTATTTCATCTACTTCGAATCCTCTTCTAGCCCAAGAGTAGAGTGGGCTGAGTTAGAGAGGGTCAAGGGTTTGCTCCTTTACTCTTGCCCTTTCCCACTTCACTGGATGACTCCTGGCATTTTATTGAGAAAGCTGCATGGCATTTTAACTTTTTATTGATTAAAAAGGGGGAAAAAAAGAAAAGAAAGAATCCATACAGTGAAGTCTATGTATAGATACTACTGTGCATCAGCACAGGGAGTACAATTAACCTTAGAAAGCAGTAGCAGTAAAAAGGAGCAGAACAAACTGAAATAATAAAGCTGGCTCTGCACTCTACCATGGTGTCACGGACAGATTGTGCTGAAAAGCATTAGCACTGCAGAGCTTTCGGGTGAGGAGGGTTAATTATCTCTCTGTGAAACATTCATTACAGCACCTGGAAGTACATGGAACTCACTGGGCTGCAAGTTCGTTGAGAGGTTCATGATCCTTTGTAGCAAACCCAGAGTCGTTCTGGCATGAAACCTTTTCACTTCGCTCCCTGTGCATCCAAGCTCTGCCTCCTACATGTTGCAGTGCTGATGCTTTTGCTCTGCTTATTCCTGTGATTATGACTTTGGACTCTTGCCGTGTTTGTGCAATATGTAGCACAAAGGGACCCTGATATTCATGTGAAGCCTCTGGGTGGGAGTGTGATACAAATAACGACGCTCCTGAGCAGCCAGGACATTTTCATGTGCTGTCTTTCAGATTGTGTCATTTCTTCACACCCATCTGGCCGTACTCAAGTGTGAACTTAGGCTTCTTTTCTCAACCTTTGCACCCTAATTTGCTTTTACCATTTCACCCCAGTCCTTGCTCTTACTAGTTCGCATTGCTCCATAAAGCTGGCTTAATTATCTGGGTTTTTTTTTCTCACAAATACTCTCTGTGCATTCATTTGCCCATCTATAGTTTTACAGAATAGTTGAAACCATCAGCAGAGCCTTTGCCATTGCAACCTTCTCTGTTCCAAGTTCACTCTGATGCCTGTAGGAATTCCCATTTATAAAGATGGTCAGGGAACTGGGCAATATATACATAAAATAGCTTAAAGACAGACTGGCATTGTACAAGTACAGCCATAGCTATGGGGTATTTCTCACTTTTCCTCCAATACTTTCATTTTATCCCTGTAGCAGAAGGGGCTGCCTTGCTCTGCTGGATGCTCAAACATGTGTGGGGCTGCACTGCAAAAGAGACTATTATTCAAAACAACTTCTATCTTTGCTTTCTTAGTCTTTGTTCAGACAAGGTTTTCATCCTATCCTAAATTATACAACAGATTCACTGCCGATGGCAAGAATTAATGTCTTCTTGATTGACAAATTCTGTTAGAGCAGCCTCTGAGGGTTGGGAGATGTAGCTTTGTATTTTTTGAGATAGTAGATAAAATTTAATCTATTTATTCCACCTGCTGGTAGTGTTAAAAACAAACAAATGACTGTCCCCAAAAGAAACATTAAAATGAGAATCTAGTATTTCTTTATTTAAAATGAATCCTTACAACCTGGAATTTGTGATCTGGTCAGCTGCTTCTCAGAAAGTCAACTAGATCAAAGTTGCTTGAGCAGGAAAGGCAAAAGAAATATCCCATATGTGAATCTTCCCGTAGTTAGTGGCAAACCCACTCATCTGAGTGGCATAAAGCTTGTAACTCTTGGGAAGCCCCACAGTTTAGTTCAGAGGGACTCAAGGAATTTGTTTTCTTCCAAAGTTAAGTCTCAGCTGGCTGGGTATTTTGACAAGCATGTCTGAACTTAGACATGTAAATCCCAGTTAATCTTCTTTCTCTGCATGTGAGGTCCCTGCACTTCCCCCCTGAAGTCAAGAGAGAAAAAATTGAGACACAACAGAGAGAGGACTGGCAACTGTGTCAGGACAAAGATGAGATCTGCTGTGTCAGTAGGAACTAGATTAGACAGGATTTAAAGTTGTAACTACTGAGGACAGAGAGGACAGGTTTTTGTAAGAAGTCTGGAGGACTGTATAAAAAGTGAGATGTGGAAGATTGTGAGTAAGAAGAGACTAAGAATTAACTGGTGGAGCAAACAGTAGTAAGGAACAGGGCAGATGAGACATGAGGTACAGAAAGGGTCAGAATTGAGCTGTAACTTGCAGGCAGCAGGAAAAGAAGAAATTCAATAAATATGGAGAAGGACATTGACTGACAGAATTCCAAGGGAATTGCTTAATATCAAATTATATATATGCCATTACCTAATAAATAAGGCCAGTGATCCAGCCTGGGATTGCAGACAGTGACCCATGTAATGGAAAACTGTGATCAACAGTGAACAGCTTCAGAAAAGACACTGTGGTCACTGCTAAAAGTTCAGTGGGCATGGGAAAAAAGTTCAAAAGGATTAATGCACAGAGCAGGAAAGACCAATGCAATGGAAAAGTGAAAAGGATGGAGGAGAGTGGACTGAGAAAAGAAACAAGTATTTTTCTCCCCATTTTCTGGAGCATCCAGGTAAATATGACTGCTGCTGTTGATGTCTTCCCTCAGAGCTGAGTGTCAGCCACTTAGCAGCTGCTGATGGCATGCTTCTGTGGTTGTGAAGAAGGCCCAGTGATGTCCCAAATTTAATTTTTTTCCCTAATTTGTTCTTTGCCTGTGTGAAAACAATGGAGTCTGATCCTCACTGCAGTTCTACTCATAATGGTGAAAGTAAATTAGATCTCAGTCTATTTTTCTCCAGTTTGTCAGCCAAACTGGTCCTGTACATAACCCAGAAAATGGAAGGGATGCCTGGCACAACAAGAACTTGGCTTTTGTTTTGCATTTTTAATACAGTAATGGCACCATCTTCTTCTTCAGCTAACAACTTTTCTAGTTTCTTCTCCAATCCAAAACTTTATGTAGCTGCAAAGAGTCAATAAGTAGGTCAAAGAGTGTGCTACAAACCCCAAAAGATTTTTAGAAATGTTTGTTACCTAGAAAATTTCCTGAACTTCTAGCAACCTTAGCACCTAGTCCCCTTTGCAGAATGGTTGATTTCCAAATGGAATGTTAAATCTTTTTTGGAAAGCTCCAACATTAAATGCAAAATTTATGCTTTGATACGAGTGTTAATAATGATTTAATATATTATTACTGTTAGCTGATACAGTTTGATTGTATAAATGACCTCAAAATACCTTCCAATGAAGCTTGATTTTGGAAGATTTTCATGTGGACATGAGGGAGGCAAGGTATCAGAAAGGAAGGCAGAAGTATTAGTGGCATGGCTAGAATACTTTGGATTATGATGATTTTTTTGTTACTGTTCTTCAAAAGCCAGACTCAATATTTTTCCTTCTCTTGTTTCATCACATCCCTTTTCAAAACATTTCTGAAGTCCCCAAGTTAGAGGATGTGATCATGTTAACACTTTTAACCCTGTTACAATGGCCTCAAACAAGAGGAACCACCATGAAGGAGAAGGAGTTATGAACTATGCCAACATTTGCATTGTAATACTAAAACCAAAATCGACCAAACAAAAACATCCTTCCCCTCCCCAACCCCAATTTGCATTTCAGGACCTGGTTGAACGGAGCTCTGCGCAATGTGGTTTAGTGAAAGGTGTCCCTCCCCTTGGCAGAGGAATTAGAACTAGATGATTTTTAAAGTTCTTTCTAACCCAAGCCATTCTTTGATTCTGTGATTTGATGAACCCATCAATTAACCAGTTCTGCTCTGTTTTGCAGTAGACTACAAGTCTATGCCTAGGCAACTGGTGCATCTCTGCTGAGGAAAACCAAAAGTTTTTATGTAATGTCTAGCTGTCATATATTCAACCTGTGTCAAAAAGGTGTCTTGAAAGTGCACAAAAAGCAAGAGAACTAATAAGTTGCAGATAAAGTCCCTGCCTTTGAACTGAAGTCTGACTTGGCTAGTGACTTTATATCTAGTTTTCAGAAAAACATCACACAATGCTAGTTCTCAAATTTGTATTTGTGATGTAGAGTTAATGCAACATTCTTAGCCCATTGCCAAGTTGTGAAAAACATTTTTCATTGCTTTAATGATGATGATGATGATAGCAGTATTTTTAAGGGAGAAACCAGTGAATTCTTTGTAGCATTTGAAATTTATTTTTTGATGTTACTTTGGAGGCAAAAAGATGCCACTTTTATTAATTGGAATGACTTTGTTTTGGCTGGCATGAAATTTCAGCAGAGAAATAAGAAAGGGAGGTTCAATGCTTCTCTTCTCCTGCTCCAACTGAAATGGCATCACAAGGGATCACCAAGTGAATGTACGTAGTGCAGCTAGAAATTTCTAGAGGGAATATGCTCATTTCAATATTTTTTCTGTACAATGTAAACAGTGACTAAAAGTGTATGTCAGATCTACTTTCTTTTTTCAAGAAATGTGAAAATCACGTACTTAATGTTTTTAAAATCGTGGTCCTAAGATCAGTTGAGTGGCTTTTCCTTCATTTGTCACAACCATAATTACTTTATTGACTAGAATAATGCTAGTGGTGAATGCCTTATAATTTCTTTTAATTAGAAGAAAACCTTTTAGTTAATAATGAAAATAATTAATCTCCTCTAAGGAAAGGACTAGAAAGGAATAAGTTGCTTGATCATGAATTGTGAAAAGTTAAAAAAATTAACAACAGGCTCTAAAGTGAAAGGGAATGCTATCTTCCTCCTCAGTTTTCAAGATTCCTTTCTTTTGTCTACAAATCATTTATGCCAACTTTCTGGGAATAACATCATTAAGACAGCTTACATTTTGGGTAAGAAACATACTTAAAGCATTCATTCTGCCTGATCTGAGAAATCAATATGAGTAGAAGGTGCTTAGGAAGTAAGCTGCACCTCTTATCTGTCATTTTGGCATCTGAAACTCCATCAGTGTAGCAAATTGGTTAAAAGCTAAAGTTCTGATTCAAAGCTATTTAAAAAGTTGCCACATTCAAAAGGATTTTGGATTGGGCTTTGAGACCAGCACCCTTATTTTAGCTGTGCAGTGGTATTTCCCTCTTAGGGAACTACAGTGGTGCTCAGGATTAAGACTGATTCAAGCTGCAGAACGTCTGGGGTTACAGGACTGTACTGAAGTTGGACTAGTTGGTTCTGAGTAAAAGAAAAACTGAATTTTCTATGTTCTGCTCTAGTTTAAAAATTCTTTCCCCTCTTCTTTTCTAGTTACATTGATAAAAATATTCCATGGGTTGAGATGGAAGATACCTGGTCTGTCACAAGGTCATATGTGATTGAATTAGTTCTAGTCCAGCTGAAACGAGTGTTAGAAATTTCATTATTAGATTTTTGTTCAAAAGGCAAATTGTGTCAATTTGTGCAGACTAATCCTTATGTTAAGTTTGTAAGTACAGAAATTCTGAAAAGATTTGACAGAATCAGAAAGTCCTATCTCACAAAAAGTTTTTAATTCCAGAAATTGAGGAGCACTGAGGACTAATAAATCTGCTGGAGACTGCTGCTCTAAGGAGTTAGGTTATGTACAGAAGGGGCTCATGGAATCCTCAAAATTAAATAAGAGTTCAGATTGGTTGCTCTTCACAGTACTGAAGATGCAGGAATCTTTCCTTCTGTAGATCACACAGAAATACAAGTGGATCCTTTCCCCATATTCAAAACTTGGGCAGGGGTTGTTTCGTTTCTTTTTTTCTGCCACAAGCATTTTCTTTGATTAGACTAGCTAAAAGATTGAAAAAACCACACTCTTATAAGGCAATACTCACAGGTATCACAATCCCTCTATCCCTGAGCCTTTTTTCATGATGAAAGTCAGTTGGGTTTCCATGTTTGGGCCAAGTTTTTTCTGTATTCACAGTGATAACATGAACCATTCTGACCTCAATTCATCAGTTAATGGGGCTTTACAATAAAGTGAAAATCTCTAACAGAGAATAATGCTACTTCCACTGTTAGTGATGTGCAGTGCTATGGTTTATTCTCTGTTGTCAAGCAGGGAAGGGGATGAACTCTTCATCTCATCTGTAGGAAGCAGGGTGCTTGGAAGCCTCTGGTAAATCGTTTATTTTGATGAGCTCATTTTCATTGGAGCCTGCAGCATTTGATATCCTTCAGTTACCCCCCTACCGAACACTGTTGAGGCTGTGAGTAAATTGCTATTTGTATCTATCAAGTGATATGTTTCTGCACTTGTGTAGCATCTGCCATCAAGGATCTCAAAATACTATACAAACTTTAATGAGTAAGCTTTCACAACACTCCTGGGAAGTGCAGAAGTACTGTTAACCCAATTTAATAGGTAAAGAAAGCAAGGTGCAGAGAGATCAGTAGACATATATTCAGACTCCTGTCTCTACCTGCATGTATATTTTGCAAACTTTTGTTCATACATAAAGAAAAAATTCAATACCCCTAGAAATGCAAATTGAAAGAAGTGCTTACAGGTTCCCTTTGGGAGAAAAGGATTTCGTGAGTGTACATTTCAGTATTGTGGCGTCTAGAAATGTTCCAGATTTATGAGTAGGCATACAGGTATTTGCAAGACAAAACAAAATAAAAAAAGTCCCAAGTACACTCAAACACTCATTTTTTCTATGAACACCTGGAAACCAATTTGGGGCTGACAGCTGTCACATAACTTAGAGAAACATGGGCATATGTTCTGTGAGGGAATAGGGCTCACTGGGAGAAACCACAACAGCTCAAGACAGTCTGTTTTAAATTAGCAAGTGTCTCTTGTGGTCAAGGCTCCTTAGAAAATTGTTACTCCAGTCATTGATATTTTTATGGTACTGAAATATACACTATTTTGAATTATTGGGGCAATAGCTTTCCCTCAAAGAGTCACCTGTGAGTCCCGTGGGGACACTAAGTCTTTCCATTTCCTCACTCCTGCCCCTCCAGGTCAGCTGTCGAGCTCTGGGAGCTGGCCTGCCCTCCCGTCTGGCCACTGCCAGGAGGCGCCTTGCAAGTGAATTATTACCATTTTTAGCAGCAACAGTAGGGGATGCTGCTGGGTAAAAAACGTAACCCTCCTTGCTTCCCCCTCTCCTAAGGCCTTTCCAGGACAGCCCACAGCACCTGTCAATTTTAGGAGCAGAAACCCAGTAAAAATCAAATCAGCTGTGTTTTAGGCAAGCTCAGATCACTAATTAAGGGTCCATTCAGGTCACTGTTGAATAATTATTTTCCATTTTTATTTTCAAATTGGAAATTATAATTTTATATCATTGCACTGCAAAAAGTGATGCAAAGGAGCCAGGTGGTAGGAAGTTTGATTGGATTATTTCTGATTTCTGAAATGAAGTAAGTTCAACACCATAGCAAAATAGATATTTTCCATGTTTGTAACAATTAATTAGTTCAGAGTGAGGGAGATACATCATGTGAAAAAGATCTTCCTCCAGGCATTTACCAAATGTCTGGAAACTGTGAACTAACTGTGTCTGAGAAGTTAGGACGACATCTAAAATAAAATTGCTGTTGACATATTCCCAGGAAAATAATCTCATGAAAATCTAAGATAATTAGTTATTAGAGTCTACATATTCATGAGTGATTTGGGCTAGGAGAACATGTTCCTTTATCAAGCTCTTATTACTGAAATCTAATTCATCTGGATTACCACAGAGGTTTGTGAGTGCTTTACTGTTCCTTATCATAATCAGAGATGTGATAAGGCTGTTGTAATCCTGAAAGAATCTCTGATAATGGTGTTTGTGGCTATGCCTGGCAGATAACCCTAATGAAATGCCAGGTTTTAGGGCATTAATTGTCTGCAGAGGTCGGAAGGAATTGTTTCCTCCTGAGAGCTGTACTGCAACAATTATCAAGATACATAATGTATGTTGGAGTGAGTTGGTGTATGAGAATTAAAGTTTTTGAAATTTTATTTATTTGTCATTTATTTATTGCTATCTGGCAGGGTACCAGCCCCACTGGACCATGTAACTAACTTGGTATAGCAAGTCTAATGGGAAAGTAACTCTATTCAGACATCCAATACAATGTTAATCCTTAGATCTTGACAACAGACAATACGTTCTGAGAAAGACTGTCTTATTAACTCTGCTAATAAATGTGTCTGTGCTGGAAATGAAAAATAGATTACCTCAATACTTGAACTGCTGTTAGAGAAGAAATACACATTGCATGCATGAAGAGGAGCTGCCATTTCCTTTATGAACAGTGAGGTGGATTTTTTCATGCTGATTTCATATTGTGTACCATGCATGGATACCACATAATCATGGTTACTGGAAAAAACTAAACTCTTTCCTTTTCCAGATGTTTTCCCTGTGAAAATTTTTCAGTCACATTTGCATGTTTAAAAATGTCATACCCCAGCATTTAAATGAATAACACATCCTTGAATGAAATTTGCTCCTGATATAGGTCTAGCGATAGCAGTGCAATTAAATCAGCCATGCATTTGGATAGCTGATTCATTCCAGAAGATAAGAAGCTAGAGAGGGAAATTAGCATTCTAGCTCCTTTTAGATTAGTTAAATCTTGTCACCTTAGAAAACCCCAAAGCCCAGAACCCAGTGGCAGTAGCATGACAAGGATTTCTGTTTTGCTATACTTTTCTCAAAGTGTTTGATTTATATGCTGATCAAACTTTAGTGCTCCTGTTGCTACAGACATTAATTTATCTTACTAGTTCTCTGTAAACCTCTCCAGATCTTTTGAAATAGTGACCACAGACTATCATACTCACTGTCTTTAATTTTTGTAGTGCTGATGCCTAGCTGAAGTCATTGCAATGGAAAGAAAATTAGAGCATTTGCTGACTGTCTCTAAGTAAATGCTGGTCATGCTGGTCATGGTCTGATCTGCCTGATGTGTATTTTCCCTTTTGTTTAATAGATGTGGCAGCAGGATTAAGACAAATAGCAAAAAGTGTTCTATTTTTCATAGCATGTAAAAATGTACTGTTTTATATCTAATGTAGAACTCATTGCCATATATTATATTTAACAGGCCTTTGGATAGGCTCATTGGTGTTTTTTAAATCTGGAAGTCCAATGTGGTCCATGGTGAAGGAATCCTTTTCCACAGCTGAGGGTGTGCTCAGAAGGACACCTGAATCAGCAGCTGCCCTGTGTGCAGCCTTGCCCTTTCTGCCCAGCTGGGGAGAGAGGTTGCTGTGAAGAAAGGGGTGGAAGAAGAGAAAGAACCTCTAAGGCTGATGTTTGCTGTCATTGCTCAATCAGTAATGAAACAAATGCAGGAAAAGTAAGAAAAAGAAGGATATAAATTATTTTAAAAGAAGCTTCTAGTGGACAATAGTTAGGCTTGGAACAGAATTCAAACAATATCGTATCAAATATGTCTTTATTCCAATTAACTTTGTGACAGGCCCATTCATGCAGATTTAAATATAGCTCTTAATTGGTGTACTTTCTAGGGCATGGTAGGTATTTGATCGTTTTAGATAACAGAACAGCAGAAGGGAAAATTAAACTGACAGAGTGCAGAGAGAGAAGATGAAATGTACATGTGGTATGGAACAATAAACTATTATTACAAATGTTTGTAATCAGATCACATCTATTCATTATCGATTTTTTTTTGTCTAATAATATTTGTTTATTATAATTGGCTTTTGCAGCAGTATTTCCCAGAGTGATGCAGATTAAAGCCTGATCCTAAGGCCTTGGCTTGATTAACATTTCTTTTCTTTGGTACTGGATGGGAGTCTAGATGAGGGGCTGTCCCTTAAGGGCTGTAGCCCTTCTCAACAAGAATTGAAAGACCCTGGTGCAGCAGAGACCTTTGTAGATGGATGCCTACCCTGGCAGTCACAAAGTATGCACTTGCTTTAGGTGCATAGTTATGTACTACTGACTTTGAGCAACTCAAGGTTAAACATGAGCTAAATGCTTTGCTTTGCATGCTGTGTCTGGAGCAGAGGGAGGGAGCAGTGACAGGTTCGTTAGCTGTGCCACCAGGTGCCCGGCTCCCCCTGCATCGCTGTGCTGTTATTTAGGCCAGTGATGATCACAACAGCCACATTCAAGAAGCAAAGTGAAGTTCCTTGAGACAGCTCATTACAAACAAGACGTACTCTCACGTGCCTGGAAAATAAAGCCTCTGTATTTGCATTTTCCAGAAGATTGTTTGCTGCAAAAATTTGAAGCAATCCATGGACCTTGCCTGTTGATACCTACTGAGAGCATTAATTGTCTCCAGTCATTGTTAGAGCATCTGTTTCCCATTTTGACAAGTACACTTATCTCCTTCTTCACTCCCACCCCTCCCTTTCACATCCCTCGTCTAAAGATAATGAATAAATTACAGAGAGATGACAAACGTGTTGATAATCAAGATGAAAAACAAATGAACTAGAAGTGGCTATGTTTCTACATGAAGCTGTAAATTGCTTTCTTTTCTTGTGCAGTGAAACTTATGGCTTCCTGTCTAAAAATACCAGAACGTGAAAAAATTGTTAGAAGTGTGATAAGAGAGAAGGGTCTCTCTTAAGAGAGGCAACAAAGCCTTTGGGGTCTCTCACCTTGTTGGGGTGAAAATGGAGATGAGAGAAGAATCCATAGGGGTTGAAAGCAACATAAGAACCTGGGTAGATGGAGAGTCAGGATAGTGAAGATGGAGTTAAAGAGTTTAATTTTAATTAGGATTTAATAAGTGAATATTTTGCT
The DNA here is from genome assembly GCA_034509425.1 of Eopsaltria australis. Lineage (NCBI taxonomy): Eukaryota > Metazoa > Chordata > Aves > Passeriformes > Petroicidae > Eopsaltria > Eopsaltria australis. The sequence continues at coordinate 1,152,130 of JAVTVJ010000007.1, forward strand.
AATGAAAGCAAAGGGCTGGACTAAGACAGAAGACACAGAGCAGCAGGACACTGGGCAGTGAGACACCAGACAGTGGAACACTGGGCAGTGGGACACCAGGCAGTGGAATATTGAGCAGTGGGACATTGGGAATTGGGACACTGGGCAGTGGGACACCAGGCAATGGTCTGGCCAGCGCTGTACTGACCCCTCGACATCTTTATTGCAGGTGGCTTTCCTTCCAACAGCTGTCACACTTCCCTGATTTGCTCATGTGTAAACCCACATTTGCTACTAGCTTAGGGCACAACTTAGTATTTTAACCTTCATGCTCCTGATGTGTTTAATGGACTAGAATCACCCTCACCTTCTGTGTCCTCTGCTATTCCAGCCATGGGGTCTGCCCACAGCCCAGCCAGTGCAATCCTCCCCACACCCAGAGTTTAATTCTGCCTATCAACAACTGAATCTTCTGAACTTACAAAAGCTGTTGTATTAGCTTAGTGTCATGCGTCTCTAGGATAGGAGTGTGACGGCACTGAAGAAGAAACTACTTAGATGTTGGAAGATCATCTTCGGCACCTATAAATTGGAATAAATTCAGACTTTTCAGGAGGATTATGGTAGTTTATATGATTTTTAACATGATTGCTTCAGAATATGTTGAAAATTTGTGTAGTGATATCAGGATTCCTAGCCTCTGCATTTTAATCACTCTTTCTCTTGAGCTGAAATGAATGCACTATATAGCTAAATAATTAAATTAAATTAAACATTATTTACCTAAAAGTCTGCACAATACCTCTTGCCAGAATATGAAGGGCTGTGAAGTGGATTAATCTAATTCATCTTTTGGTTTTAAAAATTTCATGCACGTATGGCATTCTTGTTCATTAAAATTCAAAACTGGATAAATATGAAATAAATTCAGCTCACTGAATTTTTATATTTGGAGAAGACTGAGACATATACAGAAAACAATGCTTTCATAAATAAATTGTGCTACTCTTCCAATACAAGCACTTTTTTCTGCAGTGTGATAATTATTTGGGGTAGGCATAGTCATGAGAATTATTATAATTAGCATTTTTCAGCATTGTTCTGTTTTAAAAAAGCATTGCCAAATTGCTGTGGGATATATTTCTGAGAATCATCAACCTTGTTACACATATGAGGGAACTCAGGCAGAGGTAACTGCTCCCTTTCAGCAGGAAGAGTCACTGAAAGAGTTCATCTGGGGAATTTACAACTCAAAATGTAACATTTTCTTCCAAACTTGGAATGTGTTAGTTAGCTTTCAAGTTCATTAATAACTCAAGTCCATAGCTTGGAGGCTGTTCAGTTGTTCGTCTGACAGGAGTGGATGTCTCTCTTTGGCTCCCACTGAACTCATACCTGCAGCTCAGAGGAGCAGCCTCACAGGTGGCAGGTGCAGCCCGTCTTAAGGCCTCTGCACAGCTCTTTGCCTTCTTGTCTGGACTGTAAGTGCTGTCATTCTGGGGCCACAGGCTGCTGCCCTGGGCTGAGGTCAGACTCTTAACAGGTCAGATACAGGAACTAAAAGATCCCACCAGTTTACACCAGTTCAAGCTTCTCTGCCCAGGACCATCTCTCCTCCACCAGCACGTTTCAGACTTGGCAGCTTATTTTGTTTGACTCATCTCAGATTTTAACAGAGAGCTCCCTCATTTGGAGGTCTGTGGTAGAGTCAGGGCTCTCAGTAATAGCCCTCATTAATAATATTAACAAGTACAAAATGTGGGCATTATTATAAACCCATGGTGGCTCCCTGGGAGAGTCATGTGTTGCTTTTTGACCTAGTTGCATTGCTTGAGAATATTCCTGATGGGGCTAAAGACACTGCATGACTACACAGGGTCTTGGAAGATGTTAGGTGGGATATTTAGCAGGGGCAGAAATCAGTATTGACAAGGGATATTGCTCCAGAGATGAATATAAGGAAACCAACTGGTTGAATGATCATAAAACAGCTTATCCTCAAGTACCACCTGGTGCTACAGCAATGCTCTGGGTCTGGTGCTTGTTCTACAGAGATGAGCCAAAGATTCTGCCAAAGCACAACCAGCATGATGAATGTTGCCCTTTGAATTCTCTTTTTTACTCTTCCATTTTCCATGCAGAGCTGTGAGCCGTGATAACCTAGTGTCAATAATAAACACAGTGCAGTATCAGCAGAAGAAGCCTCTAATCACCCTCGAATTCTGACTAGGTCCAGAAGTTTCAGATAAGACTAAACACTTTTCCTTTGAGATTATCCCCTTGATAACCAGATCAAGGAGGTTTCCTAGAAAAACAGAAACTTCAGAGTCCTCATTTGAACTCAGTATTTTATGTTTTTTTAAGATTTGTAAATACTACTCTAATTGCCCTGCTACTCAAATATTTTTATTCTGTACCTCTTAGGAACATGTAAAAACCACAAAATTCGCTACAATTGGTTAACCAAATGTGATTAGATCAAAACTTGTTTTCACAGGGAGAAAGTACTGAGGATTTCCTCCTCCCTTCCTCTGTGAAACAAGAGTTCAAAGGAACTGTACTTTCAGACACTATAATTAGGTTTGATTGAAAAAAAGAGAACTTTTTCTTCTTAATTAATATAAGGCTTCCTTGAGAAAATTTCAAATGCACTAAAGAGTGATTTTCTTTTCATTTGAAAACTCTTCTAATTTAAAAGTTAAAAGGCCTTTGAGGCCAACAGTTGCAATGGGAGCACAGCTGAACTTTTTTGGGGAGAATAACACTATTATCAGAAACTTATTAGCAAAGAAGAATAGTTCAGTGGGTGAGTAGCTATCTTTGGACTCGCAGAATAGTGAAGTTTCTTTGGGGAGCACCAAATTAATGAGAAGCAGTTTTCAGAAAATAAGAGTGTAATGTGGGTATAGCTTCAAGCAAAATCTTTTGGCATTTTGAAATGATACTTTTGAGTTTTAAAATTAGCTAAAATCATAAAATATGGTAAATAGCATTTAATTTGGCTTAAAAGAAAGATTTTCAGTTGAAAGAAATGTTTGGGTCAGCAAAAGATATGCTCTCTCTCAACACACAGAGTGCACAGCCATCTGCATCCCTGAAAGCATTTAACAATTATTTTTGCTATCAGGATAGACTGAAAAATGTTCTCAGTTTTCCAACTAAAACATCCAATGTTTACATAACTTGTTTTTTTTTCAGAGCTTGGAATTTAGTTTCTGGCTCTGCAACAGAATTCCTGGATAACCTTGTGGACTTGGATGCAGGTTTACAAGAGGAATCACAAGAAATTTGTATCAGATTTAGTCAAGGAAGTTTTAAATCTGCTCAGCTCTAACTTTAGTGGTGCTAAGACTCCAAGAGTGTCTTAGTTTTTAAGTAGTGTTTGCCTAGGTGCTTAATGAGGTGCTGCACTATTGGTTAGTCTGAAGGTCTGGCTTTTCTCTAAACATAGAGCTGCCTCTGGACTCTGTCTCTCAGCTCCCTTGCCAGTTGGATTTGCTCTGGAAGGCACTTTTAGTGTATGCCTGCAGATGCTTCAGAGAAAATGTAGTGCAGCTCCTGTTTCCTGGAAAACACAGATGAGGTTTTCCTGAGGGAGGTTGCATCCCTTTCCACTGAAGTGTGGGTGTTCTGAGTCCCAAGGAACAGAGAGTCATGGGTGGCCTCTGTGTTCTCTGTCCAGAGAAATGTAGCTTGGAACAGGCGTGTGTTCACAGGAAGGTTTCACAGAGAATTCTTTTGAGATTGATTATAGTGACACAAAGAAGGGAAAAAGTTAAATCCTTCATTATATCTACAGATTGTTCTCATTCCACAGATATGAAGTGACATGCTTTGAGTTTTCAAATCTAGTTCTTTTCAGACTGCAATGCAGGACTCGTGGTCAGGATTTGATTTTTTTTTTTTTTTTTTTTTTTTTTTTTTTTTTTTTTTTTTTTTTTTTTTTTTTTTGCCAAGAATGTGAGAGATCCAGGCTCAGTTTCTCTGAAAGAGCTCCCATCCACATTAAGCTTCCATCTCCATGGCAATGCCTAAAACCCCAGACTATGTTCTGGCAGGAGTCCACCGTTCAGGACACCCTGTGCTAGGTGTCCTGTGAGCCATGGCTATCAGCTCCTGGCCACTGAGTTCACAAAGCTGTACTGCACTGAGCAGGCAGCTGATGGGGTTGTGAAGAAAGCTGGATTACAGAGGAATTAAGGTATCCATGGGTTTCCAGTAGTTCATCAGTCTTCTACTCTCTTGGCACTGTGAGGCCTTTGAAGGTCAAGACTGGTTCACTGTTCATGCTGATGGACTACCAAATCAGATTAGTCTTGGATTTTTTTGCAGTGGATATTGTATTTCACCTACAGGGAGAAAGGAAGTCCAGTTCAGTGGAGAAAGGTAAAGAATGCCACTCTATCCTTTGCCCTGCCAATAAAATACAGAATACGTTCTCTGTGTCTCTAATAGTGCACTTTCCTTTAGTTTTGTGCAATAGAAAAGGCCCAGAATTCAGAAATATGACTAATGATCATGAGTGATAGAATAAAATTAATAACTTTTTCTCTTCAGGTTTAATTTAGATTCTATGAGACTACTGTAAAACATTCACTGAACTTACTAAAGAGTGGCTAAAATTCTTAGTATTACTTGCCATTCAGACTCTTCAGTAGTATTTGTGTTTTTTAAATTGTATTCTTCCAGAGCATGGCTTGCTTTTACAGAAATTTTATTATTTATTATCTTACAGATTTATTTCCTATATATTCCTGTTAATGTGGAGGATATAGCAATGCACCATACCAGGAAAATAAAAAGTAGAAAGTAAAGAAAGGGTAATACAAAAAATGAGTTGTCACTGTTATTAAAAGTTCAGTGATTGTCATGAAAGAATATATAGCTATTTCATACATGAAAAGTAAAAAGATGATGAAATAATCATTGTGGTAAGAATCCTTGAAGCCATTTTGACATTTTTAGGTGATAAGTATATGAATGGAACAGCGATATTTGTGTGAAGGATTCTGTCTCCAGTACACACCTGAGGAAATCTTTATTTTTTCATTTAAAGAGATCTGGAAATACCCGTATCACTACTGACTGTGGATCATAAGTCTCATGCATGAGGCAGTTTATTTCCTGTTGTGTAGGATGAGTGCTTCAGCCTTGTTCTCCATGAAAGTTTCAGTTCTAACTTCAGCTTTTACCTGGGGACATAAAAATGTATGTTTTGGCAGGTATAAATATTTTTATATGGTGGTTCTTGGAAACTGTGGGACAAAACTCAGATACAATCTGACATGAATATAAATTGGTAACTCCTCAATATATAAACATGTTTAGGACAATTTAAAAAAAAAAAAAAAAACAAACAAAAAGCCAACATAAAATGAGGCCAAAAGATTTGCAGGAAGTGAGAAGATCACCAGATGAAGACTTTTCCCTAATAATGTACTTGAAGCATTTCTTCTAAGTCAGCACTTCTTGGACAGTTACTGCATAGATATATCATTCATTCAGAGATCCATGCCTAGGTGTCTGCCTGGGTATTCTAATCAAGAAAGACGCATTTTTATTTCAAATTATTTTCCAATTCAAGGTAGTTCATTTATCATAATGGAGAAACATCTTCACTTAGATGCTGGGCTAACAGGGTTTGTGTGGCTTCTAGATCATCAATCTCTGCCAGAAGAAAATTCTGACTGGTTTCTCACCAATGGTGCCTAATGCTATAAATTATATTTTTGTCATATGCAGCTGGTGCTATTCATGATTCAAGCAGGAAGATATGAGAGCTGCTGAATTCTACTCATACGTATCAGAACATGCTTCAGTGGCCTCCAGAAGAGGAAGGCAGTAGTGTAGTTAAAGCTTTGTCTTGCCTACAGCACAGGTAATCAAGTCCAATCTTTCACATTCATGGTCACCTGGTAGGTAATTACTATGAGGCAAAATACCCCATTATTTAGCTAAATAATAAGCAAGACACATACTCTTAGACATGATAGTCCTATCAAAACATTTACTTTTATTAATTTGCTTAAATTAAAATTTTAAAATTAAGCAGGATCAAAACAGGCTAGATAACCTAGAGAGTATTTTTTTTTTAAAGTCTTTTGTTTAGGAAGGATTTGGAAGCAGAAGGAGCCTGAGGCACAATTATGTGAAAAGACCTAGGAAGTAGTGAACTTGATATGAACCAGAAAGAAGAGACTCCACCCATACACAACATACAGCAGGCAGTCCTTTATTATAGGAAAATTTAACATGGAGATTAAACAAGACTGGAAGACAAAACTTCTCGCTCAGAAGTCGTCCTACTGGGAAACATGATGATGTGGAAAATGTTTATATGGCATTTTATGTCTTTTATGTGTGTTCTGGGAAAAGAGAGACGCTTTCCCTCTGCAGGACTGCCCATAAAGTATGCTTCACCTGTGTACTGATCACTCAAAATTAAAACAAAATGCCTCATCAGTTAGGGTAACACCATACCACATTGTCAGTGACTAAATTCCTGTTGTTAGGTCTCAGTTTGAAGTACATTATATTTTAATTACATTCAGTGTATGATCTAGGTTTAGTAGGGCAAAAAACCCATAAAACCCTAGGACAAAGCTATTTAAACAGAATAATCTCTGAAGCTAATTATACATAATAGCCAGTAAGGGGAGATGATTTTCCATTTCTTAATATTAATATATTAATACATGTTATTATTCTATGTATAAGGCATATTAATATATCTTCTGGCATGATTTTTCTATTTAAAGTATAAAATATTTGAAAGAGTGAGCTTTAGAAGAGACTAAATTACTAAAGCAGACATAATAATTAACATTTATATAATGCTTCATAATGCACTAAAAATTTATAGTAATTTTACTATGTAATATATATTTATTAAAATGTTCAAGCACACACATACTTTTTTTGCCAACATTATCTTTGCTAATATTACTTGTTAGCTCTACTAGCTAACAGTACTTAAATGAGATATTAACAGCTCTTTTATATAATTCTTTTTTCATCAAACTTTTCACTCTTTTCAAAAAATTGAGGGTTGTCAATTCACTTTTCTTACATGGTGAATTCTAGTTTAACTTGTTTCTTGTGGAAAAAAAGTTACATATTGTAAATAACTAAAAAAAAAAGAGAAGTATAAGATGAGAAAATCTTTATCAATCTTTCCTTCACTTCTCCCTTTCTTAGTATATTCTGAAGGTTTGATTATTTAAATGCCATAAGCATTTTTGAAATTCAGGTTTGAAATATTGTTTGATTGTTTAGTGATTTTTAGTTGATGTGTGGTACTTATAGACTTGGGGAGATTGTTGAATCACTTACTAAAACTTGTCTGCAAAAAAGGCTGGATAATGTATTTGTATTTCCAAAGTGAAAACTTTTGGGCATTCATTTCAAAGTAATGTCTTGAGACTAAATGTAGTTTTGTTATATTTTTAAATAAAGGCGTGTGAAAACAGTGTGTCAAAAGTGCTGTCTTTTTAGAAAAATTATTTCCTTCCACTGGCAATTCTGGATCACAATCAAAATTCGTTATTCAATTCTGTTCCCAAGCAGAATATTTCTGTCAGGAGTAATCTAAGTTTACTGTCACCAACCAGATTTCAGCATGCTTCCAAGATCTGGCACATTCAGAGCTGTTTGTAGGGAAGCTGTGAAAGATAAAAGGAGAGTAAGTCCATGTAGCCAACTGATCATTTATTGAAATAATGAAGGAATTTTTGATCTCAAGCTACACAGTGGAATTAATTCAGAAATGTGCCCTTTATTCTGCAAAATAGAGTCTTTCATACATGCATAAATATATAAATAAATATATTCACTTTCAGAGGCTTAGTTTGTGGAAGCAGGATTCCAGACTTGTTGAGTAGATGGTCCAAATTCGGACTGCATTTTCTTCAAAGTAAAACCGACAGTACATCCCCTTATCTCACCAGAATGATTCTGGAAATGTTTAAACATTGACAAAAGCTCTGCTTTCCTCTGCTTTGTTCTCTTTGAAACAAACCATTTTGCTGATTTTTTTGGTAAATGAGGAAAAGTGCTATATTCTCAGAGAACATTTCCACCCAGAAACTTCATATGTTGAGTGACTGACCTTGTGTCACTGCCATTGCCAATCAAAGATATTCATATAAAATTTTTATTAGTTCAAAAAACCCCAAACCCAAACAGGCTCCAGGACTGACATCCTCTGGAACAATCCTCTGGAAATAAGGATTGGAGGTTACTGGGGCAGATCTTTTGGCATTGTGGTTTCCCAGTAAGTCATCAGCTTCCAGGAAAATCTTGCTTTGACCAGCCAGTATTTGTCAGTTCCTTACTCTGCATACTCCTTCATGTCTTCAATATATTTTTTTCTTTAGAGAGGCTATTTGTTTTGCATTTTAGCTATCAGATAGGAGGAAAGATATAGCTGTGAGACGTACAATACTTACCTTAGGCTATATTATTATATGGATTTTTTTAGTTTTTTCTTTTTGCTTGTCCTAAGCAGTGGTATCCCTTGTAGGATCTTAAGCTGCATTGCATTAATATCTGAAGTCTGAATTGAACTATCAGATGTCTTTTGCTAGATGTTCTACAAAGTAGATAGGAAAAACCCACAAGTTCTTCTCTTCTTACAGCTGACAGTTAAGGAAAACATTCACCCTTGTGACAGCACTTGTAAATATGATTAAATTTAAAGCACATGCTTAAGATCTGCTGAGAACATGAGCAGGCTATCTACTTAAGACGATTTCCTCCTCAGAAGCTTGGTCTTAGATGGGTAAATGCTTGTCAGTTTTCTGTGAATTGTTACTGAAAACCACTTCTTTGGGTAATTATGAATATTTATTTAAAGGCTTTGCAAGTTTTGGTTGGTGACTGTATTTTCAATTTCACTACACATACTTTTTCTAGAAGTTGTTAAATATATTTTCAATTATTAAAAAGTCTTGCAAGCAAAATAAAACAACCAAAAACCCTAAGATAATGTATTAACTAAAAGACTGCTTAATAATGTCATTTTATATTAACATGTATTCATGGGTACCCAAACATCTGAATTTAATTTTTGGTGTTAATTTCTCAGTTTCACGTGCAATGAATAGAAAAGTCTTTCTTTTAAAAATGAACTACCATACAGTATATTAAGAATATTATTTTCATTAATGGAAAGAATTCTGGCCCATGTTAGCAAGAAAGTGAGAAAAAACTCCACCATCAATAACTGTCCTTTTGTGACATATGAACAAGAGGCATCAGCTCTCTTACCTTTCTAATTGGTTTTATTACCTTCAAATTCAGTACACAAAATGTAGCTGTCCATTCATGATTAGATTAATTTCTTACATAATGACCTTTTTGGTACCAGAATGGAACACTTCTAGATTTCAATTCTCTCCGCCTCAATTGCGTTGCTGTAATGCAGACTAACTCTTCTGACAGTCATGCTCAGTATGCTTCTTAAGAGTAATATAGCTATGACTATTTTGGTTTTAGGTCAGGGTGACAAAATCCAATTCCTGAAAAAAGAAAAGAGGGAGTAAAAATTGCTAGTAGAATTTTTCTCATCTTTGAACTACTTAGCAAATCTCTCAATGACCGCAGCAGGGCTTCTATCCCTCGTTTTTCCTGGGAGCATTGATAATGTGTAGCACAGTCTGACCACTGTTGAAAATAATTTTCTTGAAATGAATCTTGGTTTCACAATACCAGTCAATCCTTCTCAATGAGCTGCTTTGCCTACAGTTCTTCACCTTGTTTTTAAGGCACATTAACAATTTGTTAAAGGCTAATACAAAAATGCCATTGTCATGGTATCAGTCAAGGATAATTATAAAACAATGCAAAAAGTAAAGTTTTCTTATCTGTTAAACTTACTTATAGAATTTTGTTTTCTATATTTTGCAAATGTGGTTATTTATGAATAAAAATATAGCTCATTTTCACAAGAAGTTAATTAAAACTACACGGGCAAACCATTGTGTTCACTAACAGAGTATCGCATCAAAATGACTGTTATGGAGTCCTTTGAAATATATTTTCAGACATCTGGACATTTTTTTTTTTAGAAATAGATAAGAATTTACAAATGAAATGGAAGGGAAGATGTGAGTCCAAATAACAAAGTGCCTGTTCATCAGAAAAAAAGCAAATTTACTGATGCTTTTATGAGAGTCAGGATAATCCATGTTAGCTTTCTTTCACAAAATGACAGGAGAAATTCATATTGCTCTTTCAAGGATTAATAAATCCCAGTGAAGTTCTTACTTCACTTTTGGATTGCTCATCTCACTTTATGACTATAGACAGAGCACATGTGCCTAAATGCAGTTTTTTCTTTAAATGATGAATTTCAGCTAAAATTATGAACAACTGTCTGTAAGTCTTTTCAGTCAAGTATTTTTCTTTTCCTGAAAAAAGAAAACCATACACATTTCGTCTCAGTGTAGTAACCAACAGTTTTTATAAAAGGATAGGATGCACTGACTCTTAAAAAAAAAAAAGTATATAAATCAACAAGATCTTGCTCCTTAACAATTCTCTTCTGTCAGGGTATGAGAGCAGGCGCTTTGACATGATGAAGATGCTGGCTTCCCTAAGGTCCTTCTGATCTTCTCTGCCCTCTAAAAGTGCTGCATGAGAAAACCCACCTTCAATTAATCAATACGGAGATTGATTTGTTCCCACTCCTCCCCATATGTGAAATGATCTTTTCAGAAAGTGGTAATTGAATAACTGGATTAATTTCATCCTTACCTCCTCCAAGAACTGTGGCAAAATACCACTGCTATAAGGGCAAAACAGAACTTGTTAAGAAATAAGACTAGAACTGTGTAGTACAAAGTATTAATGAGCAACAATTTAAACAGTGCTAGTGCATCCTTTGTAAAGCTGGGATCTAATTCATTCTTTGAAATCTTGCCCAAGTCAACAGATACTGAAAATAAATTTCTAAGGCACACAGCAATGCAAAAGCCTCGCCATATCTCATCTTCCCTCTTGGCTTATCCATAGCCATAGTGCCAGAGAAATGTATGTAATTGTATTGTATGATGATGCTGTCACAAAAGTCCCAGAACATCTCCGCACCCTTTTATTTTTTAAAATATTTTTACAAAATCTGTTTTATTTCCTTTCTGTGTCATTTCAAGCTCCCAAATTGTTATTCCTCTGGGGTGAGTCTGGTTGCTTGTGCAAGAAATTCTGGCTTGCTTTACAAAGGGTTATACAGAGCTGCTCCCTCCCCGCTCTTTCCATGCACACAACCACTCTGCCTTTTAAAACCTTCTCTGATCAGGGATCAAAGTGGAATGGTTTAGTGAAGTCACTTCATGGTCTGTGTCTCCAGAGAAGAGGGAGGTGTGCCTCTTCCCTCACACAGGATGTTCAGTTGCACACAGACAGGACAGGCTAACCAGGAAAGGCTTATAGAAATTGATGTTTTGTTTCTCAATTACAAGTCAGGGAATAGGAAAAGGAAATTAAAAGGGAAGGAAAAATAGAGTGAAATAGAAATTGGGAAGTTACATAGTGTCCTTTCCAGAGTTCTCTCTGGTATGCCTGTACTATCTTTGGTTCTGAAGTTATTTTATGTCTACATTTTTTAAAAAAATCTTCACTTACAAATTGGTTACTTTTTGTTATATGCTTTTTAATCTAAAAATATCTCATACTGGAGCAAATGTTTTTCCTTAAACTGGGACAAAGTTCATAATAAAATTGTAATGAATTACATTTAACTTCTTTTTATCTAATGTTGGCTTATTTGAATTTACAATAAGCTGAGGGAAGTCACAGGCCCTTCTGCTGTATTGTATTATAGGGCAACCCAACGAATGTTTTAACTATAGAGTTAGTGAATGTAGGCTTTAGAACAAGACATGGAACACAGTTTCTGGCTCTTTGTTTCATCCCTGCTACGTGCAGAATGTGATATTTAAGAATATTGGCTGGGCATGTAATAAAAAAAAGGACAAAGTTTTGGCTTTGCATCCACTCTTGAATAATGAAATATCCTTTTTCCTGCAAATATAGTGATTTTGGCTTGGAATTGCCTTTTTTCCTGAGACTTAGAGTACCACATGTAGTGGAGTGCTTGGCAAACTGTTCATGAACTGAAGTAGGAAACGGAAAAGAAGAGCAGCATGGAAGTTGAAGATTTGATCATCAATGTAATCCTAGGGTGAGGGCAGGTATCCTAAGTCACAGATATAATAGGACAGGCAGAGCTGAAAATCATGACCAAGACATAGAAAATCTGAGAACAAAACCCCAAGTTGCCTTTTTGTATTTATTTAACTGTGTTTGGGGAAATAGAAGCTTGTGTTCTTCCTTCATACATAAATGTCCTCTTAAAGACTATCCTGTATCATTCATTTCCCCTCATATAAATGACCCCAAGTCTTGGCTAATTGCTTAAACCAAAATTTTTACAAGACTACTGACATAATCTGGAAAAATTAGGCTGCATTGGTTATCTACTTTCTTGATGTTGTTATAGAGTAGAAAAATGTTTATTTTAGAGACAGTATGTCTCAGGCAGGGAAAGCTTGCTACAGAAGAACTGCAACTCAGCAGTAAGCAATTGGAATTACCAAAGAAGACTTAATCATTATTGCAATTTTAAATCATGGTAAACAAAAACATCAGTAATTATGGTCTTATTTGTGGTAATACAGACATATGGTTATGAAGAAAAATGAGAGAGAGAGAGAGAGAAATTGCTTGTGTGGTTCATAATGGATGACACTGAAATCATAATATATGCAAAGAGAAAATGGTTGCTACACCTCACTGTCATTGCAGCCATTCTGTACCAAGCCAGAACTAAAGATACAGGTAAACACAGCATCTGCCCAGATGTGCACATCTGTACAGAGCTATCAAAACCCAGCTGCAGCTTAGTGGTTCTCTCCAAAATCTTTCAGGAAGCAATTGCTAAAGCCTGTATTGACATCTCTTTTGACAACTGTGTAATCTCTTACAAATTGATGGTAAATGCTGCTTTACATCATCTTGTCACAGGTTGTCAGTGAGGTGGGAAACAAGCATATATTTCAATGTCTACTTCAGGTTTGGTTTACCCTTGAAGTCTCCTATGCAGATTTGCTCTTCTCTCCTAGATCAAAAAGTATCTGGCAACGGGGAGACCTTACTGATGTTTCAAATCCAGAGGCTTAATATTTTCTAAATAAATCTAATTTACAATTATTCCACTTGATCCCTTACTTGATATTTAGACACCAAGAAAAATTGTAATGGTCATTTAGATACTTGAATTTCTTCTTTCATTTTCAGTACAGACATAAGAAGTCACAACATATGGATATATGAACAGGATCCTGAATGATCCAAGAGGGGATTTTGATTATAGTCCATTCTAGATTATGAGGTCCAGGCAAATTTCTGAATCAAATTCTGAATTTTTAACCACATGAGTGTGAAGCTTTTCATATCCAGAGCTTTGTTTTTAACAACTGCATATTTCATAATTCTAGCATACAGTAGCTTCCTTCCCTATCTTCTCTTCCCTAAGCAACATCCTCCCCTTATCACTAGGTACCAGACAACTTTGTGTCAGTCCCTCTCTTTAAATAATGTAACCAGGTTCCCAACTGTGCTTTTCTTCACTACTTTTATCTCTTCATTGTTTTAGACCTGAAAAGTGGTTTGATGTCCCAGAAAATGTCTGTCTTTTCTTCATTGTGGCAATCTAATATCAGCTCTTCTTAAAAAATTCTCATCTTGCTTGTGTGTGTATAGGTATAGTCCAATACTTAAAAGAAAATCCAGTTTAGGATACACTATCACATTTGTCAAAAAGCTTCGGGGGTTTTCCTCACCTTTCCTGACTTGCCAATTTCTCATCTCATTATGTTTCTCCACTGCAGGAGTTAAGTACTGGGTTACTTGCCATGTTGCAGTCTGTGCTGATTCTAACACGCACTAAAATGTCAGAATCCTGCAAACTTTTTATTTTCTGGGATTCTGTGGAAACAAACAAACAAACAAAAAGAGAAAGAACAACCTACCCCTTTCCCCCCCAAAAAAAACCCAGCAAAGACCTCCTATGATCTTCTTAGAATACAAATTGAAAAAAAAATCGTAAAAAAAACCCCTGCTCATAATATTAGCTAATAGTTTAATAATTCTGGTGCACTGCTCATGGTGTACCAGAAGCTGGTGGTAGAAAATGCCTTTTTCTCTATCTGATCTCATCACTGAACTAGTGGTAGCGCTGGTGATATTTATGATTTTCCCAGCTATTACTTACTGTAGGGGATCAGCACAAACAACTTATTGATACCATAATTGCTGTAGCCAGAGGACTTCTGATTCTTTCACATTGGTGGAGGTTTGTAACAACAGAGAAGCAATGACATGATGGCAGACTTATATTGAACCCAGGAGACTACCTGGAGCCAGCATTTTATTTGCTTCTACTGTTACTCTACATTTTAATACAATAATCAGATTCAGCCCTAATTCAGACATGCTGACAGACATAGGAGTGGCTGAAGGCAGAAACATAAACGTGTCCTCTGCACCCTTATAGTTAATCCAGTCAGTGTTTGGATTTTTAAGAGCTTTAAAACTAAGTTGTTAATAACCCTTCTGCCTGAAAATGTCATTTAAAGTATTGGAAAGAGAACAGAACAACTCTCCAAACCTCAAATATTATGAATCTGTTCTTTTAAAGTGCTGTTTCTCCTGTGTCTGTCAGTTTGTTTGTTTTCACAGTTTCTTAATGATACAGTACACTGAAAAAAACCAAAATTGGTCAGGTTTTAGTAAGTGAGACCTTAAGCTTGCCAAATTGATCGTCATTGAAATTGCAAGATTTCATTCCCTTTCCTGAAAGGAAATTTGCAGTAATTAGGCAGACACTCAGACTTCACACAAGAGGACAGCAGGCAAAGACTTTGTGCAGAGACTTTACTATGACCGTAATTTTGCAGTGTCTTGTGCAAAGACAAAGACCAGCTATCACACAGTGAAAATTCCTTGAATACCATTACACAGACAGGATATGTCATCATATAAACAGGAAAGATGTTCACCACAGTGTTTCCCAATCACCTGGGTTATTGCACAGTTTTTACCTATTATGGTAACAGGTAAACAGTACCCTAGAGGGTCACAAACTATAATCCTCACTCTCAATAGGTCCAAGAGGCAACAAACCCACAATTGTCTTTCTCAGCCCATCCCTGGTGACCTGGATATGCTTGCATGGTCACCTCTGGGCCTAGGAAAGAGGTTTATTGTAGCATTCAAGGCCTATTCTTCTATTATACACACAGTGTAACCTCAATGAAATTATTCCTTTCAGGAAAGGGAATGAAATCTTGAAATCACAGGACAAAGTGGAAGAAGCCCTCCGGCAAGGAGATAAGGTCAAAATAAAATGCGATTGAAAGAAACCAGCAAATTCGCAAATGGACCGACTGCAACCAAATGCACTCAGATGAAATGAGGTACAGTTTAAAGGACCAAAACTTGCCAAAATTATTCCCATTGAAATCCCTAAACAAGGGAACAAAGGTGAGCAAAGAGACGAAGAAGAAACTGAAGAAATGAAATTTAAAAAAAAAAAAAAATCTGAAAGGAAGTAAAACCAAGAAAAGCCAATGGGATGACATGAAGTGCAGGGAAATGGACTGAAGCTTGCCCAATTGATCATCTTTGCATGTAAGACATGGTATTGCAATCAGAGTGTACATGGTGGTTAAGGGTAGTTCAATTATTAGTCCAATTATTAGTTCAATTATTAGTTCAATTATTAGTTCAATTATGTAGGGTAACTGGTTCTTCAACCCTGTGAACCTTGAAATCACAGGACTATGTGATGTAAACCAGTAACAAAGAAGAATTTATGGAGGTAGTTATTTGGTTGTAGTGACTGAAGAAGTTCAATGGCTGGTCGGTGACTCTTTCTGTTTTTCCTTACGCTTGCCAAAGCTTAAGACCATTAATAAAATCCCTTTATAGGAAACAAAATTATATAAGAAGGAGCTGAACTCACCCAAGTCAAGCAGGAAACTGGCACTGTCCTTTTGATTTTCACTAGGATAGTTTTTCCTCACTAGAGAAAGATTCAAACCAGAGCTCCAGCCCTTGCTTTGTCCAGTCTGTGGAACCAGTAAGTGTAAAATCACATCAAGGTACAAACTTGTGTGCTTTATGCAGAGAATTTTGTAAATGCAGAGCAAAATTTACAGTTATTTTAAGCTAATAAGTATGTTTGAAAACTTTGTTAGGAAATATCTCATGTGCTTGTCTGAGCACAGTAAAAATTATATAAAGAACAGGAGAAGTTATATTGTTTTTAAAACACTTGCTGATATGTATTTTAACTTTAAAAACCATAACTTTATGAAAAGATAGGAAGTACAAAGGAAAAGTTCTGTTGAGATGTCTTAAATTATGTTGGGTTTGTTTTCTTTAATTCCACATCTTAGAAAAAGAAAAGTTAATTGGGAAAGTGCTAGAGCAAATTCAATTTTTATACAGTAATTGGTGCATCTGTATCACAAAAAAGCTCAATTATCCCTGGAACTGTTGTCATGCTTTCAATTCCCCATCTTAAGGATCTAACACAAATATATACCCTTTCTGTAAAAAAATTTGATCAAAATACCTTAGAGAGTTTTCCTAGACAGAGATGTTCAAACAAAGTCCTTTTTTGACTTGGAATCCTCCTCTGTAGAAACCAGAATTTTATTTCTTTTTCAGACATCTGAATGTAAGAATGCTTTACAGCTTCTGACAAATCAGGGAGAGAAACAAACACAATAGGTCTGGTCATATTCTCTTTCCCTGACATGAAATGCTGTCTAAAAGAATTTGGGGATTTCTTTTTTTACATTGGTCTAGGATTTCTGGATATGTACTTACCACACAGCAGTTCTAGCCCTGATGTCAAACCTGATGATCTCAGATGTCTGCATAGATCATACATCTATCAACTTATTGGTATAAGGCAAGCTTACAGTGGGAAACAACTTCTGTATGTCCCAAAAGCATTGAATTTATTGGATAAGAAGAGACCATCAAAGTAGTGTAAGCACAGTAGGTCCAAAACTTCCCCAGTATAGGACACCCCACTTAGTTGGGATGTGTGTCCTTCAGTGAGCTTTTTTAAGGTGAAGTGGACTTTCACATTTTTGTGGGTTTGTCTTATTCCATGCTGTTACCAAGACTGTGTTAAAAAAATAGAAAAAGGAAGACAAATCAGGATGAGCTTGAGGTTTAAGGTTTGTTCTCATCAGTTCTGGACTGCCCTCCTGTTTCCTTTAGGTGTCCATCAAGCATTAGGAGCAAAACAGAGTATCCATGAAAAACACAAACCAATAGCCTACTGTGCATTTCTAGTGCTCCTTAGCTGTTTCTATTTCTTATGACTGGGGAATATTTTGATTTACTCAAAGTTTTTGCTTTAGTGCGAGGTCAGGATATTTTATTATCTGAGTTATAAATTCACCAGGAGAACAAATTGGAAGATAATAAACCTAAACTTCCTGTTTTGCTTTTGTATGTTCAGTTATTAAAAATTATCCATTTGTGGTTGCAAGTGTGTTTCCACATCTGACTACAGTAACTCCCATTGATTACTCAGGAGCAGCAAATGACCTGGGGAATCGCTGTGGCTGTTGCAACATTTCACACACCTTTCCTTTTTCATTTTGATCCATAAGTGATAGAGTTACACAGGAAGATTCTGTCAGGTGGGCTTGTACCCGGTGTCTCTTTTTGCTCATCCCAGGAGTGGACTTGCACTGCACAAAAAGGAGATGGGTTATATGATGAGGCCTTTTTGTCTGAATAAATATTTTTCAGCAACTGACTGAAATTATGACCCCATTGACAGGCTTGTGCAACTTCATCTATCCTCTTGTCTAAAAATGCTTGTTGCCTGATTGCAAAATAAATTTTTCATTCTGAAAAATGCAGGAGTATGTCCTGGTGCCCTGAGCCTGGAGATGACTCTCTTGGTAAGGCAGGGATAGAGGGTAGATAAAGATCAGGTACCTGTTTCTTATTTTCCAATGACAATTGCCTTAGCATGATGTTTATTTTAGGATTTTTGGAAGATAATATTTTAAACCATGCATATTAGTATGCTTCTTAGTCATCTGAAAGCTTAAAACATAGTTACCTAAAATCTTCATATAATCTTGGTTAAAGTTCACCAGCCATGCAATTTTAAGCCTGGTGGGGCCAGATACTTGAAAAATGGCAAAGCAGAAATTATGCAGCAAAGAAAATTTTCTGATTCCAACTTCATGAATGTTTTTTTATCATACTGAAGACCAGGGGAAAAATTATTTTTACAAATTAGGAAACATAATTAAAAAATACTCATTTAACATCTGCTCTGCTGATCATCCAAACACCAAGTCTCTAAAGTGTCCTGTCTGAATGCATTATACCATGTATGGGCCTCTCCTGGTCTCCAAAACTTGAGCATTATATTTCCACAATTAGGCACTGGCAGATTGTTTCTGCAAACTGAAATGCATTTTGACTAATTTTGTTAGAATAAAACTTTGTGTGGAATTACACATTTCACTAAAAATGGAGAGGATATTTCTGGGATATACAATTAGGCCAAAGGAAACAAACCAGTACATAAATCACTACACCTGGAGTGTTTTAAATGCAGCAGTGATTTTTAGTGGTAGGAATAAATACATCAAAAACTGAAATGGGAATCCACCTTTAACTAATAGTAGTAAAGTAGTCTGCTAGAGGACACTGATTGTGCAATTGCTTCTAAGTGCACAACTAGTGCCAGTTAAAATCTGCTCTGGCTATCAAGACTGTTAATTTGATGTAATTAAGAAATGAAAATGCTGGTTTTGTATTTCACCTAGGTCTTATTTCAGATTGTGATTTCCTTCCTTCTCCTTCCTTCCTCCGATTCAGTCATCTAACATTTTGGTTTAAGCTAAAGTTTCAACTTTTACAGACATAGGGAAAAGCAAAAGGTTGATTACACCATTGATTTCCGTCAATATTCCTGTGCTAGCAGACAGACAAAAGCAGAGACTACACATAAGATTCCACATGAGCAGAAATGAATACTGTACTTAACAAATTGAATAAAATATTGATCCATAGTACAGAAATTGTGATGGAGTTACTGTGAAATTCTATGGACTGTAGTCAATAGAAAATGAGACAAAACATGTCTAGTCAAATATTAATGAATTGAGAATTTCATATTACATTTAGAAAACAAAAGTATTTTTCCAGTAGATGGCATTTCCCTTTCACCAGGGATTAGACTCTATACTTCCCCCCACACTATTGCATAATGTATTCTACAATTCAGGTTTACATCTCCAGGAGTTTAGTACCTCCTTATAAGGTTTCTCAGGGTGAAAGGTCCTACTACCTTGGCATTCTTATTGATGCTGACAGGCAGCTAAAGAGATATCACATCAGTATTTGGAAAAATGTCTATTTTATTGTTGGCATGGATTGCACTAAATCAAGCTGAGTGGTCAATAAACAGCGTAGTGTAAGCCTACTCCTCTTAGTGGCTTCATGAGAAATACGTAATCTCCTTTCTCAGCTAAAACACTCTGTGCTGAAAATAAAATGTAGCATCTAATATGGATAGACAGCTGCTGCTCTGAAAAGTGTTGTGTGCCTGTAGGCAAGAGACAGGAAAAAACAGGGGTGCTGATTAAGCATCACCATGTGTTGCTTGGGCAAACTGCTCAAGAGAAAGCCTAGAGAGGGTGAATGCAGGTTGAAAAAGGGCACTGGAAAATGTTTTGGTTCATCTGACTTTCATATGAATGAGTTTTATATATCTTTGTACTTACGCTTGGGACTCTAAATGCCTTGATAGAATATTCATTTAGTATCTTCTGTATTCAGAACTCAATGACAGCAACATATCTTTATCAAGGAAAATAATCCTGCTTCTTCAAACTGCTTCTGATTCTGAATCTGAAAGCCATCATGCTGATAAAGAAGAAAGATAAAGCTTTGGAGAAATCAGAGAAAATGCAGAAATGCATTAGCTGATCATTCTAAACTGGCCTGCAGTTCTTTAAGAAATGTAACCTTTTTACATAACATGGAGTGAGCTCTGACCTGCACCAGATAATATTGGCTTCTATATTTAGGGTTAGCTATGGTGCATTCATAGACATCACATTCTGTAAAGAGTGGCAAAAAGGCACCATTAGGTGCAGCATTAATTGGATTCATTCTGGTGTACAGGTTACCAAATCTGACCCTCTCTCAGACCCACAATCCCCAAGATCAGTAAATACGTTGAGAGGATAAATTTGTAGAGACAATTCTTTTGATAATCATATGTAAGGGAACAGAAACATCCTAAGCTTCTTTCAGGATCAATATTTTTCTGTCCCAAGATCAGCCTTCTAATGTTTTAAAATCTATGGATATAGTTTTACCTAAAAAGTGTGTCAACAGTACTTTATGCCAGCACAGCAGCCATGAGAAATTATAATCTACTTAAGGAGTGTTATAAACAATATTAATATCTATGAGTCTAGTATTTCATGTACCTTCTGGACAACTCTAAATATGAAAGAACATGTAATTTTAAAATGGTCTATAAAAATTTTTACTACAGTAATTTTGCTTTGTTAATTCTCCTCTCCTCCTTAATAACATAACTTTAATATTCATGTGGGCTCTTTCTTCATATTGAATGAATATACACAGTGTATTTTGAAAAAAAAATCCAGCCACAGCCAGTCATAACACAGCTGAATTAATTTGGTTAGCCTGATTAACAAGGGTGTTTTTTGGTGTGCTACAGTGGTTAACAGAGTCATCAGATTGCTACTGGGGGATAATCTGGCATCTGTTAGAATCTGACAAAGTGGTGGTTGTTCAAAATTCATACAAAGAAGTCCCTTTGCCCTCTTATTTTATCTGTATGTTTTTTTCTTAATGAATATATTAATAGGAAAACCAGCCTAGCCACAGTACTGTGAAATTAAATATAAAACACGTGGCTGATACATAGACAGAAAAGAATCTGCTCTTTTTGGTGGGTTAACCTGGCCTGTTTTTAAAGCTGCAAGGAAGACACTGAGGACCTATGATGGCAGCCCATGGGATCTCTGCAGCAGCCAGATGTTAAATCCTGTGCTATGAATAAATTCCCAGAGCAGCAGCTACCTAGCCTGGCCCTCTGGCTTGTGTGTTTTATCTTCTGTTCTAGACTCCAGTATTCTCCTGGGCCTTTTAAGTACTTGCTGCATTTTATCCTTGAGGCTGCTGCATGCTGGGAGCAGCCTGAAGATCTAGATCAGACTTCAAACTCACAGAGTACTTCCAGGAAATCTGTGATGAAAAGTTCTAAGAAGTTTTTTGTTGCTATTCTGTTTTTTGCTACATATTATCTGCATTTATATAATTACAACAATCCTCCCAAATACAGAACCTGCATGAAAATGAGTTGGTGCTGAAAGTACAGTTCTTTAGTAATGTAACATCACCACAAATATAATAATCTTTTTCACATCAAGCTGCATAGGTCTGTCCCACCCAAAATATTCTGTGTTTGCCAAGTGGTGGACCTAACAGAAACATCATTTAATAGTCTTTGAAAAACTCTTCAGTTGAACTGTGCTTAAATTAGACAGTGTTATTTCAATATTTAATTCTTAATTGTTCCCAGGACAAGCATGAGAAATTCCTCTGTTCATTCTTTAGGCCTACAAACTTTGATTTACAGGAACTAAAAACAGAAGGTAGAATATTACAAAGTTTCTCTTTTAATTTTTAGAAAATAAAAATGGAAATAGAGAAGAGAGAATAAACTAGTAGAAATCAATTTTTATAGTTAAAATCTGATATGCTTTTTCTCAGATGTTACTCACAAGCCCATGCTTTGTTTAAGCCAAGGATATTCTGAGGTATGTAAAAGCAATGACCTCAAATGCCTAAATTTCTTTTTGGTTGTAAGCCACTTTTCATCTTTGGAAATACATTTGTGCCAAATATTTCAGGGAGCAGTTTATAGTCTATACTATAAACACCCTCATATGCTATAAATCTAGGGTGGCCTTCTAGCACAGAAGAATGTTGAATAGCACACAAGAAGCATTGCAATTTGGTGCTCTAAGCCCAGACTTCCTTTATTTCACCCAGGTGCCTCACATTTTCCCCTTTCCCCCTTTCTGTTTTTGTCAAATCACTTCAGCTTATGAGCTTGACATCTCTGGTATTGTGTGTGTGTTACGAAGGTATCTGAACCTGAAGGTTATGTGCTCAGCCATACACTGGGCTGTGCTTTTAGGCCCATACACTTTACGTAAAAAAACTTTGCTGAAATGTAATTATTTATCATACGGAATTATACAAGTTTTCATTTCATTGTCAGGTTGGCCCTTTGTGCTGTAAGAAGCCATTCATACATTTCCTTGGGAAAGAAGCAGAGCATGGTGTTGATCTGGAGATCTCTACCTCTTCAGAAGTGATATGATTGTTAAAAATCAGACAATTCTTCCATACTAGAACCAGGTCATATTATAGTCACAACCAAAGCCTGTGCAGGTGAGATGAATTTTCAGTTTTCAGGCTTGAATTGTAGATTCATCAGCATCAATGTACTACTCTTCCTTTTAATACTGCTACACAATTGGATCTTAATTCCTGATTCCGACCTGCAGCCCTAAGCCTCATTTGCAGGAATGTCAAGAGCAAGAAATGCATTTATTTGTGTCTATCATGATCCAAAGATGAGACAAGCTACCTGATGCAGATTAAGATTTTTTTTGGTACAATATAGAGGTATAATTTCTTTTGGTTTCTTTTATTTTCCTTTTGTTTATCTTTTTAAAAATTATGCATAAAATTAGATCAGTATATAACGTAATATTATATATATAACATAACATACTATTAGATCAGTAGTAAGTCAGAACAACACCAGTGTTTAGTATATATCAGGAAAAAGCAGTGTAATCATGTTAGCTGGAGATGATGAGAATCCTTAGACCTTAGCAATAAGAGATGCTGGGAATGTATGTATGAGAAATATATTTGGGGCCTCAAAGAGCAGAGAATCCGATCAAATGTGGCCACCACACCAGCAAACTTAATTTCTGAATATTTCTGTTTTGTTTTGATTGTGCAATCTTTCTGTACTGCTGAAGAAACTGAGAACTCAAATCATACCAGGCATCACCTAAAGCTGATGGAATGCAGGCACAGATGGACTACAGGCTCTTGGTAAATTGGAAAATACTTGTGGGGACAGCATGACTGTCTTACTCACCTTTGTAGACACAGACCAGCGAAAATGTTCTTTTCTGAATTCCCTTCTTTCCAAGCAAAATATCAAATCAGTCTCATCCAAAACAGAGTTTGGATAGGTTTCTATTACTATGGATAAGTCAGGAGAAGAATGTTCTGGTATTTTTTACTTTGAACTTGAGACTATGGGTCTGAACATCATCTTGTCAAAGTCTCTATTGGCTTCAGAACTGAGAGAGCAGTTAGGGTCCTTTTACTAACCTGATCCCCAGGGAAAATAATTCTGTGTAGACAATAATAAATTTTCCCTTACTTTTTAAAAGGCTCTGTAGGAATATCTTATAATTCTAGAAATAAACACAATTTTTTTCTGAGCCTGCTTTGACTTTTGCACCATTTTTAGCTTCATGTCTATTTTAGCACTTTAGATGTGTTTAATTCAAGTGCCAAAACTACTAATTAATGCCTGACAGATGGCCCATAACTGACTACCTGCAATTCTGTTATAGTCAAAGGAATTGACAGTAGCTCTTTAGACAGTACAAGAAGGGGAGCAAGAGCAGTCTTTTCCCTCCCAACCTTCAAGTGGGTACTACAAGTTCTGGAAAAATGTATTTTATTATATGTGTAGCATTTTATGGACAAGGATTCACCTGTAAATTAAGTTGAAGCCATGTTCAATGTCAAAATGATAAAACAAACAACTCTAATCTACTTGTAGGTTTTAAATTCTTTCTACTTGTTTGTTTGTTCCTGTTAATTTGTTTTTCTGCCTGGACAAGAGATTATTGTAAAGCAAGGAATGCTATTAATCCCTTCCAGTGACAGAAAATTAAAACACAGAGGAGCTGAGTAACTTTTGCCATGACTATGGATTTCACACCTCCCAACAGTAATCACTTGAATGTCCTCTGTAGTTAATAGTCATCTTCAGAGGGCAGTTCATTCTATTTTAGGAAGGGATGAATCAGCTGCTACAAGGAAGGGATGAATCAGCTGCTACAAGTACCTTCTTTGTTTTGAGTACTGGGAGGTTTGGCAGATAGCTCAGAGAAGCTGTGTGCTTTTTGATAGGGACAATGAGGTGACCTGAGACACACTGTTAGCCTTCAACAAGGCTGTGAGTAGACTAGAAATATTGGCAGTACAGTGTCTGTATGAGATACTAAGATACTTTTATATCTAAAACATAATATTTGATTTCCATGACGTCCATACATTTTTTTTTATTAATTTAAATTAATTGTTGATCTCTATTCTGGATATTTCAGAAGGCTAGTTTTTGTTGTAGCTGTAGAATTTATCTAGTTTTAGTAGCTATAGAATTGAATTAAGCATACAAAAATATAGGAAGAAGGAAGCCTTAAGAATTTGTGAATCTGTGCTATTCAAAGTGTTCAGTTGTCCCTTCTAAAAAACAAAATGCTTGTTTGCTTTCTTATTAAAGCAACTTGTGACTGACTGAGGAATAATGATGATATAAATAAAACATTTTTTTTTCCACTTCTGCAGAACTAATTAATAGCAAAGAATCTGAATGTAATATCAGTAATAATATCAGTAGTACTCATCTATCCTTTGCATGACCTAACTCTATCTAAATAATGCCCTTAAAAGCAAGGTAAAATTGTATGTTTTTTTAAGATTTTGTGTTCATGTTTCCAAATATAACACCAATATCTCCTACTTTATTGGTCATTTATTTAGTTTAGTTTCAGTCTATATACAGCTTGTGTTCCAGTTTTGATTTTGATACAATATTCATTAAAATTATGATATTTTTTATGAGTTTGAGATTTTTTTTATGGTTTGTTGGATAGACCACCTTTCAAAGCCAGTTAATTGAATATACACATTTATTTTGACATTCTAAGTTTTTTAATACTTTGGCTTTTCTGCTTATAGGAAAATCCTGCTATTACAATCTCTCTCCTATGGCACTTCATTTTTTTTTTTCTTGTATTAGTATGGTAAATTTTGCCTGCTTCTTTTACCTTAAATTATCACAACCAATTCTTTATAAAAGTAATAGCAAAACCACTGCCTAGAATGGTCATGATGGCAGTGTGATATTTGTTAAATTTAACAGAGAAAAATAGTTTAAAGAGTGTTTCGTAACATTTCCCAGAAGCATATTTGTATACTGTGTACTTCAGTTTTTTGCAAGTAGATATTCTTGCTACAAACAATATCTCCCTTATGTCATCTTTCAAGTCTTTTAACAAGACACGTGAAAATATATTATTACATGAGCTTTTCCAGAACACTATAGTCCCCATGTTTACATTTCATTTCTCCATGTCTTCTTCTTTATCCATATTTTCAGTCAGGCAAATAAACAAGCCTTTTAAAATGCAAATATTGATATTTAAAATAATAGAGTCTTCTGTGTAAAAGAAATGTGAGGCTTGAAAGAAAACTGCAATTCACAACTTTGGAATCTCTAGGAGACTGTTGTTGATATAAGCCAGAGTTACATGGAGAAACAGTAATGGGAGCAGGAAAGCAGCAAAGATGTTCCATTTATTTCCAGCTGTTGCTTTCTGGACTGATGGAGATAAGTATTACTTAGGTTCAGCTGACTGTGTCTGTATTCAGTGTTATTCAGCTCTGTTCATTCTCCAAGCATCTCACACCTGGCATTTTAATTTAGTGGGTGAAGTGACTATCTTAGGTAAAATTTGAAAGTTCTTTGGGTTCTTTTTAGAGGAAGAACACCTTAGACATGTAAACCCGTTTATTTTTGGTGTCTGCACACTGATCAATGCTTTAATGAGGTCACTTGTTTGAAAATTTTATTTTTTTGTCCAGCCTCTTTGTCAAAATAAATTTTTAATTGTGTGACAGGACCTCAAGTCAGTAAGAGTTCTGAAGTGAATATTTTCCCTAACATGAGAACAGCAGAAAAAAAAGTCAGAGTTTCAGTCTCTAAACCTACATTTTTATAGAACACAAAGCAATGAACTAGAACACAGTGATTCTTGGAAGAATCAGAAAAAAACCTCGGGTCTATCTAGGAGCTGAGACAGACATAAATTAAGGATCTGAGGGTCAGTCTTTGCCCTCCTGTCTGTGCCATTGCCATTTGGACCCTTTTGTTTTTCGTCTTGACGTGCTTCACATAATTTCAGTAGCTTTGTAGTTGTGATAAATCCTGGGTTGTGAGAGAGTTCTCTTTTCCCTGGTGCTTTACCTGTCTCCTGGTCTTAGGAGGACACTAGTCCCACTGAGCCTGCTGGGCCCCAAGGGAGGAGCAGTCCCAGGGGACATCTTGTGCAATGTACAGCACACCAAGACAGGAGAAACTTACCTGTAACTTCGCAAAAAACTCCTGGTTGCAAACACGCTGTAGGCTGGGAACAAAAGAGCAAGACAAAAAATACCCTTCAATTTCTGGTAATTTCTTCTCAGGCCAAGTTCAAAAATCCCTATTTTTGGCAAACAAACAGGTATGCTAAATAATAGTTTTTTGGTCAGGAAAAATTACTTTCTTTATATGAGATTTAATATTAATCTTTTCATTATGTTGATGCTAGAGTAGCATAAAGATTGTACATTTTCTTTTACTTTATTATGATGGATGTGTTATTAAGCCTTGGTAAATGACGTAAACTTCCCAACCACATAAAGAAGTAGAGCTTAGAAGGTTTATTACCAAAGACTCATATTGTGTCTAGACCAAAGAAAACCACAGTGAACAAAAATTAACCTGAGTGGAGTCCAATTTGCAGTAAATACAAATTAAATTGGGACAAATCACCACAGTTAAATATATTGAAGGAAAGAGCATAAAGTGCAGTCTTCAATTACTTTTTCTGCAGTCTACAGTTGAAGTTATTACAGCTGAAGTCCACTTTACAGTAGGAAAATGAAGCACAGCTGGTGATGGCTTTGGTGTGGATAAATAAGGAATGCAGAAAGACTGAAATGGTAACATGGGCTTGTATTGCCTGCCAGAGGCAAGGAAGGAACTCCTTTGCTACCCAGGATATTTAACTAAGCTCTGGATTTGTTTTAAGTCACTAGACACCGAACACATTTAGCAATAATCTAAAATGAGAGAGACCCTGATAATCTCTTCAGCATAATTATCTGCTGATTGGCTGATATATTTTATTTGTATGTTCAAGGTTAACACACAACTGAGGGCTGCTTTCATACAGGCAATCTTTGATTTTCTCCTCATGGCATGATTGTAGATTTGAACTTTTACTGTAATCCTAAATTTTGTTACAAGAAGGATGGAAGTGTGTTCTGGGTTATGGACAGCAGATACTTGTGAACCCTTCAAGACTGCTGTCCTTTTAGCTGGGACTTGCTTCAATAGTTTCATCCTACCTGGCACAATTCCATGCTTTTTGTTCATCATACTTTCTATTGATTCATAACTTGTATTTCTTCTGTAAGTGAAAAACTGTCTGGGAGCCATCAAGCTTTATGAGGGTTTAATTTCAAAGGGTTTCTGAAGTTCAGAAACAGACATATCTGATATGTGGGTGACTTCAGCTTCAAATGGTATGGGACTTGTTCATATCACAGAAACACTCAATTTCCCCATTTTCAACTCTTGTTTAAGACTTGTAAGCACTTCCCTAAAAACTCGATAAATGTAATTCTCTGTCCTTTTCTGTTTCTTCTTATTTATATTGACTCTTAGACTCTGCTATCACAATATTTGAAATATTATTCATTGAAATAGGATTTTTCAGAAGCAGAAAAATCATACATACTTAAAAATATTTAAAACCTAACTTGTTTTCATTTCAGTTGGAATTGCATAGTTCAGGGCACAAAAAATAAGACCCTGACCTTAATTGAATACAGACGTGAATCTCTTAGTAAGTCTCTACAGACAAACATTTTTCCCTGTTTGCAGTATCCAAGCCAGGTCTGAGTGAGCTGCCACACTTGCATGTTTGCAGGGAGAGACTGAGTCCTGTCAACAGAAGTGTTGCTTTACTTGCCAGAGTTAGCTGACACCACTGCCTCTGTGTTCTCCTGATGTAACTGAGTTCTGGAGCCAGGCTGCTGACCATGTGGGACTCAGCCTGTCACATGCACATGCTTCAATTTTTCAGTGGGCAGTGAATTTCTCAGGAAACTTTTTAAGTGAAACCAAAACCAACTCCTTCCAACCCTCAAACTCCTTTTCAGACATCATTTTTGTTCTTATTTATTAGCTGTTTATTACTGTTTTTAGAGGAGTTTGTAGATAAACAAAACTCCCTCATTTGATGATTTTGGTTATCCATTAATAACATCTTCGTGCCTCAGATTGGTCTGAGCACTGAATTACGCAACCAATTGTTACAAAGATTGCTCTTGTAATAGCACTCGAATTTAATGGAACAGAGTCAAGATACTAAGAACTAATGTGCATAAGAAGATTATGTGCTTAAGCATTATGCACTTGGAAAGTGTAGAGTTCCTGCTATATTCACCATGGGTAGAAATGTTCTTCCTCACTTAGAAAAAGAAAAGCCAAATCCTTCAAGCATTTAGAAAAGCAAAGGGGTCTTTTGCAAATGGCTTTCTTGACTGCCTTCCTACAGCTAATTCACTGCAAAGAAGAGAGGAAATGGCCTTTCTTCTCCCCACTAAATAACAGTATGAGAAATTTGTACTTATAAAGAGCATCCTTAAGTATCTGTTAAGAATTGAGCCCCTTTGGGGCTCAATGATGGCTTTCAAGGAGCATGGGGATGCAAAGAAAAGAAGTTTGAGTGGTATTTAGGCGGACACCCCTGCAAGCAATTGGATGTAAGTCAAAGTGATCATTTGAGTATTTAGACAAAACTGCCTTTGCCCACCAAATAATTTGAATATGTGTAACTTGGAGTGAAACTGAAGTCATCCATCAAAGCAGTACAGCCTGCAGTCCTCACTATGCCAGCTTGAACCTGCCAGTCATGGTTTCTCACCTCCTTTAGGAAAGTGCTGGGACTTTCACCGACTTTGATTTGTCTGAGCCAAATTGTCATCTGGTAGATATCAGAATAGCTTCATTACAGTCATTGGCACAATACCAAGTTACTTCAGCTGAAAATCTTCCCAGAGCCCAGAGTGTTTAAAGGCTGGGGCTGTAGCTGTCCTTCACACACAGTGGTGAGAAGAATTGGAGGAAAATTCTGCTTAATTCTTTATCCTTTTAAACTGCAACTAGAACCAGCCATTAGCTATTGCTTGTATACACAGGCTATAAATTTAGAAATAAAAAATCCATTTAAATGAATTAAGTGATTTTGGGCTCAGACTGCATTTAGTTATCTTTTGGTGGCACTGAAGTTATTTGAGATCCTTCTGCTTTACAGTTATTCTAATGATCTCAGAGTTCTATAATATATGAATATTCTCTTACTGCTCATAGTGCCTTCTCTTCTTTTTAATTCTGATTTCCCCATCTTTCTTTCTTACCTCTTTAGCAGTCATCTATGATAAGCTGAAGAAAGACTCTCAGCTGCTTTTCACAGAAAGTTGTATACATCAATTATATATTTAATGCATATATATATTTGAGGATATATTTGTCAGGCATATACTAATTTTTCAGTAACTGACAGTGTGCAAACAGCATGTATTAATATCTTCTCACTGTGATTACAAACATGGCCCTTGCTGATATCACAAGATCCTATGGAAATTGGCTCCAGAAGACAGAGATAGTTATTTTAACATTATATTTCACCACATGAGACTGTTTTAATCTCTATATCTGTAATATCCAAATGACCCTGGACTACTCAGATGAAAATGGTAATGATCTCTTTTCCATGCAGCAAAAACATTTCATCCTTCATCACAGTGTGCACCACAGCCTTAAAGGGGGCGTAATAAGTAGTTAAAGAAATTTGTAAAAAGAAGCTGGCATTACAAAATAAACACATTTAGTGAAGTGAGATTAGTGTTGACATGAAACCTCTCATCAATTGCGAGACTAGGTATAGAGAACCAGATTTCATCTGTGATGTGACCTGCCAACGACCCTTGATTCCAGCTGGAGACATGGTGTGCAGAATTCAGCATGTGTTCAGTAGTCAAACTGCTGGCACTGTCAAAAATGCCATCTGAAACCTGACAAGTGAGAACATTAAAAGATGTATTCCTGTGTGAAATATATTGAAGCTCCTTGAGCTACCACCTGAAAGGTGTGGAAACAGCATTACTCATATGTAGGCTGAGACAGTTTCCCTGTCATGCCCTGGAGCCAAGTGGATCTGGGCACTGAGGACTGTGGTGTTGCTGCAGCTGATGGTCACTCTCAAATGGACCTTCCCTCCTGGAGTGCTTGTCAGCCTGCCTGACCTCCAGATACATGCCTGTCTGTGAACATGCTGGGACATACTAAAACACCAGCTGTGGCTGGGCTTGGAGTAGGAGCCAAATACACAAACTATTTTGGTGCAATGAGCACAACCTGAGATTAGCCCAGGTGGTTAGAGAATGGTGTGACTAACAGCAAGAGTGTGGGTTTGATCCCAGCATGGGCCATCCACTCAAGAATTGGATTTGATGATCCTTGTGGGTCTCGTCCATCTCAGAATATTCTGTGATTCTGTATAACTTAATTAATAACTTAATGTCAACTGTGTATCTGATGCTAATATCAGTTATTCCCCTGCCTATCTTTTGGCACAAGAGGAAAGCAGGCATATTGTTCTTATTGAGAGAGTAAAAGCAGAGACCCCTGAAATGCAGCAAAATGCAAACACTGAACCTAGCTGATATTCACATGCATGAAATGTATCTTATTAGGGAAATTATTCACCATGGTGTCTAAAGAATTAACAAATTTACACAATGAAAAATAATCTGAATTCAACAAACGAATTCTTTAATGAGTTCTTGTATCACTAGTTCTCTATTGACTCACTTTTCACTTGTGCCATGGATCTTTTAGAAGCCCTTTTGGGGTCTGCCATAGAAAGCAGGAGACTCAACCGGTATGAGTCCAAAGGTTTCCCCTGAGGTTAAGTTCTCTGGGATTCACTGTCTGCAGATACACCAATCTGTCTAAGCTTGTAGACAAAGTGCTATGATGCTTGGCTAAAATTAATTTAGCAGCTATTATCTTCATCTTTAAGGTTCTCTCTCTCTAGGATTCTGTGTTTTCTCTAGGAAGTTATGTCAGCTATAAATGAACAAACCTACATCTTCTGTTATTTTTTTGCGTGACTGAATTCACTGTTAATTTTCCATCATCTAAATTAGTAATTTCCCTTCCCTTCCTAATCCTTAACAGTGTTAAAATCTCAAGTTCTCACAGAGGAGTAAACAACTTGAAATCATCTCAGAATTACTGTGGGGCAGAAGCATGTTGTCATTAGCAGGGAAATAGCCTTTCTCTGAGGGGCAAGACTGCATAAATCACCTTGCAGTACAGCACTTCAACAGTAAGAGCAACAAGCTTCTGTGCGCGGTAAATGCAAGGTGATTTCAGGCAGTTTTCCTTGTACACCTTGTGCTGTGGTTCTGTAACATGGGACCAATCATCAGCTCAAAAAAATCCCATCTGTCAAACCTTTCTACTCTAACATTTAGCAGTCCTGATTCTTGATCCAAATTGGTGTTTTTGTTTGTTTCACAAGGAAATTAATGCAAATTCCTTTCATTAGGATCTGAGATGAGGGTCTGTAACGTGTTCTGGGTGTGTGCCTTGGACACTGTAGCTGGTTTTGATGGAATGCTGTAGCCCAGCTGTACTGAAAGCATGTGTGCATTCTGGTGACAGCTCTAAGAAATTTGTGTGCTTATTCTGCGTTACTGGAACCTAGCTACCTCTGCAGCAATTTATAACAACACAAATATGTACAACAGTTTATGATGGAATGAAAAATAGCAGTTTGAACTGTATGAGCAATTTGGGACAAGAGGACATTATAGTACTCTAGCTGGGCATTAACTGAGGGGCTGAATTAATATCCTTGTTCTTCTCAAAAGTGCTATTGACATTTAGGCAAGTAAAAGTTATTAAAGCCACTAAAACCTATCTGAATAGTATTTTCCAGGACCACAGTATATGGACATGCTAGTGTACTGGAGGTAATAACACTCCTTCCAAATAGCCAACATCACTACATCATTATGATCAGGGCTTTTTCTTCTTTTTCTTTTTCTTTCTTTTTTTTTTCTTTTTCTTTTTTTTTTTTCTTTTTCTTTTTTTCTTTTTCTTTTTTTTTTCCTTTTTTATTCCTTTTTTTTTTTTTTTTTTTTTTTTACCCTATATTAAGTCTGTGAATTTATGAGATTTCAGATTCAGGAGGCTGGGTAAGTGTAAATCCCACAGGCTTTGTAGTGGGACACCTGACAGTTGCTCTGCTACCAGCACTTTATAGACTTCTGTGGATCAATTCATTGCTAGGTGTTTGTCACACTGGAACTGGGTGGTTAATATTCAGGAAGAAAATTTTCCAGTGCAGGTTGAGGTAATGAGCATCATTAGTAAATTCCAGATACTATTTCTTGCCTTCTGTCCGGAGTGTTCTGTTCTACCTGGCTCCTGATTTTGTATCCCATGTCTTGTGACTGTTTACTGCCTTGCCTTTCTCATTGCTGCCAGGTCCCAAGTCTTCATGATGGTTTTTTGCTTGTTTGTTTTGTTTGCTTTGTTTTGATTTGGCTTGGGGTTTCTTTCCCCTGATCTTGGTCCCTTTGCCTTTCACAAAACCCTTCCTTTTATCACATTGTGAACTGGGAATGATAGTTTTCTTGCACATTATATATGGGTGCAGGATGCACAAGGGGAAATAACTAGGTGCCTGTTCTGCACAGTAGCTCCAAGTGCAGTCAGGTTCTCCCAAGGTGTACATTTTCAGTGCAATGATGAAGAACTGTCTGTTTACACAAGAGGTTATGTAAAAATTGTTCTGTGCACACATGTCTCTGCTTCTGCCACCCTCAGTGCCTTTCCTTAGCATACTGAAAATACTTTACCAAGAACATCAGATATGTTTGTGAGACTATGCTCCAGACACAGTATTAATGGAGCTGTGAAATAAAGGGTAATTAAAGGCTAACCATGATTTCTGCTGATGAATCTTGTAAATCTGATCTTTTCTTGTATCTAGGAAAAAAATGTTGAAGGCTTTGGTTCCTGCTGCTCCATGGTAAAACAACCCCCCTATGATAGAACAAACCAAATCCTAATAACCCAGCTGTTCAAAAATGTCAAGCACAGGCATTGGTTCATTTCAGGATTCCAGACTTTAAAAAACAGCTTTTGTTTCAATAAGAAACAATGTATTTTCCTATAGATTTTTCTCTCCCATCTGCAGTAATTTTACTGAACCTTTTGTCTTATGGAGAAGCAGAATGAGTTACACAATAGAAGAGATCTGGCCGCAAGGAAGCTCCAACGCAATGGGTTATCTGATTATGATAAGCTCCCTTGAGAACACCACTTTATGTTTACATCTGAGTGAAGACAGATGTTTTTCAGTCCTGTAATTCAAGTAATTCAGGTAAAGATATTATTTTTCCATTAATGTACAGTATGTTATTGGTTGCTAACACAAGCAAACAGGCAAGCCCAGTAAGCTTTGTGCTTTCCCACACTTTTCCTTTGATGGCCTTGAGAGAGGCTTTGTTGAGTGTATGATTTTAAAAAGAATTTCTTCTGAAGAGCTCCTCTCCTTTGAAAAAACATATCTTATTGCTACTTTAAAGGTAGACTGATTATTGGTGTGCTACTGCCCTGCGGTGAAATACTAAAGAGACCTACAGCTGCACCTGTGTTTGCCTCAAGGCTCTAGTTTGATGTGATTTCTCCAAGTTATTTCCATTCTCTTGGGAATTAATTACAACCTGTTGATCACACACTCTGCAAGCTGCCACAGACAGCTTCTCATTCCTCCTCTGACAACCAGTTCTTTTTAACATAGATATATCTTTTTGGTCATCTGCCCTTAGATTTGGTACCAGGATAGAAAAGGCAGATCCAGGATTTCACATGGCTACTTTTCATTCTGACCTGGTTCTTTTTCCTTGCCATGAAAATATTTTAAAGATCCCAGTCTTGTTCTAAAACAGGAGAGAAAAAAATATAGTTGCTCCTTTATTTTATTGTATTTTGCTGCATTTTATATTATCTGTTGGATAAAAGTTTGTATTTACAGAAGGCTACAAGAGCCCCTAGATGACCTAAGAGGGATTATTTTTCAGTAGTGTTGAGTATAGGATGTGATGTAAATTATTATTTCTTTATGATTGTATGAGGCCTGAGAACATTGTGGATCAACTCCTCAGCGTACTGAGAACAGTCCAGGCCCAAACTACAGAGTTCATTGATACTGGTTTTGCACAAATATATTATATGGTCGAATTAAATAAATGGTAGCAGTTTAATATAAGGCCCATAGTTAGTAAAAATCTTTAACATATGAGAGCATGGATAGTGTAACAAATTCTAAATGTTATAAAATTTTCTTGTTTATTTGAACTTGCAATAAATCACGAGACACAAAGATAATACTACGGCTTGTTTCTTTTATCAGTCTTTTGAAATTTCTCTTAAAATAAGAATGTGTCTGAAATGCACAACCCAAATTTTAATTGTAAGCTTTCATCCAACATATGGTACACTAACTTATTTTTAAGTTTATGTTTCTATTCCTGCAAGTGATACTGCTAGGCAAAAACTTTCATTGCTGTTTTAAAAGCCCTGGCTTGGGTTTTTTTAATTATTCTTCTGAGTATATTAGAAAAACCACAATAACCTTCACTGGCTTCATGGTTGTAAAGTAACTACATTTATATTACATGATGCCCTGTTGTACTTTGGTAATAGCTTCAATGACTTCTGGAAAAATATTATCATGTTGCACTTGAAATATTTCTGGATGCAGAATGCAGAAACCAAGATATTCTAACGCAAAAACCAAGATATTCTTTACTGATACTTAAAAGGGGAAAAAGTACTTTTAGTATAAGGAAGCCAAGTAGTAATGCTGCTTTGTTCTCCTTAGGCACATGCATTCACAGACTGAATGAAGCACATAAAAAATACAAGAGTGATATAAACACAAGAAATCTCTGATCTATAAGATTATAGTGTTCTATAATCTTATCTATTTTTAGGGCCAAATTGAATATATTTGTGCTATGTTAACAGGTGGCTGCCATTGCAGCTATGTAAAGGGACTTCTAAAATTAAACTAAGAATCCTGAAATCTAAAATCCATAGAAAGAAATGCTGGAAAATTTTCTAAAGAGTCACCTATTTTATCCCTATATACCTGGGAAGGTCAAATTGTACCTTGGCAGCCTAACTGAAACAGGTGGTCAGGCTGGATTTTACCTTTTCGGCAGCACTTTCCTAAAGGAGAAAGAAAGGAGCCTGCCTGAGAATGCTAAAGTACAGATTCCCACATTTCAGATAAACTTTGGTACATCTGTACAGAGAAATCGTTCTCTAAACATATTTCCCTTTCCATGCCTTGCCCTGCTATCCAGCCTCTTCTCTTCTCTTCTCTTCTCTTCTCTTCTCTTCTCTTCTCTTCTCTTCTCTTCTCTTCTCTTCTCTTCTCTTCTCTTCTCTTCTCTTCTCTTCTCTTCTCTTCTCTTCTCTTCTCTTCTCTCTTCTCTCTTCTCTTCTCTCTTCTCTTCTCTCTTCTCTTCTCTCCTCTTCTCATCTCTTCTCTTCTCTTCTCTTTCTCTTCTCTTCTCTCTCTCCTCTCCTCTCTCTCTTCCTCTCTCTCCTCTCTTCCTCTCTCTCCTGCTCCTCTCTGCTCTCTGCTCTCTCTCCTCTCCTTTCTCTCTCCCACTCTGCCTACTCATCCTCTCCTCTCCTCTCTCTCCTCTCTTCCTCTCCCCTCTCCTCTCCTCTCCTCTCCTCTCCTCTCCTCTCCTCCTCTCTCTCTCCTTTCTTCGCTCGATCCCTCCATCTTCTTCTCGGGCATTCCTGTCCTCTCGCTTCTCCATTCTCCTCTCCCTCCCTCGTCCTCTCCTCTCCTCTCCTCTCTCCCTCTCTCCCTCTCTCCCTCTCTCCCTCTCTCCCTCTCTCCCTCTCTTCCTCCTCTTCTCTTCCTCTTGTTCATTTTGGTAAAAGTTATCCAACTGAGATTTAGCAAAAGAGAACATTTTAATTGAAAAAAACCACTTGAATGAATGGAAAATCCCCATCTAATTACACAGCTTTATCTTTTTAAATGACTGTACATTTCTCATGTTCTACTTTTTGTTCTGTATCCTTTATTCTTCTGTCACCTCATAAACTCCTATTCCATGGTTGGTCCCACACGTCACAGCCAAGTGCTATCACAGCTGGCTGTCTGACACCACTGAACTGCTTAAGAGACCCATTAAGAGATTCCTGTGCTCTTCATTGCAAGATTTGGTCCATGTGTGTCAACCTTAATCAAGCAAAGACGTCACCTTTACCATCTGTCTGTCTAATGTTGAATCTGCTTGAAGCAATTCAGTGAACCTGTAAGAGTGTGTTTTACTTACCAAAGCTTCTGATCTCTCAGGTTAGCATCCTGTTCAAATTCTGTACACATAATTAAGGTGCTTGAACTTGCTTTGAAACAAAATCTTTTCTGTAGGGGAATTTGTCATGTAGGAAATAGGCCTTATCAACTTATATAACAGTTGAGAAAACTGATGTATGCCTGTGATGATCCTTCATTAAGTGTGAATCAAAAGAGCTGAGACAATAATTTTTCTTTCTATGTATTATGTTTTCCAGTGGATTCTAGTGAGTTGTCGCTAAAATGGGTGGCCCTCTTGATTTTTTGTACTTCTGAAACTTTTTCATGAATTTCGTAATTAATCTTAATAGATTCACTCATCTCATTAACCTGCTGAGAAAAGATAATGAAGTGTATTTTGCTTTAGCAAGGCAATACAAAATTGCAAAGAAAATGGAAGATGTTTCTGCTGCAGAAATTCTTTTAGTGTGAGGGACAGGTTCTGAGGTCTCTGTGATTAATAGACATAATTAGTTTACAAAGGCTGGAAAACAAGGTTATCTGATTTTGTGATTTACTCTACACCATCGCTGGCCAGAATCAATAGGATAATGATCAGCTTTTGCCTCAGTGTGGGGCTGGAGATGAGGGGCAGAGAAGAAATTTATAGCTTTTCGTTTCGGTCACCATCCATGTGATAACTGAGAATTGTTGGTGTTGGCTTTAGATGCTGTGGAGTGTCTTACCCACAGTACCTATGACTCATTGATTTTTGAAAAGTAGCTGTAAGTCCATCTTCCAAGGCAAACTTTATCACCTGCAGTAAGATGATGTATCAGTATCAGCCTTCAGGGTCACTTTTGTGATGTATACAGTACATATTCAAGCACAAGCAAAGACTGTGTGGCTGTGTTTCTTCAGGAGCCTTTGCAGAACAGCTGTATAGTTTTAAAATAGCAGTTGAAATAGGAGTCTACACTGTCCATGACAGCACAATCCTCCGGGAATATCTGCTTTGAGCTTCTGAGCGGGTATTACTGAAGGAAATCAAAGTCAAGCATAAAGCCCAGGGTTATCGTGCTAAGCAATGGATGTACTAAAAAAATTCCATGTATTTAATGTATTTAATGTCAAATATAAGCCAAGGCGTGAAACATGACTGTCTCAGGAAATGAAGACTAGAATCATGTTTAATTGTTGATGGAGCTGACCTAAATGGAGTTTCATTTGTTTTTGCTAAGTTTTTACTAAGTTTCCTATTTCATTTGAGGGAAATGGCAGCAGTAATTACAGATCCTGAGTGTTGGCCCATTTGATATAGAAATGGTATCTGACAAGGCTAGATAGACAAAATTTTTCTATTAGAAGAGTTTTAAGAGAGAATTCTCAAAGAAAATAAAACCTCTGCAACTTGATGAGTGCAAAGATCTGAGGGTCGTATTTGGGTCAGTTGGCAAAAAGAAAAGGAAAACTTGTCACGTTTGCCTCTCACAGCAAATTCCAAGCATTCAAAAACTGTGCATACTACATTGTATCTATTACCTATCCCCTGTTTACATAGAAAACACCATGCTTCTGTGCTAAATCAGGAGAATTTGGGTGCCTTGGGTTTGAATATCTCTGAGATATTTCAGTTATTTAAAGAAGTTCTTTTCTAAACCGTGTGATGTGTATGGGACATGTATCATACAGGTCTACTGCACACAGTCCTGCTGCATGACCGTGCTCTGAGCTCTAAACAAGTTCAAAGGGTACTGGAAACCTTTTAGCAAGTGAACCCTAGCAGCTGATTCCCTGTGATTAGACAGCCATGGTCAGCTGTAAT
Source organism: Eopsaltria australis (assembly GCA_034509425.1). Taxonomy (NCBI): domain Eukaryota; kingdom Metazoa; phylum Chordata; class Aves; order Passeriformes; family Petroicidae; genus Eopsaltria; species Eopsaltria australis. The sequence goes on from JAVTVJ010000007.1 coordinate 1,190,590, forward strand.
ACTTTATCTAGAGAAGTTTCTTTAATTACATTAATTTACATTGCATCACAGTATGTGGTGCTGGATGGTATGTTTTGAAAATCTCATTGAGAGTCAAAAAGGTGCCAAAGGTCCTTTGGAAAGAAGGCTTTGAAAACCTAAGTCCTCAAGGGCAGGATCTTTGTCAGCAGTGGTAAGTATGTCTGCAATAAATTGCTTGCTCAAAGTAAATCAAGGTTAAGCACACATTGCAAAGAGCTTTATTGTCCACTAATAAAGCACTCTGTGCATGCAGCTGTCATGTGAAGCTTTTTCTGACAAACTTGAAGACTGTTTAAAGTATTTTGTAGAAAAATTCTTGAAATGGTGAGAAATTTCCCCTGAATTATTCACTTGACAGCTGGAGATGCAGCTGTTAAAAACAGCTCTTTAGGAAGAAAAGAAATTAAAATGGTAGGGAGAAAAATAATAATAAACCAAGGAAATAGGCAAAATGAAAAGAGTTTGTTTGAGTGAAAGAAGTGTGTACAGCGGAAATGTGCTTAGGAATGTGCCCAGGAAAAGCAACATTTTTCGGCATTTTCTCTTCAATTTTTTTCTTCTGTAAATTGTACACATTCAGGGGAGGGGAAGCAAAAAGCAATTTATGCAGCTCGATATCAGATTGCACTTTCCTGACGAGGTCCATCACCCTCAGAATCTGTGAGTGTTTGGGAAGGTGGTGATGCTTGCAAATCAGCCTGCAACAGAAAGAGCACTGAGCAATCTGACTTCTTTTTAATCAGAAAGGAAACAAAATACCAGACTCCATTTAGAATGTTTTCATGTTGTGTTTTTTAAAGTACTGGATTATGTTAACAAAATTCTACCTGGTTATTATTTATATTTCAGATTATGCCATTCATTTATAGGCTGCGTTATTAACATGGTAATACTTATTGGCACTGTTACGTCAGGAATTTTACTGTTAGGTAACAAATTCTCTATTCCAGAAAACTGTGAGGCAGAGTGTAGGTAGGTGTATCAAGTGGGCCAATGGATAAAAAAGAGGATTGGGGGTAAAAAAAGCCAATGCAAAAGACCCATAATTTATTAGGACAGCGAAGTTCCAGCTTGATAGCCCAACAAACCTCATACCATGTTTCATATTCATAAGGAGCTGCAGCAAGGTAACAAAGGGCATTACTTGGAACATGTCTTACATATCAAAATATAGAGCTTGGATCTCAGTTAGAAAATGAGAAGCCATGCATGCCTGATTTTTAAGTAAAAACACCACACACAGGTGTTTGGTAAGAATCGTGGTGAAAGCATATTGCTGCTGGGACAGATATGGAAGGGTGAGAAGGCTTTAGATCAGAGATCTGCACTTGTCTTCTGATTCTGCCGAGTTCAAACACTCTAAAATGGTTCCCAAGCTTTTAGCAAAGTTTGGAGAGAGGGACTTGGTTATATCCTTGTAATTTAAAATATTCTTGAGGCACTTTAGTTGGTATTTGGCTTCAGCTTTCCTCTTAATTGCAAAAATGACTCTGCTACAATAAGAGAGGTGCACTGGCACATACCGGGTGTAAAAAAGGAGGACATAACCTGACAGTATGCAGATATGAAGCTTGTATGCACTCTGGCTTTTTATATGAGCTGTTCGTATGACACTTGTGAAGAAGTTTCTTCTTTTTCTCATCAAGTAGCTATGTTTTCTTTTCTGTAAAACAATGCTTATTTGAAAATGGAGCAATTCCCACAAACCCTTTATTACCTTCCCTGGATCTGTGGGCAGCCTCACCTCTCCTGTAAGGAAGAGCAGTGGCATAAGCATGCAGCAGCAGCTGACAAGGCGGTGAGCCTATGATTTAGAGAAGCCTTGCACTAATCACTGGGTGGAATTGGGGCTGGCTTAAAAGAGGAAATGAGGAGATAGCCACAAGCCTGGCTGCTGATCCAGGGAAACCAAGTAAGATCCCTGCATATCAGTATAATGTCCTGGATATTTTCACTGAACATCAGTATATTTCTCAGTGAAAATGTGTCCATTGGCACTCAACAACTTTTCACAGCAGACAAAAGAGCTTCCTCTCACTCCTGACTCACAATGACATTGCTATCTGCCATCTATCTATCAGCCTTTGTGAAAAGCCTGAAGTGAAGGGAGAGGACATGATTTCTTCAGCCAAAAAATTGTTTGTAGTAAATAGACTTAGTGGGAAAAATTGGATACCCAGGCTCTACTGGTGAAATCTAGTCCTTTGATTCTATAGTTTTCATTGATTCCATAGTTTCCATTGCCAGAGCCAAGAAATCATATTGTTCAGGAGACTGAGAAGACTGTCAGAAAGAGCTGGATATGAGACTTTTAACTTTCCTAATAAGATGTAAAAACAAGGGCCTGCTTAATGTGAGGTTTCTCTTGCAGTAAAGGTCCCAAAGGAGATCTTCAGTGAAGGACTGTGCACTCCATTCACTGAGGCTTTGGGTAGGGTCCAGCTTTGCCTCTCCTAGTCTGTCTGTGTCTGTGAATTTTGATTGCCTTTTCCTATTAAAGTGCAATGTCTAATTGTTACTTGGAGGAATATTGAGTCATTATTATATGGCTCATTTACTCAATATGTCTGCAGACATAAATCCTGCTGTGTCTGCCTTTACTTCTTTAATCCTTCCTTGTTGTTGCATTTTAATATTATCTTCCCTCAGACCAGATTGCTTATTCCTTGAAAGAGTTGACCTCATGACCTCATTCGTGGTGTTGTCATGACCACAGGGATCATATGGCATTTATAATCCAGCTTTAGGAGGAAGAATCCATGGTGCTCCTTTAACATCTGGTTCTGTTCCACTGAAGATATCAACCAAGCTCTCAGTATCTTTAGTGATGGAGGATGGTATGCCAAAGTCATAACTAAAATTTTCAGATGAACAGAGAATGATCATCGGCCCAAACGATCTAGATCTGATCAGTCTCAAAGTGTGGCATAGAACTACTTTGGAAAGAGAAGAAAATTAAACAACTGTGCTTCAGGATGAAGGCTTCTCCAAATCTATTACATATATTTTTAAAACTGAACATTGGTACTAGTCTTCTGGAAAGGCAGCCTCAGTAGAAACCTCCCCTGAAGAGAAATAAAAGCAGTTTTGTTTAAGAGATTTTTTTCTCACTTTCTTTTAAAATCCTTTTTCCTCTGAGTTAAATTACTCTTTATTGAAGTTTCAGCATGGGCTTTGAGAGAATAAAATATCTCTTCTTGAACTTCAGATGTCTTTGAAATAAAATCACAGTTTAATTCTAAAGGTGAATGAGTAGAAGGGAATTTGTAAAACATCCAACTGGCTGGGAATAATAGTTTCTTCTGACAAATATTTACTTGAGAGACTCCTATTGTGACCTCTGAAACTGGAGGATACTTTCTAGTTTTCTAAGTTTTAATTTCATTACGAAGCTTTTTACAAGAAATAGAGACAAATAGAAGCAGTGCCTTGGGAAATACATGGAGACTGTAGTTTGCAATCCAGTGATGTCAGTGACAGTCAAATCAATGCTACAGTCAAACTGGGGCCAAAAGCTCAGATGAGGAGCAGATGGGGGCCATTCTGGTAAACCAGAACAGAGGGCTCTGAGAAACAAAGCAGTGGAAGTCCCTATCACCTCACACCCTGCCCTTCTTCAAAGGAGGTGTAAGGTGAATCTGTCCCAGATGTATGGAGCAGACTAAGTAGTCTACCAGAATACTGGAGCAGGGTGTCTGTCAGACAAAGGAACAAACAGTTCCCACATGTTTCTCACCCTCTCTCTCAGCTTATCCCAGACCAGCTCCTCATTCTGAACAGATTAGCACCCAAGCCTTTTTTTCCTGTCTGGCAATTTGATGCTTGTTAAGACCATTCCCTCTGTCTCACTTGTAGTTGGGCCAGCTGCAGACTGTGACCTTCTGGTTCTGCACAGGTTGCTGCATTTGGAAACAGCTCATGCTTTGGCATCAGTTCATCTTGCTCCCTTCTGGATTGCTCAGAGGCTGAGTAGTCTGGCAAATCTGCGTAGCTCACACCTCCAACTGCAGCAACAGTAACAGATGCGAGTTTTGCTTTCTCTGTCCCTCTCAGCTGCTGAATGGAGTTTAATTGAGGTTTTGCGGAAGCTGGAAGACATAATTTTCTTGTGTTTTGTGTGCATCTTGATTTGCTGCTGAGACACACAAGGCAGCAGGTATCAGTAACAGAAGGGAGAAGGCATAGCCTGTCCCTTTCCAGAGCTCTGAACTCAAATTTGTTACCAGACATAGATGAATGCATGCCCAACCTTCGGATCAGCTGAATCAACCTGGAATTGTTCTGCTTGTCTGACTAGATACTTTAATTAAGTTCATCTTTATGGCAACATTCTTAATAATGGGAAATGCAGAATACTTTTGCATTTTTTTAATTGTCTGTAAATTGTATGATTATCATTGCATTTGAATTTTATATGCTTTCTAATTATGTATGGCATATTTCCATATGCTCTGACATCAGATGATATGGTGGATAGTTATCACAACAGAAGATTCGTTGATTTTTTTCCTAAAACAGAAATGTTAGCTCTAATGTCCTGGATCTGTTTCAACTTGGATGGCTGATCTTTATCCAATAAAATTGTCCTAATTCAAGATGTTCATAATATAATTTATCTTCCTGTCTCAATCTGCAGTTACATTGTCTGTTGTTAAAAAGTCACTCCTGCAACAGCTCAGATATTATTACATTTCAGCAAAAGATAAAGCAATTCTTAGCTAAAGTCTGTAAATGACTGCTGTTATCTTGCAAGTAGATGAACATGAGGTGCTCTTATCCTTCACCCTGGTTTGAACCCACACGGCAGCAGGAGTGCAGGCAGTGATTGAAGGGCACAGCAGGTGCTGGTACAGAGCATCTGGTGAGCTGTGTTGAGACAGACTTCCAAGTGGTGCTTTCTGGTGGAACTGTTGGAGATACTTGTTCTGTTTAAGTTGCTGTTAGAATTTATTTCTATATGCATAAATAATGAGGAGAAATTTTCGTAGCAGGAAGGCAATGCTTTGACACAGGCAAATACAATGTCCTTAAATGTTGAGCCCCTTCTTAAGATCCATTCTAGGACTATTCCCTCCTTTTCATGATATATCCTGAAAACTGAATTACTTTTTATTCTGGGTGCATGTTCAGCTGGACTAGTGAATGGAACTGCCCAAAGAGGAAGATGGATATTGATCTTCTCAGAAACTGAGGGAAAGATAGAAGCAGGGAAATTCAGAAACAGGACAAGAAAAGGAAAAGACAGAAAATAGAAGAATAAAAATAGGAAAGGAATAATTGTTTCTGATCTCAAAAATATAAATGCAAGCACCGATTCTGCTACTTTTAATCATGTTATTGACTGTAGGATTAGTATCCATGTAGGAATGTTGTTTTAAAGGCAAAAATATTATTGTGTCATGGGAAATATATCTCAAGGTTGATATCCCAATACAAAAGGCTTTGTATGGAAGAATCTCATTCAAATCCAATCACATACATAAACTACGTAAATGGTCAGCTTGAAGAAAACTTGAAGAAATCTTTTGCTCTTGAAAGCTTTCATGGCTTCCTTTTTCCACTTTCCCCCCAGTTTTATGGGATGGATTAACAGACGCTATTGCCTTGGCCCACAGATTTTACCTTCTTCAATTCACTCATAAGCCTACAAGGTAATTTGCATGTTGGCGGGTGCTGTGAAGTCCTGAGCTCTGCTCTGTTTTCAAGCAGTTGCATCACAGTTCCAGTTGCAGTGAATGACACGACTGTCAGTACACTTCTGGGTGGCAAGCACTGGAAGATTGTCCTTGATAGTTTCCCAAGTGGTCTAAATAGGGTAAGTCAAAACAACAGAAGTGTATTGATTTTCACTGGCTACTATTCTAAAAAGCCTGGGAAGTTCTTTGAGAGGAAAGGGTTTGGGAAAAATAATTGAAAAGTTAAGTTATCAGAGAGTAGCTTCAACTCTTAAAATTCCCAGTGGAAAAGCTATATGGGAGGCTTAAGGCCAAAAAAAGAAAAAAAACAATAAAAAACTTTTTCTGTGGATGATACTATGTCTGTTAGAAAAATTTAATTAACTGTTTTAAGCCATTAAAAAGCCTACACAAGTGTGTAATGAAACATCCATGGGATGTTCTGGAGTTGGATCATAATTCCAAAAATCTAATATGGCTCCTGTCTATGTTGCAAAATGCAATTTATTTAAGTAATTAGTGGTAAAGGATGCTATCAATTAGATCAATCTGACACTGAAAGACAATTAATACATCTTTTCCATCACCTCTTCCAACTTGTATCTTCAGACTAGACTTTGAAAGAAAGCATGCATGAAATAAAAATCTAACACCAGCATGAATTTGGTTGTTGCACCTCAAAGCTGTTTGTGGTAACTGCTTCTGGATTGTCATAAAGAACAAAACAACTTTCAAGATTTTTTTTAGCCTCATATCCTGTTGAGTTTAACTTAACTATAGATTTGTTTGTTTGGGCTTTTTTTAATAGGAGCTGACAGCTAATGCTGTTAGGAAAACACAGATTTTATAACAGAAATAAAAAGAACCAGAAAGAAAATCCCTACAAGCTGTATTTCATTTTACAATGGTATTTGAACCCTTATCTGTATTTAGGATGCTTAAAAGCCCTTTTCTCCTCTCAATGACTCTCTGCTGTAGTTTAATCTGAATACTTTCTTGAGGTTTTTAGATGCCTCTTGAACTACCCAATACTGCAGTTCTGTAAGCAGGTTAAGCTGATAAATCCTGATATTGTTGTCCCAACTTTTACTTAAATCTGATAGCTTTACTTCCACAGTGTTGGCCCTACTTGAAATCCTTGTTTTGGCAGTAGCACTTGTTGCCATACAAGGAGCTACAGCAAGTTAGGATTAACTTTTTTTCCTGAGGATCATTTCCTCAGTTCAGCTCACTCATGACTCTATATGTTGTTGTGCTGCCACAAGGGAGGGAGGAGATGATGGGAAATGAGCTTTTGGAAAAAGGCAGCCAAAAACACCCTCTGCTTGCAGCAGCAGTGAGGGCTTACATCAGCTCAGGCTACTCTTGAAATTGTAGTTTGAATTCATCTCAGTAATTCACATGAGGCACAGCCTAATGCATCATTGGCACTTTTGGGCAGAGATCCTACTTCACCCTGGTATTTCAGTCTTCTCCCCTTTCCAGACACAGCCATGCATTCCTTGAGCTGGTCCTGGTGCTTGCCAGACTGAGCAATGACCCAATCCAAATTTCGAATCCAGCAGTCACCTGTTCTAGCAAGAGGAAACAAATGGATTTCTCCAGGTTACAGAGTTGAAGTGTCCCAGAAAACTGCCTGACATGCACCAGAACTGACCTAATGGAGAATATAAGAAGTAGTCAAGAGAAGAAACAAATCCTCCCCTTTTGATAGGGGTGAGCTGCTACATTGGCTCAAAAATACTGGGCACAAATAAACTGTTATATTAAACATTCCCAGAAACATTCCCAGACAATTAGGCCAACTGGCACACAATGGCCCATTGACCGTGCTAACTAATTCTCATAAACTCCAAAACACTCTGGCTGCATGCAAACTGCCTTTTGGGAAATGTCTCTGGAATGAGCTGTCCTTGGGAGAAAGTTAGTTATGACCTGCCAAAATTGTAACAGGCAATGTTTTAATAGTTTTCTACTATGGATGGTTGAGTTCCAGTGCCTGGGAATGCTCCCAGATGCTTTGCATGTAGCCAGTATGTCTAACTCTGTAGAAACCCAGGTCACTAAATACTAGAGATCTGCCCAGTGTCTTGCTGCCCCTAAGTCTTGGTTTTTAGTGTACTATCTTGGGCTTCTGGAGTTGCTTGGATTTGAATCTGTGCATGAAAGGAGCACTTTAGGCACTGGTATCCTTACAATTTTAGTGACTCTAATTCTGGTTTTCCTATGGATTTTATTTATATTATTTGTTGACATGCTTAAGCTTGTCTCAATATATATTAAATGCTGAAAGAAACCTCCTTCTGACCAGTTTTGAATTCTTTTTCTATATAATGTGGGCAATTTTCTGTTTTCTAAGCATTCTTTTCCTTAACAGTTAAATATTCTAATAGGTTAAATGTGTGGCTGTGGAGTCCCAGTAGGCAGCAATATCCGCTACCACAAGTGATTTGGAGTCTTCCAAAGTTTTGAAGAGGCATTTAGCCACATATAACTTGGCCTTGTGTGGGTGTGCTAAGCATGCATTCAGCCGTTCTCTCACTGGTGCTCCTCAGTTATGCAGCTCTCTGCCTCCCTGTCCTGCTGTTCAGCAAGCAATAAGGTAGGCAGAGCTCTTCAAGATGGTAGCCTTCCATGTGTCTTTGCAATTAATTTTCCACTCTGCTTTCAAGACCCCAAATCTCATCAGCCTCAGGTGTAGATGTTTCCAGGTGTTTTCAATGAGAGAGAAATTTTTTGATTAGAAAGTAAGAAAATGAAAGATTGTCCGTTGCTATAAGTTGCCTTCCTTCATTTAGTACCTTTATATATTTATCTAAATAGATAAAATTTGAAAAGGAAAAAAGATGCATTTTACCAAGCCCTGCCTGAACACCTTTTCTTCATCATCCATATTTTCCCTCTGCAAGCTGCAAACTTACGTGGGATGTAAGCTGTCCTAAACTAGTGTGAACACGGTAACTTCCAACAATTTATGTCAAAACTCATTTGCATGCTTCTAGAATTGGAAATCTCAGCTCTGGAAAAAAAAAAACCCCAAAACCAGGAACAAGAGACCAACAAATGAGATGGCTTTGTTCACTGAATGTGTCTGTATCTGCTGTATCTGCCTCGTGTGAGAAGGACAAAGGATAACTGTCTGTTACAACTTCCTCTGACTAGAAGTCACAGAGCTGCCACTTTTTCTCGTTTCAGCACTGGCCTCACAAAGGGCTGTTCCCAGGAGTGGAAGGGAGAGTACAAGAGATCAGCATGTGCACAGTCCTTATTCAGTTGTGGATGGAAAGTTGCCTCTTGGGAGTCTGGCAAAGACCACCACAACCCAACTGCAGGCTCTGGGGTGCTCAGAGCACCATTGCACACTTTGAGTTCTGTCCAAGGATGCCTCTTTCTGCCCTCTGCTCTGTCAGCTTTAAAGGATTCAGGTTTATTTTCCTGATGTATTCTGTTATTAGGAACAGTAAATGAGTGGTCATTGTTTTGATTTCAGTGACAGACATGGAAGCCAAAATCCACTATGAACTGTGACCTACTTTGATTTGGACTGTGGCTGTATATTTTTGGGGTCTAATGAGGAGCTGTTAGGTTGTACTGCTAAAGAAAGGAGCAATTTCACATGTAATCATGGCTTAAACTCAATGTTGGTGTGTGCTGAAAAAAATGTGATCTTGGTTTTACTGCAGTGAATGATCTTATTATTTTGCTTTTCAGATCT